>JBBMOL010000159.1:56065-672177 GCA_037954665.1 Laguncularia racemosa | reverse complement strand
AAAATATAGAAAATAATAAAAAATTTTAGATTTCAAAATGGGATAGAAAGTAAATTAGGAAAAAATTTCAAAAAAAATCATAGAAAAACTTATAAAAAACAAAAAAAATCATAAAAAACCATAAAAAAAACATAAAAACTTAGAAAATTATAAAAAAATCATAAAAAAACTACAAAAATCCCAAAATCAAAAAAATAAAAAAAAAAAATTCAAATTAAAAAAAAAAATTTTTTAGCATTTAAAAAAAACCCTTTTTTTCAAATAAATTCAAAATTATGTTTTCCTCAAAAATCATTTTAAAAATAAAATAAAAGTTGGGCTTAGAAAGGGTTCAAAAAAAAAAAATCCCAAAGAGTTAAGAAAAAACCCAAAAAGTTTTTTCAAAATTAAAATCACCAACAAATCTAATTTTTCAAAAAAAGCGAAACGGCTTGTTTGATCCGGTTAGCGGTCGTAGGCACCCTTGGGTAACCCATAAAAAATGAAAAACCTTTTTTGAAAAAAATTTTAAAAGACATAATAAAAATTAATAGAAACACAATGAAACACATTTCTAAAGATGAACAATTTTAGGAGACAGGTGGAAACCGTATGGTTTTTAAATAGGTTACCCCCCCGGATTAGAAACTCTGGTTTTCCCTTTTTCTTTTCAAAAAAACGAGAAGGGAAATAACGACGCTATATCCAAATTAAGATAACCGCCCTTTGTTTTAAATTTCATTTTTTCCCCAAAAACATTGGGGGGCGCCCCAAAAAAAAAACCCAAAATTCCTAACCAAGTCGGGGAAAAAATATTAATGGCATGGGTCTAGTTTAGATCGGATTAGGAATGGGAATTTAAAAATTAGACTCGACTAACCTAATACATGTACTTTATTTAAATAAATCTTTTTAAAAAAGCCACATGTAAATTTTTTATTTTAAAAAATTAACTTAAAAGAGAAAAATCTTCTTTAAGGACACTTAAAAAAAAACTCATACTAAGGGAAAAACCATTGGAGATTTTAAACTCAACCCTTCAAAAAGGGCCCTAAAACCCCTAAAAATTAAAACCCTTTAAATTGTCTCTTCTCCTACCCACCCCACCTCCTACTAAAACAATAATAGCTTAGAGTGAGTTTGGAAGAAAAACCCAAAAGGATGACTTTAGCTTTTATGTTTCTTATCCATTGTAGGTCTTACTCTCTAGTGGAAGTATTATGGGGATGTAAAATAAAAGACTAAGGTTTTTGTAATTGTAGATAAAAATTAGGGGATAGAATTGTAATGTTAAATTATCTTTTTAGGATTTGTCCTTTATTGATTTCCGATCAATATTAGATTTTTTTGTTTTAATTGATGGGATTTTAATGAACTTTGTTAGGTTTTTTAATTTTTTCAATTTGAGTTTATGTTATTTAGAGAAAAAGGGAATAATAGTTTGAATTATAAAGTTGTCTTCTTCTATTCAAATCCAAGTGAAATATATAAAGAGACAACTTTAATTTTTTTGATTATTTACAATGTTACAATGAAGCTATTTTCAACCATTAAAGGGAAAAAAAAAGGAAGTAGTTCAAAAATATTTGAAATCTATAAACAAGGACAAAGATAAAAAATATTTATATAAAAAAATCAATTAGTGAGTATGTTGATATTTTCTAGATCTAAAAAGAAACAAGCGCTCTTTGACTTAACAAGCATAATGACAAGGATAAAATCATCTTTAATGATAAGTATATTTCACTTGTGGTTTGCTACTTCCATCAAATAGGCTAACTAGTGAATGAAAACCCCATTGGTCTAAACTCATGTTTTGTATACAAATACTAATTTTACAAATTTTCTAGGGTTTCTAATTTTGTGGGCTTTCTTCCTCTCTCTCTCGAAATTATCCATGACCACTATGAGTAGTTTTTTTTTTTTCCTTACTCTCTAGTTTATTTTAGTTTAATGAAAAATGATATTGTTTGTTTATGGAGTCATGTTTACAAAATATTGTTTCTATTGCCTGTAGTGACATGTGAGCATCCTAAGTGGATTTCGTGCCATCAAATAAATCATTTAACATGTGTTAGGCTACTATTGGTTGAATATGCCACCTAGATAAATGAATGTTAATAGAGTTAAGTGATGTATTTGTTGTTAACATCAAAAAGTTCAATTGAATATAAAATTGATAATAAAAAGTATGGATACTTAATTAAAAAAATATTTAAAGTTTAAGTATCAAATAAGATATTATCTCTTTTTTAAAAAACTTATAAAAGGCAGTTTTATCTTTCAAGTTACAATTTACCAAAGTGGTCTAAAAATTTACATGTAAAACAAAAATAGCTGTTTATTTACCTTTCCACAATTCCAATTTTAGTCATCTATATATAGAAGTTTCTCTGTGTGTAAAATGTGACATGAGCTTTTGGAATGTCAAGGATGTCGTTTTAGAATCATTTGGTCAATGAAAAATTCCTGATTGGATCGATGATTTCCCACTGTCGGGATGATTTTAGTTTTTCCTTCTTTCTTTTTTTTTTTTCTTTTTAATTGACTTAGGGTTGTCGTTCTTTTTTCTTTTGCCCATGTGTACATAAGATTAAAATTATTCTAGAGAAAAACGGGACTTAGACTCTTAATAGTGTTTTTTTTTTTAAATATAGTAAAATTGTATCTAAAATAATTATTTCTAAAATATGTTATGTTTTGAAAGGCCATACGCGGTTAGCAACTTTAGAATAAAAAAAAATTAAACATATTTTGTAATGAAGGCGTGGACCTGCACCCTTTAATTTTAAATTTTATTTATTTTTTTACCCTAAACTCTCAAACCGTATACGCACCTATGAAACGTTTTTTTAAAAATAATTATTTTGGGTGTAATTTTCCATAATTTAAAAAAAAAATACTATATTTTAAAGAATATATTGAAAACATCTTAAAGGTTTAAAAATATTTGCCAATTATTACACTTCAAAAAAAAACAACGTGTATATAAAAATAATTTTTTTAAATTTTTTAATAGTACTACTAAAAATATTCTTAAAGAAAGACAACATAATTTGAGGGACAATTTAGGTGGTTAATCCACCAGTACTTATACTTTTTTTTAATTATTTCTGTTAATTCAATATCATATTTACCAAGGAGAAAGGGGGGAAAAAAAACACTTAGTACGGATAAATTTTCTCTGGCATGACGCCCTTTCCCCACTCCCGTAATATCAAGATTGAAAAATGCACAAAAGTATTGTTCAGGAATTAGGAGCTACTTAAGACACTTTTTGGGTGAAAAGTATTAACTACAAGACAATGTTCACCAAATCTTTGCGGATGTTCTCCAAGTAAAAAATTATTCTGAAATGTAAAGACTTGTTTTATTGTATAAATGTTAGTTTTTGGGTTTAAAAATAGACTTGATTCAAATTTATTCTTTTTTGTTGTAATCTAAAAAAAAAATTTAAATAATATATAAATTTTCAAACATAAAGAGAATAATAAAAAAAAGGTAACAAAAAATTTTTTTTTGCTGGGGAAAAAACATTTTTTTTCGCATAAAGCACTGGGAAAAACTTGTTTTTAATAGATCGAGAGTTTTCATGATAAAAATTACAGTTCTTTAATGTCAAATTGGTTTCGGTCCAAATTTATTGACTCTATGGAAGAGTAAATATTTAGGCTAAGAAAAAACTCATTGCAATCAATTAATATGGCCCCAAAAAAATTGTTTTGCGAAGAAATATTTCAAATATATTCAATCGGGTGAAAATTTGAGGTTTCTTGTTCCCTAATTACCCAAGGGTTAAGCTCGGGTTTGCAGTGGACCTCCCCCCAAAAATTTTAATATGACAAATCTAACTCTTTTATTTTTGCTTCCTGACCGAAATTCTTAGAGGGATTTTGAATTTTTTTGGGTTTATCAATTACATTAAATAGCTGGGTTTAGCAACTCAATGCATACTAAAAAGTGGCAATATTGCCCCCAAAGGGGTGCATAACCCATAGCAAACTTTATTTCATTAAAAAAATCTGTGATAAAACTTTTCTCTAAAAGTCTTTACAAAAAAATTCTTTTTTTCAGAAAACATAAACTTCTATCTCAAAAATAAAAAATTTCTTATTTTTAAAAAGGGTTTAAGAAGAAAAATTGTACAATACAAGTGCTACAATGGACATTAAAAACCCTTTAAATCTTAAAGGGGTTTGTAAGTTAGTTTAAATATGTTTAAATAAGACCTATTTATAAAAAAAGGGGATTCCCAACAAACAAAAAACCTTAAAAAACTGGACTTGAACACATGAATAAAGAGGGGAATCAACCATGGGGTTCTAGCAATGGGGGGAACCCTTTGATTTGAATGTATGAGCCCAGAAAACCACAAAATGGCCACTTTAAAAAATTTTAATTTTTTGATTTTGCATTTTATTTAGATACATTGATCATTTTATAGGATACCCAAAAAACATGCACTAAGGATCAATTTGCGGAACTTTTTTTTGAGTCACATCCAACGGCCTACAAATTTTTTCAATTGAAGTGAAAAACCAGCCATTGAAGACCATCTTTTACACTTAAAAAATTTTCATTTTTGAACTGGCCATTTTTTTTTCTTTTTTGGAACTTGTAATTTGTTTTTAGAACGGGCTATTTTAGTGAAATTTTTTATCATTTTTTAAACTTTTTTACCCAAATTTAAAGCAAGTATAAATACTTACTAACAAAGGTTTTTAAAAGCTTGTGTCAATTTAAAAAAAAAAATACTTTTTTGAGCCGGGAGGGAGAGCCTTGCAAATCAAAATCTCTTATCAATTTCTTAGGAAATTTGGCAAGATTCAACAAGAGGAGATTGTGAGTCATATAAAACTTACTTTTGTTGTTAAAAAAATTGTATTTAGTGATCATTCAAGGTACAATTTGGGTTATTTTTATTTACGTTTTTTTGGGATGTAATTTTCAGATTTGGTTCATTTCAATTTTAAAAAATTTCTTCTTATGTAATTTCGTGATTTCCTATTGAATATTTACATACTTTTTAGTTCAAATTTCATTTTTTGGGGGTTTCTTAAGTGGAATTCAATTCCCTCACGCCACTTTGTGGATTTTTTTTTGTTGAATTCCCCCAATTGGATTGTGTTTTATGTGCTTTTGATTATTAAGGCACATCAATTTTGGTATCAAAGCATTGGAATTTTAGGGAAGGGGTTTGGGCCCGATCAAACATTTTACAATTTGGGGTTTTTGGAAAATTTAATTTTTTTGAACCAAAATTTTTAAAATGAATTGTAGAGTGCATGTTGGGGTTTATTTATTTCTTTTTTTGTGATTGGGAAATAGAATGGAAAAAATTGTTTGGGAGCTTGCTTTTCCCTTTAGTTTGCCGTAGGAAAAAGGGGTGATTTCCCTTTTGGGTCAATTTTGGGAAAAATGGAAATTTGAAAACAAGAAAGTAAATTGTGTTTTGTAATTTTCAGAAAATTTTATTTTTCATTTTAAATTTTCCCTATTTGCAATGAGTGGAGATAAGGAAAATTTTTTCAAAAATTTTAAACACTATTTAAGTTTGAAGCAATTTCCCTTAAAAATAGCATTTATTGAGTATTAAAATGAATTTGAAATTTTCCCTTACCAAATTTTTGGAAAGGTTGCATTAAAAAGTTTTTTGAATTTGTTGCCGTGTGGTGTATTTATTGTTTGTGTGTGTGGCGAATTGGAGTTATGTTGTGAAGGGGGGGTTGCAACGTGAAGTATTTTATGTTAAGGTAATTATTGAAATGTAAAGTGTATTGTGGTGAATGAGTTGCACATGATTGTGTTGTGTATGTGTGGCAGAGAGTGTGTTGTGAAGAGTGGTGAATTGTTGTGGGTTTTTGTGTAAAGAAGGTGTTGCACGGGGAATAGGAGTGTGTATGGCTGTGATTAAAGGGAATTTTTAGTGGTAAAATTTAAATTTTCAAAACAAGCATTTAATGTAGAAGTTATTAAAAGTTTTTGAACTTAAACAATGCTTAGTAGATTCAATAACTTACTCTTAGAAGTTTTAATTTTGCTTCAACTTATTGTTGCCAAAATTTGTGGGTTAAGGGAAGTGTCTTTGATTGGTTGCTTAATTGCACCTAGGGTATAAGGGGTGTGTGTGTTGTAGGTGTGGAAGTTACATAAAGTTGTTTTTTTTGTGGGTGATTTGATTATTGGGGCAGGGAAGTATTGTTATAGTAAAGGGGAGTGACTACATTTTTTAGATTATTTTTGTACTTCAACAAATCAAATCCACAACTATGTCGAATGATAATGTGAAGGGGGGGCATTGGCAATGGGGCTAATAGCCAAAGTTGGTCAAGGTTGGGTCACGTAATAAGGGGAAAGAACTTTAGAAGAACAACTTCGGGGGATTTACTACTATTGTTGCTAACAGCAATAGGTTGACGGATGACTGAGTCCCAAAAACCCTTGGGAAAAACCATTTAAAAGACTCAAAAAAAGCTAATCAAATCAACAAAAATGGCCCCAAAAAGGCAAGATTCACGTGAACCCAAATTTAAGAAAAAGGAAATCCAAATGTTCAATGTTGCAATTGTGAAACCTCAAGTTTTTCCTTCAAAAACCCCCCTAATCACATAAAACCCCCACAAAAAATCCCAAAATTCAAAAAAAAACTTAAATTCTAAAACCCTTTTTCCAAAGTGTAACCCTTTTCAAGGGAATTCTCCAAAGATGATTCAATTCAATTGAAAGAGATTTAAATTTAAAACAAAAGAATTTGAAACAATAAAGAAAATTGTTAAGAACTATCAAAATTCCCCCCTAATAAACCCCTAGAGAAGAAAAAAATCAAACAAAAAAAAAAAATTGTACTCCAAAATTTCAAGGGTTCCCTCCCCAAATTTTAAAAACCTTTTGAGTTGAAATTGATAAGATCTAATGAAAATTAGGAACCCTAATTTCAGGAATATGACCCTTTTTTCTAAAAAAAACCCCTAAAAACCCTTCTTAAAAGTATTTAACTTTTACCCCTGGGTTTAAAAAGGCTAAAAATTTTCAATTTTGCCACTTTTAAGGGGGCTAATCCTAAAAAAAATTAAAGGAAAATAAAAGTGTCCTAAACCAAAAAAACAAAAAAAATTATAAAGGTAAATATATAAAAGAAAGGTCCTTCTATCCATCTTCAAAAAGCTTTTTAAAAGGGCCCGATTCACTAAATAAGGGTTTTTTGATCCTATAGGGGCTAAAAAAAACCCCTGAAATATAAAATTTATGCAAAATGTAGAAGTAGGTTAGGTTTTTTTAGCAAAACCTAAAAAAAAGATTTTGGGCCCCCAGCTCGACCCCGTGATGGTCCAAAAAGGTTTTTTCCTACATCCCGGGTTTTTTGGAAGATTTGCCCAAAAATTATGGATCTTCAGCAGTCATCTGTAAAAAGGTGAAAACTGAAAAAATTAAAAGTGGTGATACTCCCAAACTCCGATAACCGATGCGATAAGCTGTTGTTGGGGTTTAAGACCCTGAAGGGCCCTTGATCTAGGAAAACTTTGGTTTTTATAGGAAATTTTTCCCTGCAAGTTAACCAGACAAGTCACCGGATTTTAGAGTGAATTTTTCCGTGCCCGTTTTCCCCGGTCCCTTTGTTCCCGGGTTTTGAAGGTGTTCAGTGGCGTCATGGATGTTTAAAGTTTGGGGTCGGTCAACCCACTAAACTTTTTCCTTCGTCGCTGGGCCAGCATAAAAAAATGGGGGAAGGGTTATAGAAAACAACTTAAAGGGAGACATTTTTAAATAGGTGCCTTTTTAAAAATTAAAAATGGAAACCGTCCCAATCTGTTTTTTCCAATTTCTTGGGTTAACGGGGTTAAACCCTTTTTTCCTCAATTGGGGAGGGGTCTTCAATTTTTTTTTTTCCTATTTTTAAAAAAACTAAGGAATTTAGTATCTCTGTCTGACCTATGCTGGGGAACTCCATGAATTTGAAAATTTCCTGCAAAAAAAATTAGAATAAAAAGGCATGTTTTTTTTTTGGCATGGACAAAGGTGACATTTTGTGAATCGATCAAAACCACCATAATAGAGTCTTTCCCCCTTTTGTTTTGGGGGAAACCAAACACAAAATCCATGCTATATCGCCGGGGTTGAGGGTATAGGAAAAGGGAAATTATTTCCCGCACCTTTCCTCCCCTTATTCCTTGAAAAAACCCCCCTTTTATCCCCTATGGAACCCTTACATGCCTTTCCGTGAAATTTTCCCTAATAGGGGTAGATTTCCCCCTTTCCCCAAAAAAGCCCTGACAAACCCCCGAGTGCTTCCCCCCCAAATAATTCCCTATAATCAATGGAAACATAGTTTTCGATTTATACGAAAACCTCTATCACCAATAAATAAATCCCCCCCCAAAGACACCCCCCTGACAATTTTGAATTCCCATCACATACATATTGTTCCTTCAACAGCTCAAAACCCCAGTAATTTTGACTGAAAAAAGTGATAAGTACATACCGTCGTGAAAAAAGCGTCAGCAACAATATTCTAATTCCCCTTTTTTTGTACTTAATACATAAGCAAAGCCCAGAAATTCCACCCACTTGGGCCTAGCGCTTAGAAAATTTGTTGTTCCCTGAAATGTTTAAAAGATTCATGATCTGTATAAATAAAAAAACTCCTTCGGGAGGAGATAATGCTCCCACGTCATGAAAGCCCTCACTAAGGAATAAAATTCTTTTCATATTTTAGAGTAGTTCAAAGTTGCTCCACTCAACTTTTCACTAAAATATGCTATAGGCCTCTTCTCCTACATTAATAAAAGCACCAATTCCAAATCCTTGAAGCATCACATTCCAATTCAAAATTTTTCAAAATTTAGATAAGCCCAGTAATGGGGCACAAGTGAGTTTTTCTTTAATCTCTTCAAAACCCCTTTGGGCCTTTTTCATCCAGATAAAAGGAAACCTTCTTAGTCAGTTCTGTGAGAGGACTGACAATGCTATTGAAATTTTGGACAAAGCGTCTATAAAAAGATGCAAGCCCATGAAAACTTTTTACCTTAGTAACTAAAGTGGGGGTTGGCCATTCTTAACTGCCCTCACTTTCTCCTCATCCATCCTAACTCCTGCACCTGACACACAAAACCCAAAAATGTTACCTAGTTTGAACAAAGGGAACACTTCTAAAAATTCGCAAATAGCTGTTGTGTCTTCAATACTGAGATACTGCTCGAAGATGTCCACATGTTGTTCTGGGTCTTTGCTGTAGATCAGAATATCATCAAAATTTAAACAAAAAACAAATTTTCCTAAGAACTCTTTCAAAAACATGGTTCATCAATCTCAAAAAAGTACTAGGAGCATTACTCAAACCAAATGGCATAACCAACCATTCGTATAGTCCATGACGTTTTTTAAAAAGCGGTCTTCCATTCATCCCTTCCCTCATCCGAATCTGGTGATACCCGCTTTTAAGATCAACTTTGGGGGAAAATCGTGAACCATACAACTATCCAGCTTTATCATCAAGTCTAGGAATAAGATACCTGTATTTAATGGGATTTTGTTGATAGCTCTGCTATCGATACACATTCTCCAAGTTCCATCCTTCTTGGGAACAATAAGGGTAGGAAACAACGCATGGGTTGGGGACTCTCTCTAAAAACCCTCGTTCCCCCAAATTCATCTACCTGACGTTTCAATTCCTTAGCCTCCTCAGGATTCATGCGATATGCAAATCGGTTTGGTAACACTGAACCAGGCATAAGATCAATAGCATGCTCTATCCTTCTTAGGGTGGTAATCCTGTTGGCAAATTTATCAGGAAAAATGTCAGTATACTCATTTAATACCCGAGAAATGCTGGAGGTAGAGATTGTGATTCCCGTAACCCTAAGACACATCTCAACTGGGAAAAAAGTATGTTGGAGCCTCTTCTGTGATTAATCTCTCCATCTCACCCTGTCCCATCAACAATACCTTTTTCCCCCCAGAAACGTTATTTTGAAGCAAGGCCTTCTAGCCTCTAGTGGTCGATTGTTGATGAAATCGCAATCACACAAATTAAAATCCTTTTTACTCCGACTCTTCCCTTTGGGTCAATTAAGCAAGTGCACCTATCGATTACAGTAGTATAGAGTTTTTAAACACGGATATCGTTCCCTCAGGGATCTACAAGTACTTAATACTAAAACCCAAACCGACTATCTAACCGCACCCAAATTTTGAGTGAATTGATTTAACCAAATTACCTAAATTAAACTAAATTTTCTAATAGAACTGAAATCAATGAATATCAAACAATGAGTTAAATTATCAAATCCAATGTTCCAACGCATTTCCCTACTCTTACTACTCATCTAATTACTATGCAACTTCAATCATTAGAAAAACTAATTAATGAATACTGATTATCTTTGATCCCCGGGAGCATCTAACACTAAGTCAATGTTTCTTCCAAAATCAATAACTCCTAATTCTAAACCCTATTAACAAAGATCCCTCTTTTTTTACAACAATCAGAATTGCATTTACTATACCACAACCCCCAATTAGATTAAATCATTATATCCAATCTAATACGGAAAATTATGCTTTCTATCCCTAGATTACATACAAGCCTTTTCATCCAATGTATGATCTATTCAAACAAGAGATTTTCCAATCAACTTATCATAAATCAATGTAATCTAATGCTGGCCAAACATCAAATCAACAATTTTATAATAAACAAAATGGATGAATTTAGAGATGCTTTAATCGTCATTAATTTTGCAATAAACCCAATGTTACATAGTAAAACAGACTTTTGTAAGATCCCGGGGATGAAATAATTAGCTACACATGGTTTCAAGGAATAACAAAAAAGAAAATCAAATCCATGTGTGAAACCCCTTTTAGAATTAAAGCTCGAAAATTCCTTTGACTGTGTTGCTCTCCAAAATTCCAGGATGTGTTTTCTGCCTTCCTAAAACTACTTTCTCTCTCTTCAAAACGACTATTTTACCTAAGGTAGCTTCCTCTCTGGCGTGTAGGAGATATCCTTCAAATATGGACGAAAGATTTAAAATCGATTTGAAGATATCTTTCCTTCGATAGACACACGGTCATACTACAGGGCGGTAGATAAACCGGTATATCTTTTAAATCAGTGAACTCTGGGCGTGTATATCCCACACGATCGTTTGTAATAACGTGTATTCCCCTAACTTCAAAGGGATTCCCTTTTTACTTGCTTTTATCTCCAATTCGTCTTGAATTTAAATACTTTTCATCAAATCTCCTTTCCACACCTGAACATGAAATATAAATCAATTTTAAACATCATAATCTTATATTTTCACGCCCAATTATCTCAAAAATTGACTTAATCATCTCCAATTATAAGAGTTAAAATAGATTTATCAAATTTCCCCACACTTAAGCATTTGCTTGTCCTTAAGAAAATTACACATATGGAAGTCTCAATTCTCAGAATTCTTAAAACTCAGGAAGAAATTCAATCATTAACCCCACTTTATACCAAGATAGCCACCATTTTCCACAATTCGCCTTTCTTATCACTCAATCTTATTAAGCACTTGTATTCAAAATACCAATAGTAGATTTCTAGTATTAATCCAAGTAAGTGAAACTTTTACCCTTTATCATTTAACCAAAAATCTCAAAGTTAAGATCAGACTTACAATCATAGAACTCAGGCATATACATCCACTTATTTCCTAGATCTTTTCCCCTTTTTGGATTGGGAGTTCAACCTTTTAGTACCTTTCTTAGTCAATTAACCTATATAACGAACTTTTAATCGATAATCCCGGGCTCGTCACCCAAGTTAACAGACGTTATCCCCTCAAGCATAGAGGGCGTCCCTCGGATTTACTTGTTTGGGTTGAATTAACTAATCAATTCCTTTCTTTTAGTGAATAAGAGCAGTTTCCTTGGCCAGTAAGTTCCAGACCAAACGATCTTAGGCTACTAGGTTTTAAAATACCCCTTCGAACCTCTAACACTCGAATCCAAATATTCTAATTTAAAGCCTCATTTAGTTCAGTTTTCTCGGATTTTACTCATAACCCTTGTAGCGAGCTTTCAGCCTATGATCCCGAGTTCATCACCCAAGTCAATAGATATTATTCCCCCGAAAGGGCACCCCTCAGACTTAATTACTCGAGTCAATGAGATCCACTTCTGAACTATTTGTTATTGTTCATCATTTTTTTTTTTTTGAAATCAAATTACTCCCAATTTATGTTCTATTCCATTATTTTTGTAGGGAAAAGTCACCAAGCTATAAGTATCACTTGTTCCTTCATTCAAGATCGCAAAATCAAATCCTAAATCTGAAATGAAAGCCTAAATAACAAGTAAGTCTCCCTCACATGGATACCATACTATAACTCTAAAAAGGTAAAGAGAATACAAAATAAGAGAATAATGCAAAATTCGAAAAATTTCCCATGAAATAGCTGCCTATACAAGTGGAATTTCATGTTTCCTGAGCAACTATTTCTCATCATCATTAAGCTTCCAAATGTTACTTAAACAAGGGAAATTGAGCATTTAAAAGTCCATAAGTTCATTGCTCTTGTGATATCTTTCTGTTCTTTCTATTCCCTTTCCCACACTTAAAATCAGACATTGTCCCCAATGTCTGCCCATAAAGTACACTAAGGAAAGAAAATAGAACAAAGAAAATAAAAGGAGAAAGAAAACTGAAACTCCCTGAAATCTATAAGTGGCAAGTCATTCACAGGGGAAACTCCATTCAAGTGCAAAATCCTCGAATCATCCTTCTGAGATCATCAGCTTTCAACATTCAATCAGCACCAGCGAAAGTCTAAATGGGTATAGATAAAATCCTAAAAACAAAACACACTAAAGAGAAACTAAAAGAAATGATTATCACCAAAACAAATAAGCACAAGTCAATATCATCCAAGTTTATCACAGATAGTCAAAGTCACAACAAATAGTCAACAGAAACAATTCAGGGTTAGACAGATACGTTAGCAAATAGTTAGGAAAAATCAGTCATCATCCGTCTCAGACACATAGTCTTCATCGTCGGAGTTTTCCTCAGCAACCATTCGCTCCTTGCCTGGTCTGTGGGGGCTTTCCTCTACCGACGGTTTCAATCTTCCTTCCTCACTAACCCCAATCTTCTCAAACCCCTTTCTACAAACTACTTCCTCACAAGCTCTCAGATGAGCTTTCACATTTTGAATCTCCACATTTTCACTCACTTCATCATCATCCGCTATCAAACTCAATTCAAGAGGATCTCTACACATCAACTCTTGCATAACACTCATTATCGACCTGTCAACACAATCTATAGCATAACATGTATCGTCGGCGTTCAAAGTTTATTTCAGTGCTGCTGGGATTCTCACCACTAGTTCATCCTCCCCACTCTCAAAACTAATCTTCCATCCGCCACATCAATCACAGCTCTTACAGTGGCAAAAAATGGCCGTCCTAAGATCAGCGGGACCTCCACATCTGCATTCATATCAAGGATTACAAAATCAACAGGGAAGATAAAGTTTTCTACCTTAACCAGGACACCCTCAATGATTCCTCTAGGGAACTTGATCGAGCGATCTGCCAGTTGCAAACTCATCCTCGTTTGCTTTGGCTCTCCTAAGTTCAGTTGCTTGAACAATGAGTATGGCATCAGGTTTATGCTCGCCCCGAGATCCGCCAAAGCTCTCTCCATCGGTAGTTCACCTATTAAGCATGGAATAGTGAAACTACCCGGATCCTTGAGCTTCTTGGGCAACTTGTTTTGTAAAATCGCCGAACACTCAGCTCCAACAACTGCAGTAGAGATATCTTCTAACCGTTTCTTATTCGAGAGCAAATCCTTTAGGAATTTCGCGTACCTGGGCATCTGTGCAAGAGCTTCCACAAACGGTATGTTGATATGTAATTGTTTAAACAAGTTTAGAAACTTACCGAAGTGCTCTTGATCCTTATCCTTTTTCAGACGTCCCGGATATGGAATTGGAGGCTTGTATGGCTGAACAGTGGATGCTTTAACTTTCCCTTGAACACACTCTTTCTCTTTGATCTCCTCAGCCCCGTGTTCCTTCTCAGCACCCGCTTCTTCTTTCTTCTCAACCCCTTTTTCAAGCGCAACCCTTACACTCCAATAGTGTCAGATTGCAATTCCTTACCGCTCCTTAGAGTCACTGCCTTTACCTGTTCCCGAGAATTGGGTTCAGTGTTTCCAGGCAAGGATCCTTGCGGTCTTTCTGAAAGCAATTTTGCTATCTGACCCACCTGAGTTTCCAAGTTATGAATGGACACCTCATGATTCCTTAGAGCTGCCTCTGTGGATTGTTGGCGTTGCTCGGATGTTTGGATGAACTTGGAGATCAGGTCCTCTAGATTGGACTTCTTTTCTGGAAGAGGTGGTGGAGAAGGCCTTTGGAATCCCGGTGCAGGTGCATTGCCCCGAGGGAATTGTGGATTACTCCATGAAAAATTGGGGTGATTGCGCCAACCCGGATTATAGGTGTTGCTGTCAGGGTTGTTCTGAGGCCTTGTAGGGTTACCTACATAATCAATTTGCTCTGTAGTCCCTTGAGCCATGAAATCGGTTGATGAATCGGTTGGATAATATAGGGGTGGTGCAGATATCACCATCCCATCGACCTTTCTAGCTAGAGCATCGACCTTTGCCGTAGTGGTGGTCATCATTTCCACTTCATGAACACCTGCCACTCTCGGTCTTGCTCTGGCATTTCTCCATTGATGGTTGTTCTTGGCCATGTTCTCAAACAATTCTAAAGTCTCTTCAGGAGTCTTTACATCAAGTGTGCCACCAACAGCAACATCGATGGTTTGTCGCGTCGGATAATCAAGCCCATTATAGAAAGTTGAGGCTTGCAACCAGTTAGGCATTTGGTGGTGTGGGCACCGCCTAAGCAAGTCCTTAAATCGCAACCAAGCTTCATGGAGTGGCTCATTTTCCAACTGAAGGAACGATGTGATATCATTCCTCAACCTGGCAGTTTTAGAAGGCGGAAAGTAATAGTCCAAAAATGTTTCTGCCAGCTAGGTCCAAGTCGTGATGGAGTCCCGGTCCAAAGAACTGAACCACTACCTCGCTTTTCCTCTCAAAGTGAAAGGAAACAAACGCAACTTTAGTGCCTCATCGGACACCCCGTTCTGTTTAACGGTAACACAGATGTCTAGGAACATCTGAATATGAGCATAGGGGTCCTCGTCAGGTAATCCATCAAATTGGCATTGATTGTGGATCATATTCATTGTAGAGGCCTTGACTTCAAAGTTGTTGGCCTCTATTGCAGGCATCACTATACACGATCCGGTACTACCCAAAGTAGGCCTAGCGTACTAAACCATGGTCCTACGTTTGTCCGCCATTGCTTTAATATGAGATTCGCTGCTGTTCACTGATTGACTGTTCTTATCTACTGAATTCTCACTCTCACTCAACAGCAATTCCTCTTCACTCACAGCAGGTTCAGCACTCTTTAATTTCCTTCTGACTGCCTAATCAATCTCTGGGTCGAATTCAAGGAGTTTAGAAGAAGAGCTCCTTGTCATAAACTGCAAAGAAAACCAATTTAATTAGTTCCCTTTATAAGAAAGTAAAACCAAGGATAACAAATGATAAGAGAAGAAATGGTCAGATTAGTCAGCGTTTAGTGTTCTTAATATCGCCGATCCCCAGCAACGGCGCCAAAAACTTGTTGATGAAATCGCAATCACACAAATTAAAATCCTTTTTACTCCGACTCTTCCTTGCGATCAGTTAGGCAAGTGCACCTATCGATTACGGTAGTATAGAGTTTAAGCACGGATATCGTTCCCTCAGGGATCTACAAGTACTAATACTAACCTCAAACCGACTATCTAACCGCACAATTTCGAGTGAATTGATTTAACCAAATTACCTAAATTAAACTAAATTATCTAATAGAACTGAAATCAATGAATATCAAACAATGAGTTAAATTATCAAATCCAATGTTCCAACGCATACCCTACTCTTACTACTCATCTAATTACTATGCAACTTCAATCATTAGAAAACTAATTAATGAATACTGATTATCTCTGATCCGCGGGGCATCTAACAATAAGTCAATGTTTCTTCCAAAATCACTAACTCCTAATTCTAACCGTATTAACAAAGATCCCTCTTTTATTAACAACAATCAGAATTGCATGACTATACCACAACCCTCAATTAGATCAAATCATTATATCCAATCTAATACGGAAAACTTATGCTTTCTATCCCTAGATTACATACAAGCCTTTTCATCCAATGTATGATCTATTCAAACAAGAGATTTTCCAATCAACTTATCATAAATCAATGTAATCTAATGCTGGCCAAACATCAAATCAACAATATATAATAAACAACATGGATGAAATCAGAGATGCTCAATCGTCATTAATTTTGCAATAAACCCAATGTTACATAGTAATCAAACTTTCGTAAGATCCGGGTATGAAATAATTAGCTACACATGGTTCTCAAGGAATAACAAAACGAAATAATCAAATCCATGTGTGAAACCCTTCTAGAATTAAAGCTCGAAAATTCCTTTGACTGCTGTTGCTCTCCAAAATTCCAGGATGTGTTTTCTGCCTTCCTAAAACTACTTTCTCTCTCTTCAAAGACGACTATTTATACCTAGGGTAGCTTCCTCTCTGGCGTGTAGGAGATATCCTTCAAATATGGACGAAAGATTTAAAATCGATTTGAAGATATCTTTCCTTCGATAGACACACGGTCATACTACACGGGCGTGTAGATAAACCGTGTATCTCTCTAAATCAGTGAACTCTAGGCGTGTATATCCCATACGATCGTTTGTAATAACCGTGTATTCCTCTAACTTCAAAGCATTCCCTTTTTACTTGCTTTTATCTCCAATTCGTCTTGAATTTAAATACTTTTCATCAAATCATCCTTTTCCACACCTGAACATGAAATATAAATCAATTAAGCATCATAATCTTATATTTTTACGCCCAATTATCTCAAAAATTGACTTAATCATCTCCAATTATAAGAGTTAAAATAGATTTATCATCGATCAATCTATTGCTGGACATTATGGGCCTCTGAAGGTGGCATAGGATTTAAAATAATTCGCTTACCCTCCTTTTGGAACAAATATGTATTTCTGAAGCCATCATGTAAGACCCTCCTGTCATATAACCAAGGTCTACCAAGCAAAATATGAGATGCACACATGGGCAAGATATCAGACTCAATTTCATCAAAGTACTTGTCCCCTATACTGAAGGGTACCCTAGCACTTTAGGTAACATACAGACTTCCTTCATCATTAAGCCAATGTAGCTTATAAGGTTTAAGATGTGGAATAGTTGAAAGCTTTAGCTTCGATACCAACAATGTAGCTACTACATTAGTACAACTACCACCATCTATTATGAGGACATACAAATTTCCTTGTATCCTACAAGAAGTGTGGAACAAATTTTCCCTTTGTTCTTCCTCCTTGTTAGCAAATGTACTTAATGAACGTCGCAATACATTAGCATATTGAAGCATTTCACTAGACATTGTGGAATTCAACTCAATCAACACGTGAACAATATTCCCCACTTCTTTCAAGATCACGGTACAACAACTTTAATCTCCACAAGTCACTCCACGGTAACACACAAGTAACAACAACAATGATGATGAGTTACTTTCATGGCAATAACAAAATGGATAATAATAACAAGTAGGCTTCCACTTCCACGGCAAATAATGATAACAAAGGACTAATAGGTGACTTTCCACAAATGAATTCCGAATTCCACAATAGGCAGCAACTTTCAATTTGAAATTCAAACCACTTCACTAATTGCAAGCCTTCTTCAATTGGTAAACAATGAATTCAAATTCAAATAGCAATCATTAACTCCCACAACTTAATTGCATGTGTTTGAATTCAAATAATTCCTTACTAATCAAAACTCAATGCAATCTGCAAATTGTACTCCACCAATTCAGAATTACACAATGGAAATCAAAACAACAAACTATACATCCTCCTCCACGCCACAACAAGCCACGGCAAGGATTTGGTAAGTTTTTGCAAGTTCCAAAAGTTGTTGAATTAAACAACACTTTATACTTCTGCCCTTCCACGAAAATTATTGATCATAAAATGATACAACAACCTTCCCAATCCAACTCCAACAATTAGCAAATTAAATCCCAACTCAAGGTAATTTCACAAGCTCAAAACCACAACAATCAACACAATTTGCGGTTTCACTAAATCAACCCTAATTGATGATTAACTCCACGAAATCAAATAAAACCAATTCCCTTCTCTCAACATGTGCTCTGATACCAAAAAGATGATGTGCCTAAATCTACTTAGAAGCACATTTAAAAGACTCAAGAAAAAGCTAACTCAAATCAACAACAAATCGGCTCCAAAAGGGCAATTATTCACGTGAACCCTAATGAAGATGCAAGGAAATCCAAATGTTCAATGTTGCAATTGTGAAACCTCAATGTTAATCTCTTCTAAAAACACCCTAATCACATATAAACCCATGAAAATAATCCACAAATTCAAAAGAAAACTTCAATTCTAAGAACTCCTTTCCACAAGTGATAATCACGTTTTCAAGAGGAATTCTTCAAAGATTATTCGAATTCAATTGAAAGAGATCTTAATTAAACACAAGAATTCGACAACAATTAGAAGAAAATCTATCCAAGAACTATCTCAATTCACCCCTAGATATGACACACCAGAGAAGAAAAGAAATCACAACAAAATAAAATTGATACTACTCACAATTTCAAGATATTGCATTTGCCACAATTTCAACTCTTGGGATTGAAATTGATAAGAGTCTAATGACAATTAGGAACTCTAATTCTCACGTGAATATGGCCTCTCTATTCTGCAAAAATAATCCTCCTCAAACCCTCTCTTAAGCAAGTATTTATACTTGCTACTCCTAGGGTTAAAAAGTGCTCAAAATTACAAGTTTGCCACTTTTAAGGTGGTTAATCCTAAATGAAAATTACAAGGAAATAAAAGTTTCCTAAAGCCAAAATACAACCAAAATAGTTCATAAAAGAGTAAATATATAAAAGAAATGGTCCTTCATGATGCCGGTCTTCAAGAAGCTTTTGAATCAGGTTCCTTTGATAACCCTGATTCACTTAGTAGTAAGGGTGTTTTTGCATCCTATAGGCCTAAAAAATGAACCTGCTGAAATGCATCAAAATTATAGTGCAAAGATGTAGAAAGTAGGTTAGATTTCTTAAGGTTAGGTTTCTCTATCAAAACCCTCAAAACTAGATTTTGGAGGCCCTTAGCTCGGGCCCTAGTGATAGGTCTTGGAAAGGTCTGATTCCTATCAATGACAATGTCACAACCACCAGTGGCGAATCCTCATGCACCACCACCTAGAGTAGCTCCTCAAAACATGTAAAGGAAGGGAGCAGTAGGAGGAGGAAACTTAGGAAAGAGGGTGGAAGGAGATCATCATACCTTTAGGGAAGAGAAGGATGATAACTTTGGGGTCAATCCTTACCCAAATAGGGATTTCAAGCCACCTAGGGGTCTAGAATATGTGAAACTGCAGATGCCTTCATTTGATGGCAAGGTTTCAGCAGATAACTACCTAGATTGGGAGGATAAGGTTGAGGGCCTTTTTTAGTATTATGAGATAGATGATAACACCAGAGTTCGTCTTGCTGCTGTTGAGTTCATAGGGTATGCTGCCTTGTGGTGGAAGAATTTGGTGATCTGTAGGCGAAGGGATGGGGAGGCTGAAATTCACACATGGAGAGACATGAAAAGGTTCCTGAGGAAGAGGTTCATTCCTGAGCACTATAGGCAGGAACCGTTTATGGGTCTGCAGACATTGAGAAAGGGAGGTAAAACAATGAATGACTATGTCTATGAGTTTGAAACTTTAATGATCATATGTAGGTTAATAGAGCCTCTTGACCAAACCCTAGCACGTTTTGTGTCTAGGTTGAAGTATGAGATAACCTATGTCATTGAGCTGTAGAGGTATAGTACACTTGATGAGGCTATACAGTTAGCTTTGAAAGTCGAAAGGCAGAGGCGATCCAACCAATTCCCGGTTATTAGTAATAGGCCTAGTACTACTATTAAGCTGATGGGAAACTTTTCGGCACCATCGACACTTTTAGAACTCGATTTGGATGATGATCCAAATCACTCATATTTTACGTCATTTCTTTTCATCTAATAAATATTTGAGAAATAATCTTATAGGTACAATAACAATTCTCCATGGGATGCCAATATGTTCTACACTAGTTGATGGACACAGGACATTTTCAAATTTACAATCAAAGACCCGCTACGATTGTTTCCATTCCGAAGCATTGGCTCATGAAGACTTATGATATTTTTGTACTTTGTAATTTTTCTATGGACTATTTTATGTTGTATTTTTCTTTTGGGACACTTTCATTTTATTGTAATTTCCATTTAGGACCGGCCACCTTAAAAGTAGCAAACTTGTAATTTTAACCATTTTCTAACCCTAGGAGTAGCAAGTATAAATACTTGCTTATAGTAGGGTTTAAGGAGGCCATTTTTCAGATTATACACTTCACATTTTCATGAGAGGGCTTAGGGTTTCCCTAGTTCTAATTCTCTTATCAATTTCAATTTCCAAGAGTTGAAATTGTGGCGAGTGCAACAAAGGGTAATTGTGAGTAGTATCAATTCCTTCTTTGTTGTGTTTCCATTTCATCACTAATGAGTCATATCTAGGGTTGATTTTAGATTTTTCTTGGACATACTTTTGATTGCAATGTGTGATCAATTATTTTGTTAAAGATTGATTGTTTTAAGTACTTGATATCAACATCTTATGTGATGTAAATTGGAATTGTAGAAGAAGTTGGAGTCACGGTTTTTTATCAATCCTTCTTGATTTAATTCACATGGATTTCACTTATTATTATTGTTATATAATGAAGATTACATATATGGATTGGAATTGCATCATTTGACCTTCGGATTTCTTACCAAAATTCCAAAAGGGTTTACGCAAATTTTCATCCAATTGAATCGGTTTTAATTATGAGTTGGAGTTTGTTTGTTTAATTCATTTGATTGTGCTTGGACTTGGTTTTGAGCACATCATAAGCCCATGGGGGCTGATGGTCAGTTGGGTGGACCAAAGAGAGCAGGCGAACATGTTAGAGCAATGGACAAAGTTAATCTTACCATAGACAAAGAGAAAATTATTTCTGGGAAAGATAAAGGGGTAGTTAGATCTGATGATAGGCAGATAGTACCGGGGTCAACTAGTGGGAAGATGCACCAGATTAAATGCTTCTAATGCATAGGATTTGGACATATGGTTGCACAGTGTCCCAATAAGAGAGTAATGACAATCATGGAGGGCACCGAAGAAGAAGATAAAGAAGAAGTTATCGGGCCTATAGATCTATCTATGGCTTTGCAAGAGTAATATGATGATCAGATCATTGAGATACATGAGGATAAGAAAGGTGAACATTACTTACCTATTAATGTGTTGCATAGGGTTTTGACTTTATCTCCAAATGCTAAGGACATGCAGAGGGAGGACCTATTCCACACACCTTACCGGATTCGAGGTAACCTTTGTGTGCTATTCATTGATAGTGGTAGTTGCACTAATGTCATATCTGTTGCATTAGTAGATAATTTACAACTAACCACTAGTCTGCATCCTAGCCCTTACAAATTGCATTAGTTGGATGACCGAGGTAGTTTGCATGTTACACAGAAGGCAAAGATGCCAATCAGTGTAAGAGAAAAATACAGTGATGAGATTATCTGTGATGTGCTTCCTATGTACGCCTTTCACTTATTATTGGGTAGACCCTAGTTGTTTATTAGAAAGGTGTTACCTGACGGGTTTAGAAACACTTACATGTTTCAAAAGGATGGTACATGGATAGTCTTGATGCCTATGTCTCCACTTGAGGTGCGCTCTTTCCAAGAGCAAATTAGAAATACTTTCAATTCTTCCAAGAGTCCGGCAAACAGGTAAACCAAGACATTGGGTTTCAGCTCAAGAGATGACCCCTTAGATTTGAGGGCAAATCTTTCAAAAGCTTGAGGAAATGATGGAAATCTACCCTGCGATTCTAGCAGTGGAGAAACCTAACTTGGATGTATGAGCCCAAACATCCACATATGGCCACTTTTATCTAATAATGTTTGATTTTGCACTTGAGCAGTTACATTGATCAATTTTACAAGATACCTAAATAACATGCACTAAGGATCAACTTGCGAGACATTTTTGTAGTCACATCTAATGGCCCACAAATTGTTTAATTGAAGTGAAGAACTGGCCACTTGAAGACCATCTTTTGCACTTATAATTGTCATTTTTGAACCGACCACTTTTGTTCATTTTGGAACTTGTAATTTGATTTTAGAACCGGCTACTTAATAGCATATTTGCAATTTTGTGAATATTTTTATCCTAATTAAAGCAAGTATAAATACTTGCTAACTAGGGTTTTTAGGAGTTTTTGTCAATTTGAAAAACAAACACTCTTTGAGCCATGAGGGAGAGCCTTGCAAATCAAAGATCTCCTATCAATTTCTTAGGAAATTGTGGCGATATTCAACAAGAGGAGATTGTGAGTCATATCAATCTTGCTTTTGTTGTTAACAAATTGTATTTAGTGAGTCAAATCTAGGTGTAATTTGTGGTTATTTTTATTCACATGGTTTGGATGTAATTTTCATATTTGGGTCATTTCAATTTTGAAATTGCTTCCTAGTGTAATTGCGTGATTTCCCATTGAACATTCACATACTTATTAGTTCAAATTTCATTTGGTCATTTGCTTAAGTGGAATTCAATTTCATCACGCCACTTTGTGGATTTTGTCTTGTTGAATTCTCCAATTGGATTGTGCTCATTTGCTTAGATTATTAAGGCACATCAATAAATAACTCTAAGAGGGCCTAACTCATTTATTGATTGTGTAAAGTTTTTACTTACCCAAAACTCGTTTATAATCATTATGTTCTGTGTTTAGTTCAGCAAATAGTGAGCTAAATTATTAATGTTAGTCACAAGTGGATAGTCACTAGGTTTGTGTAAACTTTATATAAGTGTTAATTATTTTATGTTGTAAAATAGTCATTTTTGTAAATAGTAGTTAGCAAGACACAAAGTATAAATACTCTTTGGTTATTGTGGTCATTTTAAATTCAATGACAAGTAACAAAAGTAGCTGACAACTTTACTCTCTTTCTCTCTCGATTTTTCTTTCCTATTCATGAAGTTACAAGTTGCATTTTACATGGTATTAGAGCACCCAGGTTTAGCCATTGTAGTCCACTTTCAGCTAGATCAGTAAGTTTCTTCTTATCTTCTCATCTTATTTATTGCATTGAGAGTGGCTACTCAACTAAATCAAGGTCAAGGAAATATGACAAATTTTGATTCATTATACTTGTCAGGATCTAATAATTGTGGTATGAGTTTAGGAAATATCATCTTTGATGGACTAAATTTTCTATGATAAATCTATTAAGCTCATATTATGTGCAAAATTAAAATTAGGGTTCATTGATGGTTCAATAGTTAAACCCGATGATAATTCACCCGATTTGTTAAAGTAGACATGCTATGATTACATCATCCATTGTTGGATCTTGAACTCGATGAGTAGTGATTTGTCTTAGAATTTCTTATTTGTAAAATCCGCTCGTGATCTATAGAGTGAAATTGTTGAGCAATATGGACAAGCAAATGGACCTCTGATTTTTCAAATCCAACGTGAAATTAGTAACATTAGATGGGGTAATGTGTATATTGCTTTGTGTTACAACAAGTTAAATAAGTGTTGGGATGAATTGAATGCATTTATAAGTTAGATTTAAATATGTTTGTAAGACCTATTTGTTAACCAAGATTACAATAGACTATGACATTAGTAATAGACCTAAACACATGAATAAATAACACTAAGAGGGCCTAACTCTTTTATTGATTATGTAAAGTTTTTACTTACCCAAAACTCGTATGTAATCATTATATTCGATGTTCAATTCAACAAATAGTGAGCTAAATTATTAACATTAGTCACAGGTGGATAGGCCCTAGGTTTATGTAAACTCTATATAAGTGTTATTTATTTTATGTTGTAAAATAGTCATTTTTGTAAATAGTAGTTAGCAAGACACAAAGTATAAATACTTGAATTTTAATAAAGTAATATTTTGATTTTAGGACTTTGATGGATAATTGAATTAAAAAGAAAGAAAATAAATCAAATTTTACTTACTTTGGAGCTAAATAGAAGAAGTTAAAATTTTTTGAAGATATATACAAGCAATAAACATAACCATGTCAATATTGTGTTGAAAATTGAAGCTTGAAAAAATTAATACCGGGAGTTACACAAAGGCAAGACACAATTGTGTTTATTGGTCGTGTATCTCACATAAATAATTATTTTTATGCATGATTACACATGACCATGTCTTGGCAATGTCAACTACAGCATCCAGTTTTCCAAAGTTTTGTTCGATAATTGTAACATGACCCATAGTACGATCATGTTAGATAGTGTGTTGGCCTAAAAAATGAAGTTTTTTATGCTTGTTGTATAATGGACAAGAAGGAACCGACCTAATAACTTTTAGAAGAATTTTTTTTTTTAATTGTTCTAAGATTCTTTTAAGAGAATAGAAGAACACTTTTATGTGATAGAGCCATTTTATACCCAATCTTTATAATATAAATTGTGTTAAATTATTATTGATTTTATAGAAATCATAAGGAAATGGTACTTTAATTCTATCATCGTGATAAATCAGGTTAAATGGAGTCAAGGATGCTAATTCAAGTATTTTAGAGAAGTCATCTACAACTTGGTTCAAAGATAAGGATTTACACCGCCGGAGGGAAGTACATGGGCGTGTAATTGAAGTACACGGCCGTGTACTTGGTTTTGAATCAACAGGAAGATACACGGTTGAAGTACACGGCCGTGTAGCTAACTAGGAACTAGCACGGTTTGAGGCATGGCCAAGGTGCAAATCGTGCCCCTCACTGGACAAGAAGGCGGAAATGTAGACTTTGAACAGAGAGAGACATGGCTTAGGGCACGGCCGTGGTGGAAGCCGTGGGATAAACCGTGCTTGGAGCCGTGGTGGAAGCTAGACGTGCCAAGGAAAAGAAAGTGTGGAACATCAACCAGATGAAGGCACGACTTGAAATCTAGCCGTGGGTGTAACCGTGGTACACACTGGACACGGATGAAGACTTGTAGATTATGCACAGATGAAGGCATGGCTTGAAATCTGGCCGTGTGTGTAACCGTGGTACACACTGGGCGCGGATGAAGACTTGAAGAATATGCACAGAGGATGGCACGGCTTGACCCACGGCCGTGTGGTGGGGCGTGCCAGGCAGACGAATCTTCACTTCTCGAAATCTACTTGGAAAAGGAAAGATATTTTCGTATCTTGCTAGCAAAAGATCACATGCTATCCCCCTAACAATATAAATAGAACCAACCCTAGAGGGTTAGGACAACTTTTGAACTTTTGAACTTTTGAATCTTTGAATCTGGGATCACCTTGGAGGCAAGAAGGAAACGCGGAGGCAGAGCAGGCAGCCGGAAACAGAGGCTTGTTATGTTTTTATTTTTATTTTTCGTTTTATTGATGAACATGAGTAGCTAAGCTACTTTTCTAGCCAAAGGGTCATAGATGTTTAATTCTCCACAAATTGTGAGGTCTAATTGACTCGTATTTATTCTATTATTTGCTTTCGGGTATTCATATATCTTCTGATCGTTTTGTCATTATTATCTTTGTTGATTGGTATGAATAGAGCTCTTCTACTCAAATAGCAAGTTAATATATTGTCAACTAGTACGTCAAATCCGTAATCGTTTTATTGTTCTAGTCTTAGTGACGCAATAACATGTTTGGTTATAGAAGAGATGATCGAATTCATGTTATGGAGGTATATGATCATGTTTAAATAGGTTATCTTATAATCTACTGGCATGAATTGGTGGTCTCTCTAGATTTTAATGCTATTGATAGATTAAATCCTAAGCGCTTGTCTAGGGTTGTTTAATCAATAAGAGAAATAATTCAAAGCGCTTGTTTGAGGTTATCGAGGAAGTAAGGAGAGATAGGTTATTAGAGCTTGTTAATAACCATAACCAGTTTATCTAGGAACAAGAATAGATAACATTTTCATCGATGATCAATTCCTTAAATTAAACTATCTTGATTCCTTTGGCTAGGCTTTTATTAATATCCGATTTTCTTACCTTGTTTTACTTTATTTTGATTCACAAACAAAACCCCCCATTTTCCTTTTTCCCTGTTATTATCCTTGAATAGAAATAAGTTTAACCAATCTCTGTGGATTCGACCCTACTCACCACTATATGCAAATCATATAATTGTCTAGGAGTAGGTTTTATTTTTTTTGGATTCGACACCCATCAATATGCTTCAAGAATTAGGATTTTCCTTTGATTTCTTTTGTGATACCTGCATTTACATCATTGAGGATTTCTGTTTTCAACATTATTAAAGTTTAATTTTCTTAGTATCTAGACTTGTGGATCCTAAGATTATTATGTGATTGGGTTTATTTCTATTCAATGAATTCTTAGATTTCTTAATTCAAGCATGTTTTCTTGATTTTGTTTAGATTAATATTTCTAGGGTATTATTCTAATTATTTGATATTATACATTATGGTTAAGAAATTTGATATGTGATTAAATCTAATATGTTTGAAGAGAATTGATGTAATCCTAGAAATAAGTTACACAATTTTTTTGGAATTAATTAATTTGTTTTAGAGAATTCATTATTCTTAATGTAATATTTGAAATATGTTATTATGAAGAGATTTAAATAGTATTTTTAAGATTAGGGTTAATAATCTTGAAAAAGTTATTAAACTAATTTAGGAATTTTCCTAGTCAATAAAATTAAAAAAGGATTTGAATAAATTTTGTTGATGTCACATAATAAATCTTAGGGAAAGCAAAATCTAGATACTTGTTTTGCCATCTTAAAGTTAATTATAATCTACTTAGCTTTTTTTTTCTTTCAATTTAATCTATAATTCATTAGTTAATAATTAGTTATAGGTTTTAATTTAATTAATCTTTATAATTTATTGATTATATAATAAAGTGTAGGTTGGTATTAGTACTCGTTATTCTTATGGGACAATATTCATATTTAATGCACTATCTTCACATCAATACTCCTTGATTATTGTAGTCATTTTAAGTTTAGTTATAGATAACAAAAATGGTTCACAACTTTACTCTCTTTCTCTCTCGATTTTTCTTTCCTACTCATGAAGTTGCAAGTTGTGTTTCACATGGTATCAAAGTACTCATGTTTGGCCACTTTAATTCATTTTTAGCTAGATCACTAAGTTTCTTCTCATCTTCTCATCTTATTTGCTGCATTTAGAATGGCGATTCAATTGAATAAAGGTCAAGGAGATATGAATTTTAATCCACTATACTTGTCAAGATCTAATAATCCTAGTATGAGTTTAGGAAATGTCATATTTGATGCACTAAATTTTCTAGGATGGAATAAATCTATTAAACTTATATTAGGTGCAAAATTAAAATTAAGGTTTATTGATGGTTCGATAGTTAAACCCAATGATAATTTATGTGATTTGTTAAAGTGGATACGCTATGATTACATGGTCTATTGTTGGATCTTAAACTCAATGAGTAGTGATTTGTCTTAGAATTTCTTATTTGCAATGTCCGCTCGTGAACTGTTAAGTGAAGTTATTGAGCAGTATAGACAAGCAAATGGACCTCTAATTTTTCAAATCTGGAATGAAATCAGTAACATTAGATGGGGTAATGTATCTATTGCTTTGTGTTACAAGAAGTTAAAGAAGTGTTTGGATGGATTGAATGCATATTCGATGTGTACATGTGGTAGAATGGAGTATTACACATGTTTAATTAAAGATAGACTGATCAAGTATGATTTTTAGTAGATGCTCATGCAATTTCTAATGGGTTTGAGTGATGTGTATGAGAGCGTACATAATCAAATGCTTGCTATGGAGCCTTTGCCATCCATGAATAGAGCTTTCTATCTTATTCAATAAGTGGAAAAGCATAAGCAAGTTACTATGGCGAATGATTCATAGTCAATGGCTTTTAATGTAAATAAAGAAGTCGCTAGGAATATGACCAACATGCGTAAGAAAAGAAATGGATAGAGGCCAATTTGCAAACATTGTCATTAATAAGGACATACCATTGAGAGTTGTTTTCAAATCATTGAATATCTCAAATGGTATAAAGGGAAGAAGGTTGCAAGGTCAAATTGAGAGCTTTCATTTGTTACAAGTGTTAACATAGCACAAGTTGTTATTGCTATTGATTCTCCTTTTGAACATTATTATGATGAAAATATAAGTGGTGCAAGAGGAACTAATGTACTTGATCCACAAGTGAAAAGGTAGATGTGTAAAGAGATGATGAAATTCATGAGGGAAAAATGAGGCTCTAAAGATGTTTTCTGCTAATTTAGTCCATTATGTAGGTACTACTTCCACTCATATGTTATGATTTAATTCTTCAAATAGCAATTTAGGTTCTTGGATAGAGGATATAGGAGCCACCGACTATATGACTCCATTTGCTATTTTGTTATGAAACAAACAAAATCTCAAATCCTAATTCCTATTAAACTTCTAGATGGAAGTATCAAAGAGGTTAAAGTAATCGGCAATGTATACCTTCAATCGAACCTTGTTTTTTAAAATGTTTTCCTTATACTAGATTTTACTCACAATCTTTTATTCATGAGTAAAGTACTACATGACAAGAATTTTTTTGTAACAATTGATTCACAAACATATACATTTCAAGACCAAATAACTAAATAACTAATAGCAACTGCAAAGGAATTGTTTAGCTTGTATGTAATTCAATCTAAAGTCATTTAAGACAAAAAATTTCCTATTTAGAATAATTTACCTTTTCATTCTAATTCTTGTATTTCTCAATTTTTTTATTAAGTCAAATCTAGTACATTTGATACATGTTAGATTAAGACATTCATCAATTTCAAAGCTACAACATTTGAACATTTGTAAGACTTTGGAATTGAAAGATTTCTTTTGTGATGTATGTCATGAAGCAAAAAACCATAAGTTGCCTTTTGATAAAAGTGTTCATAGATCTCCTTCTACTTTTCATCTAATTCATGTAGATCCCTATGGTCCTAATCATGTAACATCAATTACTAGTGCCAATTATTTGCTTACAAATCTTCATGATTATAGTTGTTGTGCTTAGACTTATATGCTTGCTAGGTTCCTAGTAATCTTTCTACTTTTTTCATGAATGTCAATAATCATTTTAATGTCACTCCTAAGTCAATCCATATTGGTAATGGATCAAAGTTTATATCTCATACATGTAAGTCCTTGTTTGATAGCCTTAGGATTTCACATTAACGTACCATGCCATATACACCTCAACAAAATGTTCGAGATGAGAGGAAACATAGGCATTTATTGGATACCACACGAACCTTAAAAATTCATGCCAATTTACGTAAAGAACATTAGAGTGCGTGTGTCTTTACAACCACCTATCTTATTAATAAAATGCTTATGCCAATTCTTAGGTAGAAAACTCCTCATGAAGTTCTTTTAGGAGCAACTCCAAAAGATTCAACCTTAAAAACAATGGGATGTCTTTGCTTCATTCTTAACCATTTCCCTTATAAAGACAAATTAGATCCCAAAGGTATTGATGTATGTTTCTAGACTATAATCATGAATAAAAGGGATATAAAATATTTAATCTTGATCATAAACAAATTTTAGTCAATTGCAATGTGATTTTCTATGAACACATTTTCCCTTACAAGTCACCATCTTCTTCTAAATCTTCTCTATCTAATCATCTTAAACAATTTTTTTCCTTGGATGACTTTGACTTATATGCATCCATCTTTGAACCTAGCAAGCTAGAATTGTTGCAAAATGTTCATTGTCCAAAGGCTCTAGTTTCTATTACAAACACTTGTAATCCTTCTTTGCATCATTCGAATAGAGAAAAGAAAGTTTCAAAATGGCTTCACAATTTTGGGCATACAATACAAAATAGTTCTACTATAGTTGTTGATTCATTTTCTCATAACACACATACATCAACGTTACATCCTTTGTTATTCCCTACCTTCTTTGATTGATACCTTGCTGAATATATGGCTTCTTTAGGAAATGTATTGATTGTTTTAGGACCACATTGTTATTCTCAAACAATTAAACATCCTAAGTGGATGAATGCCATGCAAATGAACTTGATGCACTTCAAAAGAATCATACATGGAAACTAACTAGTTTGCCTAGTGATTAAAAGGCCATTGGCCTTAAGTAGGTTTATAAGGTGAAGTATAGGCCTAATGGTTTGGTTGAACAAGATAATGCAAGATTAGTCGCTAAAGGTTATAGATAGGTTGAAGGAGGAACTATCATGATACGTTTTCTCCGATTACCAAGTTAGGTACTATTAGAATAGTTTTAGCCATTGCAAGTGCAAGGGGGTGTCCTTTACATCAAATTGACATCATTAATGCCTTTATTCATGGGCATATTGATAAAGAGAATTAAATGATGCCACTAGAAAGGTACACAAAAGCTAAGCAAGGCAAAGTTCGTAAACTTAAGTGGTCACTTTATGGGTTGAAACAAGCTTCTAGATAGTAGAACATTGAAATTTCTAATTTTATGGTTGCACAAGGGTTTAAATAATCTAAGAGTAATTATTCACTCTCCAACTCTATAGGTTTCTTTTCTTCTTTTTTTTTTGTTACTTTACTATATATCGACGATATGTTGTTGTTGATAAGGACAAATGAAGCTACAATTTCTGACTTGAAACATGGTTTGGATTCGAAATTTACTATTAAAGATCTTAGACAGACTAGATTTTTCCTTAGTCTTGAGTTGTGAAAGACTACTGAAGGAATTCTTCTTAATCAACACAAGTTTATTTTAGGTGTTTTGTTTGATGTTGGTATAATAGGGGCTTGACCAGCAGCTTTTCCTCTTCCAACAATGCTTAAGTCAGATCATATTTCTATTGAGAAGTTAGATAATCCATCCTTTTATAAATGTGTTGTAGGAAGGTTACTTTATCTCACATTAACTAGGCCTGATATTTGATTTGTGGTTCATTAGCTTATTCAATTCCTTTCTTGTCCTCAAGTTCCTCATTTACCAGTCATGTTTCATGTTCTATAGTAATTGAAGGGTGCATCATTCTTGGGATTTTTTTATTCATCCAATAATTCTCTTAATTTGCTAGGATATTCTAATTTAGATTGGGATTCTTTTCTGATGAATAGAAAATAGGTTTTTAGCCATTGCATTATGTTAGGTTCTGCACTTATCTCTTGGAAAAGTAAGAAATAGAACACAATGACTACCTCATCAACTGAAGCAGAGTATAGAAGTGTAGCCTTCATTGTAAAAGAACCCAAACGGGTGTCTTTTATATTGCAAGATCTTCATATTGATGTTGAGTTATCTATTGTTCTTTGTTGTGATAATAAATCTACTCAATTAATTACTGTAGATCTTTGTCTTCATAGTAGAATGAAGCACATTGAAATTGATGCTCATTATACTCACAATCAGGCTTTATCTAGTGTTTTAAAGATTCTCCATGTTTCCTCAAAGAACAAACTTGCTGATTTGATGACCAAACCTCTTGGAGAAGTCTCTCTGAAATACATTTGCTCCAAGTTGGGTCTTCAAACAAATCTAACTTGAGTAGAGGTGTAAACTTTGTAAAGTGTAATTTATATTATGCTGTAAAATAGCCATTTTTGTAAATAAATGTTTTTATAAATATTAGTTAGCAGGACACGGAGTATAAATGCTTTTTGGTTACTGTAGTCATTTTAAGTTCAGTTGCAGATAACAGAAACAGTTTACAACTTTACTGTCTCTCTCTCTCGATTTTTCTTTCTTGTTCATGGAGTTACAAGCTGCGTTTCACAGTTTGATAGTAGGTAAGTGGGTATGGTACAGTAAAGTTGCAATACAATAGAGGGCTATTTTAATTTTTTTTTTTTTTCCCTCCGTCCTTGTCCTTTTCAATTAAATGTTACTTTTGTCTAACCAAACGAGGAAATATAGAAATAAATTTCCTGGAGTCGAATTCTATTATAATTCAATCAAGATGGATATTCGTTTAGTGATTAGTCAACTAAAATGTTATTTAAATTTAAATTTCTATCAAGCTAAACTAGTTTAAGTGGAAACTAAGTTGAGTTGAAGCTTCAAAATAAATTTGAATAAAGTAAATATGACTTTTTGAGACAAATGAGCTAGGTTGCGCTTAGTTTAAGTTGGTCATGTAACTTTTAATCGGGCTTTAACTTAATATATTTAAGATTGCTTAACATAAAACTAGTTTAGATTTTACTTGTTTAGCCAAAATCGGATCCCATTTTAAAAGGAGTTAGACTGACTTCTATGCAGTTCCACCATTAGATGCATGATTGCAACAGTTTAAAAAAATTGAGGAATGTTCTTAATTGTTAAAATATATGGTATATATAATATCGTAAGTCAATAAAGTTTCACATTGATTTTAGGAGATAATTAATATTAGTAAATTAAGTGAAATTAGAAAAATATCAAATTAATACTAATTAAAAAAAAAATCGGTGAACTTGCTGAGAAAGCTCTTTAAATACAATATTGACTACTTTTCGATTATAACATTACAAAATACCATAATCAGCCTCCTATCAATAGATGTCTGATTTGATGACAAACTATGACGAAAGCAGATGGGACTATTTCAATTGGATATGAAATGTTAAATTGATATTAGGCTTGAAATCTTAGATTCATATTAACCTTAGAGGCTGAAGAGAATGGATTAAATTGTACAATAAAAATGGAAAACTTGAGTTTAATTGTAAGGTGATACAATAAGAGCATTATATGTGTAAGGAGAGTTTATAATACCTCAAGCGAATAAAATCCGCATGGTTCATCGGAGAGATTTAGGTTAACATTATCAAGGTACCTTTAGGTCATATGATTGAGAAAATCCATTAATTATATGTTGATTTGGTAATTAACTGCGCTTTTATGAGTGTTACAGCAGAGAAGTAGGCAGCTCCTACTTTCACTTGGGTTACCTAGCAGACGGAAAATATACAGATAAACCTGTAGAAGAAATTACTGAACACAAGAAGCCTTACTATAGTGACCTATTCAAATCAACTTAAAGCTTCATTCTTACCATTTAAATGCTAGTTCAACACAGCATGCATGCATGACCCACGTCCCCTTTTAAATAATGATGTCTTCTGTGACTTTTGGCGATAAGGCAGTACCATCGCGATTCCCTGATACGTAGGCAATAACATCTTATTGGCTATTATTCCTTAAAATTCATTTAACAGTATAAGTCTGCTTGTCTTTACCTTCAATAAGTCAAATCGTATTGGGAAGTCTGGATCTCTATTTGTACGTGAAAGAGGCAAGGAACAAAAAAAAAAAAAGAAGAAATGTTTATATAAGGATTTATCATTTCATCATTTGAGAGAACAGCAGACTGCTGTGAAAAGGTAAAAGTGAGGGCTTTGTTTCTGTTTGGGCGCCCTAGTTGGCTCTCCTATGAATTCATACGTGCATCTATCATGCGGAATCAATTATATGTAAAATTTAACAATTATGAGTTTAAATGGATTAAATTTATATTTAAAATTCATTCGATATTTATTTAAGTTTAATTTGATAATAATCAAATTAAATTTAAATTTAAATTACTTGAATAATTTATTATGAGATCAAGAACTCAAACTTCATAATAATGTTTGGTTTGACTAGACAACTTTATTTATAATTAAGCTTATATCAAATTTAAGTGATAAACCAATTTTACTTTTCATAACCTAATCTCGTTTGGGCTCAATATTGTGTGATTTATAAACGGACTTTGTTTTAAACCCAGCTATAATTATATTTACACTTTCCCCTATCAGTGAGGCATGGATAGCGGGTCATATTTGACCTTTTACACTAAGAATCGAAAGGCAACGAACTATTGCCGTTTATCATATAAATATTCATTAAATTTCATCGGATTCTATTTATCCCCGTGCAACGCGTTCCTTTTTTGACATTGAACGATTGCGTCCTAGCCAGCACCTCATAGGATATTGCTTATCAGGAAATAGGAAGCTTCTAATAAGGTCCCATGATTTCCGTTACGAATTTTAATGGGTTTTATTATGTTCAGGGAGTTGCCAAAAAAAAAAAAACAAGAAGAAAAAAAAGAAAAAAAGAAAAGTGAAGAAATTATAAATAAAAAAATATTACAAACTTTGACTACGTAATATTGTAAGAGATTGTATAAAATAGTCAAGAATTTAAATACCAAAACTTTGCCTCTCTTCGTTGAAAATTGTAGATGAATATATACAATAATAAAACCCCGAGTTGCAATGAATTTTACATGAAGATAATGTCCTCACTAGATGCAATAACCTTGATTGATACATGCAACAATTAAAATCGTTCTACAGCGAGGAAAGATGATACATGTTATGGAGAGAAGAGAACCAACCTTTTGTTGGATTTATCTTCAAATCTATATACGACCATGTTGTGGAAAAACTTTTAGGAAAAAGAATTGGCAAATGGATAAATTGAAGCCATTATGTTTTTCGTAGTTTCATATATCATATTTTCTTTGTCAGCTAAGTTATTTTTTATTATGTGTATTAGGTTTTAATTTCTTATAATTTTATAGATATGCATATTGGACAAATTAAGTGAGAGAATAAAATTCCTTATAAACTTGTTGGAGAAATTTATTAATCTAAGATTGTGAGATAATTATTATGTCATTGTGATTATACTATAGTGAAATCAGTCTTTCCATTAGTCTTCTATCCCAATCTTTTGGAGGTTTTCTACATGAATTATTTCTCACTCAAATTCTCTCTTTACTCACTATATCTCTTATAGTTGTGTGTTCTGTGACCAATAACCAAAACTTCAATTCTTGTCCCAATAAATTGGCATCAAAGGAAGAGAGATTAAGCATTCGGAGAGCTTGTAACCTACAAAATAAAGAGGTGGCAACTAAATAAGGCATTAAAGAAATTTGACGGTTGTATAAATTTGGGTTGTGAAAAGTGCAAACCTAAGCAATCTTATTGCAATTAAGCTTGAAAAAGGCTTTGAAACAACAATCAAAGGCCACAAAGGATTATGAGTAGGTAGAATAAGATGATAGGACCTTGACAATGATCAAGCTAAGTCTAACAAATATTGCTTTGCAAGAGGTACACAAACTAATTAGTGTTGAAATAGAGATTGTACTCCTTATAGATGAGCGACGTTTCATTAGTAAGACTATATTTGGAATTTCATATCTTTGAGTAATGACTTGAAAATTATTGATACTAAAATTGAGACTAAAGAGCAAATGATTATAAGACACTACATTTTAGATCACTAAGGTGGCAGTCATAATTCCACTTCCATTGGTTTTACAACTTAGGTGGTGGACCAAATAGTTATAGGTCATGAAGATCATAAAAACAAACCATTCAACTACTAAGGTTGAACTTGTAGCCTTAGTAGCTACTAATAAAGGTGTTATATGGTTAAGAAACTTATTGTTAAATATTGAGTGATGACCACAATCTTAGAGAGCCATTTTGGTCTTTCTTAATAGTCAATCTAACATGTCTCACATTGATAATAAAATAGATAATGAAAAGTGTAGATCTATTGGGTTGAGATAAGACGCAAGATAATTGATATGAATGGGTTATAACCTATGTAAGCATCGAGAGTAATTTAGTAGATTATTGCAAATGGCTATGTTAAGTGAGTTAATTAAAACCACATCCACTAAAATGGATCTAAAACCATGTTAGTTAATAGTGATGATAATCCTACTTTACCATGGCATATCACTAGTTTAAAAGTTTAGAAAGGTAAAAACAAGTTAATTTTGACTGTAATTGATATGTCGTAGTAGCTGAGAAGATGACATAGTTCAATATCTCTTAATGATCAATTTTTTATTGAATACTCGAATACAAATTGATTGAACTCAACTTATATGAGTATGGAAGGTACTACTTTTTAACTAGAGTTAATGGGTGCTTAAATGTATAAAAGACTATAATAAGTGCTATTCCTTCTTTTTTTAAAAAAAAAGGAGAAGTGAATTTATTGGTTTTGGTTATAATGTCTATGATTTTTGCTGTTATGACATAGCATTGGGTTTAATCATAAGGCTACTCACTTTGAGATATTACACTAAGAAGTGGTTCAAATATATCCACATATCTTATTATTCATTTTTCATGTTTTAGTATTGAAGATAAGCATTATTAGTAAACTAGTGGAGGAATGTTATTTGTATCATCAACTATAAACTTTGAATCATTTAACAAAGTATTTAAAGGAATCTTGGGTGTATTAGAAACTTAGTGTTTAATCAAGAGCAACATCATGATCAAACATTGGTTTGAAAATTCAAGGGTTCTCATATAGACGAAGTTTGTTGAAATCTGAGTTAAATGATGCGTGAAACTAATAGCCTGGACAAGCACTTTGTTAAATCTCATTGTTGATATTCGAAAGAAGTGGGGTGCTCTATTTTCTATGTCCTATAAATAAACATACTCTATCTCCCATATCATGTAAGTGAAGATTTTGTTCAATGATCGCTACACATGAGATTCAAAGAATTAGAAAAGAATTGATTAAAGCCACTTCATTTGAACAAAGTGCATGAGGTTCGATTAAAGTGTAATGCAAAAATTTCACATTTGCTTTTATTTTATGACATATTGATTGAATTAATATGTTGATTCAAGCATATGTGCTTTATCATCTTTAAAGGTCATGACCTATCCACAACTATATCTAATAGCTAGATAAAATATGTACAGACAAGGGCTAATGTTGTCTCTTTGAAGTGGTAAATTAATGTTTTTATCGTTGAGTATTAATAAAACTTGTATTAGTCATTATTTTTCAATTGATAAATTATTTTGAATAATCACATATTTTTTCTCTCTCTCGTCCTAAAACCTAGTATCATTACCAAAATTCTAGAGCGCAATGCACAAGAAGAGTGAGATTACTAGTCATTGTTTTTAGACCGACTTACATCCAGGGAGAGATAAGCTGATAATCCATGTTAAACTTGTGTAAAGGAGATGTAAGATTGTTTAAGAAAAGTTAATTTACATGCTTATATGCCTATGCATATAATAGGCATGAAACATAGAGTACATATTATATTTATAGCATATTATAGCATAATTTTATGCTTGTTATATGGCATACGGTAAATATACATTATAACAAAAACTTCAATACATTCTACAATGTATAATGTGTTATCTCTTATATAACAGATATATCATATGTCATGAAAGGCAAAGAGGATAAAATAATATATTATATATGAATTGCATTACAATTTGTACCATATCATATACTATGTACGCAGTATATAGTCTAACATATATAGATCATAAAAATATATATATGAGTGTCGTAATAAATTCTTTGGTTAAGGGACAAATATTTAATTTAGTTCTGTAAATTTAAAATGAAATTCAATTCTCAATCTCATTGGGATTGCGATTCCACTTATTGGGGGATGGCAATTATTATAAGATCGTCATTTTATTTTTAAGAGCTATATCTTGACATCCATATGTTAATCAAATCTAAAATCGTGAATTTTTTTCCCACATACATTCCTTCATGCTACATGGCATTAAGTAAAAGCTAAAAAACTTACGGAAAACGGACATCATTTTATGGACATTATATGACAAGAAATTCTCAACTTAATTAAAATTATATATTAGTAATGGTCACTTGTAATGAACGGAACTGCGTATAACGATATATTATCTGCTGTATCGTGATGCGTCTCATAATTCGCCATTCATCGTGGAGTGCTTCCCAAGCATGCTTAACCTTCAATTTCCAATGAACATTAAGGGGGTACATCAAAAGACATATTGATAATTAGAGTTCCATCATACTAATATTTGAAGGTTATCACATCCAAATGTAGTAGAGAACATCAACTATAACATAAAACAAATTACAGGATTTACGCCTCGATGATATCACCTTCAACCAGTGTCGTCTATATCCTCAAAAATCAAACAGGAAATTCTCGAAACAGTCGACCGAGTGCAAGAACTCCGATTGATGTTGCCATTCCTGAGATGGTACTAAGGTTTCTCCAGAGTCTACAAAAGTTTGTGTTTGGTAACCATCTTCCACCTGGAACATTCCAAAACACAAGTTCTGAAGGTCATGATCTACATCCAGTATAGATGCCTGATTATTGCCATAAAGATCATAGAAGGTTGCAGCTGAGTTTGATGATGAACTTTCTGGAGAGAATAAATTATCTGGGATTAGAACAGGAAAATTTTCAACAGGAAGTCCTCCAAACCCGAAATCGTCTTCAGCACCCTTCTTAGGGACAAGTGAGATCGAGTTATCCATAATGTCTTTCTGATGCTTCTGCTCGGCGCTCTCGTAACTAGCAGCAGCTTCCAGATTTGGTTTGCCAATAATCGTATTAGTTTTAATGTTGTTACTCGACAAGCGTTTCTTCAAGCGGGAGTTCCAGTAATTTTTCACTTCATTGTCCGTTCTTCCTGGAAGTTTAGCTGCAATTGCAGACCACCTGCATTAACACCATACAAGATTAATCATGCTGTATCAACCCTCATCAAATTTTCTTTCAGTTTGTTTCAAAAAAAATAATAATAATTAATGAATATGTGCTGACTAATACTATAGTCAATTTTTAAATTCACTCAAATTGAGAACTAATGTTTGCTTGCAGCCTATTAGAAAACCCAATACGAATCCTGTGGAAATTGCAAACTTTAATAAATTAATGATGAAAACTTCAATATAAATTCATTATCACTTATGAAGTTTAATTGTTAGGATGATAAAATCCTCCGTGTTTGTATCGGATAGTAATTAACTCATATTTTCGACAAGAACCGTATGTTCTTTTTTTGTCTCTGTTTTTGTACCATGTAAGCGTTTTTATTTGTGTCTTCCACCATTCATGACTACATATATAGAGGATCTTTTAAGTGCAATAACAAAAAAAAAATCGGATCTAAATTAATTCGATTGAAATATAGCGAACTTAATTGTATTGTGTAACAAACATAATATATTTAATTAATTTACTAAAACTATGGCTTACTTGATTGAATTTTAGTACAAAATAGAGATTTATAGTGCATTTATCGCATTTCAAAACCAATCCATGGAAGGATCTGAATGATATAATATAATAATAACAATGATGATGATGATATTATAAATTGAGAAGTTCATAAAAGATACTTACCGATTACCAAGCCGTTGCTGCATCGTAATGATGGTATCTTCTTCTTCCTTGGTGAAGTTTCCATGCTTGATGTTGGGCCTCAGGTAGTTCATCCAACGAAGTCTGCAACTTTTCCCAGTTCTCGCTAAACCTGCTTACACAAGTTGATCCCTCATCTATGAGAAATAAAATAAAATAAAGTGGACCACGTTTTAGAAATCCTACTTCCTAGGATGGGAAATTACTATTATCTGGTACTAGAAAGAACCAGATTCCTTTTTTTTTTTTCAATAATTTAGTCCGACAAAGGAAAAAGGAAACTGAATATATGTACGTTTACTTAAATTAATATTACCGGCAGGTCTAGGCATATGAGTCCAATTCCAGATGCCATATCTCTTGATGTAGGCTATGAGCTTCTGATCTTCTTCAGCACTCCATGGACCCTTTTTCACGCCCATATCATTACGTCCAAGTGTTGGAGTTCTTCCCATAGTGATTATGATTTTCTTAAGTAATCCAGTGAGAGGGTGTGAGTGCCTGACGAAAACTGCTAGCTAATAGCTTCTCTTTCTATTGATTTTAGTTAAGATTTAGTGATGTTATCATTAACTTAGTATAGCCCTAGGATATATTTGAAGCCCAAATGATGTTGTCTAGCATATATATATTTTGAGTTATCGCATTTTTGTCAAAGCAAAACAGTTCTCTAGGAATTTTCTCAGTTTCAACTTGATCATATGCTTCCAAGAAGAAAAGCATATATTATTCTAGTGAGCTACGAGTGGGAACACCATCTGTGGAATCCTTCGTTCATTCTAAATATTTTATGCCATTCCATTATTCATATACGGAAGATTGATATCACCGTTTTTTTCCATGTATTTTATTGATCAGATATGACTTCAATAATCAAAATTTTCATGGCAAATTAACTGCCAAATCGCTTATGTGTAGCTCATCCACCATACACGTCAAAATAAACTCTCAACACTGTTTTAATTGGAGAAAGGAAAGCGAAATGAAGGGATTAGAGGGATTAAATAAGTTTTCCTCACTAAAAATAGTGTGACAAAAGGGATGGGAAGGATTTATAAGGGAAAAGTTTTTCTTTACCCTCTTAACAATCAATATCTCATATATAGAGATAAGACCTCTTCAAAACTTCAGGAGTTTTTGGTAAATCAAAGTAGTTTTTAAAATATTTAATTAATTAACAATCAATCTCGCTTATGTGTAGCTGATCCACCATACACGTCAAAACAAACTCTTAACACTGTTTCAATTAGAGGAAGGAAAGCCACATGAAGGAATTAGAGGGATTAAGTAAGTTTCCATTATTTAAAATAGTACGACGAAAGAGATGGGAAGGATTTATCCGAAAAAGTTTTTCTTTACCCTCTTAACAATCAATATCTCATATATAGAGATAATCCTGGACGAAATTGCAATACCTTTTTAATGATAAGACTTCTTTAAAACTTAAGGAGTTTTTGGTAATTCAAAGTAGTTTTGAAAATATTTAATTAATTAACTTTATCCTTTACAATCATTTATTCTAATTTCCCTACTATTTAAACAAGAGTTTTTGGAGCCCTTTTCCACCGGGTTAAGGATCAGATAATCCTAACTCTTAGATCCTACTCTCCTAAAGCAAATATCATACAAGAAGCAGATGCTATTAAACAACAGTTTGCAACCACTTTAGAAGTGAAAGTGAAAAAACAGATAATTATCAAATGGTTGAAGCCTTCATCAGGTTATGTCATCAATGCCGCTGGTTCATCTACTTCAGATAGAGTGGCTTGGGCTTACACTTTGCGACGGAATGATGGCTCGTTTATACATTCAGAAATGAAATGTTTAATGGATGCATCAAAGGCATTATCTACGGAATTGGAAGGTATTCTTGTTGGCCTACGCTCATGTTTCACCAACAATATATCCTCAATACAGATTCAAATCAGTAATATGTCACTAGTGTCTTACCTTCAAGATAGAGTAGATTGTCCGTGGCAACTATCCATCAAAATAATGGAGGCAAAGAACCTGATGTAATTACTATCAGTGTCCATTGTTTATGTGTATCGTGAAGCAAATGCTTTAGCGGTAGGACTTTCTCATTATGCAACTCAATTTGATAATACCAATATCGTGCGTTGGCAAGATCTCCCCGAAGACTAAGAGGTATCTACCTCTTAGATCTTTCTGGGTGTCCATACATTAGAAGTCAATAGCTACCATTGTTACCTTACTTGCTTTTTTGTATATATCCTCCATCTGGGAGAATGCTATTTGTACAGTATTTTCAAATATTGTTCTCTTTATGGACTTTTGATGCTATTAATAAATATAAATAGCCATATTGGCTTTTTCTAAAAAAAAAAAAAAAAAAAAAAAAACAAGAGCTTCTTTGGCTGTCTTTTCCCTCTCTCCTTCCCTTTGTCCCAAACATAGTGTTGGGGACAAAAAATCATCTTAAGAGAAGCACAGAGGTCAAAGCCAATTCTTTGAGATTTTGTATCCTTAAGTGAACCCAACTTTGAGGTTTTAAGGAACTTCACCGACCACGTACTCTCTTCTATAAATACGTAACGATTGTTACGGGGGGGAATCAGTAAAATAACTTGATTACAACCATTACATGCTATAGTAAAACAATGTCATCATTGCTCCACGTAACTCATGGCGTTAGGATCGACTAGAATCATTTCTGCCTATGATGTGCTATATGCAATCTTCTAGATTCCTGTTGCAGCAATGGCCCCCCACTAGGCGCATATACTTCTTTCAAACCATCTAGCATGCTTAATAAGCCATCTAATGCTTCAAAATTAATTTGATGGATCCAATCTCATGGAAAAATCTTAAGCGATTTCCATATCTATTAAGATATCTCAAATCAATCCACATGCATAATTCACCACCACGAATTGATTTTTTTAGGTCACTTCAATCATGAACTAGGACTTTCCGGCCACTCTTCTAACCAATCTAATATGATTAGCAAGAAATAACCCCAACTATGCACAATAAATCAAGCAATAATGCAAAGAAGTCATATTTAAAGAAATGAAATAATCAACCTCGTTTATGTTCATGCAAATGACCATTTTGACCAAATTAGGGCTTTTAGGGAAAAAAGAAAAAGACAAAAGAAAAAAAAAACTTCGAAATTACGAATTTTATATGACAAACAAATTGTCTAAAAAAATTCCTCCAGAACCATTCTATCCTATTAAAGACTATAAATTAGTGACAATTTATGAATTACAATTGTCAATTTGTAGTAGAACTTCTACTTTTAATTTTTACTATCGTAATTTCTTCTTAAAAAAATACACTTCTAATCTTTAACATTTACTTATTTTTTTATTTAAAGTCCTCGACCTTTTTCTTTTCTAATAATTCTTCAGCATTTTTAAAACTTTACATAAAAAAAGACTTATTTTAAATCTGTTAATTCTTTTTGTCACATGTTAACTTCTAGTTGGTATTGGGGTAGTTGGCCAATATGATGAGGGTTCACACAATATGTCCAATTCTTTTCTTGTTACTTTTAATTATTTTTTCAAATTATATAATTAAAAATATTTAATATTATTTTTCATCATATAAAGTCATTGAATATATTTAATATCTTAATTTTACTAAATTAATTATTGTAAACCAATTTAAATTTGACAAATATCATGGGTAAGCAAAAAAATTACTACATCTTATAGAAATCCCAATTTTGTAAGATTTTAAAAATATTGAGGATTCAAATAGAATAAATAAAAAATTAAAGACACAAATAAAAAAGCATGATAATGGGCTGAACTAGAGCATATAATTAAAATGGTCATTATTGCCATAAGATTAGGGACCTCGAGATGAACCGTCGTACTATAACGTCAAAGGCACGGTAACACTGTTATAGTTTGATGTTGCCCGATCACTACAAGATCAAGGTTCCTGTTCGGTAACGTTTATCTCTATTACCTTCTAGCAACACAGTATGAAAAGAAGAAAAAAGAAATTCAGATAAATGAAATGAGATGGTTCAAAGAAGACTTCTAATTTCTTACCCAAAAAAAAGAGAGAGAGAGAGAAAGAAAGAAAACGAACAAGAAGAAGTCTTGCTGTTTATAAAACTAATATTTCTTCGGCTGTTTCCTCATCATGAAGCACACTTTCATTCTGAAGTCCATCATTTGTCATGTTCTTAAACACGCTCATTGACTGAGTTAGTAAGTACTCGCGCGTATTATTCTTCAGCCTGTATATTTATTATCCAACTGTCATACGCTTCTCAGAACTTTTATGAACATAAATGTAAAGATAATTACCAAAGTAAAAGAAAATTACAAGAAACAAATATTTACGAACTCTTTATGCTAAATTAGGAACCAAATGTCAAATTATGGATGACTAAATATATGACGGAAGTAAACACGATTACGTGATTTTGAGGATTTCTTATAAGTAATTTTACTTAAAAATTCTTAATAAAATCTACGCTCTGAATCTTTTAAAGGAAATGGCCATTTTTGCTATTATATTATGAAGTATAAGAAACTAACTAACAACAAAGAGGAATTAACGTCACGAAGTTTTAAGGAATATTATAACATTTATAATACATTTGTACACTTAATGGAAAGATCAATTAATCAAACATGTAAACATATAGAAAATTAAAAACAATGGCTAATTGCAATAAACAACTGGATATATAATATATCATTTTATTAATTAATGAGAAATCTTTTTAGCCATTTTTGTTATTGCTATCTAAGTGATGATGGTTTAAATTTGTTTGGCAATGGGTTTTGATGACCTACAAAAGAGAGCACAACTACAGTGGGGCTGGAGTTTGTTATGACGTGACTTCCAATATTTAAGCTAGTTTACAAATTATTAAAAAAAAAGTATTAAAGTATGCAAGGATATACTCCCATCTATTTTTATTTAATATTTTGTGTACTTGAGAGGCTACAATCACGGATCATCTCAAACCCACTGTAAGTAAACCTACCCTTATTGAGCTGTTCAGCTTCACCATGTGGAGCCTTGAAAGCTCATATCCGAAATAAACCTACCCTTATTGAGCTGTTCAGCTTCACCATGTGGAGCCTTGAAAGCTCATATCCGAAATAAACCTACCCTTATTGAGCTGTTCAGCTTCACCATGTGGAGCCTTGAAAGCTCATATCCGAAATCAGCTATTGAACCTTATCAGGCTGAAAATGGATAATACTCTAAAATATTATATTATTTTTTAAAAAAATTCACAAATATCATATCTAAAACAATTATTCTAAAAATAAGTTGTAAAGGCTTAGACTTAATCAATGCATCCATAAATTTATATAAATTTATATTGAAGGTACGGACATCACTTGCACTTTTAATATAATTTTTTTTTTTATACTTAAGATGCCTGTAGCATATTTTTTTATATTAAAAGTATAAATACTATTTATATTTTTATAACTTATTTTTGAAATAATTTTTTATTATAATATTTATGAATTTTAAAATATATATATATAATATTTTTAAGTGTTGACCGAAAATCTGAAAACGTGAATGCTTTGGATCAATTTTTAGCTCATGTTATAAAATGTTTGGTCAATTTTGAACCGACTGGTACCCTTTGTCCCTGTAAAACGTGCGCAATCTCAATTTCTTCGTACGCGTTTGCCAATCAATTTCTGGACCCATCGTGATTGGTCTCAAATCTGCAGTAATTTATTAAGGAAACATTATTAATTTACCACTGGCCTTGACATGGCTGTTGCGATCAACGTTACGCCATTCCTTCTTATTATTAGTTTGATTATTCAGGATAGGTAGACTCGAATCGATATGATTTGTTTTTTAAATTGAACTAAATATATATTATTTTTTAGTTTTTTTCCCTTAAATTGAATTTTGTCGTATAGTTTGGTTTATAATTTTTTTAAACCTAAAGAAAAAAAAATACTCAATTCGGTATAATTCATAGTTTGAATTATTTTTATATATGTTATTTATTTTCTTCAATATATAAATTAATAAGTCATGAAAATTCATACTTAATATAAAAAAAATTAATTCAATATTATTTTTCTAGTATTATTCACCATCTTTAATATCTAATTAATATATTTAAAGAGTTTTATTATCTCTTTTTAGATAATTCTACTTTTTATATTAATCATTAAGTAAAAATAAAAAATCCAAAAAATAGTGTATTATTTGATGAAAACCAAATAAGTTGATGAATTGAATTAGCGATATAAAATGCTTTTCTTTGGTCATATATTTTCAAGATTTCCACAACCATTTTCTTTTTTCACTTCTTATAGTTCAATTTAACTTATAATTGTTTTCAAACCTAAAAGAAAATGGTTTGGTTCAATTGGCAATTTCTTTGAACTTGAAAGGATAATTCAAACCTAATTTATAGCTCAATTTAATTCAATTTGGTTTAGTTTATGATTTGATTATTTTGTTTGTCTAGTCCTAATTATTATGGCTGTAGCATAGTGATGTGCTCAAAACCAAGCCCAAGCACACAAAACCCAATTGAAAGACCAATTACACAATGAAATCAAACTAGTCATCTAAATTGCATAAATCATCAATCTTTATAATTCCAAATCCACAAATATGAATATGTATGAAGATTGCATATCCAAGAATGATAACTTTGATACCAAATTATGATGTGCCTGGAACCAAGGTCTAAGCACATGCAAATGAATTAAAGAAACAACTTCAATTCTCAAATCAATAACCGGTTCAAAAGGGGTAAAATTTACGTGAACCCTAGATGAATTAAGTGAACCGATTACTATAATTCATGAAATGAATATCACAATGATGTTTTCCCCAATGAAGATCATAAAATATACTAAACAAACACGTGAATAATTCACAAGATCAATAAGAACAAATCCAAAATCAACCTTTCCAACAAGAGTCAATTCACGCCACAAGATGGAGTAAAATTTGATGGTGATAACAAATGCTAAGATCCAATCAATTAAGTAATAATAATTTACAAATGCAATCAAATCTAACCAAGAAACTTCTAATTCAACACTAGATATGACTCACTAGAGATGAAAAGAAAACACAACAATAAGAAATTGATATGACTCACAATTTCCCCTTGTTGTACTCGCCACAATTCTAATTCTTGGGATTAAAATTGATAAGAGAAATTGAACTAGGAAGAACCCTAATTCCCACACGTAAAGTGTTTGTTTCAAATATGAAAAATGGCCTCCTCAAACCCTACTTTAAGCAAGTATTTATACTTGCTCCCTTTAGGGTTAAAAAATGCACAAAATTACAACTATGCCACTTTTAAGGTGGTTAGTCCTAAATGATAATTACAATCAAAATGAAAATGTCCCTAAAGAACATACAACATAAAATAGTCCAAATAATAATTACAAAATAAAAGAAAATAGTCTTCATCATGCAAGCTCTTTCATAGGATTTGTCGGCTCAACTTATTGCCAGTTCAGGTCGGTCCATGGATAACCTACAAGCTAAGTCTGCATGAGTTTGTCCATCCCCCTATAAAATATGATAAGTGTGTCTATTGGAATATATAATACATGAATAAGATAAAAGAGGTTAGTAAACGAATAATTCAAGGGTCGATTTGCTCAAAATGAGCCCTCATTGCCAAGATTCGAAATCCTTTAGTTCTTACCCTAATGATAGGTCTTGTTGGATTTTGATTCCTATCATCTCCTCGGGCCTCAAAAAGATTTGTCCTCAAATATGGCAGATCAAATGCAATAGAGACTTTGTTTTCTCTTAGCAATCCATTTAAAGAAGTATCTCTACAAAATCTCAATATTTGAAATACTATAGGTAGTGATTGTTTTCTTTCCTCCATTTCTAGGATGTATCTCATCTGCAACATAAATAATGCTCCATTATCCACTAAAGTCGCCCCTATATCAACCCGTTCCATTGAAACCATTATCTCCTTTTCTAATTCATTTGTCTATCACTGATCCTCATGGTCTTCTAATGGTTAGCTCAACTGCTCATTGCCCTCTAAAACCTTTGAGGGTGAATACAACTGTCTTCGAATAGTCTGACTCTCTGATGATGGGTTTATCTAACTCTGACCCTCAGAATCCTCCAATGGTTTACTCAACTGCTTGTGAGCCTCCAGTAGCTCTGAAAGTGAACATAACTGTCCCTGAACAGTTTGGTCCTCTAGTAGTTTGCTCATCTGACTATGATCATTAGAATCCTCTAAAGGTTGGCACATCTGTGTCTGACAAATTTTGTGCTCTAAGGGTTGGTTCAACTGCTCATGGGCCACTGGCGGTCTACTGATTTGTTGCTAAACCCTTTGAACCTCTAAAGGTGACATTGGATTTAGAATAATTCGTTTTCCCTCCTAAAATACATAAGTATTCTTGAAGCCATCATGTAAGACCTTCCTGTCATATAACTAAGGCCTGCTAAGCAATATATGGGATGTACACATAGGTAAAATATCACACTCAATCTCATCAAAGTATTTATCCCCTACATTGAATGGTACCCTAGCTCTTTGGGTCACATGCAAACTCCCTTAATCACTAAGCCAATGCAATGTATACGGTTCAAGATGTGGAGTAGTAGCAAGTTTTAATTTTGATACTAACGATGCTATTACTATATTGGTACAACTACCACCACTAACTATAAGAACACATAAATTTCCTTATACCCTACAAGAAGTATGGAACAAGTTTTCCCTTTGTTCGTCATCTTTAGTAGTAAATGTAGTCAATGCCCGATGCAATACATTAGCATAATGAAACATTTCACTAGACATGATTGTGCTCAAATCCAACAATACAATAATTATCTTCACACTTCCAAGGTTCAAGTACACAACCAAGCCACAAATGAAGTACACTCAACTACTTTCAAGTAGATAGAATTAAATTCAACAACAAGTGTTTAAGTAACTAATTCAATTACTTTCACACTTTAATGACTTGTTTGATTTTCAAATTCTACTACTCAGTTTCCTTGTTCTTGCCTTGACTTCTCACCACTTAAATACACAATTGGCAGCAATTAAACACATACACAACGCACCATTCACCACCACATAACTTCCCCTTTGCTCACGTTTCAACAATGTTCACACCACTAACAACAAGTAGCTTGACAACATATACAACAACCAACACCAAACGTTAACACCCTTTACTAAATTTACAAAAAAATATAACACTACATACGATCCTCCTCAAGCCATGGTACACTTTCCCCACTTCCACACAAATATCAAACCGCAACTCCAACACAAAAAAGGCAACTCAACTTTCAAATTCAAAAATGGAATTTAATAAGTGCACAATTCCACAAATGGTTAGAAGCTACTTCGAATTCAAATGACACATAATTAAACTATGAATTAATGTGTGTTTTGAAATTTTAAATTGACTTCTTAATTCACACTTCAATTTTGAATTCAAATTTGAAAATTACAATTTGCTACTCCTCACTTCCGAAAATACATTACACAATTTACACTTCTTTAATTGATCACAAAGGATCAACACTCTTACTCCTCATGTCCACTTCAAGATCACTTAACACCACTTCACACATAACACTTCATGGTACAAATTACCCTTCACTCAATGATGAGAGCCATGATGGAAGCCAAGCCAGAAGATGGAATGTGGATCCTCTTGAAGTGCCACCTGAACCGATCACAAGAACTCGAGCGAAACGATTAAAGGAAGCACTTAACAGGTTGATAAAGGATGTCCATGAAGTCAGAAAGGATTAGAGCAATCATAAAGTTGGAAAGGATTGGAACAACCATGGGAATGCCCTTACTCTTGTACAAGTCATAACGGATACGAGTTGAAGAGGGCGTGTCTTTACAAGGCACAGCCATGTAGGAGTCTGGAAGTTACACAGAATCATACACGGTTCAAAGGCACGGCTGTGTATGGTGTCAAGAATTTCCATAGAAAGATACACGACTAGAAGTACACGGTCATGTATGGTGTCAAGAATTTCCACAAAAAGATATATGATTAGAAGTACACGGTCATGTATGGTGTCAAGAATTTCCACAGAAAGATACACGACTAGAAGTACACGGTCGTGTATATCTCCAACGCCGGCTCCAAGGCCGCCGGCCTTTAAGTCATTGTTTTGTTATTTTTACGTAACTTATTGAAGTTATGTCGTTTTGGGGCATCGTTGTTACGAATTGTAAACCCTAATATAAAGCTCCTAGGGTTTAGAATAGATAGAATATAGAATATACAACATACAAGTTTGAAAACACTTTAGAGAGAATTCCTCTCTTGGTTCTTTAAAGAACTACTCTAGAACTTATCGGATTTTCTTCCGTGGCATTCATTCCGACTTATCAATCTGTCTTTCATCCCGATTGTGGAGTCTACATAATATACCAAGGTTCTTGTCTCACTTATAGGCAACGGGTCGCGGTTTCCACTCGATTGTTTGGCATCTTGGGTAGCAATTCCGAACGTATTGGTATTGGGTTTTGTCACACGTTGGCGTGGTTCGTATCACTCAACATATACAACTCCAACAACTCAATACACTCCCCTTACACCGCAACTCACATATATACAACACGATAATAATTCAAGTAACACTCTTTAATGCAACTTTCCACAAATGGTAATAATCAAATTTCAAATTCAAATGAAATATATTCAATACCACTCAATAACAACTTCAAGTTAATGAAACGTGTTTGAATTCAAATGATTTCCTTTTTCCCACAAAAGTTCAAATCTGAAAATTGTAAAAGACAATCACAATTCCAAAATCATCGACACTCCATTTACTCTTCTTTGCTTTTAAAATTCAAACTACAATCTTGAAATCATCAACTCTCCATTTTCTCTTCTTTGTTTTCAAATTTTTCCATTTTTCCCATGTGATCACAAATGATCACAAAGAAACACAACTCTTCCTCACGACAAGCTCAAGGACACTACGTTGTAACTCCTTCAATCAACACACACAATACGCCACACATACATACACACACATACATGCCCTTATACTCACAGTGATCTTAACAACACATGAGCTATAACAAGATTTCCAATTCCACTTCAACAAACAACAAATTTAACTCCTCAATAACACAATTAAGCAACTCAATCCTCCACACACATATAATTTTGGATCAAAAGAAATGAAGAACCCTAATTGAAAGTGAAGATCACGAAAATTCCCTTCTCTTAACCTCAAGCTCTGATATCAAAAGATGATGTGCTCAAAACCAAGCCCAAGCACACAAAACCCAATTGAAAGACTAATTACACAATGAAATCAAACTAGTCCTCTAAATTGCATAAACTGTCAATTTTTATAATTCCAAATCCACAAATATGAACATGTATGAAGATTGCATATCCAGGAATGATAGCTCTGATACGAAATTATGATGTGCCTACAACCAAGGTCTAAGCACATGCAAATGAATCAAAAAAACAACTTCAATTCTCAAATCAATAACTAGTTCAAAAGGGGTGAAATTTGCGTGAACCCCAGATAAATTAGGTGAACCGATTGCTATAATTTATGAAATGAATATCACAATGATGTTTTCCCCAATGAATATCATAAAATATACTTGAAAAACACGTGAATAATTCACAAGATCAATAAGAACAAATCCAAAATGAACCTTTCCAACAAGAGTCAATTCACGCCACAAGATGGAGTAAAATTTGATGGTGATAACAAATGCTAAGATCCAATCAATTAAGTAATAATAATTTGATTACAAATGCAATCAAATCTGACCAAGAAACTTCCAATTCAACCCTAGATATGACTCACTAGAGATGAAAAGAAAACACAACAATAAGAAATTGATATGACTCACAATTTCCCCTTGTTGAACTCGCCACAATTCTAATTCTTGGGATTAAAATTGATAAGAGAAATTGAACTAGGAAGAACCCTAATTCCCACACGTAAAGTGTTTGTTTCAAATATGAAAAATGGCCTCCTCAAACCCTACTTTAAGCAAGTATTTATACATACTCCATTTAGGGTAAAAAAATGCACAAAATTACAACTATGCCACTTTTAAGGTGGCCGGTCCTAAATAACAATTACAATCAAAATGAAAGTGTCCCTAAAGAAAATACAACATAAAATAGTCCAATAACAATTACAAAATAAAAGAAAATAATCTTCATCATGCGAGCTCTTCCATAAGATTCGTCGACTCAACTCATCGTCGATTCAAGTCGGTCTATGGATAACACACATGCTGAGTCTGAGTGAGTTTGTTCATCGCCTTATAAAATATGATAAGTGTGCCTATTGGAATATATAATACATGAATAAGATAAAAGAGGTTAGTAAACGAATAATTCCAAGGTCGATTTGCTCAAAATGGGCCCTCATCACTATGATTCGAAATCCTTTAGTTCTTGCCCTAATGATAGGTCTTATCGGATTTGATTCCTACCACATAGTCATTATTTTATTGCGCATTCCCTCATTATAAGGGCATAGTTAAATAGTTAATTTAATTTTAGAGATATTTTATAATAATTATTAGTAATGGTATTGGTATTGTGATTAATATTCATGGTCATTATTTTGTTGTAATTGTTGTAGCATTGTCGTTTGGAAGGATGATAAAATCAAACCTTACTCGTGTGGAAATTTGGGATATGTTTTGTTATTTCGTTGCTATTACCTTTGATTTTTTTTTTATTAATAAAAAATTTTTGAGTGACTTTCACTCTAAAGACTACCTTAAAACATAGAGTGCCACCTCTATTTTTAAGTACTTAACTCTAACACACCATAGCCTTTCGAAATGGGGTATAGTGACTTTCCAATAGGTTTTAAAGTTGGTAATAGGGATTGAACCTTACTCTTTTGATAAATCAAGATCTACCCTTACCAACTAAGCTAAGAGCTATTGGTATGACCTTTGATAGTTCAATAAATTTATGGATACATGATACGTTGTGTTCAAATTTAAGGGGGCCATGATCAATCACTCTTGTTTTTTTGGATTTGTCTATTTTATTCTCTTTCCATAATATTTTGATTTATTGTTTTGTTATCTTTTTATAGTTAGTTTAGGTCATTATATCTATTATTTATTTCTTGTATTTTAATTAACATTTATTAATTTTCTATTTTGTTATTATTATTTATTATGATGTTTATGGCTATATAATTGCTATGTTATAATTATTCATATGTATCTCGTTTGATATCATTAATTATTGTTGTTCTTATTTGTATTTTGTTAATTAAAAATTCCTATCTTATTCCTTGTTCATCAACCAATCTTGCTCAAGTAGACATATACATAGTTATGGTTAGAGCTCACAATTTGGAACCCGACCTACAAACATAGACATAAGAAGACACATAAGCAACTCAAACTCGGATGTGACATGTTTAAAGGTATTGTGATTAATATTCATGGTCATTATTTTGTTGTAATTGTTGTAGCATTGTCGTTTGGAAGGATGATAAAATCAAACCTTACTCGTGTGGAAATTTGGGATATGTTTTGTTATTTCGTTGCTATTACCTTTGATTTTTTTTTTTATTAATAAAAAATTTTTGAGTGACTTTCACTCTAAAGACTACCTTAAAACATAGAGTGCCACCTCTATTTTTAAGTACTTAACTCTAACACACCATAGCCTTTCGAAATGGGGTATAGTGACTTTCCAATAGGTTTTAAAGTTGGTAATAGGGATTGAACCTTACTCTTTTGATAAATCAAGATCTACCCTTACCAACTAAGCTAAGAGCTATTTGTATGACCTTTGATAGTTCAATAAATTTATGGATACATGATACGTTGTGTTCAAATTTAAGGGGGCCATGATCAATCACTCTTGTTTTTTTGGATTTGTCTATTTTATTCTCTTTCCATAATATTTTGATTTATTGTTTTGTTATCTTTTTATAGTTAGTTTAGGTCATTATATCTATTATTTATTTCTTGTATTTTAATTAACATTTATTAATTTTCTATTTTGTTATTATTATTTATTATGATGTTTATGGCTATATAATTGCTATGTTATAATTATTCATATGTATCTCGTTTGATATCATTAATTATTGTTGTTCTTATTTGTATTTTGTTAATTAAAAATTCCTATCTTATTCCTTGTTCATCAACCAATCTTGCTCAAGTAGACATATACACAGTTATGGTTAGAGCTCACAATTTGGAACCCGACCTACAAACATAGACATAAGAAGACACATAAGCAACTCAAACTCGGATGTGACATGTTTAAATTCGTGTTTGCATTATTGTCTAGCTCCAAAACTCATTTACAAAACTTGTTTACTAAACAAATATCGTAAGCTACTCTTGAATTTAACTCACAAATCTATTTGACATTAATATGATATATATATATATATATATATATATATATTGCTTCTTATTCTAGATGTCAATTACATACTTACTAGTTATTAATTTAGACTAAGAATTTTAATTTTCAATCTCCTTTTTATGTCACCCTTTGTATTCTTTTCTCATACTTTTTCTTCTTTTACTCAAATCTATCAACAATTCTTAAATTTCTTCTTTTCATGTTACAATTCACAATTAAACGTAAGAGATTTGCTAGCTATATATTCTTTTAGTTTCCAAATAGACTATGATTTAAGATTTTCAGCTTTGTCATGACTTATTAGCATGTTTTAAATTAGCCTCACTTTTTAAAATGGCTAGTTGCGCAATTAAAGCACTACTATAGGTGAAAATTTTATGTTCTTTACTCTATTTGGGGTAACAAAACTTAGGCCAAAAGTAGGTATTTGTAGTTAGGACTCACACACTTACCATATCTTTTTTGCCATATTATGCTATTTTAATTTTATTTTTCCATTCTAGGTTTCTTTTTCTTTCACTAACAAAAGATAAAGATGTACGTTATTTGCAAATTTTCAATTTTGATTTTACTAACTATTTATAGTTGTAAGTGCATTGCTAGAACTCAAGATACTAGAGACACTTTCCAATTTTCTAAAACTATTTTCTCCATAAAAAATGCATAGTTTATACTTTGTATTATAAAGTAATAATTTGTTGACTTTTTAGATGTTGATGATTTCATTAGATTTTGATATGATAGTAAAAAAATTTCCTTAATCTACCAATGTACATTTTACTTGAGTTTTATGTTGTGATTTATATGAAATGTGATTCATTAGTGGTAATGTATCATTTTGAATAGTAATTTTATTATAGAAGTTTTCATAAATATATATATATATATATATAGATATATATTTATATATAATAGAAGTATCCTAGTTAGAGTATTAAGGTTACTAAGTTGTAAAAATTTATTATTTTCTTTTATTATTTGTATCTATAATCATTTTATAAATTTGTTTATTAGTTTTTAATTAATAAACAAGTTCAACTTGAACACAAAACATGCAAATTAAACTAGTTGGATTAGATGTTTAGATATTTATACACGATTAGTAAACAGATCATGTCAAAGTTTGAGGTTTTCAAAATAAAACCCATTAGACATGAATACAACGCATGATATAATAATACAAATTGTGAGCGCTAATTGTAGTTAAAATTTTGTTATGTGGTATTTATAGTTATGTAACACTTAATGTTAATTGGATCATATATATCTATATATTTCCAATGACATCAATAATTAGTATTTAACTACCCCTATTTCTCATTCTCCTTAAGTAAACTAGGTTCCCCATGTGTTCTATTTCCTCCAAAATAAATATTTAATTAAGAAAAAATTGCAAAAAGAGATTAGGAGTAGAGCTGGAAAAAAAAAAAAAAAAAACTAACTGAATCATGAACGAATCGGATCAAATCAAATTGAACTAGCTCCATGCTGCATTTTTAGGCTAAAAAAATAATGAACCAAACGAAATTGTAAAAAGTTAAAAAAAAAGTGGTGAAAATTTAGAAAATATATGATAAAGAAAAAGAGGATTTTATGTAACTTATTTAGTTCTCCTTTTTATTTCATTTTCATCAAATAAGTTACTATTTTTTATTTCATATTTCTTTTATTGACTAATATAAAAACTATAATTATTTATGGAAAGACAATAAAATATCCTTAAATATTTCAAATGTACGTTAAAGATAGTGAGTAATACAAAAGAAATGATAATGAAGTAAATCTATTTTACATTAAGTATAATTTTCTTTATGATTTATTGACTTGTATATAGAAATAAATTAATAATACGTATACAAATAGTTTGAATCATAGACCAAATTGAATTAAACTTTTAATTTAGGTTTGAAAAAAAAATTATGATTTGAATCATATAATTAAATTTAATTAAAAAAATTAACTAAATAAATCATATCAAATTGAACGGTTTACACTTTAATTGGAAAAATTCCCTTACCTATGGCAATCCTAAGGTTCTAAGGGGTCTCATTTGTTTTTTCTTTGTTAACTCCCAGGGTTTCTGTAAGGTCAATTGTTATTATAGTAGAGTTATACACATCAAAACTTTAACATCTGTTCATTTTTAATTGAATAACCCATTGAGTGGGATATCAATTACAGTAGACATTATGGTTTAATTACGAATTCGTTTTTTTTTTTTTATATTATTTTTCGAGATATTTCACAAAACGCTTAGATTAGCTTATTGTCAATGAATGCTCACTTATGGTATCTTACATCTATGCTAATCTAACTAATATGCTAAGAGCAAACTTTATGTTACTTAATTTTGTTGTGTTATCCTTATCTACCGCTTTATCAGGCAACAAGACAATACCAAAATAAATTTTGTGGAGACTTATAGTCATTTATTCTGGTACTTCACAATAATGCAGGCTGGGTTAATTCCATTATCATATTTTATTAGTCTCAATTTCTAACAATATATATGGAATTAAACTTCATTAAAAGGAATGATGCGCGAGGTGGATGCCACTTAGCTGTTTTAAATCTAGACATGGCAAACCTTGAGGATAAGCCAACTGCATACAACAAATCAATCTGTAATGTAGAGAAGTCATATTTAAAGAAATGAAAAATGTCATTTAAGCTTTATGTGTTTATGAATAATTGTTATAATTGTCAATTTATGTAGAATTTATATTTTAAATATGTACTACAGCAATTTTATTTTTTTAATGTTGTAAAAGTATCTAATTACGGACACTTTTAAGTTGATTTGAAAATATTATGATAGTAAAGTACATTTTAAATGGCCTTTTGCATTACAAAATTTAAAAGGCGTCCCTACTTTACAAGATATTCCTATAATAAGAAATAAATCATTGCGGTATCTAAAATGAAATTGCCAATTCGAATTGAAAGGAGGAGGTTCGAAGAAGACTTTCCAATCTGTAAACTAATATTTCAAACACGCCTTGAACTTAGAAAAATAATAGCTGTTGTGACATTTGTATGCGTGTTAAATAATAGAATTCTCATGGTATTTAGCAAAGTCCATCATTTGTCGTGTTCTGAAACGCGTTTGACTGAGTCAATAAGTACCCGTGCGCGTTTCAGGCTGAGTGTCCAATGGTCATGTTATAATATTTTGGTTAATTTCGACACTTCAGGTACCCTTGGTCCACGTTACTGTATAAATTATTGTTTGATGGGGGTCATTATTAAAAAAAAAAAAAAAAAAGTTGCTCTGTTAAATATGATATATATAATATACTCTAGGAAAAATATGATACTCACCTGTCACCATTTCCATATAATATTTAATGGAGAGCTTTTGAGAGAGATAAAAAACGTGTCGTAAATCTAGGGCAATTTCAAAGTCAGAGCGGGCGTTAGTTGATCTATTCCCTGACCGATTGGTTCAAACACCTGTGAATAATGTGAGTATTGGCCTCAAACACAAATCTGAAGTAATTTATTAAGGAAAACATCAATTCATGACGAGGCCTAAGCACATGGCTGAGCCTGACGCGATCAACTTTACGTCATTCCCTGTTCCAGTCGTTTTAAGTTTTTGTCATGGAAATAAGATAGCAACATCGTACTGTGGAGTGGACCATGAAGCAAGAGCAAAGAAAAAACCAACACATACATAGCTGATAATCCCACGTGGTCATATAAAATAAATTACAATATATATATATATAGAAATCCCATGTGGTCATAAAATAAATTACAATATATATGTATAATATCATTGCTGAGACATGTTTACAGCTAATGCGCGTCTCAAATAAAAATAAATAAATTCATGTAAGTAACAAGCGGAAAAATTTTAAGTTTCATAATCATAACTATTTCTTGTGTCAATTTTTAGAATTACAAAAGAATATACAAAAGCGTAGGATCAGCCTAACTAAAAAGGAGGCCAATTTTCAAGTTTCTCAATTTGAATCAACTTCATAAGGCAAGCTTTTCAATGGCTGTAGGTTTGTAATCATATTTAAGAAATCAATATTCAAATGTTATAATCAAATATTATACTATATGTACAATTTCAAGAGAAAAAATTAAGATAAAGCTTGTAGGAGATATGAGGGTATAAAGATTTGTTTTGATATAATTACTCTAACTAACTCATAAAAACAACCATTTATAAAAAATTTGTTGATTCTCATTTAAGTAATTTTATCCTTCAATTATAAAATTTTATTATTTGATCGTAACTTCACTCTAACGAGAATAGATTTGAGATATGATAAAACAATTGCATTGACTTACCAAAGTGAGTCGAATATATACGTGAAATAGCTGTTTATCCACCTCGATTCCATTTTCAATCAAACTGTACATTCACATGTTCTTGAGAAATTGCAGGATGTCTTGAATCATTGGTCAACTCGAAATTCCTGAATGAATGGATGATTTCCTACTCTAAAGATTATTAAACTTTTGGTGTTATGGACTTAGGGCCTCTCTATTTTGGCTGGATATGGACTGAGGGTTAGATTCTAGAGAAAGCCTAGTCCATGTGTTGTTTATTATATTTCTAATTCACAACATTTGATTCACATGCAAATATTGTTGAAATTAAAAAGATTAAGGACATTTTCTCGTAGCATATACATATATATATATATATATATATATATATGTGTGTGTGTATGTATGTATATATATAGAAACTTTAAGACGCTTGCTGAGAGAGAGAGAAAAAAAAAAGAAAAAAGAAAAAGATTTTTATGTTTTCCAATATTAATAATACACTTTATAAAAGGGCAATACATTTAAAAATATATACCCCTGCGTCCTAAAATCTATACTAATTCGCTCAAGGGAAAAATATGAAGGGACATGTGCAGACCAACTCAACTACCGACGACGATTTGTGTAATAAAAGAGGTGGGTGTGAGGAACAGAGATGAAGGTAAAAAATTGCTTGGAAGAAGTGAAAGGTTAAGCTGACCGACGGGGGCAGGGGTTTCGGGATCATGAATTTCTTTTTTTAAATAAAAATTTTATATGGGATATGTATATTTTAAGAGTAATTATTAAGAAAATGTAATGTGTAACTTAATGGTAAATATAAAAATGTTTACATTAGAGGTTTTGGGTTCAATTTACATGATAGTTATTTTAGTTTTTCTCAAGTTGTATTTATTATTTTAATGGTATTTTCTTTCTTTTATTTCTTTCTTCACAAAAACTAATATTATTAAATTTCATTCATTATTAAATTATAATAAATTAACTAAAATATCTTAAATTACTATTTATTTATTAGTAGTATATCATAAATAAAAATTACATTAATAATACAAATATTTTAACCTTATTCCATAAAATCTTAGTAAAAAATAATGGTCATATCACTTGCTGTATTTTTCTTATAATTAATATTGTGAAAATGAATGTGAATTTTTGAATGACTGATTATGTAATTAATCATATGAAATTAATAATTTTTATAGTATTTTTAATGATATAATTTTGTAGAGACATTATAAAAAATAATATAAAGAATACTTTTATTTATATCATATTATTTTTTTAACTCTACTTACAAATTTTTATTTAAATATTTTTATAACAATTCTTATTAAACATTAAAAAGTATTATATCACTTACAAACTTTTTCTCTCTATATATAACATATATATTATAATTTAAATTTAAATATAAAAAATATGACACCTCATTCTTATGTTTCTGCATCCGCTCCTACTAACCATATAATTGTATAAACATGATGTACAGTTAACGTAGCATTATATTTTAATTCTCGAAGGTATTGACCACATCCGCACAACTTCCATAAACAACTTTTAATATTAATCCTCGACGTTACACAAGTAAAACAATTACTCCAGCAGATAATAAACTCACAGATGATTTTTTACAGCAATTTTATTTTTAATAAGTAATGATTTTTTTTGGGTAATTATAATTTATATATTAGGGTCATTTTCAAAAATATACAATTAGAGAATATAGCAAAATTTACTTTGGATTTAATGAGCAAGTTATTACTACAATAAAAGCGGGGAAAAAAAATGAAGTTATAGATACTTAAAATGAAATTACAAGTAAAATCAGCGCACTACAGCATTTGCTCATCATACGCCACTAATTATAATCCTTTTTACTCAACTTTCTCATAGTCATGGATCAGCAAGTCGTCCATTTGGATCGCCTATCTGGTTGGGATTCCCAAAGACAAGTGTTTTCTCTTTTTTTTTTTTTTTTTTTCAATCGTAAATAAATCCCTATATTTGCACTACCAAAGATGGTTTGTGACCATAGCTCTCATCAAAACTGGCATAACTCGTTTGCTTGCACACAGAGAATATTGAAAAGCAGCAAACATTGTATACGACACCAGAATCAACATAAAAAACTTGACATCAAAACTACAGCTGCTCCTAACACCAAATCTATGGTGACATTACCGACGAGACACAACTGCATCTATAGCCACTGCGACCTCACATGATAGTACTAACTAAATTTGAGATACTCATAATTCAGGCTGCAAGGAAAGTGGTTTTTGATATTTCTGACTTACCAAAAATCCATAACCCTTAGGGCCGAGTTTGAGTGATTAGGAATTCGATAATGTAGCAAAAATCACATAAACCAATGCTCCCGTCTGCTAGTTTCGTAAAGATTTCTAAAAGAAAAAGAATACAATTAATGCACCTCAACAACAAGAGATTTCAGCTACATCCAAAAAACCCCATAAGAAGTAAACCAAATACACCTAATTTTCTAGGACTAAAGCACCCTATATAAACTTAGCTAAAAAATTTGAGGTGGCACACATAAATGCGTTTAATTCTGGAAAGCTTAAGATAATGAGATTAGCCCTTTTCTAATGACTGGCATGTCATACCTAAGGGAATGGGAGAAGTGCTAGGGAAGCAAGCCGCTCACCTCTTATGGGGAGTATTCTACTGTTACAAATCCAATATTTCCCTAATAGGAAAATACCTTATAAAGTTTAGGATAAATTTCAAATAAAACATTTAAACTATAGAAAGTTTTGATAAAGTTTTTTGAATAAAATTAATAACCAATATAGAACCTCAGCTCACTAAGTCCTACATCCTATTTATTTATTTTAAATTTCACAAATATATAATTCAAACACCACTATTAAACATATAATTTTCTTTGGTCATAAATGATACTATAAGTTACTCATAAAATAAATGATATTTAAGCTTATCATATGATATTACTTGTTTTATTTGATACATTTTCTATTTGCTTAATTTAAAAATAATTAAACTATTAGATAGGGTCTTGTAATTGAGTGACATAACACCAATCTTATAAAAAGGTGAACTAGTTTATTTGCATGATTTAAGAATAATTAAACTATAAGACAAGGCCTGTAATTGAGTGACATAACACTAGTTTTAAAAAAAAATAAACTAGGTTTGAATCTTGTCTTTCCAAATATTGTAATATGTATGGCCGAAAACAATATAAAATTTAAAGCATTTTAGTAAAATTATGTTAAATAAACGGGTCACTTTGAGTGAATTATGGGTGTTCCATTAGCTTAGCCCGCAAATTGTAGCATGCAGCAAAAAAATCCATATTTAGAATAAGTTTTGAGATAGCTAACAAAATATTTAAATAGGTTAGGGGTTTATAAAAGTCGTTACAAACCCAATTGGTTGCTTAACAAGAATAACCTCTCCAGCTTTCAATAGATTGTGACTTGCCATAATTTTAGTTATCTAAGGTCTAGCAATTGATGGATTCATCTTAGACGTTCCCCTTTTTGAAAAATCTAGGCACTATGAGATTGTGTCACCTATTACAATCCTAGGCATTCAAAGTATAGTGGATTAAAAATGATTTTTAAGTTGAGAAGTGTTGCTCTCTGAAAAAAGATGAATGAGAATTGATTCCTTTTGATGCCATGCACTACAGTCATAAATCAAGTGGATTATAAATCTAAATCCTCGTGTAAATGTCACATTAGCGCCACTATCAAGATTCTGTATTAGGCATACGCATAATCTTAAAATTAGGATATTGGTGTAAGCCTAATTTTTGAATTTGTAATCAATAATCATTAACATGATTCACAAATCCACTGGAATTACAAGTAAAATTACCGTTGTTTTGACTCATGTGCTATGTATCCGATCCACGAGTTTCCCATTGCACCAGCGATGAGGATGACATAAGTAAAATATATCAATTAATCTAATGCTCATTATCGCCTCTATAGGTACCTAGCTCATTGAGGAGTAATTAAACAATAGTATGATATGAGATTTCTACTAGGACAGTAGCCTCGTTTCCAACCCTAGCAACCTTTGATCAAATCGTAGAGCTATATTGAACTCATGAATAATTGACAACAGCAGTCTTTAGGAGGAAAGTTTATTCATATGTGTTGCGCTCAACAGAAAATTAATTATTCATATATAAAAAAGTTAAATGGAAAATGCACATAGCAAAAGGGGAAAATAGAAACTCAAGAGAGGGGAAGGGACTCTACAAAAGTTGGATGCATTTACTCAATATGTTATGGATCCAATCTTATTATGCAGTAATTAGATAGAATAAACGGTAAATTATTATTTTCTTTCTTTCTTGCTTCTTGTTAGACGTTTCTATGCTTCTAAATGAAGTGTAAGAAAGGTTAATGAAGATTATGGCTAAACATTTAATTTTTGGATTTATTGTGTTTGCTTAATGATGTGACACTACAATAGAAATGAGTAAAAGCAAGAAATTATATTATGAGAAATAAATTGTCACAAATGGCAAAGTGGTTTTCTAGTACATATACTATTTGCGGGAATGTAATTATCACATCCATGCCATGTAAATTTTATTGTGAAAAGTAAATTGTCGCAAATGGAGAAGTGCTTATTTGCAAGAATGTAATTGCCACTTCCATACAACGTAAGCTAAACTTCAAGCTGGCTCTATTTTCCCTCTCATACACTCACTTTTTCCAAAATCTTTTCCCACAATCTCTGTTCTAGTTCTCTCATTTATTTCCTAGAAAATAAAACCCCAGCCCCAAAACACACTCTTGGAAGCTTTGTATTAGTGGCTTCATTTCACTCTTGCTCACCTACATCCATGGCTTGTAAGTTATGTCAAAATCTCTCTTCCTCTCCCCCATCTTCCTTTGATTGTTTTCCTAGAAGTCGAGCATATTTTTTTCGAGTTTTTTGTTGCATGCAAAGGATTTCAAGCTCGAGAAGTTTCATCCTTTGGTGTATCGTGTGTGTGGTTATCCTGTGAACATATGTATTCTCTTGCTCTCTTCCCCAATTTCTCTAGTAAATGTAGTTATTGTGCTGATTTTCTATAGAATTTAGGACTTCCTATTGAGTAAATGAATTAAGGGTTTGTTATTCAAGTAGATTGAAATTTAAGTAAAATACAGTTGATTTAGCTAAGAAATTACAAATGTGAGAAGTTGTTTTGATTACCTTCAACACAATTATCTTTAAATTCGATAGTCCTCCATTGGATGTTGCTTACCTGTTTGGAGAACCCTGTTATTTAGTTTAATGTACAAAAAGAATTTGAATTGTAGTTGAACCAAAAACTGAAAGGTGATTTCTTTGTATAGATGCATTCTGTAAACGTGCTTCTAACGAAAAGTTTTGGGGGAAAAGGTTTTTAATATAACTTGGATATGATACGGTAAGTACGTATTCTATATATATGTTCATATATATGTATCTGCCTTTTTGGAACCGTAACGATTAAGTTTCAAAGTACCTGTGAGTTGTTCTTTTCCTTTTTGGAAGTTAAAATACTTTTGATCATTTACGATATTCGATTGGAATAAATCAATATGGCTTTTAAATATAAATTACTATAAATGGGAACTAGCCATTAGGGAGTCTATATTGGAAGCTGCGAAAATGTTGTTCATTCATTTATCTAGTCTTTCAGCACCATCAAACACTTAAGCCGATCATTTATTTAGTGGAGGATGGCTATTGTTGCAGTAAGCGTTCTTTTTTATTTTTTCTTTACTTTATGACATAAGAATCTTCAGTTGTTGCTCCAAAATTAACGGAAAAAATCTAACTTCTAATCATGTGAGGGTGAGAACTGAGCATAGTGGATTATCAAGCAGTGAACTTCTCGATAAACGTTGACAAGCTTGTTGCCAATATCAATGTGTAAGTTCAGATTTGCAACCTTCAATAAGAAGCCCTTGGATGAATTTTAAGTAGTTTCCTTGGCTAGTGTGAGAGAAGTGTGTTTTGACGCTTGTATAATAAGGATTTGATTTGAGGAAAAAAAGAAAAAAAGAAAAGCAAACGAAGTTGAAGAAAGTATAATTACGTACGTATAGAAGTTAGATGGTAACCCTTGTTTTATTTCTTGCTTTTGTGTTGAAACGCTTGGCCAATATCAATCGGTTAAAGGCCAGACAAAGAGTTGAACTTGAGATGAAGGATTTCACCTCTATATAGTGTTTCAAATTTTATAACCAATATATAATAAACTATAATAGGTAATGCCTATCTTGAAACTTATCCAATGACATAAAATTCGACAGATTTCATGATGTAATAGGTTGGACGCTTATCTACTGCAATCTCCTGCTGCTACTAATACAAGATTCTCCGTCTGAAGTTACCAACTATTATCTTGCTTTACCCAACTTGCTCAGGTAGGTTCCTGGCAACAATTGAACAAATTGGGTATCATACAATAAGTTTTTTTTTTTTTTTTTTGTAATTTAAAATATTAAGCGAATAAATATGTTACTAACAATTTCTATTTTTTTTAATAGGCTTATATTTACATTTTTATATTGATTAAAAAGAAAGTTGGGATATGTTTCATAATTTTTTATTTTTTTTGCACCTACATTATAGGTGCGTAGGCTGCTAATGTGTGTATATGAATATTACACTCTCTTTGAAATACTATAGCAACCCATATGGTATTACATTTACAACTCATTACTACATATATGAACACCCTCTTATTTGTGATTAACTTGGATATGTGTGTATATATCTACTATAGATATTTCCAGTAAAATATTATTATGTGCTTATCATATTTATATTATAAATATATAATCTTCTGAAAGCAACTTGTTGAGTATAAATTATGTACCCGTATAAAAATATATACATACATAGTTTTTATGCGTGACCTACATATATTACTCTTATTTGATCCGAACTCCCATGATATGCTCGTAGACAATAATACTACATTAATCACATCATATGATTATTTTGCATATATATATGAAATTTGGAGAGTTTTGGTTAAATGAATTTCTAGTGTACAATCGTGTAACCATTTGTAATGTCTATGTTTTTTTTTTTTTTCTTTTAATGAGCCGTTGATTACTTCCAATCTATAATGTGATACAATGAATTTTGTTTTGAGCTCGATAGAGTTTTTAATTACTATGAAGTCATCAAGCATATATTTATTGAAGGATATATTTTGCATTTTTAGTTGGATGGATCCCTTTTAGTTAGAGTATCGAGTTTTTGTTATAAGGATTTAAAGTGATAACAATTATACCAACATTTGACCATAACTTTACATTGTATCCGTTATCATACGTCTTAAAAAGATTCATAAGTCCAAAGATACTCTAGAAAAGACCTACCTTATTTGGAGATTTGTTTGTTTATTTATCTTTGAAGGATTTTTTTGTAATTATGAAATTGGTGTAGTTGCCTTAGGTTTTGGCATGGGCTAGGTTTAGGGTCTAAGGTTTGATATTATTTTGAGTTTTAAATCTATAATGACACGGATTAGATGATATAGAATTAGTGGATGATGAAGTTTAGATGAATTAAGAAATTCAAAAACTCTAAAATAGGAAAAGAAATAGAAGTAGAAGAATAGAAGATGATTAATAATAATAGCATAGAAGAGCCCATTATAATAGGAAATGAAGATTTAGATGAAATAGCTTCACAAGTTAGTAACTTAAAGGAATTCATGAATGAAGAAGTAATTCGTCGGATAACTAAGATAGTCACTAACCAAATATAACAATGGCTATTACATGTTTAGGATGAGTGGAAGGAGGTGGCATATGATGCATGATTGTTCTTCTCAGGAGTATATTGAAGGGGTATGGAGTTTCCTTTAGGTAGCCGTACAACATCGTCGAGATTCAGATGGATTTATTCATTATCTATGTCGAGATTTTCTTAATCATGAATGGTTATCAATAGAGGCTATTGAGGTTCATCTAATTCATTGCAAAATGGCATGGTCTTACACTGCTTGGATATTCCATGGAGAGGCATCGTATATTGATAGGTTGGAGCATATATACTTGAGTTTGAATGGCTCTAAGATTATTAACAATCAAGCAGGTGTGTGAGACCCATTGACAATGGAAGAAGTCATATACTAACAATTTGTAAAGAGTTTCAACAATTGGCTTAGTTTTGTGAAGAGTATATTACAACAAGAGGAAAGATTCCCAGGTTCCTATTATGAGTATCAAAAGATGTTACGCCAATTGGGAATGGATGCAAATCTTATTCATGCATGTAAAAATGACCGTGTCTTATTCAAGAAAGCATTTAAAGTCTTAGATTATTGTTTAAGCTATAACCATTTGAGGTGGACAACTAAGACTAATGAGAAGAAAAAGAAAACTTTTGTAAAGATTTTATGGTATTTTCTACTAATATTATGTCTTCAACTATTGTTTATGTGTAGAAAAACTATACCTTTAATGAGATGGCATAAAGAGGGGCATGTTACTAAGAAAGATGGGACTTGGCATAAGGAAAAGCGTGCCATTGAAAATAATATGTTAAGGCACCCTTCCGACTTAGTAGCATGGAAGGACTTAGACCAAAAGTTCATTGATTTTGGATCTAATCTAAGGAATGTATGGTTGGGTCTTGCAACTGATGGCTTTAATCCATTTAGTAATTTGAGTACCACATATAGTTCATAGCCTATTATCTTGTTTCCTTACAATGTGCTACCATGGGCTTTTATGAAAGAGCCATATTTGTTATGTCTTTACTAATACTAGGTCTTAGATCACCAAGTAAAAACATTAATGTTTTCTTACAACCACTGGTCAATGAGTTGAAGGAGTTGTAGGTAGAAGGGGTAAAAACATTTAATGTTGTCTTGGGTCAGCTATTCCACATGCAAGCAACACTATTATAGGCAATCTATGATTTCCCTCTATATGGTGATGTATCAAGTTAGATCACAAAAGGTTATAAGGCTTGTCCTATTTGCAATGTGGATGTGACTAGTGGGCATACACAAAACAAATTTCATTACATGGGACATCGATAGTTTTTGTCAATAAACCATAGGTGTCATTGCGAAAAGATGAAGTTTGATGGAACTATGGAGAAACATATGGCCCTTAGGCAATTTAGCAATGATGATATTTTGATGGAATTGTGTCAGTATGATCATGTCATCTCGAGAAAGACAATTGACTGTGGGAAGATAAGGAGGTCAAAGGATGAGCCTAATTGGTGTTAAAAAATTATTCTTTTTGAATTGCCTTATTAGGATAAACCAATTATCAAACACAACCTAGATGTTATTGATGTGCCTAACCAATTGGATGGCAAACACATCAAATGACTAGAAGTGAACAACCAAATCGCTCAATTAAAAAGGCATGTCAAATTACTTCAAATTGGAAGTCTAATTCACAAGTTTGAACACTAAATGGATGTAAGAACAAACAAGTGTGTGATCTTCAATGGAACAACACACAAATGAATTAGAATTTAATCTCAAATTGAAATGAAAAAATCTGAAAAATAAGAACCTTAATTCACGTGATAAGAACAAGTAGCCAACAAATTGTACTTAGATATTACTCACTAACACAATTTGCAAGCTAAAGAGTAAGATTGATATGACTTATAATCCACTCAAGTTGATTCTCGCCACAATTTCACAAAGAAATTCATAAGAGATCTTTGTATGCAAAGGATGAACCCTCATGGCACAAAGTGTATAATTTTCTCAAAATGTCAAAAGCTCCCTAAAAACCCTCCTATTAGAGTAAAAAAACGCACCAAAAATTACAAAGATGCCACTTAAGTGGTCAGTTCCCAAAACACAAATTATAAGTACAAAAATAAAATGGTCGGTTCTCATAAGCAACAATTACAAATACAAATGGTCTTCAAGTGGACGGTTCTTCACTTCAATTGAACAATTTGTGGGTCATTGGATGTGACTCCAAGAATGTCCCACAAGTTGTTCCTTAGTGCATGTTATTTAGCTATCCTGTAAAACCGATGAATGTACCTGCTAAAGTACAAAAATAAAAACATTATTAGATAAAATGTGGCCATATGTGGATTCTGGAATCATGTATCTAAGTCAGGTTTCACACTACTGGAACCACCAAGTTGATTCCCGTCATCTCTTCGGGCCTCTGAAAGATTTGCCCTCAAATCTAAGGAGTCTTCTCTTGGACTGAAACCCAGTGTTTGTGTTTGCTTGTTGGTTGGACTTTTGGAAGAGCTAGAGGTGTTTCTAATCTGTTCCTAGAAAAAGCAAACCTCAGATGGAGACATAAGAGTCAAGACTATCCGTGTACCATCCTTTTTAAACATGTAAGTGTTTCTGAACCCGTTATGTAATACATTTCTATTAAATAACCATAGTCTACCCAACAATAAGTGAAAGACGCATATAGAAAGTACATCATAGATAATCTCATCATTGTATTTATCTCCTATACTAATTGGCACCTTTGCCTTCTATGTAACATGTAGACTACCTCGGTTGTCCAACTAATGCAATTTATTAGGGCTAGGATGTAGGCTAGTGGCTAGTTGTAAGTTATTTACTAATGCAGCATATATGACATTAGTGCAACTACCACCATCAATGAAAAGCACACATAGATTACCTCAAATCCGACAAGGTGTGTGGAATAAGTTCTCCCTCTATATGTCCTTGGCATCTGGAGATAAAGTCAAAACCCTATGTAACACATTAGTAGGTAAATAATTTTCACCCTTTTTGTTCTAATATGTCTCAGCATTCTAATCATCATAATATTCCTGCAAAGCCATGGATAAATCTGTAAGCTCAATAGCTTCTTCCTCTTCATCTTCATCTTCTTCATTACCCTCCATAATAGTCATTACCCTTTTATTGGGACACTGTGCAGTCATGTGTCCAAATCCCATACATTTGAAACATTTAATCTGGCACATCTTCCCATTGGTTAATCCTAGTACTGTCTGCCTAAAATCAGATCCAACTATCTCTTTACCTTTTCCCAGAAACATTTTTCTCTTTTTTAGTGTTAGGGATAACTCTATCTACAACCTTGGCATGCTCGCCTACTCCCATTGGTCTACCCAACTAACCATTAACCCCCATAGGTTTAGTAGTAGTGCTATGCCTATTACTAGTGACCCGAAATGGATTGGACCGCCTTTGCCTTTCCACTTTCATGACTAACTATATAGCCTCATCAAGTGTATTATACTTTGGCAACTCAACAACACAGACTATGTCGTATTTCAACCTAGACACAAAACGTGCTAGGGTTTGTTCAGGAGGCTCTACTGATCTACATCTAGTCATTAATGTCTCAAACTCCTAGACATAATCATCCACTATTTTGCCTCCTTGTCTTAGTGTTTGGAGACACATAAACAGTTCCTACTTATAGTGCTCATGAATGAACTTTTTCATTAGAACCCGTTTCATGTCTCTCCAAGTGTGTATTTTAGCCTCTCCATCCCTTCGCCTATTGATCACCAGATTCTTCACCATAAGGCGGCATAACCTATGAACTCTATAGTTGCAAGACGAACCCTAGTGTTATCATCAATCTCATAACACTCAAAAAGGCCCCTAACCTTATCTTCCCAATCTAGGTAATTATCTACTAAGCCCCTACTATCAAATGAAGGCATCTACAGTTTCACATATTCTAATCCCTTAGGTGGTCTAAAATCCTTATTCGGATATGAATTAGCCCCAAAATTATCATCTCTTTCCTCCCTAAGTGCATGATGATCTCCTTTCGCTCTTCTTCCCATATTTCCTCCTATTGCTCCCTCCCTTTGAGAATTCTAAGGAGCTACTCTAGGTGGTGGTACCTAAGGATTCGCCATTGGTAATTGTGGCATCGTCATCCTATCTATCCTTGTTGCTAGTGTAGTAACAACAGTGATAAGGTCCTGAAGCCGTTCCTCCAAAGTTCTTCCACCTACAGTACGATGATCCTGTCTACCACCAACTTAGCTATTAGCCTCATTGCTAATTCCCCCATTCACACTATCATTCGACATAGTTGTGGAATTGATTTGTGGAATTACCAAAATAATTCAAAGCAATGTAGTACACTCCCTTCACTATAACTACACTTCAACTGCCACACAACAACCAAATAACCTACAAAAGTAAACACAAAACTCTACTTAACTTCATACACTTCCACACTTCAATTATGGCAACGACAAGTAGAAGTAATAATTAAACAATTCTCCAAATAGTAGGTTAATGAATTCAACTAAGAAAAGTGTTTGAACATCAATACATAATTACTCCCACACTTTGATGCTTGCTTTTTGAAATTCAAATTTTAACCACTATAACTCCCCTTTCAATCATGACACATACACACACTTACACTCTCCACTTAAGGCAAATCTAGAAATGTAAATGACTATCCTCAATTTCCAAAACCACAAACAATAATTCACTTCTCTTTTGCTTCAAGGAATGTACCTCTAATTCCAAAACAAGTACAAGGAAACACACCTCCTAATTCCCCTTCTCTTCATTGCAAGTTCAAGAACAAAAGGGCTACAATAAGATTTCCACTTCCACTTCAATAATCAACAAATATAACACAACAAAATCAAAATTAAGTACTTCAATTCCACTTCAACAATTCGGATCAAGAAGTAAAATTCAAGAACCCTAAATTTCAATTGAAGTTCACGCAAACCCTACTCCACAACCTATGCTCTGATACCAAAAATTATGATGTGCCTAACTAATTGGATGGCAAACACATCAAATGAATAGGTGTGAAAACTAAATCTCTCAATAAAAAGGCATGTCAAATTACTTCAAATTGGAAGTCCAATTCATGAGTTTGAACAATAAATGGATGTAAGAACAAACAAGTGTGTGATCTTCATTGGAACAACATGTAAATGAATAGGAATTCAATCTCAAATTGAAATGAACAAATCTGAAAAATAAGAACCCTAATTTACGTGATAAGAACAAGTAGCCAACAAATTGTACTTAGATATTACTCACTAAACACAATTTGCAAGACAACAAGAGTAAAATTGATATGACTCACAATTCGCTCAAGTTAATTCTTGCCACAATGTCATAAAGAAATTGATAAGAGATCTTTGTATGCAAAGGATGAACCCTTATGGCACAAAGTGTATAATTTTCTCAAAATATCAAAAGATCCCTAAAAACCCTAGTTAACAAGTATTTATACTTACTCCTATTAAGGTAAAAAAACACATCAAAAATTACAAAGATGCCACTTAAGTGGCCAGTTCCCAAAACACAAATTATAAGTACAAAAATAAAATGGCTAGTTCTCATAAGCAACAATTAAAAATATAAATGGTCTTCAAGTGGCCGGTTCTTCACTTCAATTGAACAATTTATTGACCATTGGATGTGACTCCAAGAATGTCCCGCAAGTTGATCCTTAGTGCATGTTATTTGGCCATCCTGTAAAACTGATGAATGTACTTGCTAAAGTACAAAAATAAAAACATTATTAGATAAAATGTAGCCATATGTGGATTATGGGCTCATGTATCCAAGTCAAGTTTCCTAATGCTGGAGCCACTAGGTTGATTCCCATCAGTTATGCACATTAAGAAAAACATCTATGATAGCTTATTTGGTACCATTCTAAACTTCAAGGATAAATCGAAAGATACTGATAAAGTAAGATTAACTCTACAAGAGATGGGAATTCAGCCTAAATTGCATCTTCAAAGGGGGATAGAGCGAACAATGAAACCCTCAGCACAATTTATATTGACTCTTAATCAAGTGAGAGAAGTGTGTAGCTTAATAAAGGACATAAAACTTCCTGATGGATATGCCTCTAACATTTTTACATGCTTAAGGGTGTTTGAGGCAACCTTAAAGGGGTTAAAATACCATGATTGCCATGTATTGCTTGAAATGTTTCTTCCCGTTATACTGTGTGGATATCTTAGAGATGACATATATAAGGCAATAAGTGAGATGTCGAGATTTTTTAGAGAGCTCTATGGTAAAGAGTTGAGAGTAGAGGTTCTATAGTCTTTAAAGAAGAGCATTGCTTTGACACTGTGTAAATTGGAAATTATTTTTCCACTTGCTTTTTTTTATGTTAAGATTCATTTAGCAATACATCTACCAAGAGAAGCACATATTTGCGGCCTGGTGCAATATAGATGGATGCATCTAGTTGAGTGGTACTTAGAGGTTTTGAAAGGGTATGTTAGAAATAAAGCTCGACCTAAGGATTCTATAGTTGAGGCTTATGTAGTATGCAAAAGCTTGACATTTTTCTCTATGTATTTTGAAAACATGGAATCAATGTTCAATAGGTCTCATAGGCAATGGGATGATCTTGAGCTCCTTAAGGTAGGCTTTCGCGTTTTCTTATAACCGGTGCATCCAATGAGCAATTGTACATATGTTAAGGCCAATGAGGAGATGAATAAGATGCATTGGTATGTGTTGAACAATTGTGAGGAGGTGAATAAGATGCATTGGTATGTATTGAACAATTGTGAGGATGTCTATTTGTACATTTGGTAAGCCTTCCTTTCTAATTTAAACCTTTTTATGAAAGAAATAAAAAAATTTCATACATTTTTTTTAATAATTAGGGAATTTAAGCAAGAGTTACAAGAACATTATGAATGAAACAATGTACAATAACTTGTTATGGAGCAATTTCCAGCATGGTTTAAAACTAAAGTAAGTGCATCTAATCAACCAATTAACTTATGTTTCCACGCTTATGAATTTCAAAATCTAAGTTAACTTTGTTTATTTCTATATAGATTGTACTTGCTAAATCTACAAGTACATTTAAAAAATCTAATGACTTAGATGCCCTTTTATGGGGCCGACAGAAGCATATCCAAGTTTATTAGGGTAGCATAGTAAATAGAGTGAGGTTCATTACAAAAGATCAAAAGGTAGGTCTTCAATCACAAAATAGTAGTATTATTGCTTTAGGTGGGCATGATGGAAACACCATCACATCCTATGGGACAATAACTAGCATCATACAATTAAACTACACTCATGGTAAACATGTGTTCCTCTTGAAGTGCAAATGGTATGACACGTACTGAGATAAACTTAATTAATTGATGGTGATATGGCTACAATTAATACCATTTGAGTATTGTATGAAAACAATCCTTACATTGTCATTGATCCATACAATTTCCTCATGTCTTTTCACAAATTGAAGCTACTACCTTAGATTATAGCAACATGTCCAACCACAACCACAATTGACCTCTTCCCACCCACCCCCTAGTTACTTGTTTTTATTTAGGATGATATGATCATTTGTTTCAAAGATTATTATTTATATTTGATAATTGATACAACTTATATCATAGTATCAACTTGTTTTACTATAATATAATAGGGATTATTAGAGATGAGGATATTTGAGCAAACCCATGAGAAAAGAAAAGGTAAATCAACTAAATGGGTAAATTCTATAGCAGAAGATAAACATGTAAGTTATATATCAACAATTACTTCAAGTTTCTTTTAAACCGTTATAATTTAGCAAAGATTATTTCTTTTCCTTTCATTTTTTTTCTTGTAAGTAACTATATTTCACATGCTCTAGAGAGCTATGGTGGAATCATATGAGCATAATTTGCAGTAATCACAATCATCCAATCAGACGCTGAAGATACAAGTTGAGATCATGAGAGAGGTCCTTCGTCATAAGCCTGGATATAGCCATATGTTGAGCTATTGTAGCCCTAAACCACTTTCATCCCATCCTTAGATCCCTTTTCTTTGTAATTTTACACCTATGACATCCAATGAACAAGTGACAAGATTGGAGAACAAAATATCTACTTTTGGAAGATACTATTACTCATTAGAAACAACTACTTGATCATTTTATGGCATAGCAACATCAGTTTTTTTACTTTGCAACAGTAGTGGTTGCAATCATCACCCTTTTTTAGTGGGTTTAGCATTGGGAATATGCCATTCACTTCATTGATTACACCACTAGGTGGGTCCTCACAGCAACCATCACACTCCCAATCCTCAATGCAGCTATAGATTAGGCATCCACAGTCTTTCTTTCCAACTTCATTCTATAATTTCCTTAATGTTCAACAACAGCAACCACAACCTCTAGCAGATGGACATCGGTGATTAATTCAATTATATGTGTAGTACATGCTCAATGTGGATTATATTAGTTGTCTTTTGTGTTTATCAAATGACTTCTTTTTTTGCTTAGCCAGATATCATATCACTCTTTATTTGTTAGCTAGGTATCACATCACTCTTTTTTTGTTGGCTAGATATCATGCGATTTGTTTATTTTTAAAACTTTGATGGATATTTGTAGCAAGATGTTTGATCAGTTGTTTTGAAAGTACTTTGGAATGAAATAGTTTTATTGATCAAACCCTTGTTTTTTTTTTTTTTTGCTATACTTATTAGAATATTTTTATGTGGTCAAGTGAAATATGTAATTGATCTTCGAATAAGCAACTTTATTAGTGAAAATGTGCGAAAAATATTGCAGGATTATAGGTACCATGAATGATCTTTGCACTTAATATTTCATTTGATTTAATAAATAGTACCGGCAGTGCACTAACATATTTGTGGCAAGTTAGGATAGATTTTCTTTTTTTTTTTTTTTGGGTGATCAAGAATGTCTCATTTGAAAACTTGTATTGCTCTTGTTATTGTAAATTGTATCTCATAGATCTCGCAATCAATGTGTAGCGCCAATTGTATGGGGGGAGGGGAAAAATTACATTTTGCGAGAATTTAATTTTCACAAATATTGGGTGATTACAAGGTTTTCTTCCTTGCAAAGGGGAAATATGTTGACATTTTGCAAGAATTTATTTTTCGTAAATATTAGGTATTATGAGATTTTTTTTTCCTTGCAAATTCCCATTATTATGAGAATTTGATTCTCGCATAGTTGCTCTATTACAAAATATCTTTTCTCGTAAATTCCCATTGTGTATCAAGCTATTATGATATTACTTTTCTTGCAAATGCCCATTTTTTAACTTTTGTCAACCACTTAATAGGAATTGTATTTCTTGCAAATACTATATCTATTACGAAAATGTCCGGTGAGAAATCCTTCCTTGTAATATCACAAAGTTGATGATCTTATTATCATAATTTGTTTATGTGAATGCAAATTCTTGCAGTAAATTTGGTAAGACTTTTTTTATTTTTTGCTTGAAAAAAAAAAATTATCACATTTTGTAATAATTTTCGTAGTGTGAGAATTGTTTGATCCATAAATGGCGGTAAGAATGATTGATGGGAAATTACACGGCAGTGGTTTTCGCTCTGCCATGTTTCACATAGAGGTGTGATGGTGACTTGCCATGGTGGTGGTGCTTTGTCGATCAGTACGTGCCTTAGTGTAATTGGACCATCTGAACACAAAGTTATTTGCATCACCACATAAGCTATGTCAATCGGGCCCTCAGAACACAAAATTATTTGCATAGTCACGGTACATACGTAAATGTGTAATTAAAAAAATTTGGAAGTGACTTTTAATTTTAAAAGTTAAGAGGATTGACCATTGGAATTTACTTAAATAAATTAATAGTAATTAAAAGTATAAACCAGTCAAATCTACTTACAAATAACTTAAGTTTTAGCTTGACATTTATCCTAATTTGATTTAATAATAGTCGAGCTAAAATCAAACTAAATTCAAACTATTCAAGTAGTTTATTGAATCTAAGTTGAGCTTTATAATATCTAATTTTACTAAATGGCAATCTTAATTGAGCTCAAACCATATTTAAATATTTTTGTGTTCTAATTCAAGTTTGGATGTTGAGAATATCTTTATTAAGGAGAAAAAAAAAAAGGATACACTTTTAATTTTTAATATTTCTTTACATTTCCATTTTCTTTTTCTATTTAAGTATTTAATGTTTTTCAATTATTGCAAATCAAGACTTTTGAAACACCCCATGTTAAATTAATAAAATAAAGTAATAAAAAGAAATAATAAAATAAAGTTAAAAAGAAGTAATTAAATAAAAAAATAACGTATGAAGAAAATATTACTAAATAAAATAAAACAAATATTAAATAACTCATATAAGAGATACATTTATAGAATAGAAAACTAAACCCACTTAATCAACTCCCCTCTACTCTATCACCATAAAAGGGGGCCTCTTTCTATTCACAAATCACTCCACCGAAGAGGAATGATAAAAGATACCCATAGCAAACAAGCCTCAAAACCTTTCTTTTATTTCCTATGTTTAGAATTTATTAAAGATTCAATCCGAACTCAAAAAATAAAGCGCTATTTTTTATCTATCAAAGCAATTAGAAATTTCTAAACTCTTGATTGAGTTTCAAGTAATAATAATTGAAACCGCTTTAATGAAGTCATACGATTAGAAGAAAATACGTACATAAACATATATATACATACATACACATATATATATATAGGAGTATTTATAATATTACTGCTGAGACATGTCTACAAACTAATACGCGTCTCACATTGGATACCTTGGCACATTTATCTCTGAGATTGGTCCCACGTACTTCTTCAAGGCATTAGACATCTTTTAATAATTAAAGGACTTTATCATAGTTATCAATCGATATAACCAATTAGGAATTTCTAACGAAATGATGTGTTTATTGTAATTAACAATATTAATTAACTGGCCGTATGAAAGCACAGAGGAAAAGAGCATCCCTCCTTTAAAGAACTGAAGATATATGATTCCATTATCAAATTGTTGTTGCTCAACCTACTGAATGAAAAGCTCCATGAAATTAATTTTTGAGAATTTCAAGAAGATAAAAGGTATTAGAAGTATTTCTATTTTTTATTTTCTGCGATTTGGTACTTAAATCTTTGTTTTATTTTATTTTATATTCTTGAATTTTAGAGATTCACACTTTGGTGATTATCATATCCATGATAGGTATTTGATTAGGGGAAATCAACTGTGTGCTTAAGTCTTCCTTGAGAGAGAAGTTAATTTGTGACCTACGTGGTGGTGGATTGGTTGATCATCTGGGAGAGACAAAATGATTGCAGCAGTCAATGATAGATTCTACTAGCCTCATTTGATGAGAGATGTTAGTAGGACAATACAACATTGTTATGTGCGCCAAATAGCTAAGGAGTAGTCCCAAAATACAGGCTTATATATGCCATTGCTTATCCCTAAGGATATATGGGAAGACTTATTAATAGACTTTGTATTTGGATTGCCTCAAACTGAACAGGGCATGAATTTTGTTTTTGTTATGATTGACATGTTTTCTAAAATGGCACACTTCATCCCGTGTTGGAAAGTAGCAAATGCAAAAGCCATTGTCAAGCTATTTTTCAAAGAGGTTGTTAGCCTCCATAGATTACCTAAGTTCATCACATTAGATAGAGACAAGAAGTTCTTAAGGCATTTTTGGAGACTTTTGTGGTAGATGTTTGACTCGTCCTTACACTATAGCAGTATAGCTCACCCTCAAACGGATGGCCAAACTGAAACTACAAATAGGATGCTAGTGGTTGAATTATTATCTAGTTATTATTATAGTCTAATGAGTTATTCATTGCATAACCAACCCCTTTTTCTTTCCCTTCATTCGTGTATTATAATGTCTAGTTATCAATCAAATTACATATTACCTATTAAATTAATCCAATTATTTTCATTAAAGTCATTATGATCCTACATAATTATATCCACAAATAGGAATTTACATTGCATGAAAACCAACTCTATAATATAAGGCTCCCAAAAAGAAAATTCAAGTTTTGCAACAAAATTTACAACTACCCCAAACAGATCCTCTTGATTACATCCATCACCCAACCTGAAGCTTTTGGTGCCATAACATACTTCTATTATCTTCACTCGGTCAATGAACTATACCAATTTCGCAAGAATATTCTAATTCAACTAAACAAACTCCGTTGGTTGAGAAAAATAGTTCTTACTCAAAAGTTCATAAAGAACACAAAATACATCTGTTTTCCAAAATTCTTGTTTTGAAAATTAAATAAAACCTATCAGCAACCTACACGTAAGAAATCAAGCTGAAACAACAACATCTGGTATTTTTAAAATTTTCTTCAAAATTCGTTTGCAGCAGGGCATTACTTAAGGAGCTCATATTCACCATTCGGATACCAAAATAAAAATACCACGCAAACCTACATACAAAATTAGCCCAGAAAACCAAGTTTTATAATTTTTCATGCATTTTTGATAATTTTGATAAATTTTACAATTTCAGAGCGTTACCGGAATATACCTTGTCCACGGGTCACCGGCCACCGTTGGCCAACAAAAGGCTGTCGAACCACCTCCGCTGGCCCTCATACTTCGACAGTCGGAGCCACGAAATAGCAGAAACACGGCAACCCCCCCTACTCACCAACCAGTGCCCTAGCTAGTTTTGGTTTTATTTCTTTTTCCTTTTTCTTCCCTCAAAAATATTGCTTAATTTCAGTTGATTCCTCACTTTGTGCCCGCTAACAATTATTTGCATGGTGTTTAAATTGATTGTCTCTGCCACAGAAAATTTTGGAGCTGTCGGTCTGGAATTTCCCAGGGAGAATTTGGGAGTTCAATAATGCCATAATACAATAACTAAGCTCTTAGCTGGATATCAATATTGTTTCCCCCACTCACCGAACGGCGAGAACAGTACACCCAATTTGCTTTGTGTTGTGTTATTGTTTTACTTTTTATTTTCATTTTTATTTTATATTGTTACCGCTAATTATTATAAGTTATTTAGGTTGTTTAATAATTATATTCCCTAAGTGTCCCTACGACACTTTATTAGTTCATTATATATATATATATATAGTCAAAGTACATACCATATTGTCACTATATGCCCAGAATATAATTCCTCTTATAATTACTATCTCCATATACTAGTTAGCTCATTCCCCTGCGCCTCGTGGAGTGAGTATACCAAATCACAAACCTAGCATGAATAGTTAACCCACAACCTTCTATTCTTGATAGACAACCTTATTTGATTCTACGATTAATATTTGTGGCCACATGGTTCAAATTTAAGCCATTTTCTATAGTATTTATCTCAAGTCCTGACTACTTGTTAAAGAACAAGGGGTGTTACTTGGCGTTTGATCACCGACAGCTCAACTGTTCATATTATGGTATACTTGGCTATAAGTGTTAGTTAAAGTAACTTCGTAAACTTTGTTTTATATAATAATAAAGAATATAAAATGATTAATTTTATTAGGATTATAAATTAGTGATTACTTTAATTGTTTAATGGAAATCCGGATAGTGAGCTTTAATATATATATATAATGCAATGTTAGAGATGGGTTAAGTAATATGTAATAGCGATAATTATAAATTAAAAATTTGTTATTGGAATATAATAATGGATTGACTAGAGATATGTTAGTGCATATGATATATTATTGAATTGAAATAGGAAGTTATACCATCAATTGAGTATTGGTAAAATAAGACATAAATAAAAAAAAATAGAATTAAAAAAAAAAAAACCATAGCAACTAGTAATCGCTTGGTCTGTGGATGCCCATGAATCAAGCCATAATAGTTATGGATGGAAAAAAAATCAACCAAGCAAACTAAACCAAACCAAATCAAAAGTATGGCTTTTTTTTTTCTTCTTCTATTTATTTATTTATTTATTTACAATTTGGTTTGGAAATTTTCCAATCCTTTCCAAACCAAACTAGAAAGTTACGATTGGTTTGAAGGAGTAATTCGAACCAAACTGTTTTGAAAAAATATAATGATATTTTTTCTGTAACTAAAAAGAAAAATTTTATTATAACATAACATTTAAAATAATTTTTAGTTTATATTTATTAAAAAATATATGTATTTAAATTTTATGATCATAATTTAATAAACTTATATACAAGTTAACTCAAAATGTATATTATATACTAGCTTGAAGAATAAATTAGTTATATTATATATTTGAAACTTTTTAGTTACTTAAATATTAATTTTATTAATCTCTCATATAATATTAATACATGTTATTAAGAAAATATATATTTTAAAAAAAAAATATGATTTAATCTATAAATCAAACGAAACAAAATCAAAATTTTATGATTTGAAAAAGTTTTGAAATCAAATTGTGTAGTTTAGTTCGAAGCAATAAAAAATCAAACCATATTTTTATGATTTGGTTTGGCTTAGAGGAAAAACTAAACCTAATCATACTGTGCCTATCCCTAACAGTACTCTTAGGTGGCATGTAGAATATTAAACATAGATGCACATGAAGAACAAGCCTAAGCTTTATCATTTTTCTCTTAAAATTTATAAACATCATCACCAACCCTCGTTCTCTTAATTTTTTTTTTTTTTTTTTTAGAATTTGAGAGCTTCATGCATCATAGTTATGACAAGAAAGAAACCAGAAGTAATTAAATAGGATTTTAGTGAACTTTGCTATAACACCGCTTGGGAGGCTGAAGTTTGGCGCCAAGAGAAGCCTGGCCAACACACAGGTGGCCAACGAAGGTGGCTGGAGGCTGGCTAAACAGGTGAGTCAAAATCTCGCCCAAAACTTGCAAAATTTGTTAAAAATATTAAATCATGCTAGAACGATTAGTTTTGCAATATTCGATTAGTACGGTTTGGTGCACCCAAAACGGTTTGATTACATATTCGATTTGTAATATGTTGATTTGTGAGTACAAATCGAATATTGCATGTAACGCAATAATTTGTTTGATTAATGGCAAATTAGGAAATAATTGCTTAATTTTCAAATTTGGTTACGTTGGGATTGCTACATAAATATGAGGGGTAGATTTGGTTATATGTATTTTTATGAAGTTATAATAATTTTCGTAGACTTAATTAGATTTGTTTACTATTTATTGAGCAATAACATATGAAATAGCTCAATTTAGTATGAAAAAATGCCACAGCCTGTTAATTGGGATTGCTAGAATGGGGTTCTAATGTTGACAATGATATATATATATTCATGTTGATTAGTTTGAAAATAGCATCTGTTCATTGTGGAAATATTGACTTTATAAGTGCTATGTCGAATTTGATATTCGAATATAAGGATTAGATCACTGTGGAAATATTGACTCTATAAGTGTTATATCGAATTTGATATTCGAATATAGGGATCAGAGTGAAGCAGAATCGATTAGAGGGGAATTTTGTTAATTTTACATAATGGATACGAAAATGAAGAAGTGATAGCTGCTTGAAACAATGGATACAAAGAAGAATATGATTAGTGTAGATCTCTATATCGTGTTCAATATTCATGCTTTACTAATTCATTGAAGTGTGTTTTAGGATCTATTTACTGATTTGCTTGAGAATTTTCACATGACATGGTCAGTATGTTTCAAACTTGACTAATTGTAGTGCATGTGGCCAATATTATAGATCATTCGCTTGTTGACTATCAAACCATGTATAATCATTTATTGTGATTGTTATGGGAGATTTTTAGAATTAAGTTTTGGTTTTGTTGTTGTTGTGCTTGAGTATTGTTCTATAGTGAGCGTGATAGGCTATTAATTGATGAGTCAAATACTGATTTAGCGAAGTATACTAGTATCATTAGTATAATGTAAGGGTGAATGTAAAATTATACTATTAGGAGATTCGGATTTACTGTATTAAAATTGATATTAAAATTACTTATAAGAAAATATTTATTTATTATTACAATTACAATGCATTATATATATATATATAAATAAATTTACCCTCAATATAATCTAATACTAAATAAGAAAGTAAATTTAAACATTTTTAATATGTCAATTATAAGTATTTGATATACTTTTATAATATGTTAAAATAATAAAATTCTTAGTATTTCATTAAGCATATATATTAATCAAAATATCACCATCAATAGATAAAAAAAATGGAATCAAGACATAGAACTTATATAAGTTTTATTGTTAACAAAAATAAATCATAAGTATTTAAACAAAAAATTACAAGTAAAATGAAAATGATAATATAATATAAATACTATTGTATTTTATAATTTCTTTATAAAGATTTTATAAGATTATTTCATTGGTAGTACAATAAAAAATACATATACATATATGTTTTTTCAATATAAGTAATTAGACAATTGATTATTTAATAATGCTAATTCCTTTTCATAATATTAATGGTGAAAAAAATGTTAGTACTTTAAGTAAGATAACATGCTATTATTTACTAATATTTTATACAATATGATTAAAATACTTATAATATTGAATATAATTATTATTTATCATAAATCTACTTATAGATAAATAGCTAATGTTGAGGATTTATTTAGTTGACTATCATCTTTTTTATTAGTGAAATTAAATTTTACTAGTTATAGCAAAAAAAAAAAAAAAAATAGAAAACAAAAAGAGAATGAAAATCACTTATTGAAATATAGATAATAAACACAATTTGAAAAAGTAAAAGTGATTCTAAAGGAAATTGAACCTATGACCTTAATTATGTAAAAAAAAAAATTAATCATTAGACTATATTAAATTTTATAATAATATTTACACTTAAATATATAAATATAATATATATTTTTAACTTTTAAAATAAATTTAATTAATTAATTTTTTTAGACCAAGGGGCCTAGGGCCCCTTTAGACCCGCCTTAAGTCCACCCTTGGTATAATATGGAGCAAGGTATTGAAAGTTGAATTATAAAGGTTCTGTTGTTTTAGAATGGATTTGAAATGCTTAATTATCATGATTAAGTTCTAAGTATTTTTGGTTGCACTCATGGCATTTGGCACAACATGAAAGGACTTAAGATTCTTGCTTGAAAAGTTCAGAGTACAACTTGGTTTTCAACATATAGCTTACAATAGTCTTATGTGACTCTCTCGGTTTAAGTCTCCCACAACTTTGTTATTTGCTCAGATATCTTAGTTGTTCTCAATTGAGACACTAAGTACCGGTCAATAAGATATTGGTCGATGCATTTTATATGCATGAACTTAGCATTTGTGAATACATTTATGCCAATAATGTCACTTAGCAATTGTTTGTGTGCTTGACTATGAGTTTACCTTACTATACTTGGTTACTTTGTTGTTGTTATTTTATTTTTCTTGTACTCATTTAACTCTATAAGTTGAGGGGTGAGTGTTTATTGACCTTAGGTGTAAGAGTAGATAGCTAAAGTGACATCTTGAACTTTAGGATTTTGAGAGCACCAGTTTAGTTTTCTGGAGGCTCAAACTTTTTGGTTTTCTTTTTGTATACTAGATTGTCAAGCTATTTTGTAAATAAGTATGACATTGTGTAAATATAAGAGAATGTTGTATTTTCTAGTTAAGGAGGTTTAGTCCTCAAAACAAGTGATCTAGGTTGATTTAGAGATAAAAAATAGAGTGATAAGTTAGCCATAAGTCACATGAAAATATTATAGTTTAAACAAAATATAACAGATGATGTATGTCATAGTGATGAGTATATTTGCACCTATAATATAGGTTAAGTGCCCATGATGAGCAGACTATACAAGTGCCCTTTGATCAATATGAAATATTATTGATTACAAAAACCAAGTTTGGTTTGATAGATGGTTTCATCTTATCCTTACCTAAAGGATGGTGTAATGACTTGTCTTTTAGGTACCATGACTAAGTTTTACAAGTTGACATGCAAATTAAGTGGACACCTAAAACATAGGTTGTTACACATATAATTCCCGTGTTAATTACACCATATGGCACATGTGCTTTCGATCTCTAATGCATTATACATTCAACATATTCCCACCATGAAAATAATTTCAAATAGTATTCTATTATTTCTATTAGAGTCTCTATTTAAGCATGCCATTGACATCATTATTTAATTCTAATAAAGCAATGAGTTTCAATTACTTTTTGGCTATTAGACATTAGGGTCAGCAATTCGCGTTAAACTATCGTATCTTGTGTTTGTATTTAAACGAATTTGTGTCTTAAAAATCTCAATCCATAATTTGAGTCGTTTATTAATTATAGATAAAAACTAAAACTCATAAACTAATCCATTTAATAATTGTATTTCATATCCTCATTTAACCTATTTGTTAATTAAAAAGTTATAAATAAAATTTATAAAATTGTTATAAATATATATATATCAAAAGGCAATCATAAAATCAACATTTATAAATAAAAATGATCTAATCTTAACACTTAAAGGTGAAATTACAATATAATTAAAGTTTAATAAAATAAAATTATATAATCTATAACATAGTATATTGTGTGTGTGTGTGTGTGTCTTATAGTTATATAGTCTATATATATAAATATAAGTAAAGTATACAAATATTATTGTAGTGTACGGATTGCTACATATAACATATGTATTTAAATTATATGTTTGTTAGATGTATATATACACACACTATATTTATAATTTACATCTAAGTTCAACCTATATACATACATAAATAAATACATACATATATATATATGTTATATATATTATTAATTAGTTTTTTGTTAAATAAATTAGCAGGTCAAACCTAGATGCAGACTTATTAACAAGATTTATTTAATAAATGAGTACGTAAACATATTTATATGTTAAACTCAAATATAAATACAAATTTTACTATATTTAAAGATATTTTATTTGTTTATGTTTTGTATCGATTTTTTTCATATACAAATCTATTTATAATAATGTTGTATTATCTAATTTTTTTGCCCTATTAAAGACTTGTCATGATCCAAACATTTGAAAGAAATTTACAAGATAATACTAATTCAAACATAATACAAATGTTATTGTCACAATACAAATGAATGCCACCCGTATGTGTTCGAATAGTCTCCGTACTTCCAATTTTAGTCATAGATAAGTAAACAAGTCGAATGAGATGGTTCAGAGAACATGACCAATCCTGGTTCGGTCTTCATCTTCGTAAGAATCACGCCCATTAAGGAATCATATTCTTCGTCGTTGTACTTTTTCTTTGGTATTTTCCACCAATCTGCAGACGCGAAGTTGTCGTTGGCATCCTGTTGTCTAGCTAAGCAAGTTCACATCACGAACAAGAAACTGATATAATCAATGGGACATATAAAAAGAAAATGGATCCACTAGTTAAATTCTAATCGATTATTTATCTCTTTTTTTGGATCAATATCAAAATTATTGTCGAGTGCATTCAATAAAATCAAAATCTTATCTAAATGCGTCTGGGGCAGCGTCATCAACCACATTTTAAATGCAAATGTAGCACGTTGGTCAATTCTGATTTTTTTTTTCTTTTTAAGAAATGTTATTTTTATGATGAGTGAGCATTACTTTATCGCACAGGCTGACATAGGCAGCATGACATCATTTGCCATATATGAACTTATGCTTGTCAGACCATATTTATCGTGGTCACTGACATGGATACAGGCGATGAGTCCTTCAGATGAAGGCAAATCCCTAATAAAGCACCGATCATTTAATTTTGTTTTGTTTTGTTTTTTTATTTTTCTTTATAATATATTTGACGTTGTCATACTTTATACGTGAAGGGATGCCTCAGGGTTGCGTTTAATTTGTTTTTAAATTTTTTTTGTGTAATATGGATATTATAAATTATATAAAAAAAATTAAGAAACCTTTTTAACATCCTTAATGATAAAGTGTTGCCGTCTTTGAAGAAAGAAGTGTTTTAAAGTGCATAAATCCTTAGTAGGAATAAATATATCCTTATTAGGTGTTTAGGATTTCTGTTGTGAATATATAAAATAATTAAATTTTTGTTAATGGATGTAAGAGGCACTTATGGAGTGCTCAAATATAGAAACTTATTATGTAGTTTTTAAGATTAATTATATACTTTGTGAAAAAAATAAGTGTATAAAAAAGGGTGAATTTTTTTTTGTTAAACCTATTAACACTTGAGTCACCCCTTAATATTTTCTTGAGAAATAATATACATGTGGACACCACATGTGATACAAACCACGCCCACGTGTGACGGAACCCAATACCAATACGTTCGGAATTGCAACCCAAGATGCCAAAACAATCGAGTGGAATCGCGACCCGTTGCCTATAAGTGAGGCAAGAACCTTGGTATATTCTGTTGACGCCACAATCGGGATGAGAGACCAATTGATAAGTCGAGATGAACGCCACGGAAGAAATCCGATAAGTTCAAGAGAAGTTTTTTAGAGAACCAAGAGAGGAAATCTCTCAAAATGTGTTATTCAATGTTGTATGTGTGTTCTATCTTCTGTTTACAACCCTAGTAGCTTATATTAGGGTTTACAACTCGTAATAATAAAAGCCCAAAACAGCATAACATCATAAATTCGCGGAAAAATAACAAACAGGAAATGAAAGTCGGTGGCGTAGGAGTCGACGTAGTAGCCGGCGTAGGATGTACGCCGGGTATAAAGGCCGGTGGCGTAATAAGCCGGCGTAGTCCTTCTATCATGCGCGAATGGCAATGTCGGGTCAAGGCCGGCAGTGTTTAAGCCAGCGTTGTCAAGGCTGCCAACTTTAACCTCCTATGCTTTGATCTCCTTGAATGACTTGTACAAATGCAAGTGCATTCTCATGGTTGCTCCAATCCTTTCCGGCTTCTTAGACATCCTTTATCAACCCGTTAAGTGCTTCCTTGAATCGTTTCGCTCGAGTTCTTGTGATCGGTCCAGGTAACACTTCAAGAGGATCCACATTCCACCTTCTGGCTTGGCTCTCATCATGGATCTCATCATTCCCCTCCTCTTGAAAAGGATTTGTCCTCAAATTATCGCCTACATCAAAAGGAGTCAGATCAGTAACATTAAAAGTAGCACTTACTTGATACTCACCTGGCAAATCTATCTTGTATGCATTATCATTGATGCACTCAAGAATTTGAAATGGTCCATCGCCTCTAGGAAGTAATTTAGATCGACGCTGCATAGGAGACCGCTCTTTGCGCATGTGAACCCAAACCCAGTCTCCAGGTTCAAAGACAGCTTGTCGACGACTCTTATTGGCTTGTTTCACATACTACTCTGTTCTTCACTCAATGTTTAGCCTTACCTTCTCATGGATCTGTTTAACAAATTCTGCTTTCTTCTTACCATCTAGATTAACATACTTAGAAATAGGTAGAGGTGATAAATCTAAAGGAGTTAGTGGATTAAAACCATACACAATTTCAAAAGGAGTAAACTTAGTAGTAGAATGCATTGTGCGATTATAGGCAAATTCAACATGCGACAAACAATCCTCCCAACTTTTAATGTTCTTTTTAATGACTGCCCTTAACAAAATAGATAAAGTTCAATTTACTACCTCAGTTTAACTATCAGTCTGTGGATGACAAGTAGTAGAAAACAATAGCTTAGTTCCTAACTTAGCCCATAGGGTCTTCTAAAAGTAGCTCAAGAACTTAGCATCTATATCCGACATAATTGTTCTAGGCATACCATGCAATCTCACAACTTCCCTAAAGAATAAATTAGCAATATTGCAAGCATCATCTGTTTTGTGACAAGACGACTACAAAAATAGAGTCTCGATCATGCATAGACTTGGGTAATCCTAACATAAAATCCATGGAAATATCTACCCAAGGCTCATGAGGAATGGGAAGTGGGGTATAAAGCCCATGAGGTTGGACTCTAGATTTTGCTTGCTTACAAGTGACACATCGCTCACAAATCTTCTCAACATCTCGTTTCATGTGAGGCCAATAGAAGTGTTCTTACAATACCCTTAAGGTTTTAGCTACTCTAAAATGCCCCATTAAACCTCCTCCATGAGACTCCCTCACCAATAATTCTCTTAAAGAACAATTTGGAATACATAGTTTATTCTCCCTAAACAAGAATCCTTCATGTTTATAAAATTTACCATGACCACTCTTCTCACAATGCACATAGTCTTCACAAAAATCTCGATCAGTAGCATACAATTCCTTAATGTGTTCAAAACCAAGCAATCTAGAACTAAGAGTAGAGATAAGAGCATACCTTCTAGAAAGTGCATCGGCAACAACATTCTCTTTACCTTGCTTGTAATGGATGACGTAGGGAAATGTTTCGATGAACTCCACCCAACGAGCATGCCTTTTGTTTAGCTTATGTTGTCCCTTCAAGTACTTTAAGGATTCATGATCAGTGTGGATCACGAACTCTTTTGGCTAAAGATAGTGTTGCCAAGTCTCCAGCGCTCGAACCAATGCATATAACTCCTTATCATAAGTAAGGTAGTTCAAGGTTGCCCCACTTAGCTTCTCGCTAAAGAATGCAATTGGTCTTCTCTCCTGCATGAGCACTGCTTCAATACATATTCCTGAAGCATCACACTCAATTTCAAAAGTTTTAGAGAAATTAGGTAAAGCAAGTAATGTCGCATGAGTCAGCTTATTTTTAAGCGTTTGAAAGGCCTTCTCTTGTTGCTCTCTCCATCTGAACCCCACGTTCTTCTTGATTACCTCAGTAAGTGGTGCTGCAATGGTGCTGAAATCCTTCACAAACCTCCTATAAAAGCTCGCTAGTCCATGAAAACCCCGTCACATTACTTACATTAGTTGGACTAAGCCATTCTTGGATCGCACGAATCTTTTCTTCATCAACCTGTATTCCCTGTGCACTAACAATAAAACCAAGAAACACAAGTTTGTCTATGCAAAAAGTGCACTTTTTGAGGTTAGCAAATAATTGCTCCTTTCGAAGCACTTCCAAAAAACGTTCCTCAAGTGAGATATATGGTCTTCTAAACTCTTGCTGTAAATGAGGATATCATCAAAATAAACAACCACAAATTTGCCAATAAAAGTCCTCAAAACATGGTTCATAAGTCTCATAAAAGTGCTAGGTGCATTAGTTAAATCGAAAGGCATTACTAACCACTCATATAATCCATATTTTGTTTTAAATGCGGTTTTCCATTCATCACCTTCTTTCATTCTAATTTGGTGATATCCGCTTTTCAAATCAATTTTGGAAAAGACATTAGACCCATGTAACTCATCTAACATGTCATCTAAGCGAGGAATGAGATGACGATACTTTACCGTGATGTTGTTGATGGCGCGGCAATCAACACACATTCTCCAAGACCCATCCTTCTTAGGCACCAAAATCACAGGCACTGCATATGGGCTCATGCTTTCTCTCACGTACCCCTTCTCCATTAATTCATTGACCTGCCTTTGGAGTTCCTTTGTCTCCTCTGAATTGCTCCTATAAGCTGGTTTGTTTGGAATAGATGCTCTGGGTACAAGGTCGATTTGGTGCTCAATACCACGAATAGGTGGTAACCCCTTTGGAATCTCCTCAAGGAAGACGTCTTCAAAGTCTTGCAAAATAGACACAACCACACTAGGCAAAGAGTTAAAAAGTTCGTTAGTATTCAAACAAGTTTCCTTAAAAACCAGCAACAACATAGGTTGCTTCATCACTAACGCTCTCCTCACTACACTCACTCTTACCACACAACTCTCCTTTTGCAAGGCTGCACTCTCCTTTTCACTCATCACCAAAGTTGATCCCCTTCAACTTGGTCTCTCACGCTCTTTCCAGCCTTCCTCTCTTTTTCCTTTTGATATCGACTTTTGTGTTCCTTTTCTTTTTCGATGTCTTTTGCTCTCTCACTCTCCCTCTGTTTTTCACTCACCTTATATTTTGCAAAAGATTGTTGTAGCTGCAACTGATCCTCATACACCTGTTTAGGTGTTAAGGGTTTAAGATTAAAGCTTTTGCCCTGATGAACAAGTGTATACTTTTTAGAAAAGCCATCATGAACAACCTTCCTATCAAACTGCCATGGCCTCCCCAACAACACATGACACGCTTGCATCGGCACTACATCGCATAACACCTCATCCTCATACCTACCGATGCGAAAAGCAATCAAGGCTTGCTTACTCACCTTAGTCTCGCCACTATCATTCAGCCACTACAATTTATATGGACTAGGGTGTTTAGTAGTCTTGAGTCCCAACTGCTCAACAATAAAAGTACTCACCACATTAGTGCAACTCCCCCCATCAATGATCAAACTGCAAATATGATCATCTAGATAACATCTAGTATGAAAGATATTCTCTCGTTGCACTTCCTCTTCTTCCTTCACCTGCACATTCAAAGCTCGCTTCACTACTGCCACTAACTTCTCTGCTACAAGCTCCTCATCATCACTAGCGTCCTCCAATAGAGGCATATCATCCTCTTCACTATCCCCCTCAGTCTCATACTCACCATCAACACTCAAAATCATAACACGCCTATTCAGACATTGACTAGCAATATGGCCTCTGCCTTGGCATTTAAAACATTTAATGTCACGATTTCTAGGAGTAGTGGAATCAGGTTTACCTTGGTTACCCAGAGTAGAACCCGCTTGCCTCTGCTCTCCTTTTGGTTTTGTGGGTAAGGACTTTTCTTCCTTCTTCCATTGGTTAGTCTTCCAAGTGGATAAACCAGCACCCTGTTGGAACCGTGCAGTACTACTACCTTTCCTCCTGTGTTGGTTCTCAACCTTTATAGCCATATGAACCATATCTTCCAATTCCACATAATGTTGCAATTCTATGACATTTTGAATCTCTCTATTCAACCCAGCAAGAAACCTAGTCATGGTAGCCTCTCTATCCTCATCTACATTCGCCCTAATCATAGTAACCTCCATTTCCTTGAAATACTTATCTACACTTCGACTTCCCTGCTTAAGAGTTTGCAATTTTTTGTGCAATTCACGATAATAATACGCAGGCACAAACCGCTTCTTCATCACCCTCTTCATCTCTTCCCAAGACTCAATAGGTGGCTCGCCATTCCTTCTTCTATTCAACATTAGTTGATCCCACCACACTATGGCATAATCTGAAAACTCAATGGCAGCAAGCTTCACTTTCTTTCTCCCACTATAATTATGACAATAAAAAACCATCTCTACCTTCTTCTCCCACTCTAAGTACGCCTCGAGATCATTCTTCGCTTGGAAAGGAGGAATCTTCATCTTTATACTACTCAATTGATTATCCTCTCTATTCCTATCTCTTCTATCTTCCCAATCCCTAATTCCTCTATTCCTACCACCATAACCTCTATAACTCCGGATAGAAGGTTCATCAAATTCATCATCTGACATTTCATCTCCACGCCTTTGTACTCTCTTAGAATAACTCTCCCTCTTACGCCCTTGGAAGACATTTTTAGATTGCTCTAGTTTTTGCTCCACCGTCTCATGAATTTGTTCCATGCCCTCCTGAAACATCCTCTTCATCTCACTCCTCAACGCCTCAATCACTAACCTAGCATTAAACCCTCCCCTCTTACCTTCAGGAGAATGTTGCCTCGACATAGTTCCTGCAATAAAAGGTTAGTACTAACACAAATATATATGATTAAGCCTCACGATTCACTCCCTTACGTGTTTCACTCAAAGGATGATATCCCACAATCACTCGTGTATTCTCACAAGCAATGATGATATCAACTCACCAATTCCTCTTCTCAATTCTCTTGGAACTAACCCAAACTACACCAATCCCTTCTGTAGAATTCAAAATAACTCTAGGGGCTCGAATTTTCCTCTTTTTCTTTCCTTTTTGTTGCCTTTGTTTTGTTCTTGTTCACGTTTTTTTTTTCGTGATTTTTTTTCTGTTCTTTTTTGTTTGTAACAAAATTAATAGGATGCACTACACTCTCTAGAAACAATTAACACTATGGACTTGAGTACGAAGCTATGACAACACAAAACTTGATATGAACAATTGATATGAACGATTGGAGTTAGGGTTTCGATGTTACCTTCCTCAAACCGAACTGATGTTTAACAAACTTAGGCTCTGATACCAAACTGATACGAACCACGTCCACGTGTGATGAAACCCAATACCAATACGTTCGGAATTGCAACCCAAGATGCCAAAACAATCAAGTAGAACTATGACCCGTTGCCTATAAGTGAGGCAAGAACCTTGGTATATTCTGTTGACGCTACAATCGGGATGAGAGACCGATTGATAAGTTGGGATGAACGCCACGGAAGAAATTCGATAAGTTCAAGAGAAGTTCTTTAGAGAACCAAGGGAGGAATTCTCTTAAAATGTGTTATTCAATGTTGTATGTGTGTTCTATCTTCTGTTTACAACCCTAGCAGCTTATATTAGGGTTTATAACTAGTAATAATAAAAGCCCAAAACGACATAACATCATAAAGTCGAGGAAAAATAACAAATAGGAAATGAAAGCCGGCGGCATAGGAGCCGGCGTAGTAGCCGACGTAGGATGTACGCGGGGTATAAAGGCCGACAGCATAGTAAGTCGACGTAGTCCTTCTGTCGTGCGCGAATGGCAATGCCGGGTCATGGCCGGCAGTGTTTAAGCTAGTGTTGTCAAGGCTGGCAGCTTTGACCTCCTATGCTTTGATCTCCTTGAATGACTTGTACAAATGTAAGTGCATTCTCATGATTGCTCCAATCCTTTCCGGCTTCTTGGACATCTTTTATCAACCTGTTAAGTGCTTCATTGAATCGTTTCACTTGAGTTCTTATGATTGGTCCAGGTGGCACTTCAAGAGGATCCACATTCCACCTTCTGGCTTGGCTCTCATCATGGCTCTCATCAACATGCAAATTAATGATATGCAACAATTGTTCATAAAATCACTAATTTGAAATCCTTAATGCTCAATTTTTATGTAGTGATTGTAAGTGTGTATGCGGTGTGTATGTGCATGAATGCATGCATGTATACATATACGTATGTGCGGTAACAATTCAGTTTGAAATGATTATTTACTAAGTAAGTCATTTCTTATTAAAACAATAACTTGTATAGTAATAACACATTTTAAATTTTTAGACAACAAAAAATACAATAAAATATAACTTCTTACTATAGTACACCCAGCACTTACATCACCACAATTTATCCATTGTTTAAAAGTGTTGGACATATTACATAAAGAAATTACATTTGATGGTGATTTTTTAAATTGCAAAATTTTAATACAAAAAATAAAATAAAACAATAGAGAGGATTTGTGTGTATGTGAGACTTGGTATATTTGAAAAAAGCAACACAACAATACTTGACCATGCTGCTATGTACTCTTTATTTATTTATTATTTTTTAACTTTGGTCGATGGCAACTTAAAAAATACTTTTTTAAAAGAAAAGTACAATGTTCTAGTTTTCTTCCTAGGGGTGAAACTTAATGTAAACTTAAAATTAAGGGAAAAAAAATTCTCAAGGGCAGTTGCTTTTTATAATACTGGATAAATCCATTATCCAAAAATTATTAGAAAACCGAAAACATAATAGCACGAGGATCTCCCTCCGCCCTCTCTCACATTCACAAACTGTCAACAATCTGAAAAAAAGAGAATTGAAGCAACTGTTGAGTGAATTTATCGGTGCATATCAGAAAGTGATTAGTGCAAAAATACACTCGTTGAAGTTGTCCTTGATAAATTAATGGATTACTTTATTCCCACTTGTCCGGATTTTTAAGCATAACATTTTTCTCCTTATGCTTCTAATCTTTAATCTTACATGTAAGCATGGGTGGATCTAAGAGAGTCGAAGGTGGCCTGACTCCCAAGTTAAGGAGAAAAAATATACGTTATATGTAAATTTAAAAAAGTATTTTTAGTAAGGTATTAGACATCCGTTAGCTAATATGGATGATTTGGCCAACCACAAAATAATGCATGTACAAAAGTAATATAATAACATGAAAACACTCTACATTGGCTATTGACCTAGATTAAGAAATTCTTTCTTTTAAAAAAAAGAAAAAAAGAAAAATGATATGTCATTAAGGAAAAGTAAAGGAAGAATATAGTTAGATAGTGCGAAACAAAAAGAACAAATGCAATTTCACATCTAAAAGCCCTAACAAATACTTTCTTCTCCTTTATACCTCTTTTGTCTATGTAAACCTTAATTGAAACTCCGATTTGTAAACATAGTATGAAATCAAAATCAACAAATATTGAATAAAATCATAAGCCCATATAAGTTAGAAATCCTAATTAATTTCTTAGAAAAGGGGAAGAAGGAGGAGAAATTAGGTTTATGAAGATGGGGAAGTCATGCAACTTCTCTATGGCTTCAATAGTCATCATTTAACAATAGTGCTCTTATGTTTGCTTGTTACCACCCTTTGCCTCTTTCATCGCAGTCCTTTATCCCTCTAATATGCTATAAATTACACTCATGGATTTAGGGGAAAATATAGGCTTGCTCCCATGATATGTTAAAATATTTAGGGTTTCTCCTTCAATGTTAGGTAAAAAAATTAAGGTTATGGTTTTCTGGTTGTTTGATCTAATTTTGGGAGTGTAAGGTTAATAGGTTGTAGGGGCAAACCCTAAGGTTGGGAGGGGGGGTGGGGGTGGGGGTGGTGCTGCTAAAAGGAGCCCTAGTCCCCTAGTATGAGAAAAAAAATAATTTGCAGATCTGGTTATTCTAAAGATTGTGGCAATCTTGTAAAAATTGTTTTGTTAGCAGTTTTATAGCAAGTAGTTTTTTTACGTATTTATTATCTTTTGTTTACCTTTTCGTTTCATCTCTTATATAAGATTATATATTCTCTTTTGTCGAAAGTGTTACTCTCATCAATAGTGTGGGTTTTGTTTTCTTAGGAGAAAAATTAGTATTCCCTATGTTGGATAGTTTGGTGTTTGAAGAGTTATGCCTATCTACTCAATTGGGTCATTGTACCTCCAACTCTTGGTCTATTAATTTTCTTGTATCAGTCAATTTCATTAAAAAAAAATTCTTTCTATCGAATGAAATTCATCTTTAGATAAAACAAAAAGAAAAAAGAAAGAAAAACTATGCATTAATTTTTCTTGATAAGGTCTTACATCTTTGCATCAATCACGCCCATTACAATAATTAATTTTTCGTGGTCACTCTAATGTCCCCTCCCCGTACTCTGATCCATTATGGGTTTCTTCAAAGTCAAACAGTCATTAGGTTTGTCCCATACACGTTTAGGGATGGGTTAATTAGTAAGCAATCATGGGTTTGTTAGTCTTTATATTCTTTTGACCATTTCTTCGGCGTCCATTGGAGATTACGTCATCCTTCGATGGTACAATCATATTTGCGGAAAAGGAGTATTTCTCACTCAAATCTTACTTATATTATTAAAGCTAATGAAATATATTAGGTGTCTTGAATATTTTTTATTATTTGAATAATATTTAGTAATGAGATACACATTCACCATTTAATTCTCTTTCCTAATATATATATTTATATATTTATATCGATATAGTAATTATCTTTAAAGTATAAAAGCTTTTATAGAGGTATAAAGCTGTAAAATACTAATAAAACAAAAACTATTAACCTATTTTCCCATTTTTTTAATTTTATGCAAATTATAGCAATATTTTTTTTATCTATTTCCCCACTTTCATAGTCATGTAATCAATCTTTATTCTCAATGAATGGTTATTATTATTATCACCATCATAATTATTATTGTTATTATTATTATTTTAACAGAAGGATTACAATTTGCATGTGCATGAACGATCTTAAAGCTTGCTATTTTAACCGTGGCAATTGCACATGGCCAAAGGAAAACAATGAAGTCTATTCAGTAAGGAGTTGTTATCACAGACTTATAATTAAAGACTCCACAATTGATATTAATAGGCCAAGTTCTTCTTATGTGATGGACAAACGACTCTGGAAATTGCTTTGGAAACTTGAATATGCCCCCAAACATAAGCGCCACTTGTGGAGAGTACGTACAAATACTCTACCAACTAATATTAATCTTTTTTGCACGAAAATTAAAGCAAACTCTCTATGTCCCTTTTGAGATCAAGAAGAAACTATCGAACACCTACTTTTCATTGTGATTAGGTGCCACCAGTGTGGTTTGCATGTTGCTCTTTAAGAGTCGAAGGTCACAACAAAACACGAAAGGGCACTTGGCTAATAGAGATGTTGGATAGTGATGAAGAAGATAGACAAATCACTTTTGATTTGTTCTTGAAATTTTCAATAACATGTTGGTAGGTATGGAAGCATAGAAACAAGGCCATTTTTTAGGGAAAAAGTGCAAATACCCGAATTTATCTAAATTAATATATATATATATCATAACGTAAAACTATGGTCACGATTGGGATTTCATAAAATTTGACAAGGCAAATGGGTCTTTTTATGGTCAGAGTATAAATACTCTATGTTGACCTAATTCTCATCTTTTTCACCTCCTCACAGTAACAATATAGAAGGAATAGAAAATGCTCTCTAAGACACAAAAGGATGTAGTGAGCCACAAGGACGATTAAGAGGAAACTAGGTAAAGAGGGTTATCAATTTAATGATTTATGTGCTTGTGGAATTGAGAATTTAGTCAATTTTTGTCACTCATTTCAATTAGGATCTGAATCAAGGATGAGAGGTAATGAGCACCAAAATCAATTGATCAAGGATATGATTTGTAGAAATTTTGAAGTAAGTATTCTAATCCATGTAATTTGATTTGAAAATACATGTTTTAGGAATAAAGTAAACTTAGGAACAAAAAGAATCAAAATTAGGATGAATTGGTACAAAGAAATTATAATTAACAAAATTGTACCAAGAGATATATGGGCTTCCAATATGACCGTGTTAAACCCAGATTGCATAGAGAAATACACAACCTTCCAACACGGCTGTCTCATGCCTATGTTAAAGTCAGATTGCATAGAGAGATACATGACCTTCTAACATGGTTATGTCATGCTTGTGTTGAACCCAGACTTTATAGAAAGAAACATGGCCTCCTGATATGATTATGTCTTGACTGTGTTAAACCTAGACGTACCCAGAGATATACAGCCTCCCAATATAGCTGTGTCTCGCCAATGTTAAACCCAGACCTTATAGAAAGGAACATGACCTCCTAACACAGCTATGTCTCACCTTGCATAAAAATTATATCCTACATAAAAAGGTACACGGCCTTTGGCACGATCATATACTATCTTGTATTGAGTTACATGACCTCTAATATTGCCATGTTGATTGAAACATTACCTAATTGTATACCTATTTAACTTCTAATTAAGCTAATTTCTATGCAACCAAGATAGCTAGTAAGATCTTAGAAAATCTAATAGATTAAGAGAATTAAGAGATTATATTATTTTGAGATTAGTACTAAGATGGACTTATTGATGTTGTACACATTTCAACTTAGCTTAAGTTCAAGATCAAACATGCTTAAGGTTAGGATTCAAAGTATCTGTAACTTGTGTATTTCTTTTGTTAGCTTAAGTTAAAATATATTGTTGGAATGGATTAAGTAAATGACTGGTTAAGTGTTTAAGTGTATGTTGTATGTGCTTAGCTCGGCTTAAGGGCCCATAGTGGTAGATCCCTAGAGAGCACCCCAATGGTCCATGTTTGACATTATCCCTAATAGAGTTATGCTTAGAAATGATCTAAGTTATTTTAAGGTTTAAGTGTTTAAGTGATCATTGGTATAGGGCCTATAGTGGCAGTTCCTATCACCAAGTTCAAGTATTTAAGTGATCATAGGTATGGGGTTCTTAGTGGTAGTTTCTATCACTAGGTTGAAGTGTTTAATAGAACATGGGTGTTGGGCTTGTAGTGGTAGTTCCCATCACCAATGTATGTTCCAGTGTTTTATGTGTGTTAAGTGGATCATGAATACCCGGTTGTTGCTTGTGGACTTAAAGTTGATCATGAAATGGTTGTTTGCTAATTAGTTATTACATAATATATGTGAAATATGTTCATGTTTGTTCATGCATGTGTAGGTGTGTTATACGTACTAGGCATTAGATTACCCCTCGGGGGTATTTTTTTTTTCAGATGTTGGTATTAAAGGAGATAATAACCTAGAAGATAACCTAGGATTGGGTGAACCACAAAAAAAGGAACAAGATGGTTATCACTACTATTATGGCAATTAGAAATTAAATAGAATTCTATTATTAAGATGTACTAGTTAGTAGTATCTGGTGAATATTAATTTAGAGTTTTGTAGACTTTTATTGCAAAAGATGTTGATTATGGATGATTTCATGGTTTAAAGGATGAATTGGAATATTTTTATATTAAGTTTGAAGTATTGGATATATTTGAATGTTGATTTTCAAAAAATGTAGGATTAAGAGGTATCAAAGTAGGTTAGAGCCTTAAAATGTTCTTGTACAATAAGGACACGTGATGAGTAGTTGCATGGCTTAGGTTCTGTAATGTTACAACTTAGATGGTATCAGAGCTTAAGTTTATGATCTTTAGGAACTTAAGTTAGGATCTATAGAGAATAGGTTGATGAACTTTAGGTAATTAGGTTTTGAATTATAGAGAATAGGTTATTGATCTTAAAGAGCTTATGTAATAATCTTTAGAATTAATGATCTTTAGAATTAGGTGATGATCAATAGACATAAGTTTCAAACAGTTGAGCATAACATATGATCTTTAAAGAAATTAAGTATTTGGTTTATAAGACGGTGAGATATGAAGAAAGTGCGAAGATATGGGATGTTATTTATCTAGTAATTTATTCTATTGTACTGCTATTTGTTTTTTATTTTTATTTATTCCAACTACTAATTTATATATATTAGTATACATTATGTGTATTGGTATATATGTATTTACCTACACACCATGACACTAACCTTGACTGATAATAACTTGAGTCTATCTGGTTGTCCCTTTTCAATAGAATGCCTTCAAGAAGAATCACTGGATTAGGCTCAAGATGGGGTGCTGGACGTGGTAACCCTAATGAGGAAGAAATCCAAAATCAATAACCACAAAGGGGAAGGGGTCAAATGGTTGAAGAGACAGTCTAGTTATTGCACACTGTAAATCACTTGGTGGGACTATTAGCAGAACAACACTAAGTCCCCAATGTCCCATAGCATAGGAATGTCAATGAACTTATCAGCTTTGATAAGTTCATTAGAGTGGCTAAAGAGTTTAACCCCAAAGTAGATGACCCAATTGAGGTTGAGGATTGGGTATAGGAGATTGATAAGACATTTGCTATCTTTCAGATACTAGAAGATAGGAAGGTCAACTATGTTGCATTCATGTTGAAGGGAACTACGACAAAATGGTAGGCCCTAGTTCCTAGACTGGTTTGAGAATGCATGAACTGGGTAGTGTTTAGGGAGCTGATTTATTAGAGATACTTTCCTAACAACTCTAGAGACAGAATGGAAAATGAGTGCTACAACTGTGAATAAGGGGACCGTGAATAATAGAAGAATATGAGGTGGAGCTGAACTACCTAATCTAATTCATTCATGGAAATGTTCATAATGATGATAGGTCATTGGCTAGAAGATTTTTAAGAGGCTTGGAGTTAGACCTATAACTTGCAGTTAGGGCCTTTTAGCTGAATACCTATGCTAAAATGATTGATAAGGTTAAGTACCTTAAGTAAAGCTAAAAAAAGTATAGAGGAATAGGGGAACCACATAGTAGTAATAGCTTTGGGAAAAAGACTTGCCTCGAGTAAAGTAGGGCAAGATAAAGGAAAGAGACATCATATACATTAGAGTAGGACACATAATGTTGCGACCCTTTCTTTACAAATCAGATAATTGCCTTTGACACTTTCTACAGTAGGCCCAAATGTCAAATGTATCAGATGTTATGGGCTTCATGAACTGAGAGGGTGCAGAATGGTTAAATGGGGCATGCTTCTCTTATGGGAAGATTGGACACATTAGTAAGCATTGCACTAGTAAGTCAGTCCCCCTAATTTTCTATTATGTATGTAAGTAGAGGAGACATAAAGTAGTTGATTTTCCTTAGGGATAAGTAAGAGATTAGACAAGCCTAACTCAATAGGCAACCAAACCTCCAATGAAGGGATAGGGTGGTAGACCATAAGTAAAGGGTCTTAGATAGCAAGTTCCTACCAGGGTGTTTGCTATACAGCAACAACAACACTAAGACAACCTTGACATAGATAACATTGCAAGTATGCTTCCACTACACTCCTACAATGCTTATGTACTATTTGATACCGGTGCATCAATATCCCATGTATTTGAGAATTTTATATATGTATGTGCATTGAATGTTGAACATGTGAATGATTGTTTGGCTGCTAGACTCCTTTAGGAGTTAGAGGAAAGATAACTAGGATACGTAGAGGAGTGGGAATAGAGATACAAGATAGGGTGATGCCAATAAATCTACTAATATTAGAGATGATAGAGTTTAACATTATTCTGAGTGTCAACTGGCTGTCAAAGTACCATGCCACCATTAATTGCCATAATATGGTGGTGCAGTTCAATATATTCGAAAAAGAGTACTTTGAGTATAAATTAGAAGTGCAGAGACCCATTAGATTGCCCACTTATGAGATGTAGGGAAAGAATGTGCTGGCAACTATATTTGTTGAAGCTAGTGAGGAAGCTAATATGAAAGTAGTACTTATAGTGAGAGAGTTTCTAGAAGTGTTTTCAAAAGATCTTCGTTTATCCCCAACTAGGGAGATAGACTTTAATATTGATTTAGTATAGGACACAGTACCAGTATCAAAACCAGTTTACAAGATGGCACCAGTAGAATTGAAAGAATCGAGGAAATAGTTATAGGAGCTATAGCATAAGGGTTTCATATGACCTAGTGTCTTTCCTTAGGGTGCACTAGTCTTGTTTGTCAAAAAGAAACATAGAAGCATGAGACTCTATATAGACTATAGTGAATTAAATAAGGTCATTGTCAAGAACAAATATCATCTTCTTAAAATAGATGACTTACTTGACTAGTTACAAGAAGCTCAAATATTCTCAAAAGTAGACTTGAGATCAAGATACCATCAATTATAGATTAAAGAATAAGACATTCAGAAAATAGCATTCAGGACTAGATATGGGCACTATGAGTTTTTGGTAATGCCCTTTAGACTGATAAATCATCGGTTGCATTCATGGACTTAATGAATAGAGTATTGAAGGATTTTCTAGATAAATTTGTAATCATCTTTATAGATGATATCCTGATATACTCCAAAAGCATTGATGAGCATAAAGAGTGCTTGAGACTAGTATTGGGTAGGTTACAAGAAGAAACATTGTATGCCAAGTTCAGTAAGTGTGAATTTTGGCTGAAACAAGTAGTTTTCTTAGGTCATGTGGTTAATAAAGATGGGATATCCATGGACCCAAAAAAGGTAACAAGAGTGATGGATTGGTACAGACTGAAGACAATTATAGAGGTAAGAAGCTTCTTGGGATTAGCAAGCTGCTACAGGAGATTTGTAGAGGGATTTTCCAAAATAGCAACTCTTTTCACCAGATTGACACAGAAGAATGTAAGATTTAAGCAGGATGATAGATGTGAAGCTAGCTTTCAAATGCTTAAAGAGAAACTTGTGTCAACGCCAGTTTTGACATTGCCTAAGAGTAAAGAAGAATTTACATTATATAGTGATGCCTCAATTCAAAGGTTGGGGTATGTGTTAATGTAAGTTGGTCAAGTAATAGCTTATGCATCCCACCAACTAAAGCCTTATGAAAAGAACTACCAACTCATGACTTGGAGTTGGCAGTAGTAGTATTAGCCTTAAAGTTATGGAGGCATTATTTTTATGGAGAAAAGTGCGGAATCTTCACTAATCGTCGGAATCTAAAGTATATTTTCACATAGAAAGAACTGAATATGAGATAGAGGAGATGGTTAGAACTAATAAAAGATTATGACCTAGAGATACAATACCATCTAGGAAAGGCAATGTGGTGGCAGATGCCCTTAGTAGAAAGAAACAAGGTAATGTAGCCACTCTCATTACTTCATAAGAAGAGTTATTAGAAGACATGCACAAGTTGGAATTTGAAATTTTAACTTAAGAAGTGGGAGTAAAAATGGCTACCTTACGAATACAGCCAACTATAATGGACAGAATTAAAGCTGATCAAATAAAAGATGAAGACATTCAAGAAATCAAGAGTAGAGTGAAACAGGGTAAGGCTTTTGAATTCAGCTTAGTTATAGAGGGAACCCTGAGATATAAAACAAGACTATATGTGCCAAGGGAGACAGAATTGAAGAGAGAGATAATGAAGAAGGTACATTACTCAGCCTACACAATACACCCTAAAAGCACCAAGATGCACAAGGATCTAAAGAGTCATTACTGGTAAATAAACATGAAGAGAGAGATAGCCAAGTATGTAGCCAGATGCTTCATATGGTAGTAGATCAGAATAGAGCATCAGAGACCAGCTAGAGAATTACATCATCTTTTAGTACTAGAATGGAAATGGGAGCATGTGACAATAGACTTTATTACCGCCCTCCTGAATACCAAGGAGAAATAAGACACAGTTCGGATAATAGTGGATAGGTTAACCAAGTTTGCTCATTTTCTACCTATTAGAGTTGGATATAAATTAGAGAAACTAGCCTAGATATACATACGAGAAATAATTAGATTACATGGAGTGCTAATAACCATTACTTTTAATAGAGACACAAAATTTTTAAGCATATTCTATAATAACTTACATAAAGTTTTGGGCACCAAACTGCAATTCAACACAACATTCCATCCCTAGATAGATGGGTAGTTTGAAAGGACTATACAAATTCTAAAGGACTTACTCAGAGCCTATGCATTAGATTTTTGAAGGTAATTGGGATGAGCATATACCTTTGATTGAGTTTACCTATAATAACAGATATAATACAATCATTTAAATGGCTCCTTATGAGGCTCTTTATGGAAGAAGGTATAGATCTCCCCTACATTAGGATGAATTTGTTAGTGGACAAGGTGAAGTTAATCAAGTAAAGAATATAGACAACTTGATCTAGACAAAAGAGCTATGTAAACAAGAGAAGATGCCATTTGGAATTTTAAGTAGGAGACAAGAACCTGCTAAGAATTTCTCCAACTAAAGAGGTAATCCGATTCGGTTTAAGAGGAAAGTTAAACTCGAGGTATGTAAGTGCATTTGAGATCTTGGAAAGAATAGGTGTAGTGGCTTACAGGTTGGCTCTTCCACGAGTTTGGCTAGGATACATGACGTATTTCATGTATTCATGTTGAGGAAATACATATCTAACCTAGATCAGATAATGGCTTTAGAACCATTGAATGTACAAACAAACCTAACGTCTATGGAAAGACCCATCAGAATTGTGGATATCAAAGAACAAGTACCAAGATGGAGAATGATTCCCCACGTCAAAGTGCAATGGACAAATTAGATTAAACAGGAAGCAATGTGGAAACAAGAAGAAGAAATAAGAAAGAAGTATTTAGAAATCTTCCAGAAGCAACTTTTGAGGATAAAAGTTTTTACAAGGGGGGTAGAATGTAAATACTCGAATTTATCTAAATTAATAAATATAAATATATGTATATATATATATATACAACGTAAAACCAAGGTCATGATTGTGATTTCATAAAATTTGAGGGGCAAATGGGTCTTTTTACGATCAGAGTATAAATACTTTATGTTGACCTAACTCTCCACTTTTTCACCTCCTTACAGTAACAATATAGAAGGAACAAAAAATGCAATCTAACACGTAAGAGGACTTAGATAGCCACAATGATGATTAAGAGGAAACTAGGTAAAGATGCTTGTTGATTTAATGATTTTTGTACTTGTGGAATTGAGAATTTAATCGATTTCCATCATCCATTTCAATTAGGATCCAAATCAAGGATGGGATGTGACGAGCACCAAAATCAATCAATCAAGGATACGATTTGTAGAAATTTCGAAGTAAGTATTCCAATCCATGTAATTTTATTTGAAAATACATGTTTTAGAAGTAAATTAAACTTAGGACAAAAAAAAATCAAAATTAGGATGAATTGATATAGAGGAAATAGGGTTCACGAAACTGTATCAAAAGATATACAACCTCCCAACACGGCCATGTTTCGATCATGTTGAACCTAAATTGCACAAAGAGATACATGGCCTCCCAATACGACCATGTCATGCCCATGTTAAATCTAGATTGCATAGAGAGATACATGGCCTCCCACCATGGCTGTGTCATGCCCATGTTGAACCTAGACTTTATGGAATGAAGCATAGCTTCCTAACACGATCGTGCCTCAGCCATGTTAAACCCAAACATATCAAGAGATATACTACCTTCCAAGATGGTCGTATCTCACCCGTGTTAAACCTAGACCTTATAGAAAGGAACATGGCTTCCGAACATGATCGTGTCTCTCCTCACATAAAAGTTATATCCTACACAGGAAAGGTATAAGGCCTTTAACATGATCGCATTCTATCCCATGTTGAGTTACACAGCCTCCAACGTAGCTGTGTTAAGTGAAACATAACTTAAGTGTATACCTATTTAACTTTTAATTAAGATAATTTCCATGCAACCTAAATGGCTAGAAATACCTTAGAAAATATAATAGATTAAGAGAATTAAGAGATTATATTATTCTTAGATTAGTACTAAGAAGGACTTATTGATATTGTATAGATTTCAACTTAGCTTAAGTTCAAGACTAGACATGCTTAAGGCTGGGATTCAAGATATGTGTAACTTATATATTTCCTGTGTTTGCTTAAGTTAGAATATATTGCTGGAATGGATTAAGTAAATGATTGGTTAAGTGTTTAAGTGTATGTTGTATGTACTTAGTTTGGCTTAGAGGCCTTAGTGGCAGATTCCTAGGAAGCACTGTAATGACCTTTGTGTGATGTTGTCTCGAGTAGAGTTGTGCTTGGAAATAATTTAGGTTAGTTTAAAGTTTAAGTGATCATGGGTGTGGGGCCTGTAGTGGTTGTTCCCATCACCAAGTTTAAGTGTTTAAGTGATCATGGATGTGAGGCTCATAATGGTAGTTCTCATCACTAGGTTTAAGTGTTTAAGAAGTCATGGGTGTGGGGCTCGTAATGACAGTCCCTATCACCAATGCATGTTTTAATGTTTTTAAGTATGTTAAGTGGGTCATGTGTACCCAGTTGTTACTTGTGAACTTAAAGTTAATCATAAAATTGTCGTTTGCTGGTTAGTTACTACATATTGTATGTGAAATATGTTCATGTTTGTTCATGCGTATGTGGGTATGTTATACATACTCGGCATTAGTTTACCCCTTGGGGATAATTTTTTTTAGATGCAAGTATTGACGGAGATGATAACCTAAAACATAACTTGGGATTGGGTGAATCATAAAGAGAGGAAGAAGATCGTTATCACTATTACTATGGCAATTAAAAATTAGAAAAAATGTTGCTATTGGGATGTAGAGGTTAGTAGTATTTGAAAAATATTAATTTAGAGTTTTATAAACTTATGCTTCATTAGATATTGATTATGGATTTATGTTATGTTGGTTTCAAGATTTAAAGGATGAATTAAAATGTTTTTATATTAAGTTTAAAGTACTAGATATATTTGAATGTTGATTTACAGGAATTGCAAGATTAAAGGTATTAGAATAGGTTAGAGTCTTAACGTGTTCTTGTACACTAAGGACACGTGGAAAGTAGTAGTGCAGCCTAAGTTCTAGGGCATTAAAAGAAAGGATACAATCGAATGAAGTTGTTGCAGTAATAAACAAGGAGATTCAAGAATTAAAATCAGTAATAGCAATTGAAACATCACGTCAAAAAAATCAAACTTTCATAGCTATTGATGATATAGATTCTTTGAGACCACCTGGAGCTAGTAAAATTAAATTTAATGTTGATGCGTTGGATGTGGCAATGGCAGTTGGAGGAATTAATATAGTAGCCAGGGATTACAAGGGCACTTTGTTGCAGGCTACTTCAACATAGGTGATGAGTGATGATGTTGATTTGGTCAATGCTTTAGCTATAAGGGAATGCCTTCTTTCAGTAAAGAGAACGAGTTGGAGAGGAGTCATGGTTGAATCTAATAGTAAGAACGCTGTGAACATGATCAACAAGAAGAGTAGCTCAACCTGGAAAGTTAGGAATCTTTTGGAAGATATCTTTCTTTTAAGAACTTATTTTGATTCTTGTTCTAATTCTTTCATTAAGCTTTATTGGCTAAGTTGCAACCCAAGGCAAGCTAGGGATGAGTTGCAATTTTAAGGCCTCTATGCACCAATCCCATTTGGTGTTTCTTTTATCTATAGACTGGGACACATGTAAGCAGAAGTTTAGCAAGTCAACTAAGATTGGGTGTAGTTTGATATTCCTTTTAAACTAAACCATATCATAAAATACAATTTGACTTTTTGTAACTTTAAATTATTAAATTGTGTGGTTTAGATTAATAATTTTCTTAAATCATAAAATTTTTGTTTAGTTTGATTTGATTTATAAATTGAATTACATTTTATAATTTAAGAAAGTATATTTCCATAATATCTAATCTCATATGAAATAGTATCAAATTCATTTAATAATAATAAGTACTGAAATCATATAAAAAGTTGATAAAGTCAAATTATACATAAAAAATATTTAAAATATCTATTCACAACTAATTGTATTAATAAAGTTAGCATATATATAGTATAAATTTTGAATCAACTTATATATATAATTTATAAGTTTTGATTATAAAAGTTATTACTATATTTTCCTTTTTAAACAATTTAGTTAAGTTTAAAGATTTGGTTTATTTTATCTATATAATAAATTATAAATTTTTTTTGAGAATTTTATAAATGAAATTGCTAAAAAAATAAATTATTTTCTGTCTGATTTAGTTGGATTTTCACATTGATCCAATGTTATTGGTTTTTACACATTGATAGAGTCAAGCAACCAACTTTACATAAAATATTAGAAAAAAAAAAAGGAGATTTTTTATTCATCGTACAATCCTAATTTTTCAAACAATACTCTAACTCGTGGAAGCCAATCCATATAACCTACCTAACATTCAGAAAGAACCCTAAAGTAAGCGTCTCTCTCTGATTTCCTGCTTAGATTCGCAAGGATACGATATATAAGTAGCCGAAGGTAGGACGTAGGACAGGTCAATCGCATTTCTTAAATTTTTGTACGAAAAAACAAAAATAATATTTTAACAGTATACTATTACGTTTAAGTTCAGTTTATTAATTCAATCGAAGAAGCGCATAGGCGTAGATAATCGGTAACAATTGACGTTGCATTATTGTCATGATGCATGCAAAAAATTCAAAATTTTATCCATACGCGTCTAGTATAGTTTCCTCAACCATTTTAAATTCATGTACAGCACGTTGGTCAATTCTGATTATTTTGGAAAGCAATATCATTTTACCATTAGGTTATCACATATTCTTGCTTTTGGTTATTTGAGGCCATTATATATGCATATTTATGCCTAAGCTTGGTACATTTCCATTAACCATTTCCTAATAGATAATAGCATTACGTTCAGGACAAAATCAACGCAGTCATGACAGGAACGTTTTCCTCGACTGAAGGCTCAAAAAAAAAAAAAAAAGAAAGGTTGAATGGTCCGTACTTTATTCTTATTTTCTCAGTACGTGTTGATTTGGATACGAGTGATGTACGCAAATGAGAATAACATCTTTCAAAATTGCTTTTATATCCTCCAAGCTATTTGAAAATGGAAAAGTCAATTACGGTCAGTCCCGGATCATTCCGTAACCTGTTACTAACACTCTGCAAACTAATTTTATTATGGAAGGTGACGAAGCATGACAATTAATTTGCGAAAGACAGAAGACTAACGTTATTTATAACTATATTGTTAAGCGATATTCTATTAGATATAATATTATTTTAAATATCATTATAAGAAAAATTTTATGATATACTTTCTTAAAAATGACTGTACCGATAGTATTTTTACTTAATTTAATCCTTTACAGATGGTGATGCTTCATTCTTCGACTTTTCTCACTTTTAGGTAGCCCCGGTTACTCTCTTGGATTGCGTTTCTTCTCAACTCCCGTTAAATTCAGCATCCCACTTTTACATCTTTTGGTGTATTTCTACCAACGAAATTGATGATTTTAGCTGATGAGGTCCCCGCAGGCCAAGTAATATTTTTCCAAAATCAATTTGATTCACGCAAGATTAGGAACTTTAGCTTCCACATATAAGAGAAAATCATCTATAAAAAACAGTGGGATAGCTATGTTTATGGATCATTATGTGAGCAACTAAGGGGATTAGATAGGGAGAAGTAAGGACTACTCGTCTTATTCCTCTAGTTGGAAATAATTTTTAAACTTGTTTTCAAGCTTACCATAAGATTGTAAGACATAAAGAAACACAACCCGTAGTCCATCTAATCCAAATGTGCTTGAAGCCCAATTTTCTCATTAAAGCTTTTGAAAAGCATCAATCCGCTACTCTATGATATGCTTTTGCCATATCTAAGTTAATTGTACATTCAAAATTTCTCTTAAATCTATTCGGTTTTAAACGAATGATAGACTTTATGGGCAATGATCACATTATCCTAAATGAATCGAACAGAAAGGAAAGCACTTTGATTTGAGAAGATTTAAGTAAAGGTCGAAGTCTATTAGCCATGATTTTATAAATAATTTTATATAAAAATTATAGAGATTAATTGGATGATATTGAGATACTAACTCTGCGGTTCACCTTAGGAATCAAAATGAGGTTAGTTTCCTTGAAATCTAGAGGAATCATACAAATTTTAAAGAAATGCTTGATTGACTCAATCAAGAAGTCTTCCTTAAAATCCCAATTAGATAGATAGAAGAGACTGTAACCCATTTACACTTGGAGCTTTCAGATAACTTAGTTGGAAAACAATTCTCATCACTGCATCTTTGTCAATAGGATTAACCAAGTTCTATGTCCTCAATGACATACTCTGTTCGTCGGGCTTAGCAGGGGTGAGCTTTCGCCCGAATGGATAGCATAATAGTGAGAGCGCAATTTTAACACAATACAAACTCTATATGGGGCAAAAACATATTTCAACATTTAATATAATACATTTATTTGTATATGGACATTATTTAGTTATGTTATTTTTGACATGACTCATTAATGGATTATTAAAGCACTTTGTTAAAGGTCAAGAAAGTTTTTATCATATTTTCTGAAGTTAGTGATACATTTTTCACAAGAAAAAAAAAAATAAGAAAAAGAAAGAAAGAAAGGAACGAATGATTGACACATTTAAAGATCGAAAGGTTCATCTCCTGTCCTCTTAGTAAGTACTTCCATGATAACAATTATTATCTTTATTTCTAAATAAAGAGTGGATGTTAACTTACTACATCAGATGAAAAAGATGCTCCTGTGTTGGTAGAATAACAATATTTAGAAAGTTTTTGGCGTTTTGCCAAAATAGTCAAAAGAAGTAGAGAAAAAAGAGGATGCTGAATTCTACAAAACAAATTTCATTATTTTCTTCAACAACGTCCGTTTTAATCTTAATTCTTCGAACCTCCTAATATTACAGATGTAAACTATGACTTGTCTCTATTTTTATAATTCAAATATTCCCTATTCTTATTTACTCTGCCCCATTACATGTTCGAAAGAAGAATTGCAAACTCCAATTTATTTTGCTTGGTTTTTTTTTTATTGATTGAGTGTTGATTTTATCTCCACTGTTTCGGAAATATGAATAGGTTGCCATAGCACTAGGGAAGATATAATATTCTAAACTTGTAAGATAACTACAATTGGAATTGAAGATGCCAAATTTATATTGTGGATTCACCGTAAGGATATTCTTTACAAAAAGATGGTAGATGTTTTAACGTTGAGCAATATTGTCAAAATCGCGAGTCAGAACGCAGAATGGTCCGAGTTTATGTTCTTAATTCACTATTCCTAGTTAACTCGGTCACAAAGTCGATTTGGAGCAAAATCCGATAGAATTGCAAGTCGACTCAGTGACTCGGTGAAATTGCGAGTTTGGAGCCATTTCTACTGATTTTGGCGTCGTTTGAGTATGGAATCACATTCGTGTGTTGTTGTTGCTATTGCACCTACACGGTCGTCGAGTGTGACCTTTTAATCATTTTAGAAACAATGATGCACTTGGCCAAAGTTAAATGACATGAAAGGTGATAACAAAAGTAGAGGATTCCACTATATTTAGCACATTGCGTCTCTCATTACATCACTTAATTGTAAGCGAAAAAAGAGAATATATAGTAATAGCTATTCTTGAGTCCAAGCTCAAACTGTTAATAAAAAAATATGAGTTTAAATGGTAAAAGTCCTTTAGTGTTTAGAGAGCGCTTCCCCCTTGAAAACCTTGCTAAGGCAGCTCCTTTGGACCCCTAGACCCTTGCCCGCTCAACATGGAGCAAGATCCATGTGCTTTCCTATCATAGAGGAGTATGAGCCACACCCCAACACTAACCCGTATATATATAGAGTTTTTATGTTAAGAATTTGACATTTTCTTATCTATTTCCGTAACTAAAAACTTTTAAGGGTTTAGTTTTTGCTTTATTCTTGCATTAATGTATGTGTAGACTTTATTAGTTGTGTTCATAATCATAAACCTAAGGGGAGGAAAAAGATATTCTTTTAGCTATTGAAGATAGTAGATAGCAATTAAATTATGACTTTTATTGGGAGTTATAACCAAAATATATGCTAAATTTCTTTGTTTTTATGATCCATTATATATATATATATATATTATGACTATTATAAGTAAATTTACAATATGCATAAATTATTTTACAAAGGTTGTAAAAACTTACGTTTTTACGTTTCGATTTTACGTTCTGATTCTACGAACCCTCTCACGATTTTATGTAAAATTGCGAGTTTGACAACTATTATTGAGACTCAAGTTAAACTTGAGCAATTGACTGATAATTATCAAAAGCATACATAGTTACTCTCTTGAGCACCCAAAGTAAAGTTTAAGGAATGCTTTGATCCTATGGTTATATCTACAAAAATGCCAGCTAAATTTATTCAAAGCTAGATGAGGTTGTTCATTGTATAATAATTCCAAAAATGAAGTGTTGTATATTTAGTATTTTGGTTAGAATTGTTACATTGTTATTTTGCTTAGAGCTAATCATGTGCATAAAGAATGATTGCCTATATAAAGGTTATCTTGATGCAGCAGAATAATCCTTCCTTTTTACCTTAAGAAGTGACAAAGTTTCTCAAACTGCTAAGAGGCTCGTGTCTTGTACACTTATTTAAGAATAAAATTAAATCGTCATAGTAGATAGGAAAATTTTAAATTCAAGAAATGTGTATATTACAGGGTAAATGACAATGGAGCACCGATGTGTCATTATTTATTATTGACTTAAAATTGAAAAATGTAGGTCACCTCTTCATCAACAAACATAGATAATATATTTAAAAAATATATCACTTTTTTTTTTAATTTACGCTATATTATATGCCTAGGCAAGTCCATCCCGGATCGAGTGCAAGTTGTCGATTTTATATACCTTATAATTATGCCTTTGAGTGGAAATTAATATAATACGTGTTTTCACTAGGAAGACTCTTCTTCTCGGAATCATGTATGATTTTTAATATTTCAACTAATCATGTACTAAAACCTTATAGACTTCAGATTACAAAATATACATAGAGCCAGCTCTCCATATAAATAGTACCTAATCGATTTGTTTCCTCAGTTAGTAGTTGGAGATCTCAAGGCACTGCTACTTGCAAAATAGACATGGAAGTCTAGTGAGAGTGAAATATGAGGTCTCCATACAGGCATGGACAAGGTCAAAATGCTGGTGAGAGTGTCAAGAAGGGACCTTGGAGTGCTGAAGAAGATGAGAAACTGAGAGCTTATGTTAAAAGATATGGCATTTGGAACTGGACTTACATGCCAAAAGCTGCTGGTATGTTTTTCTCTACTTGATCTTATATTTACTCAACGACGGTAAATAATTTTTCTGGGATAATTACAAAGACTATTTTCTAAACTAATCAGATGTGGATAGATCTATAAAGCCTCAAAGTATGATTTCACCTTTGTGTGAATTCTAAAAATAGACATATAATCCTCAAACTGTTACTACTAAAAAATCATTGCTATGAGGACCCTAATTAAAGACAGATTCGGTGCCTTTCAGTGATGGTTTGAGATTTATATGTGCATTTTCGAAAGTTAGACAAGGTGATATTCCTCTTTGGGAATTTACTGATCTATCTATACTTCATCAATAGTATAGGATCCGTATTTGTAATTTGCCCTAATTTTTTTCTTTCTTTCTAGACGATTTTGAAATTGATCGGGAAAGTTCCTGCCCAGAGTTTCCATCTTTTCCAAGGGAGCCTTTTCAGTTTATATATATATTGTCGTTTTCTTTCTGCAACCTTGTGCAGTTTTCCTTTCAATCACTTTAATTGATTCCTAAAACTTATTTGATCGATTTAATTTCATAATACATACTCATGGATTATAAACAGGTTTGGCAAGAACCGGAAAAAGCTGCAGGCTTCGTTGGATGAATTATTTGAGACCCAACATTAGGCACGGCAACTTCACAAGAGAGGAGGAAGAGACCATCATTAAGTGGCAACGACTGCTGGGGAATCGGTAATATAAAAGATTTGAGGTTCTTTTTTTCTTTAGCAAATAAACTGCCGGAATTTCAGAACTTTTCGAATATGTTTTCACCTACCCAGACTTTTGAAATACACATATCTCAAAACATTTCCAAAGCCCCAAACATTTTGCGTTTTAGGATTTTGATGGATCGTTTTGAGATTTTAGTAACACTTTGATGGATTTGTGTATATTTAAAAAAATTATGAAAAGTAAAGTTATACTTTTTAAGTTTATGAAGTTTGTTACTGCCTAACAATAGTTTTAAAATGTATTTATATTCATCCAAATATCGACTGTATCAAGTCAAGAAAAATTATCAAGTTTTTGGCTAAAAGACAATATTGACTAAGAGTAAAGTTTATTTATTTATTTAATCTTTCTTAACATGAACACTGCTTAAGGCACCATAAAATAAGCGCTCATAGTTTAGTGTAGCATAAATTCTTTTCCTTACCATAAGTCTGTCGGGGCTAGAACTGGACAAATGATTGATATGCAATTAAACGTATGAAAAGTAATTGAGAATTGAGAGAGACAGTAATAATAATAAATAAATAAATAAAATTCAGGAATAGGGCCTATTTACAGGTTTGGCTAATGTCCTTATTTCCCTATAACAATGACGCAGCAAGGAAAGCGTAACGAAACAAATCCGAGATCGGATTGGTTTCACACAACAAAGAAACGATCTTTGATGTAAATTTGGTTGCGCACAACCCGGAAATTGGAGAAAACTCTCTCTCAAAGTGTATTCCAATATAATATAAAACGTACCCTAATCTATCTGACAAAAGAGTATTTATATGTCACCGTAAAATATCTAAAAGGGAAAAATCTAAGCGTACACGTGGAAAAAAATAATAAAATACATGCATAGTACACGGCTTGATACACGACTGTGCCTCTAAGCCATGTATGTTTTTGGGCATGAAACCCGCATAGTACACGGCCTCATACACGGCCGTGCCTCTAGGCCGTGTATGTCTCTGGGCATGCGCCGGGCATAATACACGGTCGAGTACACGGCCGTTCCTTTAGGCCGTGTGGGCTTCTGTGTATATGACGAGCATAGTATACGGTTTCATACACGGCCGTGCCTTTAGGCCGTGTATGACTACACGGTTTCATACACGGTCGTGCCTTTAGGCCGTGTATGACTCTGTGAGAATCCTACTGGAGCATACGGTCGTGTCGTTGGGCATGCCTAGGCTCGTGTAAGTGATACACGGCCCGGGTAAAATTATACACGGTCGTGCCCTTGGGCCGTGTAAGCCGCTGTGCCCTCTACGATGTCCGCATCATTCTCTCCCACCAAGGTAGAACTCGACCCCGAGTTCGCTTCTGGATAAAAGGGTGCGTCATCCGTGTAAAATGGAGATAAATCTGCCACATTGAAGGTCCGGGAGATCTTCATGCTTTCCGGAAGGCCAACCACATAGGCGTTGTCATTGATTTTGGCTACTATTTTGTAGGGCCCCTACTTCTTCGGCTGCCACTTGCTATATGTACCCACGGGGAAGCGTTCTTTCCTTAAGAACATCATCACGGGGTCTCCCACCTCGAACAACTTCTTCTTCTTATGCCTATCAGCTGCCTTCTTATAGCGCTCATTCACTTTCTCAATTTGTTCTTTGATCTCTGACGCCAGGTGCTTTGCTGCTATGTTGGCCTCCACACCTTTGGGTAGGGAAACTAGGTTCAGGGCGTGAGAAGGTGCCTTAGTGTAGACCACTGAGAAAGGAGATTCATCGGTAGTTCTGTGGATCGAGTTGTTGTAGGCAAACTCTGCTTGAGACAATGCCAGGTCCCATTGCTTTGGTTTCTCTCCACAGATACTTCTTATCAGATTGCCAAGGGTCCTGTTCGTCACTTCGGTTTGTCCATCGGTTTGTAGGTGGGCTGTGTTGCTGAAGTTGAGGGACGAGTTGAACATGTACCAAAGCGTCCTCCAGAAGTGTCTAAGGAATCAGGTGTCCCTATCAGAAGTGATGGATTTGGGAACCCCATGTAATCGGACCACCCCCTTAAAGATTAGTCTGGCTACATTCTGAGCATCCGCCGTCTTCTTACATGGGATGAAGTGAGCCATATTGGAAAACCTGTCCACAACTACAAAAACACTGTCAGCACCTCGTTGGGTACGAGGCAAACCTAGGACGAAGTCCATGGATAGGTCTTCCCAAATGTTCTCAGGTACGGGTAAGGGAGTGTAGAGTCCCGTATTCTAAGAATGCCCCTTGGATGTTTGACAGATGTAGCAGCGTTGCACTATCCGACTGACATCCCTACGCAACTAAGGCCAATAATATCTTGTAGCCACTGCTGCTAGTGTTTTGTCCCGCCCCAAATGGCCGGCGGGTCCCCCTCAATGGAGATCTCGGATCACCTTCTCTCTCAAGGAGGATGCAGGAATACAAAGTTGGTTCTCCTTCATCAAATAACCCTCCAGGATATAATAACTGTCAACGGGTTCCTTATTAGTGCACTTCCTCCAAGTAGCTCCAAAATCCCCATCCGTTTCATACAACTCCTTCAACTGTTCAAATCCCACTACTTCAGCTCTCAAAGTCACTAGCAAATCCGCTCTTCAGCTTAGTGCGTCGGCCACCTTGTTCTGAACCCCAGATTTATGCATAAAACGAAACGGAAATTTCTGCAAGAATTGTATCCATCGGGCGTGCATGTCTTTGCAAATGCGAGTCTGATTGCTCAGGTGTTTCAAGGCAACGCAATCAGAGTATAATACGAACACCTTGCCCACCAAATAATGTTCCCACATTCTCAAGGCCCTGACCACGGAGTAGAACTCCTTGTCATATGTGGACCATTTCCGCCTGGCTTCACAGAGTTTCTCACTATAAAATGCAACAGGCTTCTTCTCTTGAGAGAGTACCGCCCCAATACCTACGCCACTAGCATTGTAATCAACTTCGAATAATTTGTCGAAGTCCGGTAAGGTCAACACTGGTGCGCTACATAGTCGCTCTTTGAGCACGGTGAATCCCGCCTGAGCTTCCTCGTCCCAATGAAACCGCCCCTTCTTTAAACATTCGGTTAAGGGAGCCACCACCGTGCTAAAGTGTCTTATAAAACGTCTGTAGAACCCTGCTAACCTTAGGAAACTCCTCAGCTCGGTGATTGTCTTGGGTGTAGGCCAATCTCTAATGGCTCGTACCTTATCTTCATCCACCATGATTCCTTCCCCACTCACTATGAACCCCAAAAATAACAGCTTTGATGACAGAAACACACACTTTTTGATATTAGCATAGAGTTTTTTCCCTTGCAGCACCCTCAAAACATCTTTCAAGTGCACTAGATGCTCCTCCCGAGTCTTGCTTTATATTAATATGTCATCAAAATAAACGACAACAAATCGGCCTATGAAGGGTTTAAGTACCTGGTTCATCACGCGCATGAAGGTATTCGGTGCATTGCTGAGTCCGAATGGCATGACCATCCATTCGTATAGCCCCTCTTTCGTCTTGAAGGCGGTCTTCCACTCATCCCCAAGTCTGACCCGAATTTGATGGTACCCGCTTCGAAGGTCTATCTTGGAGAACACCACTGCTCCACTCAGCTGATCCAACATGTCCTCAATGCGAGGTATGGGGAATTTGTACCCAATTGTGATTTTGTTGATCGCTCGGCTATCCACGCACATCCTCCAACTCCCATCTTTCTTAGGCGTTAGTAGTGCTGGTACGGCACAGGGACTCAAGCTATCTCGAATGAATCCCTTATCAAGCAAGTCATGGACCTTCTCCTATAAGATCTCCGTTTCCTTGGGACTCATCCGGTAGTGAGGGAGGTTGGGAAGACTAGCTCCCGGCACCAAGTCAATGTGATGTTGGATGTCCCGCAAGGGAGGTAATCCCTCCGGTAAGTCTTCCGGAACGACTTCTTTGAATTCATCTAATAATTCCTTCACTTCTTCCGGAATCTCTGCGTTACTCATGTCCTCTCCCACATTTTCACTACTAGAGCATGCATCAAGCGGGATTCCTTGATGTCTTCGGTCATCTCTCTTTCCGATTGAGTGATCGTAAGAAAGGACTTCCCTTTCGCTTTCTGGATTTTGGGTTGCTTATCCATTAATGGCAGTAGTGTATAATTCACCCCCTCTTTCTCCAACCTATACTTGTTCTCCTTCCCTGCATGTTGGGCATCTACATCAAATTGCCAAGGACGCCCGAACAGCAAATGACAAGCGTCCATATCGACGATGTCGCAGTACACTTCATCTCGATATTTACCGATCGAGAAAGGAACTCTACATCTCTCCTTTACCTCTATCCGTTCTGCCGCTTTGATCCATCCGATGGTGTACGGACTTGGATGCTTCTCTGTCGGTAATTGGAGCTTCTTTACGACTTCCTTCCCAATGATGTTTTCACAACTCCCACTGTCGATAATCAAGTCAAACACTCTCCCACCAATCGTGCACCTAATGCGAAACAATTGGTGTCGTTGTGAGCTATCCTCTTGTTTCGGTGCCAACATCACCCTCCTAATTACGTAATTAGGTTCTACCCCGTCGTCAACCTCCTCATAGTACTCATCATCACCGTCTGGTTCACAACACACTTCTTCCTCCTCTTCCCTCTCGACAATGTTTACGGTGCGTCTATTTGGGCACTCATTTGATCGATGCCCCGGCTGATTACATCTATAACATTTTCCCAGTATCGGCTTGACATAAGGATTGTTTTGCCTTGGGGTGTCTCTATTCTCCACCGGTCTCTTTCCTTCCGCCTTGTCTTCTCTCCTATCCACACTTCCCGCTGGCTTCTCAACCCCTCCTCGAGGTCTCTCACCAGTTCCTTTACTACTATTACCAGGACCTTCGTAAGTGTAAGTCCTTTTACTACCTCCAAACCTTACGCTCTATTCTTGAATCATCATTTCTGCTTGGAGAGCCAAGTTCTTTGCGTCATTCACGGTTCAGAACACCGTCACCCCTATCTTATTTCTTATTTGAGGCTTCAACCCGTCTACAAACCGTGCCACCTGTTGACCCTCGGTCTCTCTTAAATCATTCCTCTCCGCTAGCCTCATAAACTCCGCGGTGTATTCATGCACCGTCCTCTGCCCTTGTCGGCACCACTGATACTGTTGGAAGAGGATTTGTTCATAATCGGGTGGCAAGAAATCCCGCTGCAGCAGATTTCGCATACGGTACCATGTTCTAATCGGTTGTCGACCTTCCCTTTGCCTACGGTGCTGCAATCTATCCCACCATGCAGACGCCCCTCCTTTCAATCTACAAGCAACCATTCTCACCCTCCTATCCTCAGGAACCTCCATATAGTCAAAGAACCTATCGACCTCCGCCAGCCAATCTAAAAACTCTTCTATATTCAAATTACCATTAAAAGAAGGGATATATACCTTAAGAAGAAAGTCTCCGCCTTCAGCATGGTCGAACCCTTGGTGATTGCGTCGATATCTACCCCCATATGCTGGTTCATTCCGATCATCAATGCCACAAAATCTTCCACCGCCAACAACACCACCCCTTCGCGGTGGTTGTTCTCTCCTCCGCAAAATTCCATCCTCTTCCTCAGAAGAGCTTCCGTCAATTCTCCGGTTCCACTGGTTTCCGGCAACAAAGTCATTGATAAGGTCGCCGCGAGCAGCTGCTACCCCCGGTCGATTCCCAACAACACCCCTGTGACCGTTGTGGTCCATCACTATGGCATCGAACCGCGCCACCAGATCCTCCAAGCGTTGCTCTACACGCCCAAGTCTCTGCTCCATGGCTTCAACCACTGCCCTCGAAGCCCCTTGATTGACTCCTTGGACTTCCGCATCTCGATCAAGGTCGAGAACACGACCACCATCAACACCACCGTTAGTCGACATCTCCGCAGGAAATTGCCTTGCTCTGATACCAACTGACGCAGTGAGGAAAGCGTAACGAAACAAATCCGAGATCGGATTGGTTTCACACAACAAGGAAACGATCTTTGATGTAAATTTGGTTGCGCACAACCCGGAAATTGGAGAAAACTCTCTCTCAAAGTGTATTCCAATATGATATAAAACGTACCCTAATCTATCTGACAAAAGAGTATTTATATGTCCCTGTAAAATATCTAAAAGGGGAAAATTTAAGCGTACACGTGGAAAGAAATAATAAAATACACACATAGTACACGGCTCGATACATGGCCGTGCCTCTAAGTCGTGTATGTTTCTGGGCATGAAACCCGCATAGTACACGGCCTCATATACGGCCGTGCCTCTAGGCTGTGTATGTCTCTGGGCATGCGCCGGGCATAATACATGGTCGAGTACACGGCCGTTCCTTTAGGCTGTGTGGGCTTCTGTGTATATGATGAGCATAGTACACGGTTTCATACACGGTCGTGCCTTTAGGCCGTGTATGACTACACGGTTTCATACACGGCCGTGCCTTTAGGCCGTGTATGACTCTATGAGAATCCTACTAGAGCACACGGCCGTGTCGCTGGGCGTGCCTAGGCCCGTGTAATTGATACACGGCCCGGGTAAAATTATACACGGTCGTGCCCTTGGGCCGTGTAAGCCGCTGTGCCCTCTACGATGTCAGCATCATAGGCCGTGTATGACTACACGGTTTCATACACGGCCGTGCCTTTAGGCCATGTATGACTCTGTGAGAATCCTACTGGAGCACACGGCCGTGTCGCTGGGCATGCCTAGGCCCGTGTAAGTGATACACGGCCCGAGTAAAATTATACACGGTCGTGCCCTTGGGCCGTGTAAGCCGCTGTGCCCTCTACGATGTCAGCATCATAGGCCGTGTATGACTCTATGAGAATCCTACTGGAGCACACGGCCGTGTCGCTGGGCGTGCCTAGGCCCGTGTAATTGATACACGGCCCGGGTAAAATTATACACGGTCGTGCCCTTGGGCCGTGTAAGCCGCTGTGCCCTCTACGATGTCAGCATCATAGGCCGTGTATGACTACACGGTTTCTTACACGGCCGTGCCTTTAGGCCGTGTATGACTCTGTGAGAATCCTACTGGAGCACACGGCCGTGTCGCTGGGCATGCCTAGGCCCGTGTAAGTGATACACGGCCCGAGTAAAATTATACACGGCCGTGCCCTTGGGCCGTGTAAGCCGCTGTGCCCTCTACGATGTCCGCATCAAACAATCTCAATTATTTAACTAATAACCGTATTAATTCTCTAACTCGAAACCACTATGCTAAAATTAATTAATTTGCATGGCTATAAGATTACAATATACTAACAAAATATGCTAGTCCAATATTATTCTAATTTTTCTCTTTGGATCATAACATAGTCCAGCATGGTTTGTCACTTCAAATTAAAATAGGAGCGATAAATTTGGTAGTTGGAGTAATTTATCAATTAGGCCTAGCTAATTGTTCGCTCACCCTTGCTTTGTTTGTGTGGCAACAGATGGTCCACAATCGCAACAAAACTCCCCGGAAGAACTGATAATGATATAAAAAATTACTGGAACACCTGCTTAAAAAGACGCATATTAGGTAACAATAAGCGCGTACAAGTGACTACGGTTGATGCAACTACTTCACAAGTGATGGATTCAAACAGTGCTGTACAAAAACCGAGACTGGAGGGTAATACTTGTGGTGTTACGACTACGACAGTGTCTACCGATAATGGCATTCTAAAAGCATCGCCCGAAGAAACAATGGAATCCCCGATTTCAAGTACAAATAGTTACTGTCCATCAAGCTCAACAATTGCAGACATAACCTTCCAATATGGTGATGAAGATCAGCGCGTTAGTTCGTTAGATGCAGATGATGAACTTCAAAGCTTATGGGTAAAAATGGCTCAAGTGGAAGATTTGTACAATGTGTTTGAGTTTGACTACATGGAATCACAAGAAGCTATATTTCCCTCTTGGGAATCGCACGAGTTGACACATGCAGATGATCCTTTTGAAGGCCTCGGTTTTGATCTATGGGAAAGTTCATATCTATAGGTTTTGTTCTTTAGTCAGTTGACGGATTTTTTTAACGACCAATTGATAAGTGTATTTTTTCTTTTTCTTTTTTCTTTTTTCTAGATATTAAATTAATAAGATCACATTGCTCTAAGTTTATCCTTATTTAAGGAGAGTAAAATAAAATTCAATTACAATAACATTTCAGCAATTAGTCAGGGACATTAAGGATATTTTACCTTTCTAGGTAAATCTGAACCTTAACGAGAGATTAAGAAAGAGAGGCTAAATCCTCCACACCCTCAAAGGCCTAATCCCGGTCTCTCTTTTTCACACCGGTAACTGATAAAAGAGAACAAAGTGTTAATGTATAAAGTGCTAATTCTGGGTTTACATGTGTTGTATGAGATGGAAGATGAACAAATGAAATAGTACAATTTGATATGACTAATTTTTTGTATAATCACTTTCTAAATATAACTTTCTTAATTCTCTTCTTTGAATTTGTGGAAAAGCTATTTATAATAATCTTTTTATCTCTTATGTCTAACTAATATTACTAACTAATTTTAAAACTATATGATATTTGTAACTAATTTGCTACTAATATCTAACTGTTGTAATAATTTATCTTCTATGCGAAAGGAACCTTATCCTCAAGTCTCGAAAACAAAGAAAAAAAAATGATTGCATTTTCATTTAATCTAATGTAATATTCTCAAGCTAAAGAGGGGTAAAGGAGCTCAAGAGAGATTAGAAGTAACAATTGACATTTTCATTGGAGCAAATTACCGTACTTAAATTAGTCCATTCAGCAAATGAATTATTTGATCTCAATATATATTGATAATGACCATGAATGTGCAAGTGCACGAAATCATCAAGGAGAGCTCCAACAATATATTGAGGAGTAATGTAGGTATACCATTTTTGCTCCCTCTTTCTTTTTATTTTTATTAAAAAAATTAGAATGAATACGATCTATTTGTATTACAAGACCAAGGCACAAGCCAATGGTTATTAGAAAACATACACACACAATTAACAAGAGACTCAAGATCGAATCCCCTAGCGTGCGTAGACGCACATAATTTTTTTTCTAGAACAAATCAAAATAAATGCAATCAATTTGCATTATAAGATTGAGGCACAGACCAATAGCCTATTGGAAAACACACACACGTACTCATAGATGACTAAGGATCAATCCCCATTATGCGTAGATTGTGCATTCTTTCTCTTCCGTCTTAGGGATTCGTGTCACGAGACAATTGGTCCACACTAGGGCTACATAGTGCCAAGTAAGATGACGAGGACCCATGTTATCCTCTCCCACCTCTAAATTTTCCTCTGTTTCTACATTTTTCTTTCCATGAAGATCACTTTAGGCTCATTTTTCTTCCATTTTACACATGATTCCACCAAATTTTATGGTGAAATCGTATAGAGGGCATGTGGAACTTTGAATCAAGCTCGAGAACTTGGCTAGAAACATTTATTTCATAGATTCAATTGGCTTACAAAGATAAAAAAAAAATCAAAATATGAGATTTCAGCTTCTCGTATAAACTAGTGAATATGACATTTTAAGCACACATCGAAGCTTTTAATGAGTGAAATCAATAAGATAATTTTGTATTTACTCACTATAATTTTTTGTTTCCACCAATACGCTTAGATTTGAAGCATATTCCAAAGATCCTCAATCGTTCGCTATTGCCATATCTATGACATTGAAAGCTTCCTAAGCTTAAACCAAGCTTGAAGGCTATAAATAAGAGCTTGTATAGAGAAGAACAACACAACACAATCACTTGAATCATTTTTTTTTTAGCCCTATTTCAAAGCTTTCTCTCTTTAGCCAACCCCCTTTCTCTCACTATAAGTCCACACATTCCAGAAAACCCCAAAAAACACCCTTCTTTAACTTAGAACCACTGAGAGGAGCCCGAATCAGAGCAGACCAAATCTCCACCATCGACTACCACTTCGACTACGATCCTCTACCACTCCTACATTTAAACTAACACTGCTAGTAGACTAATAATCACACCTAGCCTCAACTCGACACCAACCATTAGATCGAACAACGATTGGAGCAACCTGAGTACATTACTCTCAAAAGAAATTTTAGGTTTTTTTTTTAAAGGAAATTTTAGAATTTTTGAAATAAAATTTTTAGCTTCTATAATTTTTTAAAAATAAATTGTAAATTATTATTTTAATAATTTAGAATTTTAATAATGCGAACTACAATTTGTCCGATCCTAAATAGTGAGGACATAGTGATGTGCCTAATTCCACTAAGAAGTACAATCAAAAGACTTAAGAAAAACAATCTCAAGTCTAAGCAAAATCGGATCCACAAAGGGTACTTTTCACGTGAACCCTAATGAAGAAATGATGAAATCCAAATATCCAATGATATAATTAGAATACCACAATCATAATATCTTCTATCAACACCTTAATCTCATATAATCCACACAAATAAACCTCAAATTCAAAAGAAAACCGTAATAATAAGAATCCCTTTCCAATAGAGAAGAACACATTTTTAAGTGTAATCTTCAATGATAATTCGAATCAAATTGATAAGTACTTCAAATAAGCACAAGAATTCGTGAATAACAATATGTATTTCTGACCAAGAACTATCTCAATTCAACCCTAGATATGACACACTAGAGAAGAAAAAAATCACAACAAAAAGAAATTGATATAACTCAAAATTTCAAGATGTTGCACTCGCCACAATTTCAACTCTTGGGATTGAAATTAATAAGAGTTTGGAACCAAGGTATGAACCCTAATTCTCACGTGAAATGTAGTGTTTAATCTGCAAAATTATAATCTCTCAAAACCTCTCTTAAGCAAGTATTTATACTTGCTATTCCCAGGGTTAAAAAGTGCTCAAAATTACAAGTTTGCCACTTTTAAGGTGGCTAACCCTAAATGAAAGTTACAAGGAAATAAAAGTATCCCAACACCAAAATACAACCAAAATAGTTCATAAAAGAATAATATTTAAAAGAAATGGTCTTCAAGATGCCGGTCTTCTATAGGATCCATCGGCCTAGCTTATCGCCGGTTCAGGTCGGTCTATGGATAACCCACAAGCTGAGTTTGAGTGAGTTTGTTCATTGCCCTGTAAAGCATGATAAGTATTCCTGTTGCAATATAAAATACATGAATAAGATAAAAGAGGTTAGTAAACGAATAATTCTAAGGTTGATTTGCTCAAAATGGGTCCTCATTGCCAAGATTTGAAATCCTTTAGTTCTTGCCCTAATGATAAGTCTTGTCGGATTTTGATTCCTATCATCTCCTCAGGCCTAAAAAAGATTTGTCCTCAAATCTAGTCGATCAAATGCAGTAGAGACTCTATTTTCTAAAAGCAATCCATCTGAAGAAGTATCTCTATAGAATCCCAATATCTGAAATACCATAGTAGGTGATTGTTTTCTCTCCTCCATTTCTTGGATGTATCTCATCTGCAACACAAACAAGGACTCATTATCTAATGATGTCTCCCTTGTCTCAACCCATTCCATTGATTTTGTTTCCTCTTTTTCTAACTCATCTATATGATGCTGATCCTCATAGTCTTCTAATGGTTGGCCCAACTGCTCATTACCCTCTGAAACCTCTGAAGGTGAACATAACTGTCTCTGAACAGTTTGGTTCCCTGGTAGTCTGCTCCTAGTATCCTGGAATGAATAGGATTGTCTCTGTCTTTCCACTTTCAAGGCTAACTGTATAACCTCATCAAGTGTACTATATCTTTGAAGCTCAACTACACAAGTTATCTCATACTTCAACCCAAATACAAAACGTGCTAGGGTTTGTTCAGGAGGTTCAACTAATCCACATCTGATCACTAGTGTCTCAAACTCCTGTGTGTAGTCATCCACTATTTTACCCCCCTGTCTCAGTGTCTGGAGACGCATAAATAGCTCATGCCTAGAGTGTTTCGATACAAACCTATTCCTCAAAACTCGTTTCATGTCTCTCCAAGTGTGTATTTCGGTCTCTCCATCCCTTCGCCTGCTGATCACCATATTTTCCCACCACAAAGCGGCATACCCTGTGAACTCTAAAGCTGCAAGGCGTACCTTGGAGTCTTCATCAATCTCATAACACTTGAAAAGACCCTCAACTTGGTCTTCCCAGTCTAGGTAGTCATCGGCAGAACCGCTACCATCAAATGAAGGCATTTGTAGCTTCGCACACTCTAGTCCTCGAGGTGGTCTAAATTCCCTGTCCGAGTATGGATTAACCCCAAAATTATCATCTCTGCCTTCCCTAAGAGTATGATAATCTCTTTCTACTCTAGGTGATGCCTGAAGGTTTACCACAGGTGGTGGTGGTAATGTCATCCTATCAATTCTTGTTACCAATGTAGCAACAATTGTGGTAAGGTCCTGAAGTTGCTCATCTAGAGTTCTTCTACTTGTATTTCGACGACCTAGTCTGCCACCCACTTGGTTATTGGCCTCATTGCCAATGTACCAATTCACACTATCATATGACATGTTTGTGGATGCGATTTATTTGAAGTACAAATGTAATCTAAAAAAAAATTGTAGCACACTCCCTTTACTTCATCTCGTCACAATAACAAGTTTGGATAACCACACATACACTTATACACTCACGGTGCAACAAGTCACCAATGCAATAAATACTTCTTATCACTTCAAGTATATTAGACTAAGTGAAGCACAAATAAATACTTCTAAGTAGTTAAGAAATTAAATTCAACTCACAAGTGTTGAAGTAATAAGTTCAATTACTGATTTGCCTAATTCCAAGCTTACGCACAATCAAAGAATCAAGGACAACTCCTCAATTCACAAAACGCAAACCGGTTCACCTAGTAAGCAATTTCACGTGAACACCTTGTAGAATTTGATGGAAATGGTTGTTCAAATGATATAATTGTAATCTCTAATGATAACTTAACCAAATAACCACAATAAGGCTTGAGAAACACATGGAAATCAGATCAAAATGAAGCAACACAAACCATGAATTCCACTTCCCCTTTCAATACCAAATTCACGCCAAATGCACTAAAAATGATAGTGAGTTCAATAACTAAAAGAACAATCAATCTTACAAGATTGATGTCTACGAATTACAATAACCAATAAGTCCAAGAAAGATTCAAATCTACCCTAGATATGAATCACTAGAGAAGAAATGAACAACAACAAAGATGAATCGATATTACTCACGATTTCTCCTTGTTGCACTCGCCACAATTCCAACTTCTTGAGATTGAAATTGATAAGAGAATTTGGGAATTAGGAAACCCTAAGCCCTCTCACGAAATGTGAAGTGTTTTTTCTGAAAAATTAAGCCCCCTCAAACCCTCTCTTAAGCAAGTATTTATACTTACTACTCTTAGGGTTAAAAAATGCTCAAAATTACAAGTTTGCCACTTTTAAGGTGGCTAACCCTAAATGAAAGTTACAAAGAAATAAAAGTGTCCCAAAACCAAAATACAACTAAAATAGTTCATAAAATGAAAAATACATAAAAGAAATGCTCTTCATGATGCCGGTCTTCTATAGGATCCATCGGCCCAACTCATCACCAGTTCAGGTCGGTCCATGGATAACCCACAAGCTGAGTTTAAGTGAGTTTGTCCATTGCCCTGTAAAGCATGATAAGTATTTCTGTTGGAATATAAAATACATGAATAAGATAAAAGAGGTTAGTATATAAATAATTCCGGGGTTGATTTGCTCAAAATGGGTCCTCATCGCCAAGATTCGAAATCCTTTAGTTATTGCCCTAATGATAAGTCTTGTCGGATTTTGATTCCTATCATCTCCTCGGGCCTCAAAAAGATTTGTCCTCAAATCTGGAAGATCGAATGCTGTAGAGACTCTATTTTCTAAAAGCAATCCATCTGAAGAAGTATCTCTACAGAATCCCAATATCTGGAATACCATAGTAGGTGATTGTTTTCTCTCCTCCATTTCTAGGATGTATCTCATCTGCAACACAAACATGGACTCATTATCTACTGATGTCTCCCCTGTCTCAAACCATTCCATCGAGTTTGTTTCCTCTTTTTCCGACTCATCTATATGATGCTGATCCTCAGGGTCTTCTAATGGTTGGCCCAACTGCTCATTACCCTCTAAAACCTCTGAAGGTGAACATAACTGTCCCTGAACAGTCTGGCTCTCTAATGATTGACTCATCTGACTCTGTTCCATCAACAATACCTTTTTCCCCTCAGAGACGTTATTTTGAATCAAAGCCTTCTTAGCCTCGGATGGTCGATTAATCTGTTGCTGGACATTATGGACCTCTGAAGGTGGCATAGGATTCAGAATAATTCGCTTACCCTCCTTTTGAAACAAATATGTATTTCTGAAGCCATCATGTAAGACCCTCCTGTCATATAACTAAGGTCTACCAAGAAAAATATGAGATGCACACATGGGCAAGATATCACACTCAATTTCATCACAATACTTGTCCCCTACACTGAAGGGTACCCTAGCTCTTTGGGTAACATACAAACTCCCTTGTTCATTAAGCCAATGTAGTTTGTAAGGTTTAGGATATGGAATAGTTGAAAGCTTTAGCTTCGATACCAATGATGTAGCTACTACATTAGTACAACTACCACCATCTACTATTAGGACACACAAATTTCCTTGTATCCTACAAGAAGTGTGGAACAAATTTTCCCTTTGTTCTTCCTCCTTACTAGCAAGTGTACTTAATGAACGTCGCAATACATTAGCATATTGAAGCATTTCACTAGACATTGTGAAATTCAACTCAATCAACACGTGTACAATATTCCCCACTCCTTTTAAGATCACAGTGCAACAATTTTCAATTTCCATAAGTTCACTCCACAGCAACACACAAGTAACAACTACAATTAATATGTAACACTTCCACGGCAACAACCAAGGGAATAATGAATACAAGTAATCTTTAACTTCCACGGAAAATAATGAAGACAAGAGATTAATAAGTAGCTTTCCCAAAATGAATTCCGAATCCCGCTATAGGCAGCAACTTTCAATTTGAATTTCAAATAACTTCACTTATTGCAAGCCTTCCTCAATTGGTAACAATGAATTCAAATTCAAATAGCAATCATTAACTCCCACAACTTAATTGCATATGATTTGAATTCAAATAATTTCTTACTAACCAAACTTAATGTAATCTGCAAATTTAACTTCACAAATTCAGAATTACACAATGGAATTCAAACAACAAACTTCACAACTCCACACGCCACAAGCTACTTCACGGCAACAATTGGTAAGATTCACAATTTCAAAACAATTTGCTAAAGTAACTTCACTTTGTATTTCTGCTCTTCCATGTGAATAGTGTCCACAAAGTGATATAATAACCTTCCCAAATCAACTCCAACAATCAGCAAATCAAATCCCAATCCAAAACAATTTCGCAATCTCAAACTACAACAACAACAACAACTACACAATTGCGTTTTTTTTTCCACTTGATCAACCCTAATTGTTGATCACTTCCACGAAATTGAATACAACCAATTCCCTTCTCTCAACAAGAGCTCTGATACCAAAAAGATGATGTGCCTAATCACTCTTTAAAGCACATCCAAAAGACTTAAGATCAACTATTTCAAGTCTAGGCAAAATCGGATCCAAAAATGGCACTTTTCAAATGAACCCTAATGTTGAAATGATGAAATTCAATCAACCAATAATATAATCAGAATACCCCAAAGAAAATGCCTTCTAACAACACTCTAATATCATATAATCCATGCAAATGAAGCCTCAATTTGACAAAGAAAACCGTAAAGTAAGATTCCTTTTCCAATGGTGAAAATCACGTTTTCAAGTGTAATTTTCAATGATGATCCAAATCAAATTGATAAGTACTTCAAATAAATACAAGAATTCGTGAATAATAATATGTAAATATGACCAAGAACTATCTCAAATCAACCCTAGATACAACACACTAGAGAAGAAAAGAAATTACAACAAAATGAAATTGATATAACTCACAATTTCAAGATATTGCACTCGCTACAATTTCAAGTCTTGGAATTGAAATTGATAAGAGAATTTGGGAATTAGGAAACCCTAAGCCGTCTCACGAAATGTGAAGTGTTTTTTCTGAAAAATTAAGCCCCCTCAAACCCTCTCTTAAGCAAGTATTTATACTTGCTACTCCTAAGGTTAAAAAATGCTCAAAATTACAAGTTTGCCACTTTTAAGGTGGCTAACCCTAAATGAAAGTTACAAAGAAATAAAAGTGTCCCAAAACCAAAATACAACTAAAATAGTTCATAAAATGAAAAATACATAAAAGAAATGCTCTTCATGATGCCGGTCTTCTATAGGATCCATCGGCCCAACTCATCGCCGGTTCAGGTCGGTCCATGGATAACCCATAAGCTGAGTTTAAGCGAGTTTGTCCATTGCCCTGTAAAGCATGATAAGTATTTCTGTTGGAATATAAAATACATGAATAAGATAAAAGAGGTTAGTATATAAATAATTCCGAGGTCGATTTGCTCAAAATGGGTCCTCATCGCCAAGATTCGAAATCCTTTAGTTATTGCCCTAATGATAAGTCTTGTCGGATTTTGATTCCTATCAATTACTTTCACACTTTAATGTTTGTTTTTGAATTCAAATTCTACTACTTCAATTTTCCTTTCTTGCCACGGTTTCACACCTACAATTGATCTTGATGTGCAGCACCTTTAATCCACACAACTCCACAAATTTACATCACTACACACACACCTCAATCACGGTGCACTCACTTCACCAATAACTCCCACGACAACAACAACAAATTGCACTCCACCTCCACAACAACAATAAGAAATGGAAATAACAACAAATATACTCTAATTCCATGGCAATAATAACAAAATATACTTCACTCCCCACAAGTTCTAACCGTAACTCACAACAAAATAGGCAGCAATTTCAATTTGAAATTCAAACCACTTCACTTATTGATATCCTTCCTCAATTGGTAACAATGAATTCAAATTCAAATAGCAATCATTAACTCCCACAACTTAATTGCATATGTTTTGAATTCAAATAATTCCTTACTAATCAAAACTCAATGTAATCTGCAAATTGTACTCCACCAATTCAGAATTACATAATGGAAATCAAAACAACAAACTACAAATCCTCCTCCACGCCACAAGCTAGTCACGGCAAGAATTGGTAAGTTTTTTCAAGTTCCCAAAAGTTGTTGAATTAAACAACGCTTTATGCTTCTACCCTTCCACGAAATTTAGTGATCATAAAATGATACAACAACCTTCCCAATCCAACTCCAACAAACAGCAAATTAAATCCCAAGCCAAAGTAATTTCGCAATCTCAAAACAACAACAACAACACAATTTGCGGTTTTCACTTGATCAACCCTAATTGATGATCAATTCCACGAAATAAAATACAACCAATTCCCTTCTCTCAACATGTGCTTTGATACCAAAAAGATATTGTGCCTAATTCCACTAAGAAGCACAATCAAAAGACTTAAGAAAAACAATCTCAAGTCTAAGCAAAATCGGATCCACAAAGGGCACTTTTCACGTGAACCCTAATGAAGAAATGATGAAATCCAAATATCCAATGATATAATTAGAATACCAAAATCATAATATCTTCTATCAACACCCTAATCTCATATAATCCACGCAAATAAACCTCAAATTCAAAAGAAAACCGTAATAATAAGAATCCCTTTCCAATAGAGAAGAACACGTTTTCAAGTGTAATCTTCAATGATGATCCGAATCAAATTGATAAGTACTTCAAATAAGCACACGAATTCGTGAATAACAATATGTATTTCTGACCAAGAACTATCTCAATTCAACCCTAGATATGACACACTAGAGAAGAAAAGAAATCACAACAAAATGAAATTGATATAACTCACAATTTCAAGATGTTGCACTCGCCACAATTTCAACTCTTGGGATTGAAATTGATAAGATTTTGGAACCAAGGTATGAACCCTAATTCTCACGTGAAATGTAGTGTTTAATCTGCAAAATTATAATCTCTCAAACCCTCTCTTAAGCAAGTATTTATACTTGCTACTCTTAGGGTTAAAAAGTGCTCAAAATTACAAGTTTGCCACTTTTAAGGTGGCTAACCCTAAATGAAAGTTACAAGGAAATAAAAGTGTCCCAAAACCAAAATACAACCAAAATAGTTCATAAAAGAATAATATCTAAAAGAAATGGTCTTCAAGATGCCGGTCTTCTGTAGGATCCATCGGCCCAACTCATCGCCGGTTCAGGTTGGTCCATGGATAACCCACAAGCTGAGTTTGAGTGAGTTTGTCCATTACCCTGTAAAGTATGATAAGTATTCCTGTTGGAATATAAAATACATGAATAAGATAAAAGAGGTTAGTAAACGAATAATTCCAAGGTCGATTTGCTCAAAATGGGTCCTCATCGCCAAGATTCGAAATCCTTTAGTTCTTGCCCTAATGATAAGTCTTATCGGATTTTGATTCCTATCACATAGGCACCTATAAGGCAACCTCAACAATAAATATTTGTTTAGAATATTTGTTTTGTGTTAAACACTTTTGAAAAATAAAATTTAAATTTGGAAGTTTAAAGTGATAATTGTGGTATTTTAAAAAGCAACCCCTAAGCATAGAATCTTTGGTTTTCTAAAAGTATATATATGTATTTTTTTTTTTGTAAGATTAGTGGTCGAGGTAGAATTATTACTACTCTATTAATTCTAACTTGATTTTTTTCCTATTCATAATCGAGTGTTGACTCCTACTTTCAAAAGTAAATTTTCCTCTCTTTTTTTTCCTAATCTTAGTCAAGGGTTTATACTAAATGAATATAAGGTTTAGTGTAAATTGGATTAGAAAAATAGAAAATATTATGCTCAATAGGATGACAACTTCGTCGAGGACCCACTAAGTGGGCTACCTATTGAAACCTTCCAAAAGTAGAATTTATTTTTCAAAATTATTTATTGAAGTCTTTACTTTTAGATTTTTTTTAATAGTTATATTGATCTTTGTTTATTGAGCATTTAGGGTTCATTTATTGGAGATTTTAGATTTTTTTTTTCTCTATCAATGTGTGTTAGATATGGTTAGACTTAGGCCATCTTAGGACCTTAGGAGGGAAGCCATTATGTAAGTTCCAAGTGTAATAACTATTGCTTAGGGTCTATTAGGCTATCCTACTCAAACTTCAACATAGCCCAAGTTCCATTTTCTTTGAAAATGTAGGAGGCTACAGAGTTTGGGAACTTTTAGAACCTACATTTGTTTTTTTTTTTTTTTTTTGTTTTTTGCATACATGAAATCCTAAACAAGCAAGTGATCACTAAAGAGGTATTAGGAAAAGTTGCAAATTAGAGTTTTGAATCAATTTCTTTATAAAAGTTATGTTGTAATTAGTAATATAATCTTATGTATTTTCGACTTTTGGCAAATATTAAAATGTAAATTAGGAATATTTGTAACAGAAGATTTTAAGTTGTAATCTTTTCTTGTAATCTTCTAGATGGCTAGTGTCGAGAAGCCCCTTAAACCAAAGCTTATATTGGATTTTTGGCTAACCCTCTACCATCCTAAAGAACAGGCTTACATCAATAACATGATTAGGCTAGTTCTATCCCTCATGAAGATTGAAGCAAACATTTCCCTAATCCAAGTTGTGGTGCATTTTTGGAAGCTAGAATTTGTGGCATTTTTCCTTAGCCCACATGAAATCATACCAACAATAGTGGAATACACTCAACTTCTTCAAGCCCCTCCATTGATCAACGGAGTATAGATACTAAATCTAGAATCAAGCCAACTAGCATTTTTAGCAAATTGTTGGGAATTCATAAATTAGTAATTAATGAAGCACTAGAGAAGTGTAATGGGTATTGCATTTATTTAACTAACTTGCAAACATGGTTTAGAGCTCAATATGATGCTGAAGATAAGAAGAACGACCTTGGGGAGACCTAAAAAATTGCAAACAAAATCGAGTTCATGCTTATATACTATAGCATTTGGAACTTTACTTTTTCCTACTAAGGTCTTCTACATTCATTATGGAGTAGCTAAGCTAGTGACCTAATTTTTGGTAGGAAAGTCTTATATTCTTAGTCTCTTAACCAAACAAATTTGTAATTTGAATTTTGTAAAGAGGAAAAAGCATGCTATCTTTAGAAGTAACATTAACCTTATCCTAATATGGTTCATAAGTCACATCAAATGCTTCAAGCTGAATATGATTAGACGATCATTGGCCCACTAAATTGACCTCATTCAATCTTGCGGAGAAAAAAATGAAATTACCTGATGGGTATCGAATCCAACAAAAATAAAACCTACTCCTAGACAATTATATGATTTGCATATAGTGGTGAGTAGGGTCGAATCCACAGAGATTGGTTAAATTTATTTCTATCTAAGGAGAATAAAAAGGAAAAGGAAAATGGGGGGTTTGGTTTGTGAATCGAATAAAGTTAAAACAAGATAAGAAAGTTGTATATTGATAAAAAGCCTAGCCAAAGGAATCAAGATAGTTTAATTCAAGGAATTGATCATCGATGCAAATGTTCTCTATTCTTGTTCCTAGATAAACTGGTTATAGTTATTAACAAGCTCTAATAACCTATCTCTCCTTACTTCCTCGATAACCTCAGACAAGCGCTTTGAATTATTTCTCTTATTGATTAAACAACCCTAGACAAGCGCTTAGGATTTAATCTATCAATAGCATTAAGATCTAGAGAGACCACCAATTCATGCCAGTAGATTATAAGATAACCTATTTAAACATGATCACACACCTCCATAACATGAATTCAATCATCTCTTTTATAACCAAACATGTTATTGTGTCACTAAGACTAGAACAATCAAACAATTACGGATTTGACGTGCTAGTTGACAATATATTAACTTGCTAATTGAGTAGAAGAGCTCTATTCATACCAATCAACAAAGATAATAATGATAAAACGATTAGAAGATATATGAATACCCGAAAACAAAGAATAGATTAAATACAAGTCAATTAGACCTCACAATTCGTGGAGAATTAAACATCTATAATCCTTTGGCTAGAAAAGTAGCTTAGCTACTCATGCTCATCAATAAAACGAAAAATAAAAATAAAAACATAACAAGCCTCTATTTCCGGCTGCCTGCTCTGCCTCCAAGATGATCCAAAGTTCTTCAAGATCCAAAGATTCAAAAGTTTTTTTTTGCCTCTAACCCTCTAGGGTTGGCTCTATTTATATTATTAGAGGGATAGCATGTGATCTTTTGCGAGCAAGATACGAAAATGTCTTTCCTTTTCCAAGTAGATTTCGAGAAGTGAAGATTCATCTACCTGGCACGCCCTACCACACGGCCGTGTGTCAAGCCGTGCCATCCTCTGTGCATATTTCACGTATCATCTTCCGTGTCCAATGTGTACCACGGCTCCACCCACGGCTAGATTTCCAACCGTGCCATCTTCTGTGCATAATCAACAAGTCTTCATCCATGCCCAGTATGTACCACGGTTAGTCCCACGGCCAGATTTCAAGCGGTGCCATCCTCTGGTTAATGTTCCACAATTTCTTCTCCTTGGCACGTCTAGCTTCCACCACAGCTCCAAACACGGTTTCTCCCACGGCTTCCACCACGGCCGTGCCCTAAGCCGTGTCTCTCTCTGTTCAAAGTCTACATTTCCGCCTTCTTGTCCAGTGTGTAACACGGTTTGAACCTTGGTCGTGCCTCAAACCGTGCTTCCTCCGGTGGTGTAATTCCTTATCTTGATCCAAGTTGTAGATGACTTCTCTAAAATACTTAAATTAGCATCCTTGACTCCATTTAACCTGATTTATCACGATGATAGAATTAAAGTACCATTTCCTTATGATTTCTATAAAATCAATAATAATTTAACACAATTTATACTATAAAGATTGAGTATAAAATGGCTATATTAAATTCTCCCACACTTAAACTCTTGCTTGTCCTCAAGCAATTGCATCAAATCAATTGAGAAATCTGTCATAAATTATACAAGCTTTCTTTTCATCATTCCAAGCATCTATTCATTTGTAATTCATGACTTGTAATTTTAATGTCTACTACTTCAACCCAATTGGTTTCCTGTGATCAAATTACTATGGACAAAATTCAATAGCTAATCTAAACAAAACAAACTTTAATCCTCATGTTTAGCAAAAGAATTTTTATTCCAAAAGTAAATACTTAATCCACTAAGGAAAAACACCCAATTAAACTTCATTAGATATTAGCAAACATATAATCCTTGCAGTATAAAGTAAAAGCATATGGTATAAGCTCTTTGCTAGGTATTCTCCCTTTTATACGTCTTGTTTTATTCAATGAATGTTTACATTCATGTTCTTTTGATCTATTCAAGCATCTATTTTGACGGGTTTTTGCCCGCTTCTTTTCATGAACTTTTGCCTTTTTCGCCCTTATCGTTATAGTGAGTTCATTGAGTCGGCAACATCCCGAGCTCATCACTCAAGTGACCGGGTTTTGAGATACCCCTATGGACTCTTCGTCACTCTAACATTCAAGTTTGAATACTCTTAACTCAATTACTTGAATCATTGGAGTAATGGCTATGCTTGATTTTTTTTTTTTTTTTCAAAGAGTATATAGTAGCTAATATATCCTAGAAGTAAACTTGTTTATGTTTCACTTAAGGACTCGACTTACTCTTAGACTTCCAATTCTAAAGCTAAATACAAGGTAAATTTGTTTCTTAAAGATTTCACTACTTAATTTTAACCAAGTATTCTAATCACAGCGGTGGGTGAGTAAAGCATTTGAACAAGTCAATTTCACATTTTTTAGATGCTTATTACAACATTTAGTACAATCTCTAGATTTCATGATAATTTTGAAAACAATTGGCTTAAAATTGCTTAAGGACAAACATTCAAAGTATGAATCAATTCTCTATTCTCTATATTTTATTATCCTCTCCCCCACACTTAGTTTGAACAGTGTCCTCATTGCTCCTAATTTAGCACAATTGAAAAGGAATTAACAACTCAAGGAACATTAGAGAATAAGAGAGAGGAAATACTGGTACTTCCCTAATATTGGAGTTCTCCCTTTAAGCTCTGGAAAGTGTCATTTGATTATGTGTATCCTTGTTGCAGCTGATCCAAAGAGTTCAAAACTACACTAAAATCAAAACAAAACTAAAACTAAAACTAAAGCAAAACTAAAGCAAAACTAAAGCAAAACAAAACTATTTCTTTTTTTTTTTGACATGGGTTGCCTCCCATGAAGCGCCTTTCTTTAACATCTTTGGCTAGACATTCCTGGCTGGATGTTCGGATAAGGATTTTGATTCCAGCTTGGGTGCCTGTGGTGATGGGTTAATAACATCCGCAACAAAAATAGTGGAAATATCGTTAGGATGTTTCATGGCATCATAAATGTTAAATTTAATCACTTCACCATCAAATTCCATAGTGAGGGTGCCATCATTTACATCGATTTTTGTTTTAGAAGTCTTAAGGAATGGTCACCCTAATAATATCAGTGATGAAGTATGAGAATCACTATCGTCCATGTCAAGCACGTAAAAATCAGCAGGAAAGACCAACCCATTGACTTGAACTAAAACATCCTCTAGAACTCCCTCAGGATAAACATTGGACCTATTGGCAAGTTGAACAATAACACCCGTTTCCTTCAAAGGACCAACATTTAAACATTGATAAACAGACAAAGGCATGACATTGATAGAAGCTCCTAGATCACACATGGCTTTAGCAATTCCAAGATTACCTATTTTGCAAGGAATGGTAAACATACCTGGATCCTTACATTTAGGGGGGAGCTTCTTCTGAATAATGGCGGAAACATTTTCACTCACACTAATCTTTTCATTTCCTTTCAGCTTCCTTTTGTTAGTGCATAAGTCTTTGAGAAATCTAACATAGCGCGATATTTGCTTAATTGCATCAAGCAAAGGAATATTTACCTCGACTTTGCGAAAAGTTTCCAGAATCTCTTTTTCTTCCGCTTCATTCTTGGATTTCGCCAGTCTGGAGGGGAAAGGAGGTGGTATCAATGTGACCTTTGATGGCTCAACTAGAGACTTGCTAATCTGGTTATCCTGCTGGCTCGGAGTCGAAATCTCTTTCTTGGTCTCCTCCTCAAGATTAGACGGATGTCCTTTCTTATTTGGTCCTTGCAATTCTATTCCACTTCTCAAGGTAATTGCATTAATGCTTTGCTTCGGGTTTGTAATAGTTTGAGAAGGTAACTTACCTTGAGTTTCTAACCTATTGACAGCAGAAGCAAGTTGGCTTACCTGATTCTCCAAGTTTTGAATGCTTTGCTTTGTTTCCTCCTGAAATTGTTTGGTATTAACAGCGAGAGACTTAACAATGTCCTCAAGAGACATACCTAAAGTGGAAGGAGCTTAGGGTACTTGGTGTGATGACTTAGGCTGGAATTGTTGGAATTGTTGTGGGTTATTGCCATATCGGAAGTTAGGATGATCCCTCCATCCAGGATTGTAAGTATTCGAGTAGGGGTCATACTTCCTTTGCGGTTGTCCTGGAAATCCGCCTACAGCATTGGCGTGTTCATGGTTGTCATCTTGCAATGTGGGGCACATGTCGGTCGGATGATTAGGAGCAGCACAAATTCCACAAGCTTTCACCTGTTGGGTATTTCCAAGAGCTAGCTGCTGCACAAGGGAGGTAAGATTAGAAATTTGATGTTCAAGGTTAGACACATTTACCTCATTTACCTTCCTTGAAGACGTATCATGCCTATACCCAAATTGTTGTGAATTAGCAGCCATAATGGAGATCAATTCCCTAGCTTGACCAGGGGTTTTGTTTACTATGGCGCCTCCACTTGCAGCATCTATCATCTTTCTTTCCATCGGAAGTAGGCCTTCGTAGAGATATTGGATGAGGAGTTGTTCAGATATCCCATGTTGTGGGCAGCTTGCACACAGTTGCTTGAACCTCTCCCAATACTCATGAAGAGTCTCGGTGTCCCTCTGTTTGATACCACAAATTTCTCTTCTTATACCAGCGGCTCTAGATGCGGGGAAGAATTTGTCCAAGAAGAGTCTCACCATATCAATCCATGTGTTTATAGAACCTGGAGGCAAATAAAACAATCAATCTTTAGCTTTAGTACTTAAAGAAAATGGAAAAGCGCGTAGCTTGATTTGATCGTCGGTTATTCCTTGCGGCCTCATACTAGAACACACTATATGAAACTCTTTCAAATGTTTATGAGGATCTTCATTCTCAAGACCATTAAAGGTGGGTAGCAGATGTATCAACCCAGATTTCAACTCAAATTCCACAGCTAGTTCGGGATAGTGAATACAAAGTGGTTGTTAATTCACATCCGGTGCAGCCAACTCCCTTAAGGTTCTCTCGAGATTTTCCATGTCGTCCTCTTTTTCAGAATCAATGGATGAATTAGACAAATCCGATGCTAAGTTCAGTCTAGTGGATGATCTAGCTTCTTGTTGCAGCCTCTTTAGAGTCTTCTCAATCTCCAGATTATAAGTTAGTTCACCTGTCTGAGAAGAACGAGTCATACAAGAATAGAAATAAATTTGACACCAATCCCCGGCAATGGCGCCAAAATTTGATGGGTGTCGAATCCAACAAAAATAAAACCTACTCCTAGACAATTATATGATTTGCATATAGTGGTGAGTAGGGTCGAATCCACAGAGATTGGTTAAATTTATTTCTATCCAAGGAGAATAAAAAGGAAAAGGAAAATGGGGGGTTTGGTTTGTGAATCGAATAAAGTTAAAACAAGATAAGAAAGTTGTATATTGATAAAAAGCCTAGCCAAAGGAATCAAGATAGTTTAATTCAAGGAATTGATCATCGATGCAAATGTTCTCTATTCTTGTTCCTAGATAAACTGGTTATGGTTATTAACAAGCTCTAACAACCTATCTCTCCTTACTTCCTCGATAACCTCAGACAAGCGCTTTGAATTATTTCTCTTATTGATTAAACAACCCTAGACAAGCGCTTAGGATTTAATCTATCAATAGCATTAAGATCTAGAGAGACCACCAATTCATGCCAGTAGATTATAAGATAACCTATTTAAACATGATCACACACCTCCATAACATGAATTCGATCATCTCTTTTATAACCAAACATGTTATTGTGTCACTAAGACTAGAACAATCAAACAATTACGGATTTGACGTGCTAGTTGACAATATATTAACTTGCTAATTGAGTAGAAGAGCTCTATTCATACCAATCAACAAAGATAATAATGACAAAATGATTAGAAGATATATGAATACCCGAAAACAAAAAATAGATTAAATACAAGTCAATTAGACCTCACAATTCGTGGAGAATTAAACATCTATAATCCTTTGGCTAGAAAAGTAGCTTAGCTACTCATGTTCATCAATAAAACGAAAAATAAAAATAAAAACATAACAAGCCTCTGTTTCCGGTTGCCTGCTTTACCTCCAAGATGATCCAAAGTTCTTCAAGATCCAAAGATTCAAAATTTTTTTTTGCCTCTAACCCTCTAGGGTTGGCTCTATTTATATTATTAGAGGGATAGCATGTGATCTTTTGCGAGCAAGATACGAAAATGTCTTTTCTTTTCCAAGTAGATTTCGAGAAGTGAAGATTCGTCTGCCTGGCACGCCCTACCACACGGCCGTGTGTCAAGCCGTGCCATCCTCTGTGCATATTTCACGTATCATCTTCCGTGTCCAATGTGTACCACGGCTCCACCCACGGCTAGATTTCCAACCGTGCCATCTTCTGTGCATAATCAACAAGTCTTCATCCATGCCCGGTATGTACCATGGTTAGTCCCACGGCCAGATTTCAAGCGGTGCCATCCTCTGGTTGATGTTCCACAATTTCTTCTCCTTGGCACGTCTAGCTTCCACCACAGCTCCAAACACAGTTTCTACCACGGCTTCCACCACGGCCGTGCCCTAAGCCGTGTCTCTCTCTGTTCAAAGTCTACATTTCCGCCTTCTTGTCCAGTGTGTAACACGGTTTGAACCTTGGTCGTGCCTCAAACCGTGCTTCCTCCGGTGGTGTAATTCCTTGTCTTGATCCAAGTTGTAGATGACTTCTCTAAAATACTTGAATTAGCATCCTTGACTTCATTTAACCTGATTTATCACGATGATAGAATTAAAGTACCATTTCCTTATGATTTCTATAAAATCAATAATAATTTAACACAATTTATACTATAAAGATTGAGTATAAAATGGCTCTATCATTACCTAATGACATTCTTAATTACTCTTAAGTTGAGCTATTTCAAAGCTTTAGTGTGTATGATATCTTATTGATTGCTAGATGGAGTAACTACAACAAAATCTTCCTAAAGTGTAAAGACTTTTAGACTGACCCATTAATCGAGCTAAATTGGTGTATAAGCTATCATCCACATTTAGTAGTCCATGAATTCAACACTATTCAAGATATAGTCCGTAAACTAACACTACAATCAATTACATTCGAGTACCAAGACCCTAACATGATAACGACTACAAAAGTAGCTAAGTTATTAGGGGTAAAGGCTTTATGGGAATCTTGAATTGAAAGCCCCAACATTGATTTGAGCGAATTTGATTGTGAACTTTGAAAACATTGGGTCACCAGAGACTTCATCATCAATCAACTATACAAAACCAGCAAAGGTTCTATTGAGCTTCTAATATCACAAAATCGGCAAAGGTTCTATCGAGCTTCTAATATCACACATGCTACATTAAGTAATCTATACCTAAAGATGAAAACCTATATGGAACATTTGCAAGCTCGGATGGAAGATCACTTTAATAGTGTAGAAGCTAAAGCAAATACTTGAAAGAACAAATTCAAAGAGTCTTACCAAAAGAACAAAGCTCTAGAAGCCTAAATAAGGATAGCTCAACAAATGATTAAGGAGTTGGCAACCTTGACTAATCAAGGGAAGGGAAAGAAGAAGGAGTCGATGCTAAATCACTAGAAAAAGAGGAAGCTCTTACAAGAATCAGCCGTTGAGAAAAGACTTGGAAGAATTAGATGTTAGGTTATTTTATTTTATTTTATTTACAACGTAATCAAAACTTTGAAATTTACAACTTTAATAAAATTTCAATAATTTCTGCTTTAATAATTACTTGTTGATTTCCATATTTGCATATGCTTGATTTATACATGCATTCATTTTATTAAAAAAAAAAAAAAGTTGCACTAACAAGTTTTCCAATGTTGATCATACCAGATTTCAAGATAGTGCCTAAACAACCGAACCTCACAAGAAGTCCATATAACACTTGTTTCGGTGCTAAGGTGCAAAGCAACAACAATAGTAATACCAGTGACAATACTATTGATTAGAGGATGGTTTCATTGGAGCAAATAGTGAAGAACCTCAATGATCAAGTTAAGTTTCTAATGGAATGCCTTACTCTCCTTCGATCCACCTAACCAAATCAATAAGGCCATTTAAGGGTTCAAAAGGGAAAAGCAATCAAAATTCTACCTCCCAAAACTGAGGAAATTGACTTTAGGATCTATCCAACATTTAATGTCGAACCAAAATCAGGAGTTTAGATCTCGTACCATCCTAAAAATCTATAAAAGCAGATGAGGGAAAGATAGAAAGAGATAGAGAAAAAGCTTTAACAATAGTGTGTTGACAAAATAAGAACTTTGGAAGAACTAGATGGATACGAGCCAATTGGCATTACCGACTTAATAGTTTTTTATGCCACTACCTATCTTGAGGAATTTAAGGTGCTAGAGTTTGAAAAGTACAATGGCATTGGATGCCCGAAGATGCATACCAAACTATATGTCTAAAAAATGGGTAAATATGTGCAATACGACTAACTAATGGTGTAGACTTTTCAAGATAGTCTCATTGGACCAACCCTAGCTTGGTATGTGCAATTGGACCTCAATTAAATCAACACTTTGGAAAGGCTGGCTCAAGCATTGTATAACCAATACAAATTTAACATTGAAGTTGCTCCCTTGGCATAAAATTTAGGGAGAATTTATAACAAACGTAATGAGTCCTTGAAAGAATATACTCAACGTTAGAGGGCTCAAGCTGTAAGGGTCATTACTCCAATCTCTGAGAAAGAATCAAAGTCAATTTTCATCAATATGTTAAGGAAACCCTATTTCACACACTTGATTAGCAAACATCTTCAAGCTTTGCAGAAGCGATAACAACAGGATGTAAGATCAAGAGTGCTATCACCTTTAGAAAATTGCTAATTAATGAAAACCTCTAATGTAACATCATCCAAACCTTTGAATAATATCAAAGGAAAAGAAGCCACAATCGACATGGTTAATTCCAGCATAAGCAGTAGGCTAACTCCTCACCTTTCTTTTCTAACACCAAGCCCAACCATAAACACCTTAATCTAAACACAACCAAGTAACCAACCTTTGATCAATAAAGCTCCTAGATAATTCATCTGAATCTTAGTCCCCGTAAGCTAAGTCTTTGCTAGCTTAAAGATTGATAATACAATCAACTTTAAAATTCCCAATGAGAGATATAGGCCAAGAACCTATGACCCTAACCTTAAATGCAAATACCATATAGAGTAGATAGGACATTCTACAAACAAGTGCTAGAGACTTAAGAATAAAATCCAAGATTTGATCGATGCTAGAGTAGTGCAATTAGACCTTATTAAGCTACCCACTCCCTATGTCAACAATAACCTACTTCCCAATCATGGCCTTGCCATTAAAATTATCATTTTAGAAGCACCTAAAGTGGAAGTTAATTTTGACAAGTTACTATTAGAGCAAGTAACATGGAACTTGCAATAAGTCGACTTCCTACTATCAATCAACGTAAACAACAAAGCATAAGACAAGTTAGCTATCTATCAATTGTTATTGCAAGGTAAGATCCAAGCTTCTTACATTCGGGAAATGTTGATTCCCAAGCCTTACAAGTCAACAAATTAAAAGGAGTTAGAGAAAAGATGGCATGTAGGTGATCTTACGGTTAGTTTGTTAAGTTAACATTAAGGGAAATTTGATTATTTTATTGGCTACTCTATCTAACTATCGATCCATAAAGAACCTACCCTAAGTTGTTAGGATTCAAATTTTGAAGAAGAATACAACCCCCAAAGTGAGAAGGAGAATGATCAAACAATTAACATGATAGGACTTGATTTTAAACCAGTGATCCTAAAATGTTATAAGGAATGTGAACAACAGCGAAAAGTCCTAAAAGCTAAGAAATATACCTTCTGTGTTCCCTTATCACCCGAAATCTATAAGGCTATCCCATTTAATTATTTAGTGGTTAATCAAGAGAAACCCTCAAGTTCTATCATTTGAGGAAACACTTTGATGGGAATCAAACCTCTGGATCCAGCAATGGGAAGCTTATTTGAATAAATGAGCCCAGACATCCACTTTTTATCTTTATTTATCTTATAATAATTGTCTTTACATTATAGCAGGTATATTTTGTCGATTTTACAGAACGACGAGCAAAAATACTAATGCTTAATTTGTGGGTTATTTATGGACTTACATAAATCAAAAAAAGAACCGGTCCTACATTGCTTTACAAAGGTGAAAGAAACCAGCCACATATGATGTTTTCATTTGTATTTTCTTTTGTTAGAAACTAGCCACATATGTTGTTTTCATTTGTATTTTCTTTTGTTAAATTTTTCCTCATTTAGAACAAGTATAAATACTTGTTAAGTACGGGTTTGTAGGGGACTTTTTGGAACATTACAAAATTAGACTTGTGCCGTGGGAGAGTTTCTTCTTCACGCCATTTCACTCTTATCAATTTCACTTTGAAATTGTAGCGAGTTGGCTTAAGGATTATTGTGAGTTATATCAATCATTCTTAAGTTGTTTTCAATTATTTCTAGCGTGTCATATCTAGTGTGTAATTGGAATTATTATATATGTTCTTGAACACGCCATTTAAGGTTCATAAGGATTAGAGGTTCACACCTAATTTGATTGGAATTTGGTTCTTTATTGTGTCATCCTTTATATATATTACAATTACAAGTGAAGCACATCATAATTTGGTATCAAAGCAAGGTTTTGAGAAGGGAACTTTGTGATTTTGATTTGGGAATTTAGGGTTCTTGTTCTTCCATTTCTTAATTGAAGTTATTTGAAGTGGAATTAAAGTAATTGTGTGTGATTGTGCCGTGTGTTGCCTCTTGAATTGGAAGTGGAATTTCAGAATTAGTCCTTTGTAATCATCATCTTGCTGTGAGCTCCTTGTGTGTGGAAGAAGGGGAAGTTATTTGAATTTGAATTCCATAATTGGAATTTCATAATTTAAAGAAGTTATGGATTTATGCCGTGTCTTGCCTCTTGAATTGAAAGTGGAATTTCAGATTTAGTCCTTTGTGATCATCATCTTGTCGTGAGCTCCTTGTGTGTAGAAGAAGGGGAAGTTATTTGAATTTAAATTCCATAATTGGAATTCCATAATTCGAAGTAATTGTGGAGTGTACCATGTGTTTTCCTTTTGCATTCGGAAGTGGAAGTGTACAATCTTTTTTTTTTTTTTTTTAGATTTGTTCATCTTACTATGGAGAATTAGGAAACATTTTGAATTAAAACTATTGTGTATTGATCACTTTAAATGCACTTTGACTAGTTGGAATCATTTGCTTGTTGTGTGGAGTTAGTGTCCATATTTGCTTCCATTTGCCTTTTGTTGTCATGATCTTTGGAGGGAGTTATGTGTGGCGTGGTTGTGTATTAAAGTGTAGATTGTGTTGCTATGGTGTGTTGTGTAAGTGAACCGTAGGAGTTATATGTGAGGCGTGGTTGTGTTGCCGTGGCATGTTGTTGTGTTAGGTGAATCGTATAGGTGTGGTGTGAGGCGTATGTTGTTATCTAAGGTGTGTTGTTGTGATGTGGTGTAGTGTTGTGAGTTGTGTTGTGAGTTTTTCGTAAGTAGGTGTTGAGTGATAAAAAGAAAAAAAAAAAGATATTCAAAATCATGTTAAATGATAGTGTGAATGGTGGGATTAGTAATGAGGCCAATAGTCAGGTTGGAGGAGGTCAAAGGCGTTATACTGCAGGTGGAAGAACATTAAAGGAATAGTTATAGGATCTTACCACTATGTTTGCTACATTATCAACACGGGTTGATCAAATGATGATGCCACAACCAACAATGGCCAAACCTCAAGCAACTCCACCTCCGGTAGCCGATCAAAATGCTCGCAGGGAAGGAGTTGTTGGAGGAAATAGGGGCAAGAGAATAGAGGGAGATTATCATGCTTTTAGGAAGGAAAGAGATGATAATTTTGAGAATGAGCCTTACTCAAATGGAGAGTTTTAGCCACCTTGGGGATTAGAATATGTAAAATTGTAGATGCCTTCATTTGATAGCAAGGGTTCTGCAGATGATTATTTAGATTAAGAGGATAAAGGCTTGTTTGAGTGCTATGAGATTGATGATCACATTCGGGTTTGTCTTGCTACTGTGGAATTTACAGGCTATGCTACCTTATGGTGGAAAAATCTTGTGATTAACAGACGAAGAGATGGTGAGGCTGATATCAATACTTAGCGGAAAATGAAATGGGTATTGAGAAAAAGGTTTATACTTGAGCATTACAAGTAGGAGTTGTTTATGTGTCTCTAAACACTAAGGCATAGAGGCAAAACTGTTGATGAGTATATATAGGAGTTCAAGACATTAATGATTAGATGTGGGTCAGTTAAAACTCTTGAACAAACCCGAACACGATTTGTATCAGGGTTAAAGTATGAAATTGCCTGCATTGTGGAGCTCCAAAGGTATAACACACTTGATGAGGCTATTCATCTAACCCTAAAAGTGGAGAGACAAAGGCGATTCGATCTTTTTCGAGTAGCGAGCAACATGTATGGAACTTCTACTAACCCTTATGGGTTAGATGGTCAACTGGGTGAACAAAGGGGAATGATAAGACTGTAGACAAGAATACCTCTAATACTGATAGGGAGAGGGAAGTTTCAAGAAAAGGAAAAGAGGTTATTGGAGCTGATTTTAGGCAAACAATGCTAGGGACAACCAATGGAAAGATGCGTTAAATAAAATGTTTTAAATGCATGGGTTTTGGACACATGGCTGCTCAGTGTCCCAACAAAAGAGTCATGACTGTTATGGAAGGAAATAGTAAGGATGGTCAAGAAGAAGTGGTTGAGCCTATAGACTTATCAATATACTATAGGAGTACTATGATGATCCTGATGTTGAGACACATGAAGGCAAGGGAAATGATAAATATTTGTCTATTAATGTGTTACGCAGGGTCATGATTATATCTCTAAATGTTAAGGACATACAGAGGGAGAACCAATTCCATATGCCTTGTTAGGTTTTAGGTAACTTGTGTATTCTTTTCATTGATGGTGGTAGTTGTATTAACGTCATAGCTGCTACAGTAGTAAATAGATTACAACTAGTCACTAATCCACATCCACATCCTTATAAATTACATTGGCTGAATGAATGGGGTAGTTTGCATGTTACACAAAGGGCTAAGGTGCCATTCAACATAGGAGATAGATAAAATGATGAAATTGTCTATGATGTCCTTCCTATGTGCACCTTCCGTATACTACTAGGTAAGCCTTGGGTTTTTGACAGGAAGGTGCTACATGATAGGTTTAGAAACACTTATATGTTACAGAAAGATGGTGCATGAGTTGTCTTGACTCTTATATCTCCAACTAAGGTACACACATTCCAAGAACAGATCGGCAAAACTAATGGCTACTCAAGACTTCAAGGCAACAAGCACATGCAAATAAGGGATTTCAATCCAAGAAAAGAAACCTTAGATTTGAGGACAAATCTTTTAGAGGCTCGAGGAGATGATGGAAATCAAACCTCTAGATCCAGTAGTGGGAAGCCTATTTGAACGAATGAGCCTAGACATCCACATTTTATTTTTATTTATCTTATAATAATTGTCTTTACATTGTAACAAGTACATTTTATCAGCTTTATAGGATGACAAGTAAATACATTAATGCTCAATTTGTGGGTTATTTGTGGACCTACATAAATCAAAGGAAGAACCGATCCTACATTGCTCCATGGAGGTGAAAGAAACTGGCCACATATGATGTTTTCATTTGTATTTTCTTTCATTAGAAACTAGCCACATATGTTATTTTCATTTGTATTTTCTTTTGTTAAATTTTTCCTTATTTAGAACAAGTATAAATACTTGTTAAGTAGGGTTTGTAGGGGGCTTTTTAGGACATTACAAAATTAGACTTGTGCCATGGGAGAGTTTCTTCTTCATGCCATTTCACTCTTATCAATTTCACTTTGAAATTGTGGCAAGTTGGCTTAAGGATTGTTGTGAGTTATATCAATGATTCTTAAGTTGTTTTCCATTATTGCTAGTGTGTCATATCAATTGTGTAATTGGAATTGTTATATGTGTTCTTGAACACACAATTTAGGGTTCATAAGGATTAGGGGTTCATGCCCGATTTGATTGGAATTTGGTTCGAGAAGGGTCTATAGCCCTAAAGAAGAGCGCATGAAAAAGCTTGAAACCGGTAAATCAAGCAATAAAGTTATAAAGCTAGTAGTGGAAGAAGAAAAGGGGTTATCAGCTTTTTCAAACATGATCAAGTCCGATGAGTACAAAATCATGGACCAATTATAAAAAATCTTAGCTTAAATCTCCCTTATGGGTCTTTTACTCTATTTTGAGCCTAAAAAAGAAGCTTTATTTAAAACTTTGAGAAAAGTTAAGGTGTTACAAGGAAAGTTTACTGAAAAATTGAGACACATTATTAATTCCATTTTTGCCAAAGATTAGATATCCTTTTCAACGAAAGAATTAGAGGAAGAAGGCAATCAACACACTAAACCACTTTCCATAGTGGTGAAGTGCAACAACAAGATCATTTCCAAAGTCCTCATGGATAATGGGATATGTTATGCCCCAAAGGGGAGCCTAGAAGTTTCCACTAAAAGTTATCGCGTTACGTATGCACCCTTTATATGATAATTGCCTTGCGAGTTAAAGGTCATGGGACTCTAAATAATTATTTAAACAATTGCAACTAATCATATTACATATAATTATATAATAAGAGTATAACTATGAATTCCCATGTTCCACAATTGACTAAGATTGCAAAGTATCAAAATCTCCTATCAAAATAGTAAAATGGAAAAACACGTATAAGTTTTACAAATTCCATTCCTACATTGAGTTTCTAAGGAGAAAATTTCATTAATTAACCTATTAAAATACAATAGTTGAGAACATTTGAATGCCTCTAGCATTCCCATATTTCATTCTAGTTCCATATTTGTCGAAATAGGTCACAACAACATCTTAAAGATAGGCTTTATCTAGGTCCCACCATAATACAGACTAAAAGTTTCAATAAATCAAGTCAAATATTTACAAACATCTATACAAATTTATAGAGGAAGGTCACTCTAACTCTGAGTCTTGTATCTTATCCAAAAAATTCCATGAAAAAATTTACTTATCCTGGTACTGCGTTTGCTTAGTAAGTTTACTTATTCACAACTTGTATTACATAATCTATAGGAGAGTGGGATAAATTGCTTAGTGAGATAGGAGTGGGATGTCTCAATACTATAAACACACAAACAAGTCACATAAGTTTTCAATCATATATTATGTATTAACAACTATATGAAATGCAACATTACATGCGGTCTTCCAATAACTAGCGTGAAGTCTAAGGTTTATGCCTCCCTTAACCTTGGGTTAGGGAATCGCATCATTACCATCAGTGCTCAAGTCTCACAATCCATTTATTTTTATCTTATCTCTTTATTAGAAATTATCATTTAATTAAATTCCTTGAGCTCCAGGTGCCTCACTACACACTGAGCTTAGACACCCTCAAGGATAGACTAAACTTGGAATTGTCAAAGGCACAACAATCCCCTAGTCACTAGGTTCGCCTTTGGTGGAATAGTAATCCTACTCAATTACTTCCTATGTGTCTTATAGTAACGATGGCTTTCAATTTCTTGCAATGTATGTCAAATTTTTATTAGCCAAATATCATTATGTCAATTTAGATTTAGGTAACCAATCTGATAAAACAAATTAGATAAGGTAAACAAATCACAAGAAAATAAAATTTCACAATAATTAACATGTAAGGTCAACTCAACAGTAAAATATTACAACCCAATTTTATCAACCATCCTAATACTCAAGCTATCGGACATGGAATATCTATTTCTATATAAAAAATAAATAAATAAATATTATACCACTTCGAAACATTCTCGATTCATCACAATCTAATTTACTATGATTGATCTATAGCCCGATTCCATCAACCATTCAATTAGCCAGCCATGAAACATTAATTATTCACAACTTAGAAGGATAAATCACAAGGTTTCACATTTTTATCCAAATTTAATTAATCACAACTCCTTCCTCTTTCAACTCAAAATAATAATTTCACAAATATATATACATCTTCCCATACTCATCATATCCCCAAAGTACTTGCACTTCCCACACATATTTATTGAGTATTTCGTATTAGACTTTCGCATTTCCCTCAACAACTTTGTACCACCTTATACACCCAAACTCCCAAACCAACATTCTCGTGTCCCTATACATACTCCCACCATGCTATACACACTTTCCACCATAGCACATATACATTGTATCAAACTAGCACACACACTCTTGCACACATTTCAGCACTCACACAATTATTAGACCAGCCTACATATTACGCACGTACAAACATTAGTCCACACACATGCACACCTGTTCACATAAACTAGCACACATTCTCACACACATACATACGCATTAGCACACACATCCTCCTCCATGATAGTAGCCTACACAGCTTAGCACATAAGATCTACCCCCCCACATAAAAAGCACATACAACAACAACCCTTCACGCTATTCCCTTATACCAAATCTAGTGAGGCAATTTCCATTTACACACACACACATCTAATGCCTACCAATATGTAAGCACAGATTAGACCAGATGCACATACATATACATTCAATCATCTACACATACATGTACAACCTTAACTAGATCCACATAAACACACACACACATTTATCCCATCCTAACAACATATATACATGCATATAATCGCACCAGCAAGCATTAAGACATCACACACTCCGGCATTAACAAGATCACTTGCATGTGCACAATATTCCCCACTTAATCACACCTACATCCCTTGATTTACACATGCCTTTGTTTGCATTGGAAGCCACACGCACTAGATGCAACACTTAAACATGCACAACAATACATTTCAACTACAATAACACCGCGGCAAGTTATATCACATACACACCTATGCAATAGAACGTATACCATAAGTGATGTGCTTAAAAGGGGGATTCAAGCACATACAAATAAGAAGGGATGAAGTGACAATGAACTTCCACGGTGCAAGAAGGAAAATGGCATCAAATCCAAATGAATTTCCGAAATTGTTGATGAATAACAATATATATCAAATGACGATTGCTAGAATTGAAAAACGAAATGGTATTCAAATTCAATTCAAAGTGCTTCCAAATCTCGAAATTAGAACCCTAATTTCATAAGAACAAAAGTACATAAAAATAACCAAATCCTCACCAGATATGACTCACTAGTTTGGAATTAGGATCAACTTGTAATTTGTTGATATAACATACAACAAATCCAAGCCAACTCGCCACAATTTCACTAAGGAAATTGATAAGAGCAAATGCTTGAAAGAGTCACTCTCTCTCACGGCAAAGGGGGTGTTTTTCTCAAATGTTCAAAAGCTCCTCAAAAACCCTAATTTGCAAGTATTTATACTTGCACCCTTTAGGGTTAAAATGACTAGAAAATCACAACTATGCCACTATAGGGTGGCCGGTCCTAAAGGTAAAAATACAACCAAATAAAATGTCCCAAAAGATTACAAAATAAATGGTTCAAAAATAAATTACAAATAAAGAAAATAATCTTCAGCAGGCTAGCTTCATAATGGAATCCGTCGGTTCAACTCATCGCCGGTTCAGGTCGGTCCATAGATAACCCACAAGCTGAGTCTTAGTGAGTTTGTCCATCGCCTTGTGAAACCAAATAAGCATACCTGTTGGAACATACAATTCATGAATAAGATAAAAGTGGTTAGATAATAATTTATTCCGAGGTTGATCTGCTCGAAATGGGCCCTCATCGCCAAGATTTGAAATCCTTCAATTTTTGTCCTAATGATAGGTCTTGTCGGATTTTGATTCCCATCATCTCCTCGGACCTCAAAAAGATTTGACCTCAAATCTTGCAGTTCAAATGTAGCAGAGACTCTGTTTCCCAAAAGTAATCCATCTGAAGGAGTATCTCTACAGAATCCAAATATCTGAAATACTATAGTAGATGATTGTTTTCTTTCCTCCATCTCTAGGATGTATCTCTCTTGTAACAAAAACAAGGACTCATTATCGACTGATGTTTCCTCTATCTCAACACTTTCCAACGAGTTTGTTTCCTCTTTTTCTGACTCATCCATGTTATGTTGATCCCTAGAGTCTTCTAATAATTGGTCCAACTGATCATTATCTTCTGAAACCTCTGAAGGTTGGCACAGTGGTGTTTGACATCTTTCATATGTGGAACCCTTATCTTCAAGTGAAGGCATTTGTAGCTCTGCACACTCTGAGCCTCTAGGTGGTCTAAATTCCATTTCTGGGAATGGTTTAAGTCCAAAATTATCAACTTTATCTTCTCTAAGAGTATGATAATCTCCCTTTGCTCTAGGTGGCTCCTGAAGGTGTACCACTGGTGGTGGTGGCAATGTCATCCTATCAATCCTTGTTGCTAATGTAGTAACAAGTTTTCTAAGGTCCCGAAGTTGTTCATCTAAGGTCCTCCCACCTGCAACATTAGAACCCTGACCTCCACCAACTCGACTATAGGCTACATCACACCTTCCTCCATTCACACTATTAATAGACATTTTTGTGGATGCAATCTATTTGATGTACCAATGTGATGCCTAGTAATTGTAGCACACTTGCTTCACAAAAACAATTCACGCCAAAAACCAACTCACTCCGCCACTTATACACTTTACATACAACACACTAAATTCACGCAACAATAATATGTTGCAACTCTTCACTTCCACGGTAGCAACAAACAAAACTAACTAAAATGCTCCTTTAAATGGCAACAACAACAAGAAACGGCAACAACAACTATACACTCCACTTCCACCTCAACTTACATACATACACGGCAACAAATTCACAAGTGACAACCTTAATGCAACTTTGCCACAAATGGTAAGAATCAATTTCAAATTCAAGTGAAATATAATCAATACCACTCTTAACTACTTGAAGTAAATGGATGTGTTTCAATTAAAATTGTTTCCTCTTCTTCCACGCAAATTCAAATCTGGAAATTATACACTTCCACTTCCAATTTGCACACACAACACCATATACACTCCTACACAATCACGGTGCACTTCTCCACTTGTTCACAATTCATCAACCGAAATTAACATAAGAAGGCAGCAAATTAAATTTGAAATCAAACCACTTCACTAATTGCAACCCCTCCACATTTGGTAAGATGCAAATTTTCAAATTCAAACAAACACAATTAACTCCTTCACTCTTAATGCTTGTTTTGAAATCAAATAACTTCCTTTCTTACACACTAATCAAATCTGGAAATTGCAAATATCCTCCACAATTCCGAATTCAACAATGCAAAAACAAATACAATTCTCTTCCTACACAATTGCACTTCCGAAATTGCAATAATTTTCCTCTTCCTTCACGGTGAAGTCCACAACATAGAAGCTTCAACAAGTACTTCAAAATCACTCCAACATGCAGCAAATTTAACTCCTACTCAAGACAATTCACTCCACTTCATACAACTACAACAACAATTTCAATTTATCCTTAATTTTGGAATTGATGATGTAAGAACATGAACCCTAAATTTCCAAAATTCAAAATCATATAATCCCTTCTCACAACCACAAGTAATTCACGGCAAGATGTAGATAACACAAACAAATTTCCGAAATTCCACTTGCAATAATCTCTCCTCTTAAACCTTAAACAACTCACGGCAAGATGAAGATAAAACAATCAATATTTGAAAACTCAATTGCAACAATCCCTTCTCTTAAACCTTATGCTCTGATACCAAATTATGATGTGCTTAAAAGGGGGATTCAAGCACATACAAATAAGAAGGGATGAAGTGACAATGAACTTCCACGGTGCAAGAAGGAAAATGGCATCAAATCCAAATGAATTTCCGAAATTGTTGATGAATAACAATATATATCAAATGACGATTGCTAGAATTGAAAAACGAAATGGTATTCAAATTCAATTCAAAGTGCTTCCAAATCTCGAAATTAGAACCCTAATTTCATAAGAACAAAAGTACATAAAAATAACCAAATCCTCACCAGATATGACTCACTAGTTTGGAATTAGGATCAACTTGTAATTTGTTGATATAACACACAACAAATCCAAGCCAACTCGCCACAATTTCACTAAGGAAATTGATAAGAGCAAATGCTTGAAAGAGTCACTCTCTCTCACGGCAAAGGGGGTGTTTTTCTCAAATGTTCAAAAGCTCCTCAAAAACCCTAATTTGCAAGTATTTATACTTGCACCCTTTAGGGTTAAAATGACTAGAAAATCACAACTATGCCACTATAGGGTGGCCGGTCCTAAAGGTAAAAATACAACCAAATAAAATGTCCCAAAAGCTTACAAAATAAATGGTTCAAAAATAAATTACAAATAAAGAAAATAATCTTCAGCAGGCTAGCTTCATAATGGAATCCGTCGGTTCAACTCATTGCCGGTTCAGGTCGGTCCATAGATAACCTACAAGCTGAGTCTTAGTGAGTTTGTCTATCGCCTTGTGAAACCAAATAAGCATACCTGTTGGAACATACAATTCATGAATAAGATAAAAGAGGTTAGATAATAATTTATTCCGTGGTTGATCTGCTCGAAATGGGCCCTCATCGCCAAGATTTGAAATCCTTCAATTTTTGTCCTAATGATAGGTCTTGTCGGATTTTGATTCCCATCAATAAGTTTACACAAAAAAACTTAACTCCCAATGTATGATACTCAGTCCCATACCACATTAGTTTACACCCACCAAATTATCCAATTGTATCCTCCCTTATTTTTCTATTGCAGCATACATATACACACTTTCATTTACAAACATGGTAATGGAATCCCGTACACTCACACACATAAAATCGGGTATAAATAGACCCTAAAACAAAATAGATACAATTTATGGAAATACATAGATTCATCTATATATTTATATAAACAACAACATATTACACACAATAATAGTATATAATGAACTTTCTACTCACTTAGATCTCATTTTCTTTATCACTCGTAGCAATTCTCGGGTAAATATGAGGGATAAAATCTTCTCATAGCAACCTCTTTCCATAAGGCATTAGATGGACAAGCATATTGGTAGGCATTAGATGGACAAGCATATTGGCAGCTTAAGGATCACAATGCACAAATCCATGTCAGAACATCATTTTAGCAAATACTTGACTAACTAATTTTGAAACTTTATTAGACTAAATTACAAGTCTTTTTATGGACTTCACATTATCAATTTGTGCTCCATCCATAAATTCCATGATTAACAATTTTGAAGTGCTCAAGTTCCAATACACTTTTGTACATACACATAATCTACTATTTGAGTGGATAACCTTTTGAATTTCTCTAAAAACCTCTCACTATTTTTATTTTATTTTTTCCTCGTTCAAGAAGTTTAGCTCCTTGGGTGAGCTCTCTTTTATTTCATCAACTAGCAACCAGTAATCGAAACTACGGGAGAACCGATGTAAGGTGTCCTTGATCAATTTAACGGTTGCATAATCAACAGTTGTAGTATCTGTCATATGAGTGTGCTGAACCTTGATAACAACTTTCTTGCCATTACATGTCTTAGCAACATGAACTTAGGCCAGACATGCACTAGTAATTAGAACACGATCAAACTCCATAAAGACTATATCTAGCAACTCTCCAAGCTTTTTCTTGATAACTTTGCATAATTGATCATAGGAGGAAATAGGGCATTTATTCAACATAGACTCCCTTATTATCTAAACATATTCTTGAGGTACCAAATACTGTAATTGCCCAATATGTTGACCAAGCTTGATGCATTTTCCTTCATTTCTAAAGCACAAATCTTGGAGCTTACTCGTTGATCTAAGGTGAACTTCATGTTTAATTCTAGCCCTCTTCTCACTTCCTTCCAGCAGCTCCCATAACAAATGTTCATAATCGAAGGCAATAGAAGTAATAGTGGTGGCACCATGAGTAAAGTGGATAAGAACTACAACGTAAAGCTTCAATGCCATAGTAGGATCATCAAAGGTACCAACTGTAGTTGCCACAAGTAGCGATAATAGTTAAAGCATGGAGCTTTGCCTATGACCACCACATAGATCGTGTAGCCATTTGGGTGAAGCAATTTCCTCTTTTTTCTATTCAAAAAAAATAAAAACTATGGCTTTAACCACCACAATTGTGGCCTTCGAGTTCCTTTGCAACTCAACTTGTTGTGGTTGCAACTTTAAGATGGCAACAAGCAACAGGGTTAGGGGCTATTTGGACCATGTTGCGATGGTTGGGGTGGTGTATGATGAGTGGTTGGTAGTGGTGGCTAGTGTGATGAAGTGTGGTGGTTGAGGTTGTTGTGTGGAGTTGAAACGTAAACGAAGGTGATTAGAAAGGGAAAAAAGAAAGAAGAAGCAGAAACAAAGGATGGCTGGAAAATGAGAAAGGGAAGAGAGGAACAAGGGTTAGATGAAGAAGAAAAGAGGAAAAGAAGGAAGATGAAGGAGAATGAAGAGAGGGAGTTTCGTCGATGACCAATGAAGAGGATGAGAAGAAGAAAAGAAGGAAGAAGGAAGGAAAAAGAAAGAAAGAAGGAAAGTATAGTTGGTCTGACTAACGTGAAATGAAATGAGGAGAGAGGAAGACTTTGGCAAACAAAAATTTAGATAAGAATAAGGAAATTTCTATTTATGGGTTCGTTTAGTATGCATATTAATATTTTGTTAAATTATTGAAATTACGATATTTTTATATGAAAAATTTACATATATACTAAAGAAAATATTCTAAGTATAAATATATACTTAAAAATTATATTTAACTATAAATATAAAATTTTAATTCTTACTTCTTATTTATTATAATTATGTAACAGCTTCCATGTCTTTCTTACCTTTCCATTTTAAAGTCCAATATTATTTGTTATAAGATTTTTGTTATACATAAGTTATTAAAGTAGTACTAATATATTATAGTGATTTGATTTCTCATTATTAATTTTATAAAAATTTTAGAAACACGAAAATATTATACTTACTATCTTAGCCTAAAAGTACTTATTGTTCTACTTATTTATTTCTTTATTTTTAATTTTAGTATAATTTTTCAAAATTTCTATGGCATTACAAATCCTCCCTCAATATATGCCCTCTAGTTACTTTGAACATGTTAAGTATTGATATAGCTAACATCAAACCAGGTTCTACCATAGTAAGGGCTTTCAATTGATCAAGAGGGGAAATTGTACGGGAAATTGACTTGATGGTGGAAATTTTCTCATAGTTATTTGGAATCCCTTTCCATGTCCTAGACATACCAAGGTCCTTCAACTTACTTTTTAGGAGGCCTTAGATGCACATAGTGCAAGTCACTCCTTCTAGCCTCCACCAAAAGATCAAATTCATTTCTAATGATAAGATCATCATTGTTGTGGGCAAACAAGATTAGATTATTTATGAAGAAAAGACTATACCCTACATGGGAGATGGAAGCCTAGATGACCTCAAACTCCAAATATTTGATGAGATGTGTATGATTACTAGTTTTGAGGCATGGGGATATAGAACGGTGTAATTTAAAGAAGGTCGAATAAGGACATTTGGTCTTGGATATATCCCTACTCTAAAAGAAAAATTTCAAATGAGGTTCAAGCAAGGAACAAGGAGAGATAGACTATTCAATGCCCCTAATGAATTTTCTACCAATCCAAACAACATTTACCCATCCAATTAGTGTTGAGACATCGACATTTGCAAAAGAAGGCAACTCCAACGAGCTCACAAACAACAAGTAGCAAGAATCAATGAGCATATCTCATAGCTCCTAATCACTCTAAAATTAGTTCTCTTTTCCTCTAAATAGCAATAGACTTGCTTTAGAGTAAGGGTAGATCATGGTTTAATATTTGTTAAGTTTTTATGTAATAAGTGTAATCTACACCAATGAAATCAATAAAATTTTGATTCATTTCATCTCTTTTTTTCTACTTATTCATTTTTGTGTATATGTTTATCTGGATTCAATGATGAAAATCAAGTATATCTCACGTATGTAGAGGGTAAAAATGTTGATATCACCTCTAACCTTACTAGTTTAGTCATTAAGGATGATATTGATGACCACAAAGTGATTTAAGAGAACTGGCAAAGATGTAAATAGGGTAGGATTTCTATTGATGAGTTAATTGAAATAGTCAACCTAGGAAATGAGGATAACCTTAAGAATCTTAAGGTTAGGGGTAATTTTAATGAGGAATAGAAAGGAAGGTTAACTAAGTTATTGTGTAAATACCTTGATGTATTTGCATGATCTTATGAAGATATGCCAGGACTTGACCCATCAATTGTAGTTCATAAGCTACCTACATAAGAAAACATCAAACTTAAGAAACAAAAATCAAGATGATTTTGGCCTGATATTTTACCGAGAATCATGGAAGAAGTCAAGAAATTGTTGAAGGTTAGGTTTGCTAAGGTATCAGATTATCCTAAATGGATAGCTAACATAGTCTCTTTGATTAAGAAAAATGGGAAAGTTCACGTATGCGTAGATTTTCGAGACCCAAATCAAATAACACCAAAAGATAATTTCCCTTTACCCTATATAGATGTCTTGGTAAATAATATAGCTGGAAACTATCTTTTCTCATTCATGGATGGTTTCTTAGGGTATAACCAAATCATGATGTCAGAAGAAGATAAGACCAAAACAACCTTCATCACAATTTGAGGCACCTTTTGTTGCAAGGATGTATCATTTGGCCTTAAAAATGTTGGGCAACACATAAAAAAGTGATGATTGTATTATTTCATGACATGATGCACTAAGAAATTAAGGTGCATGTTGACCACATGGTCGCTAAATCCAAAAAAGAGAAGACCATGTACACACTTTGAAAAAGTTGTTTGAGCAATTAAGAAAATACTAACTAAAACTTAATCTAGAAAAATGCACTTTCAAAGTTTCTAGAAAATTATTGGGTTTTATGGTTAGTCAAAAGGGCATTGAGATGGACCCAGATAAGATTAAAGCGATATTGGAAATGTCACCTCCGAGCACACTTAAGGAAGTTAGACGACTACTTGGGCATCTGAATTACATTGCTAAGTTCATCTCATAACTCATAGAGAAATGTTGCCCTTTGTTCAAACTACTAAAGAAAAATGTTGCCATAAAGTGGAATGGGGAATGTGAAGTAGCTTTCATGGAAATCAAACAATATCTCATCAATTCTCCAATGTTAGTGGCTCTTAAACTTGGCAAGCCATTATTTTTGCACCTAACAATATTACTTGAATTTGTGGAGTGTATGCTTAGCCAGAAGGATGAAAGGGGAAGAAAATAAGCCATTTACTACTTGAGTATGAAATTTACTAAAGGGGAACAAAAATACTCGAAAGTAGAGAGGACATGTTGTGCATTAGTTTGTGTTATGTATCGACTCAAACATTATATACTCAACTATTCAATTGAATTATTAATGAGACATGATCCTTAAAAGTATCTGGTAAATAAACTAGCCTTAATTGGTAAGGTTTCTAAATGACAGATGTTATTGCTTGAGTTGGGCATCACCTATATGAACTAAAGTTTGGTTAAAGGTCAAGTTATAGCAAATCAATTCACTAAGCATCCACTTTGATAGGAATCAAAATCCTATAGGACCTATCACTAGGGCAAGAGCCAAAAGGTTACAAAATTTGGCAATAAGGGTCCTCTTTGAACAAACTGACCCTGAAAATATTTGTATACTAACTTCTTTTCCATTACTTATTTATTGTGAATTCCAGTAAGTATACTTGTGGGTTTTTACAGGGCGATGGATAAACTCACTAAAGTCTAGTTTGTGGGTTATTCATGGACCGACATAAACCAAAGAAGAATTGGTCCAACAAATTGTTTGCTTGAATTGAAGAACTAGCCACTTGAAGAACATTGTACTTGTAATTGTTGTTTTGAAAAGTAGCCATTTCATTTAGCAATTGTAATTTCTTTTCTCGGAACCGGCCACCTAAGTGGCATCTTTGTAATTTTTGTTGTACATTTTTACCCTAATAGGAGTAAGTATAAATACTAGCTAACTAGGGTTTATAGGGAGCTTTTGACATTTTGAACAAAAGCATCTTGTTGCCATGAGAGAGAGTGAGTCCTCTTGCTAATACACACACTCTTATCAACTTCTAAGAAATTGTGGCGAGTGAGACTTGGAATTCTTATGAGTAGTATCAAGAACTTGTAAGTTGCTTCCTTTTTATTACTAGTGTGTAATATCTAGTGATAATAGATTGTTTTCCATCATTTGTTGTTCACGCCAATTAGGGTTCATATTACTCCAATTTTGATTAGATTGGAGTTACATGTTATATGTAACTTGGTTGGCATTGAAGTCCTTTGTGTTACTTTTCAATTGATTTACGTAATTTGGGTTTATGTTATACTTGGCATCATGCCATTTGTAAGTCCATTTTGTGGATTTGTTTAATTGATTCTACAATTGCAATTGTATACATGTGCTTGCACTTTTAAGCACATCATAATTTGGCATTAGAGCATAGGTTTGAGGAAGGGATTTACATGATCATCATTTGAAAATTAGGGTTCTTGAAGTGATTCTTGATCCGAAATTGTTGAAGTAATTTATAATAGTGCTTGTAGAGTTTATTTTATTCTTGTTGTTGTAAATTAAAGTAGACGTGGGAAAAGCTTGTGGTAGCTTACTTTCCTTGAGTTTGCTTTGAATAAGAAGGGAGTGGTCCTTGGTGATCATTTCGAAAAGTGAAAATTTGAAACAAGAAGGGTGAATTGTGTGTTTTGATTTCGAAAATTGCATTGTCATTTGTAAATTCCATATTAGAATTTGCGTAGAGAATAGGAAATCATTTGAATTCAAATACATCCATTAAGTTTGAAGAAGTTATGTAGTGGTATTGATTATATTCTATTTGAATTTGAAATTGACTCTTACCATTTGTGGAGAAGGTTACATTAAGGGTGTAATTTTCGAATTGTTGTCATGATTGTGTGTGTATGTGTGGCGGTGTAAGTGTGTATTGAGTTGAAGGGGTGTTGCAACGTGTGGTGTTGTGTGTGTTGAGGGGAGGAAGCGCGACACTTGAAGTGGTGTTGTTGTTCGAAGGAGTGCATTGTGTTTATGTTGTGTGTGTGGCGGTGTGAGTGTGTTGTGGGGAGTGTTGCAATTTTGTTGTGAGTTATGTATTGGAGTAAAAAGTCCTACATGTGGAAGTAAAGGTGTTTATGTGCTGTGAGCTAGTTTGTTTGAGAAAGAAGGGAATTGCAATTTTTTTTAAGGAATTTCGGAAGTAAACTTACCTTCATTTCCAAATTTTTCTTTCAATTGCATGGAGGATTTGGAAACAATTTGAAATTAAAAAACAATTATTAAGTTGGAAGAGTTATTGTATATTGTTAATTATAGTACACTTTGACTATTTTGACTATTTTGAAGTGTTTACTTGTGATGTGCCTAAAAGGGGATTAAGCACAATAAAAAGCAACCCAAATATATATCTCAAAAGACAAGATCAAATTCGATTCAACGGTGAGACAATTTGCGTGAACCTTAATTGATGGAGGATGAACCGAATGATAAAATCAAGGAGATGAAATCCACAAAGATGATAATTCTCAATTGAATCAATTAACCAACTTAATTTTCAAGAGAATTCCAATCAACTATACAGAAATTAAAGCCGTGACCCTCCTTACAATAAGGAAAATTCCGCGCCACAAGTGTAAAGAAAATTTGATGGTAATAACAAGTGCTAAAACCAGTCAATCTTGTAACATAATAAAATGATTACAAATGCAATCAAAATATGACCAAGAAATATTCTAATTCAACCTTAGATATTACACACTAGAGAAGAAAAGAAATCACAACAATTTGAAATTGATATGACTCACAATTTCAAGTGTTGCACTCGCCACAATCTCAACTCTTGGGATTGAAATTGATAAGAGGAAATTGAACCAGGGAAAACCCTAATCTCTCTCACATAAAGTGAAGGTGTAATATGAAAAATGGTCTCCTAAAACCCTACTTTAAGCAAGTATTTATATTTGCTCCCTTTAGGGTTAGAAAATACACAAAATTATAACTATATCACTTTTAGGGTGGTCGGTCCTAAATGAAAATTTACAAACAAAATGAAAGTGTCCTAAAGTAAAATACAAGATAAAATAGTTTATGCAAATGACAAATATATAAAAGAAATTGGTCTTCAAGATGTCAGTTTTTAGGGTACTTTCGAATTGAGCCTCGATGAGAATCCCGACTCACTTAAAAGTATAGGTGATTTGACACCCTGTAGGACTGATAAGTGAACCTGCTGGAATGCATAACAATTATAATGTAAGAATGAAGAAAATAAATTAGCTTCCTCAAGATTGGGTTTCTCATGTAAGATTCTCAAAACTAAGTTATGTAGAAGCTTAGCTCAGGCCTTGGTGATAGGTCCTATAGGAGTCTGATTCCTATCAACTTGCCATTTGGAGAAGCATCATTAATTGTTTCAAATTGTTGTTTGCTATCGTGACTAAAAGTGTATGTTGAAGTGTATGTTACAACGTGGGTGAGTAAGTGATTTTTGTGAGGTATAGTGAATGGTGTAGTGAGGGTTGCAATGTGGTTTATTATGTGTATTGTAATTGGAGAAGTGTTGCACCATAGTTGTGTTTGTTGCCGTGGTGTATGTAGTGAAGAGAGTAGTGTTGTTGTATAAGTGAACCATGGAGTATTTGTTGTATTAATTGTTTGTTGTGCCGTGGATGTGTGAAGATTAAAGGGGATTTAGTGTTTTCTTTTGTAGTGTATTATTGGTTTGTTGAAGTAGTAAGCAACCATGTTAAGTGACTTATTTTTATCTACTAATGTAGTACGTTAAGCCTTGACTTCTTCTCCAACCATTGATGATGGGCAAAGAGAAAATTTACTTCACACTTCTTGTAGGGTGCAAGGTAATTTGTGTGTTATTATTATTGATGGTGGTAGTTGTACTAATGTTGTGGCTGCTTCATTAGTATCAAAATTATAACTTGTAACAACCCCACATCTAGAACCCTACACATTACATTGGTTGAGTGAGCAAGGGAGTCTCCATGTGATTAAGAAGGCTAGGGTACCTTTTAGTATAGGGGATAAATACTATGATGAGATTAAATGTGATATTCTTCCCATGTGTGCATCCCATATATTGCTTGGCAGGCCATGGTTGTATGATGGGAGGGTCTTTCATGATGGTTATAGAAATACTTATATGTTCCAGTAAGATGGTAAACGTATAATATTGAACCCTATGTCACCATCAAAAGTCTAAGAGATGCAAAGACAGATAAGTCAACCATCAAAGGTTCCTAAGGTTCATAGTTAGATAAGTCAACCTTTAGAGGACCAAGCGATTCAGAAACAGATGTGTCAACCATCGAAGGTCCAAAAAGGTTAGGGGCAGATGAGTAAACCATCATAGGGCCAAGAGGTTCAAAGACATATAGGTGAAATAGGGAAGGAGAAAACAATATTAGTGGGATAGTTTGAGTTGGAAGAGGTCATAGTGGATGATAGACCATTATATGTGTTGTAGATAAGTCATATCTTAGAGATGGAGAGGCGAGAGCAACTACGCCCTATGGTATCTCAAGTACGAGGAGATTATAGTGATATTTTCACAGATAACTTGATAGGAGGATACAAATTCTTTATTGCATTTGACTTATCAGATTTGAGGACAAATCTTCTTAAGGCCCGAGGAGATGATAGGAATCAAAATCTTACAGGACCTATCATTAGGGCAATAGCCAAAGGGATACAAAATTTAGCGATGAGGGTCTTTTTTAAACAAACTGGTCTTGAAAATATTTGTATACTAACTTCTTTTCCATTACTTATTTGTTGTGCATTCCAGCAGGTATACTTGTGGGTTTTTACAGGGCGATAGATAAACTCGCTAAAGCTTGGCTTGAAGGTTATTCATGGACCAACATAAACAAAAACAAAACTGGTCCAACAAATTGTTCGCTTGAATCGAAGAACTGGCTACTTAAAGAACATTTTACTTGTAATTGTTGTTTTGAGAACCAGCCATTTCATTTAGCAATTGTAATTTCTTTTCTTGGAATTGACCACTTAAGTGGCATCTTTGTAACTTTTTTATACATTTTTATCCTAATAGGAGCAAGTATAGATACTTGCTAACTAGGGTTTGTAGGGAGCTTTTGACATTTTGAACAAAAGCATCTTGTTGCCATGAGAGAGAGTGAGTCCTTTTACTAATACATACACTCTTATCAATTTCTAAGAAATTGTAGCGAGTGAGGCTTGGAATTCTTGTGAGTAGTATTAAGAACTTCTAAGTTGCTTCCTTTTTATTACTAGTGTGTAATATCTAGTGATAATAGGTTATTTTCCATCATTTGTTGTTCATGCCAATTAGGGTTCATATTGCTCCAATTTTACTAGATTGGAATTGCATGTTATATGTAACTTGGTTGGTATTGAAGTCCTTTGTGTTACTTTCCAATTGATTCACGTAATTTGGGTTTATGTTATACTTGGCATTACGCCATTTGTAAGTCCATTTTGTATATTTGTTTGAATGATTATACAATTGCAATTATGTACATGTGCTTGCACTTTTAAGCACATCACACTTGAAGAAACTTTCTAAGAACCGCAAGCACAATTCCTGGATGAAGATTTATTAATGGCTAAAAGTGATTTTAACTCTGAAAAAGAAAAGATTCTCAAATGAAAGTTGTATTTTGATGGAGTTAACAATGTATTTGGCTGTGGAATGGGGACAATGCCGGTTTTACTTGAAGCTAACCAATTCCCTATAGCAACAAGGCTCATGTTTTTATATACCAACAACATCAGAAAATATGAAGCATGCATTCTAGGTCTCAAAATGGCCCTGGATATGGGAATTCATGACTTAGAAGTATATGGAGAGTCCTCACTCATTATTTGTTAAACCTATAGAGAATATAAGATGAAAGATCTAAAATTGGTAACTGGTCGCTAGCACTTATCAGGATTAATAAGGAAGTTGGGAGAGATTACATTCACATATATACTAAGGATGCATAACTAGTTTGCCAATGCCTTGGCTAAGTTAGCATCTTTGACCTAAATATCAAAAGGGGTAGAAATCTAACCTCTCAAGATCAAGATTGAAGTTAAACTTGCTTTTTGTTTAGCTATAAAAGGAACACAAGATGATAAGCCCTGCTATCATGACATCAAGTAACTACTTCAAGAGGAAAGGTATCCAAAAAGGCTGACAAGAAAGACAAAAAAATGCTTAGAAGGTTAGCAAGTTATTTTCTACTAAGTGGGTTTACGTTATATAAGTGATCATTTAACAACACATTATTGAGATGTGTGGATGAGAAAGAAGTAGACACCTATGAAAGAATTACACGAGGGAATATGTCGTCATCACATGAATGGGTACATGTTAGTTAGGAAAGTCATGAGAATGGATTATTATTGCTTGACTATGGAAGCTGACTAAATAAAACACATGAGACGTTGTCATCTATGTCAAATTTATGCCAATAAAATAAATGCCCCTCCTTAGAATCTTCATACACTTTCTTCACCATAGCCTTTCTCTATGTAAGGTTTAGACATAATTAGACCAGTTAACCCAAAAACATCCATTAGCCATTGATTCATACTAGTGGCAACCGACTATTTCACCAAATGGGTCAAAGCATCCTCGTATGCCAATCTTACCAAAAGAGTAGTGGCCAAATTCATCAAGAGGGACATTATTGCTTGATATGGATCTCTTGAGTTAATTATTATAGATAATGGCATAAACCTCAACAATAAGCTCATGATATAATTGATACGATTCCAAGAGCCAAGATACGAGCACCAAAGAAAACAAAGTCAATCCGAGCTCAAGGTGGCAGTACGAGGACCAAAAAAGGAGGACATAGACGTCGGGAGGACCCAAGGCAAAGATCAGCCAGCCTTGAATAAAGGCCAGCCGAGTTAGCTTCAAGGCCGCCGGCCTTGGAGCCGACCTAAAAGTAGGCTGCTGGCCTTTGGCCGGCCTTGAATGGTTTCGCACAATTTTTTTTAGGATGATATAAATAAGCGTCCTTAAGGTTTTGAGAGGGGGAATGTTATTTTGGTTGTAAAACAAAGACACTTTGAGCAGTGTGAATCTTCTTTGGAGATTTGTGAATATTGGGAATTGATTTTTCTCTTTATTCTTATTGTTCTTATCAAATTCTTGGTTCTTTAGAATTTGTAGCAAACATGGTTATTGAATTCTTGGAATTCTTTAACCATAGTGATTGATTTATAAAACATGGTCTCTATCGTTCTATGATTTGATTGCAAATCAGTTTAATTTTATCAATCTTGGCATCTATAGATTGATAATTTTATCCATATCTTTGATTTTATTCGTTAGTACCAAAATCCAGAAAACCCTTAAAATTTGTGACATTTGATTGTTATTGACAATTTGGTTTGTGTGAAGGAATTTGAATCCGTTTTTGAATCATTTAGTTTCAGAGCATATCCGAATCCGCATCATTTTGGTATCAGAGCAAAGGTTGGATTCGTAAGGATTCAGAGCGAAGGATTCGATCAGATCGTGGGTTAAATCGGTAAAGCTGTTGAATCTCAACTCAATTGTAGTTTTAATTCAATACTGTTGTTGGTTGGGAAATTTGGAAATTTATTTTGTGAATTGTATTGCTGTGAATTGGTGATTGGGCTGTAGTTGAGAATTGGGGTTTTGCTGAATTCAGTTGTTGGGTGTTAAATTGCTGTGAATTGGTGTTTGGGGCTGTTGTTGAGAATTAGGTTGTTGGTGAATTTCTATTGCTGACTATTGAAGGGTAGAGATGTCGTTTTAAGGAAGTGTTCAAAACAACAACAATAGGAATGATGCTGACAATGAGGGTGAGGTTGTGACTAGGGCTGAGTTCAATAAAATCCAAGAAAATCTTATATTGATTATGGAGAGATTGGAGGTTAGGGATAGAAGAAGCCATAGTGGTGCAGGAATTAGGAGGAGAGACTCTAGTAGTGAATCTGGTGCTAGTAAAAACACATAACACACACAAAATACTCACTAATCCAAATCTTATTTTTCTCTCATTCACACACAGGAAAGAGGAAGAAGAAGGAGTGATTTTGCATAGGAAAAAAAGATTTGCCTAGATCTAAGTGTTTCTGAATAACTAATCTTAGTTATGATATGTTTTTTTCATAAACGTTGAAGTCTTTTTATCTATATTGAAGTTTTTATATCTGTGTTTTCATTTGTATTTGTATTTGATGTAAGATTTTAGGAAAATACTAGTATAATTGTATATTTTATAGAAAAGATTGTTCGGTAATGTTAAATTATAACTTATTAAATATGATTTATATAGATGTTGCATGCATAACATGTAATCTTAATTTTTGTATTAGAATGAGGATTGACTACCGTAAATAATGTGAAATATGTATAATGTGAAATAATTGTTGTAGTATTATACAAAAATTTTGAAATATTTAGTGGAAAAATATGATTGAAAAATAATTTCGAACAAATATTTGAAAAAAAAAATTGTTTGGAAATAATTGGAAGAAAATTGAAATTAAAATTGAAAGGAGAAATGACAGGTACAATTTTTTTGTATAAATATTATTCTAATTTTTTTGTATAAATATTATTGAAAATTATAAAAAAAAATTATTGTGCTTGAAAATTTGTAATATTTAGAATATGAAATATTTTTTACATTGTTGTAAAATCATACATAAATGGTTGAAATTTTTAGTAGCAAAAATGTTATTAAAAAATAATATCTGAAAATTTTTTAGGAATAATTCATTTGCTAATAATGGGGAAATTTTTTAAGATTTGAAATATTATGGAAATTGAATTTTTTATTGAAATTTTTAGAATGTTGTTATTGGAAATTATCATATTTATTAAAAACTTATAATTTAGATATATTGTGGATGGAGGAAAAATGACTGATTGTAGGAAGTTGATGATCTATGCATTTGGAAATATTATGCTCGGTAACTAGAAGCTATAGTATGATAGGGATCTGGTAAAGAAGTTAAAAATGAAGAAAAACATTAGGTATAACGAATTTTTATATAGAATATGTCGTATTATTAGAATTGATCCAATCGAAGTAAGGGTTGAGATAATTCAAAGGCATCCTATGTTCCATAAGGACAATACATGTTATGTGTCGATGGCAATCAAAGATGATGAATATGTTGAAAATTTTATTGAAACGGTTGAATCATGTAGAGATCGTGGCATATAACAATTATTTATTAGAATTTCTGACAATTTGGGGGGGGCTCGGTAAGATAGAAATTCAATATAAGCAATCAGCTACAGTTGTCACATGACATTGTAGAAATGTAGCTAAAGCCATTGAGGTTTCGTTCGTCAATTCCAACCCCAATGGAAGTGAACGATGAGGATGAAATAGATAGAGTAGCTACTCTAGTGTTACAGCGACCAGAGACATAGGATCTGTACATGGTTCATGTGGCAGCGGAGGTTGCAATTGACACCGATGGTAGAATAGGTGTTAAGCAGGATAGTAGTGATAACGAGGAGATTTCTGATGAGGATGAGGATGAGGGAGATGAAGTAGTGGAAGAAGAGTCTCCAATCGTACAAACCTACTCGAGATAGCTAATATATCGAGTAGAGCAGGCTAAACCACCTACCATGCCAGTTAGAGATTCTGTTATATATTATAATTATGGGGGTGATAGTGGTTACATTTACTTCAAGCAGGAGCAAACAGATATTTGTAGTGGTTCGAGTAGCAATGACGATTTTTATAGGTCCATGAGATTCAGGATGAAAGTAGATATCATTCAAGTAGTGAAGTCTTACCATGTAAATAACCATTGCAACTTCATTATTGTAGAGTCTACCCCATTGCTGTAGTTTGTTAATTGTATGAGAAGAGACGACGATTGTAAATGGAGGCTTCAAGCTTGAAAGAAGAAGTTTGAGAGCATGTCCGTAGTGATGAGATTCGAGGCTCCACACTCATGCAATAACCCATTAATTAGTCAAGGTCACCTATAGTTAGATTGCAATCTCCTTGCCAGTTGATTTGTAAATCTTTTTAGGGAGAATCCTTATATAAAGGTGGTTGAGCTGACTTATGTTATCGAATAGGAATTTGTCTATACGATCAGCATGAAACAGGTTTGGGAGGGAAATAAATGGGCCATTCAGCTCGTATACGGGAACTGGGAGAAGTTTTATGATGAACTGCCAAAACTTCTTAATGCAATAGAAAATACAAATCCCAAAACACGAATAGATTAGGAGTGGAGCAGATCGAACACCCCTAGTGTGTCCACTTTGAAGTGGGTATTCTGGGCCTTTGGGCCATCCAATGCACTATAGAGATTCCTTAGACCTATTATTACCATTAGTGCCACCTTTTTGTATAAAAAGTACACCCACAAGTTGCTAGTTGCTTGTGGCATTGATGGCAACAATCATATACTTCCGCTAGCATTCACTTTGGTTGATTAGGAGATAGTTGAGACATAGGGCTGGTTTTTGCAAAAACTAAAGGAATATGTCGTTAGCGACCGTGAAGCTTGTGAAACCATTTGCCTCATATCGGATAGACATGTAAGCATGAGATCAGTAGTTCGAGAAGAAGATAATAGATGGTAGCCTCCATTTGTGATGTGGCGGTTCTGCCTCCGATACGTTGTAAGCAACTTCAACTCTACACATAAAAACACTTAGTGTAAGAAGTTGGTCACGTATGCCAGGTTCCAAGCACAATCTCACAAGTTGAATTATGTGATGGAGCAAGTGGGGATGATTTTGCTAAATGTGTTAGATTGGTTTTACGACATGCCATTGGATATGTAGACATTAGCTTATGATGGCTGCTATCGATTTGGGTATATGACATCTAATGTTGTTGAAAGCTATAATTCCATATTTAAGGGGGCTCGAGGGTTACCTATGACTGCTTTGGTGAAGAAAACGTTCTACAACGGCATCGGATACTTCATGGAGAAGCGAACAAAGGTAGTGAAGAATATAGCGAAGAGTAGAATTTTCACCAAAAATGCAATCAAAACGATCGACCAATGGAGTTTACGAGCTAACAACTACAGGGTCATCAACTATAGCAGGCACGATAGAATTTTTAAAGTCCTTACCGGTAGTCGCTGTGTTGCCAGTGGGTTAAGGGGAGGGAGCTAAACTCACGTTATTGACTTTGCTCGTAACACATGCAGTTGCCACAAGTGGCAAATATACAGAATTCCATACTCCCACACATATGCAGTGGCCACCTCGCTTAGGCTTGATATGACGCATTTTATACCGATTGGTATAGATGGACACATTAGAACTAAACATATATGATGCATTTCATGCATATAGGGGACGAGTTGGATTGGCGTTAGTGCACTTCTCGAGACTCCACCCAAGGGGAGACCTTGTACAGTAGAGGGGAAAGCCAAGGCGGAAAAGATACTACATGGAGATGGACCTTAGGGAGTGTCCAGATCAAATCATATGTGGAATTTGCGGAGAGGGGGCATAATAAAAAAACATGCCTACATCAACGCGATAATGGTAACTGATGAATATAATTACATATATTATTACGTTCGACATTGCATTTATGATGCTAACATTAGCTTTTTCTTTTTTGCAGATTAGGTCAATCCTTGACTACTTCATCTAGTTTATTTAAAGACGTAGCAGAAAGGGGATGCTTTATATTCTGTATATATACACGCAATTTTGTCATTCATTGAGAAGCTGTTTTAAATGTCAATTTGTTTAGACATTTGTTAAATTTTATGAAATATTCAAAGATGTAAAATTGTACATGTACACATTATTGGTGCATGGAATGCATATTGATTTGTTACAAATTGTAATAATACATAAATTTCATCATTGTAGTACACCATATACATATGCAAATAATTAAAAACCTATCTCCTACCTTTAGTGAAATGCTTAGCTAGCTAAGCGTAGGCGTTAGATGGCCTTGCATGCGGAATTAGAGGAGAGTCAGACTCTTAGGTGGCATGCTGGTAGGGAGAACTGTTGAACACTCGTGGTTGCATGGGACTCCATTGATGTGGCTGATTCGATAATTCACCCTACTCCATAGGTTACTTTCTAGGGAATTACCTTTGTGGAGTTGGCGGTGTTGGTACAGGACCACTAATAGAATGGCAATGCGGTGTCTCATATTGGTTGAACGTCAGCCCTGTGTTAGGATGCACTGCATCGGGATTAACATGTATCTGTTGGTCCTGCCTAGGATTTTCCTCTACCTTATCGTGGTTTCAAGGTCAACGCCGTCCCCCCCATTCATCACTATGGTTGTGAGTATAGTGTTATGTCCCCCCCCCCCCAATGGTGAAGCATAAACTGAAGACCTTGAGTAGTTATTCTCACAGTCGTGTCCTTGAGTTAAGATGCACAGCATCAGGATCAACATGTATCTGTTGGTCCTGCCCAGGATTTTCCTCTACCTTACCATGGTTTCAAGGTTAACGTCGTCCCCCCATTCATTGCTACGGTTGCGAGTATAGTGTTACGTCCCCCCATCCCCATGGTGAAGCATAAACTAAAGACCTTGAACAATTATTCTCACAGCCGTGTCTATGTCCGGTGACATGCAAATCTATCATAAAAAGGTGTCACCCTGCAAGTATGAAAAAAGCGTAAATTAAGGTTAACATGATCATGTAATTATTTGGACATTAGTTAAAGTGTATGTAAATCATTCTTACTAGAAATTCAAAAACTACCCCCGTGCGGGCAATGTATCTCCTACTTATCAACCCATACCATTGCAGGTAGCTATCATGCACACCACTAGGGCCCTCCATAGGAATGACTTAACCAACCCACTATTTCCACATGTTCAAATACACTTCATGCTAGACGGTCTAGTCGACATCAATCTGGCTATGCAAGTCGATTTCATGTAGCTCTGGCTGCATGTTCATTGACTACGGGATATATTGGAACCCATCGAATTGATTAGCTACTCGATTTGGGAAATGCCACTCAATAATGTGGAAACAAATGAGTGGTACCTAAGCTGTCCAAACGTACATGCTAGCTTTGTAGAATATGATAATATATTAATCAAATTCGTGTCATATGGCTCTCATTCAACTTGAAAATAGGAAATTTTATTTACTTTAAGTGATAATATAATTAATTGCAAGGAAAGAAATATGATTATTGAGGTACTTGCGACATATTTTGCCTATCTAGCATATCTCGATATACACAAACTACGTGGGCAGGGTGAAACTGTGTGTCCTTCCACGTGTTCTACCGTGCTGCCAGTAGACATTCGGTTGGTAGTCTGTGTCGACTAATGGGTGCAATGTGGGGAAATCTGTCCCAAGCTCACACCTGTAGCAATATGGCCGCCCTTCCAATCCAATGTGACGACGGTGACGATGCGACATATAGTTGGCAATAAAACCATGCTAGAAATGTGGCCCCCTAGCTATATGTCCCAACGATGTCAAAATGTGCCAGCAATGGTAACCACAATGTGTACATGAGGGAGCTGGATTTATCGGAAAAGATAAATCCCCCTAACAGGTATAGAATGCATGCAGGAGTAACTCGATGTATTTGCTCCACATTGGCATCCAATGGGATTAGCCATAATATATCGCAGAGTTATATCATACTAATGCGCCCGCTTCTACCGTTGGACCCAAGTCTCGCCCTCAGCAGTTCTTCGCATATTGCTCCACAATCCAAGTAACTACTCCCTGTAACCGCCTATCCACAGGGAGTCCTAACTGGATCACCACATCCCGTAGTGTGATGGTAAACTCCCCCATTTGCATGTGGAATGTATGCATCTCTAGACGCCATCTCTCCACCAGTGTTGTAATCATGTGCTAATTAAGGGATATGTACAACAACCGATTGACACCTTCGATTCTAGCCAGCTACAAGTATTTCTCCATTCGTACATTGAATGGGATCGTATGCTTGTTGTGACAAAGCGACAACTCACGCCATTGCATAGTGAAGGTTGCTTGCTCCTATGCCAACATGTCAAATGTTTCCCTATTTCTAATGCAATGTAAACTAATTGTTTAGTAAAATGTCCACTACCTCTCCGTCCTAGACTGCTTGTGATCGATGACTGGCCTGCTGCATTAAGACTAAAGGATCAAAAGGTCCAGGCTCTATCCATAATTTAAAATTGTACAAATAATTTATAGTTACAACCAATACAAAATTTTTCACTAGTTAATTTTATAGCAATTAAATAATGATATATTAATGACTAATTCCCTTTGATTAATAGATAACTAATAGCTAGTTAATTTTATAACTCAGTCTATAAAAACATACAAATAATCCCACCTTGCAACAAATACACAATATTTCACGAATTACTTTTATAATAATTAATTAACTATATATTAACAACTAATCACCTTTAATTAATAAATAATTACTAACTACTTACTCTTATGACTAATTTTACTAAACTATACAAATATTTTACATTTCTACCCAATATAAAATTTTTCATTAATTAGTTTTATAGCAATTAATTAATAATGTATTAACGACTAATTTCCTTTGATTAATGGATAATTAATAACTAATTAATTTTATAACTTAGATTACAAAAGCATACAAATAAACCCACCTTGCAACAAATACAAAATATTTCACTAATTACTTTTACAACAATTAATTAATGACTAATCATCTTTAATTAATGGATAATTACTAGCTACTTACTTTATGACTAATTTTACTAAACTATACAAACATTTTACATTTCCACCAAATACAAAATTTTTCATTAATTAATTTCTTAGTAATTAATTAACAATATCTTAACGACTAATAACTACTAATTAACAGTTAATTAACAATAACTTAATTGCTGCTATGTTTACCAAAATATATTATCATAACATATATACGTAATTCATTTACTAAAGTTAATTAACCATATATTAATAATTAATTAATAGTTAATTAACAATAACTACTACTTCAATAGAATTTATGCAGTATACATATTTATATGTCATAAAATTTATGTAGTATACTACTTTAATAACAGTGATAAAATTAAATTTTTTCTTAAGAAAACATACTGCGATCTTGATAAAAAAAATTTCACATGCGTATTTAAGTAGATTAAAATCTGCATAAAACACAAATTGCGAAAACAAAAATTTGCAAAGTGAAGTTTTGTTTTTAGAAGAAATTCAAAGATCGAAATGTGAAATGTGAACATATGAACTGAACTAAGGATTTGTATTTATATTTGAAAGTATCGGTGTAAATTTTTTCCTGTGTATTACTGTGTACATTTACTATATCACTTTTAAGTTTGCAAATATACTTTTATAATAATTTTATAGGTTTGCAGACATACTTTTATAATAATTTTATAGGTTTGCAATAACAGATTCGTATGGTTCAGAAAAAAAAAATATACTGGAGGCATCCTATATATATATATATATATATATATATATTTACACTACAGTCGCATATGAGATTCACAACTACGAAACCTATTTTAGTAATATGTTTTACGGGTATAATATTTACATAATTTTAAAAAATATATATTTAAATATGTTACCCCACAATGCAATGCCAGAAGATATTAAGGTAAATACTTATTGATTATATAATTGCTATTGTAAGTTGATGATTGCCCCAATTACTCATATATTATAAACTTGACAACCCTTTTCTAATGTGATACTTCTTTTCACCTTTTCCTTAAAATAAATTACTTTTGAAATTATTAATTTTAAATATTAGGGAAAATCACATTAACCATCCATGGAAATTCTTAAGATTGTATTGATACATTCAATTTTATAATTGTACATCTATGTGGCATAATATTGAGCTCCCAATAAGTTTCAAAAGTATGTAGACAACCTAGATAAGTTTTATAATTGTCTAGATACCATTTGAAGCTTTTTATAAGGGAGGGTCCAATACATGTTAGAGGGATGTAAACATAAAAAAAAAAAAAAAAAAATTGGAGAGTATGTGTGTAATTTCAAAAGTTTATAAAGATAATTGATGTAATTTACTCTAATTGTAAATATAATTTTCAGACCTATTATTTAAATATGATAAACTCCCTAAACTTTTAAAGCGTTTGTTTAGTTCTATAACTTTTAAGGATATTAAATATTGTAAGCCATTATTAAAACTCTAAAAGCTTTTGCTAATAGGCTTATAATTAGCAACCATACCTGAGGTTTATGTATACTTCTAAAAGTTAATATAGAGAATTGATGGAGCTATGTAGATATGTAAAGAGTTTATTCATACCCATCAATAATAATTATATAAAGAGGCATATGTATTATTATTAATAAAAAAGAAAGAAAGAAAGAAACTGAAGCTTCATTGATAATCATCAATATACTCAGTCAACGAGGTTTAACGGAACTAATGAGTAACTAGCCCAAGTTGGACGACCCACGCCGAGTGTACAGCCTTTGATCATTCCTTTTGGAGCAACAAATCCTTATCTCCCTTCAACCAGTTTTAAGGGTTCTAAACTGACATCATGATGCTTGGTCAACTGTCTACCGACTGCAGCACCGATCTGGGAGATAAGGAAGAAATAATAATAAGAATAATAGTACAAACAATATGATTTTTCTAACGGGTGTGTTTCATGCACACATTGCAACGCATCAAAGTAAAAAATAAAATAAGTAATAATAAAAAACCTAACAGATTCATCACTTTCTTTAAACCATCTTATTCATTTCTTTACTAATTTTCTTGTGTTTTACACTGGCTAATCTGGAAGATTTCATGTATTAGATATGAATGAACTTCTATCAAAATTTTGGAATATACAAGGTTTGTGTTTTATATGATAGACCTGTGAATTTAGATAATATGCAAATAAACTTGGAGTCAATATCTAAACATAAACTTTGGTATTGATTATGATGTTGGGAGGGAAAAAGAAAAAGTTCCGGTCATGCGTATCCCAAGACCTAATTTAGAAATTAAAGGAAAAAAATTGCATTAAAAAAAAGAATATGCTTTTCAAAAAGCAATTTTATTCAGATGTACAAAAAAATTCTTCTTTGGCACTTAGAAAATACCTTAGGATTCTCATTAATAATTTTCTTCTTATAAATGAAACTAATATTTAAAATTCATAATTTTAGAAGTAATTTATTTTAAGGGAAAAAAAAAGTAGTATCACAATAGAAAAGGGCAGTCAAGATTATAACTTAGAGCAACAGGTGCAATTGTAAATTTATTGTAGTAAATTCATAATTGTAAGTATTTATAATCACAATTTTTTTCTATTGTAGTTATAATTTATACATTGAAATAATTTTTAAAGTTTGTAATATCAAAAACCGCCACAAAGTATATATTGCTATTGTTGTATGTCCACCATCTTCAAGTCGCAGGTAAGTAGAGGCAGTTTTAAAATATACAACATACACAATGGTAGCAAGCTACATTTTCCAACTTTTTTTACTGAAATATTTGAATTGTTCCAATAATGTATAAATTATAACTACAATAAACTACGCTACCTTTACTGTTTATATCACATATAATGTAAGAACTAATAAGTACATTGTGAAAGGGACATGGCTTAGGAAAATGAAAAATGCTATTCTGATTTACAATTTTATTTGTGTATTTTATATTTTGAGCTGCTGCAAAAAGGACGAAGTATGTTTTCGAGGTGCAATTAAATAAGTAATATTAAAGGCAAAAAAGTAATACTTGTTTTTCATGTATGAAATGCATAAGAATGCCACATGAATCATCGGTTGATGCTATATATATGTTATGGAATGTCAATTTCATGCTTAATTTCAAGTCAGTGCTGCTTGTTTCGTTGACAAATTATGTGTTAAATGTCAATAAACTAACTCAAGAACATACTAAACATGAAAATAGAGATGAGAGAATTTCAATGAATATATCTTATTCATATATGTTGAGATTAGAGATGAGAGAATTTCAATGAATATATCTTATTCATATATGTTGAGATTACAACAGGAGAGCAATATATAACAAGAAGAGCAATGGGAAACCTACACTAAAAAAGGTAACAGATCACCAATTCCTTGCTACAAATCAGGAACGTAATTGGTACCAAAAATAGGAAGAACAAAAATAGGAAGAAAATATTTACAATGGTAAAGAATATGTAAAGAATATTTCTACACACCCCCTCAAGTTGGTGCATAGATATCATGTATGCCCAACTTGTCAATCCATCTCAGAAAATCACGACTAGTTACTGCCTTAGTTAAAACATCTGCCAATTGGTCTTCTGATCGTATCTGAGGTAACTCCAAATTTTTATTATCCAGCTTCTCCTTGATAAAGAATCTATCAACTTCAACATGTTTAGTTCTATCATGCTGGACTGGATTATGAGCTATATCACGAGCAGCCTTATTATCACAGTACAATTGAATTGGACGCTGTAAAGGATAACCCAGGTCTTGTAGTAACAATTTCAGCCATATAGCTTCACATAATCCAAGTGCAATTCCTCTATATTCAGCTTCTGCACTTGAGCGAGAAACCACATGTTGTTTCTTGCTCCTCCAGGTAACAAGATTACCTCCTACGAATGTAAAGTAACCAGATGTAGATCTCCTATCTATTAATGCTCCAGCCCAATCAGCATCCGTATATACAACAATATCTTCTATAGTTGCATTTTTCTTGAACAAAATACCTCTTCTAGGTGAAAACTTCAAGTATCTCAATATTCTCATGACTGCCTCCATATGTTTCTCTCCAGGATTATGCATGAATTGGCTGACAATACTCAAGGCATATGCTAGATCAGGTCTTGTGTGAGCCAAATACATTAGTCTCCCAACAAGCCTTTGATATCTTCCTTTATCAACAGGAATTTGACCTTCTTCTATGCATAGTTTCAATCCTTCTTCAACTGGTGTATTAACAGGTTGACAACCTGACATTCCTGTTTCCTTCAATAAATCTAGAATATACTTTCTTTGAGATAAGAAAATTCCTTCCTTTGATCTTGAGACTTCTATTCCAAGGAAATATTTCAGATAGCCCAAATCCTTCATCTCAAATTCTTTTGACAAGTATTCTCTTAGAGCTTTTACCTCATCAGGGTCATTACCAGTTATAACCATATCATCAACATATACAATGAGAGCTGTGACTTTATCCTCCACTCTTTTCAGAAATAATGTATGGTCTGAATTACTTTGACGGTATCCAAAAACAATCATTGACTTTGTGAATCTTCCAAACCATGCTCTTGGGGACTGCTTTAATCCATATAACGCCCTTTTTAATTTGCACACTTTTCCAGTCATTCTTTCATGCATCGCACATCCTGGTGGAAGCTCCATATAAATCTCCTCATTTAGTTCACCATGCAAAAAAGCATTCTTCACATCAAACTGATGCAGAGGCCAATCCAAATTTGCTGCTAGCGACAACAATACTCGTACTGTGTTGATTTTGGCAACAGGAGCAAAAGTCTCTTTATAATCAACTCCATAGGTTTGAGTATATCCTTTAGCAACCAATCGTGCTTTAAAGCGTTCAATTGTACCATCAGCTCGATATTTGACAGTGAATACCCTACGACATCCTACTGGTTTCTTTCCTGGTGGACAATCAACAAATTCCCATGTTCCATTTTTTTTTAGTGACTCCATTTCTTCATTTATTGCTGCTTTCCACCTCGGATCAGCTAACGCTTCCTATTCATTGTTAGGAATAACTACAGAAGATAATTGATTTATAAATGCCTTATTTGATTCTGATAAATTATGAGTTGAAACATAGTTATTCATGGGGTATTTAACTTTACTGGAAAGAGAAGGTTCATAAGTTGGTTTAGGAATACCTCTAGTGGAACGTTCAGGCAATTGTTTCCGGATAGGTTCAACTTGCATGTTAGAAGCATCCAAAATAGACGATTGGTGTGGTACATCCAGGACATCATTTTCTCCAATTGCTTCTCTACCCAGATCTTCATGTGGCAATTCTGTAGTAGTCAAGTCTCCAGTCACGTCTTCAGACTGTTGTTCAACAAATTCTTCAGGTTGTGCAGTAGATTTTTCAGGTTCATTTATAGGATCAATCCTGTAGTATTCCTGAAGTTCATAATCAAGTGTCATGATGTCCTCCTGGTAATTCTTCCCCTGAAATTCAGGTTGAGCAAAATACATTTTTTCCTCATGAAAAACTGCATCTACTGTAACAAACATCTGTTTAGTGGGAGGATGATAGCATTTGTATCCTTTTTGTTGTATAGCATTTCCAAGGAACACACATCTCAAAGCTCGAGGAGCTAGTTTATGGCGTTGTTGCTTATGAATATGTACAAAGACAAACACATCCAAACACTCGGAGAGGAAGACTTGATATAGGTGGATAGCTCACAGTCATGCACAAAGTGTGTAATGGTGTTTGAAAATCAAGAACTCGTGAGGGAGTCCTATTAATTAAGTAAACTGCAGCACACAAAGCTTCTCCCCAATAAGAAAAAGGCATATGAGCTTGGATTAATAGAGCACGAACCACTTCAAGAAGATGTCGATTTTTTCGCTCTGCTACGCCATTCTGTTGGGGCGTATCAACACATGTGGTTTGATGCAAGATGCCTTGTGTGTCTAAATAATTTTTTATCTCCAAGTTTTTATACTCACCACCATTATCACTACGGAGGATCTGAACTTGTGCATTATATTGAGTCTTGATTATTCTGCAAAACCTTTGAAATAAGATATTCACCTCACTCTTAGATTTCATTAACCACAGCCATGTCATTCTACTGCAATCATCTATAAAAGTAACAAACCAACGAGACCCCCCTAATGTATGAATTTTAGATGGTCCCCATACATCGGAGTGAATAATCATAAATGGAGATAGACTTTTATTCAATACTGGTAAAAAAGAGGTTCTATGACTCTTTGCAAGTTCACATACATCACAATGCATACTGGAAATATCAATCTTCTCAAACAAACTAGGAAATAGTTTCTTCAAGTATCCAAAAGAAGCATGTCCCAATCTTCGGTGTTGTAACCAGATTTCATTTTGACTGCTAGCAGAATTGCCTCCATTCACTGCAAGAGCTTGACGTAATTTATCTGAAATTGTTGTTTTCAAATCCAGGTAGTATAAATTCCCGTGCTTAGTACCACAACCAATCGTCTGTTTTGTTTGGATGTCCTTAAACAAACAAAAGGTAGGCCAAAAAACAATAATGCAAGATAAGGCCGTTGTAATTTGAGAAACAGACAAGAGGTTATATCCAATGGAAGGAACAATAAGAACAGAATCTAAATTTAAAAATTCTGTAACTTTTAAAGATCCTTCACCAACAATAGGAACTTCATCACCATTAGCAGTTGTAACAAAATTTTGTGAGGAGGGTTTAATTTTATCAATTTGGTTAGAATCAAATGTCATATGATTGGTGGCACCAGAATCAATTATCCATGTGTTATTACTAACAGGTGAAGAAGCATAAAAGGACTTACCACCATTACCTGCCTCGGCTATCATCACTGAATGCATTTGTTCACTTTCATTAGTTGCTTTCGCTTCAACAGCTGCAACAGTAGGTTGACCTTTATTTATGTTCTTCTTTCGAGATTTGTTATGATCCCACCAATCTGGATACCCCACCAACTCATAGCAACGTTCTTTTGTATGTCCAGATTCATTGCAGTGTGTACATTTGTATGCTGATTTATTAGTGCTTCGATTACCTCTTTGTTTATTTCTGGCAATCATAGCTACAGTTTCCATAGTTTCAAAATCTCCTTTGAATGTGATTTTCCGATTAGCCTCCCGTCGGATCAAGGCATAACATTCTTCAAGACTGGGAATGGACTCCTTTCGCAAAATATCTCCACGGACTTGTTCAAAGAGGTCATCAAGTCCAGCCAAAAATATGTGCACCCTCAATCTTTCAATTGATTTTCTGTATATTTCAACATCATCAGGATCTTTCATGAAAACTTTGTCTCGATGATCGAGTTCTTGAAAAATCTCAGTGAGTTCACCATAATATTCTGAAAGTGACCTTTCATTCTGCTTAGCTCCAAAGGCCTTTTGATTCAATGCAAAAATCTGCAATTCATCATTCCCATCATAGAACGCTTTCGCCAACGCTGTCCAAATTGCATAAGCAGTAGGCAACCGGACATAGTGTTTCATAATATCAGGAGTCATTGATATTAGCAACCATCTCTTAACTTTCTAGTTTTCCGCATACCACTTCTCGTATCCTTCTTCAGAGTCTTTAGGTGGTGGTGGTTTCCCACGTATATAAGAGAGCTTTTCTCTTTCCGCAATGTGCATCTCCATTAACTGTGACCAAACATCATAATTTGATTCAGTCAAAGTAATGCCAGCGTTAAACGCCCCTTCAGATTGCACTATAACTGGAACATAATTGTTCTTTGAAGATTCAGATTTATCATCCATTTATTCGCAACAGCGTTTCAAATCAATGATTTAGATCAACCACGCTCTGATACCAACATGAAAATAGAGATGAGAGAATTTCAATGAATATATCTTATTCATATATGTTGAGATTACAAATGAGAGCAATATATAACAAGAAGAGCAATGGGAAACCTACACTAAAAAAGGTAACAGATCACCAATTCCTTGCTACAAATCAGGAACGTAATTGATTCCAAAAATAGGAAGAACAAAAATAGGAAGAAAATATTTACAATGGTAAAGAATATGTAAAGAATATTTCTACAACTAATACATTCAGTTTGTGTATTAAATTTTATCAAATTTCAAATGGACAAAAGTTGCTAGATATAGAGGCTTTGTTCGAATAAAGTTTTCTACAGCTGAAATGATTCTTGAGCCTTGCAAAGTGAAAGTGACTAAAATCTCTAACCTGTAAATGGCATACTCATTTGAACGAGGCGACTTTGTTTGAGTAATGTGCTTTCCTGAAACCAAAAGAAAAATAAAAAAAGAAGTAAAAATCATACTTTTCTAAACGAAGTATACTATGTTTATTTTCAGGAAAAGAAAATTACTTTTTTATATGTTTACAATTTTTTTATTATAATTAGCGTTTTTTTTTTTTGAGTTTTAATACTATTTTTAGAAATGAATTGGTATTTTGATTTAAAAAATGGAAGAATAAGGGCATTTTTTAGTAGAAATTGAATTTTTGTTAAAGATTAAGTTTTTTTTTTTACGCAAACTAGGGTAATTATGAATATGATTATAGAGCAGAGTCACTTAATAAAATGAAAGTTATCTTCAAGTGAAGACAAATTTTGTAAAAAAAATAAAATTAAAATAAAAAAGAAAGAAAAAGACAAAACATATATACTTAAAAATATCATGTTTTAAAAATAAAAATGGTAAAACCACAAGTAGAAGTTTTTTTTTTCTTAATTTTTTCAAAAAAAAAAAAAGAATATAAGAAAGGGTAAGAACTACCATTGGCTAGATCTCTTCTGAGTACAAAGGCATCCACAAACAGTAACCATATAAAAAATTACTTTTTTTTTCGCATTTCTTTTATATTTAATTTCATTAATAAATGAAACCTCCTTTTTTATTTAGAAAATTCTCATTTCGATAGATTGATTTGAAGATTTAAATTTTTAAATTCTTCAATCTATGAATCCTAGATTTTTCAAAATTACTAGATCTTGTGTTAGGGATAGGCCACCTAGTGAACCCTAGCACCTTTTTCCGAGCTATAGGTGATGGCAACTCTAATTTCAAAATTCTTTTTCTAAAAAATTACTTTTGCTTAGTTAGTCGAGCTGCTTGTAATAGGTGGGTTATGCTTGATACAAGTTTAAACTCATATTAATAACTTAGTTTTTTATAAAGCTTAGTATATCTCCAACTTACATGCTAAGTGTAAACAAGATAAGTTTAAAACAGGTATGAATCCACTTCAATGTCCACATTTGACAAACCATGTTGAAGGAAAAAATTAAGTCCAACTTAAATGGCTCGCTCCTAGGTCAATTTGTTTAATAGAAAAAAAGGAAAAATTTTGACCATAAGAAATCCCAATTTTCCATTAGCATTCCTTAATAGACTTCCACCAGTAGTAGAGAATTTTCGATCAAACTGCCATCTGCATTGAATTTGTAGCGATGTGTTTAGAGTTTGCTAAACATTTCCATTTCCACTCGACTCAACGAATGCTCTCCAACTCCTTGATAATAGACTTTGGCGGATTTTGACCTTTGAATAGATATAAAAATCAGGAGCAAAGCACTTTTCAGAAATGGGCTTCCCTCGTATAACCGCTGATTGACACAATTGTTCAACCGATTCTTCGCCTTTTGAATTGTAGCATGAAAGATAGTCATACCAACAATCAGTGGACAACCTATGATGATTGAGAATGTCAATACCGTTATGAATTGCTGCTGTTCTTGCACTCAACATAAAAGGCAATCTTGAAAAGATTAATTTGGGCAAAACTGTAAGTACACTGTTTATATTTAATCAATATATACTTAGTTCCTTATATCTGAAATTAAGTATTTAATCTTCCAAATTTAAAAAAATGTGCTTGTAGACCATATTTTACTATTTTTCTTTAAATAAAATAGTAACAAAGTATGAGAAGGAAAAGTACACAAAATTAAGGGCTAAAAGCACCTTTTATAAACAAGCTGCATTGGTGGGTGCGACGCTATATATTGTAGACCAGTTACAATAGCCTAGTTGTTTGGTAGTTGATACAAGTGCTGAAACTAGTATGAGATAATTTGGTATTGGATCTTGAGTCTCGGAACTAGGGGTGTCCATAGTTTAGTTTAGTTCAAAATCTTAGTGAATCGAACCATTTTTAATAATTTGAGTACTAAACCAAATTGCTTTAAATATAGTTTTATTCAAACCATATTCAAAAGCATCTAGTTATTTCGCTGTGCACAATACCCATCTATTATCTATTATACATAGAGGAGGACTAGTAATTTCAAAGAAGCTATGGATTTGCAATTTTTCACTTATACAATACATAGCACCATTTAAGTAAAAAAATTCAATAAGTGGAGTATAAGTTTGAACATTTCTTTCTATAATTATTGCTATTAATACATGTCAAAATGATAGAAAAGGAGAAAAATAACATCATCAAGTTAATAAACAAATTATAGTGATGTTGCAACAAGATAATAACTATCGATTATTGATCTTTCAAATTAAGGCAATTATCAATTATCTAAAATCGTAATTGCAATAGCATAAATCATAAGCATTAGTTATATGTATCACATTCCCCAATCATTATGGCAACGATGGTTTGTCATATATTCTACTTAAGTAGAATATATAAGGTTACAATTACTAAATAGATTTCTAAATTAATTTTAGGATCTTACATTTGTTAATCAATTTTAAAAACATTTTGGCAAATCATTGACTTGCGAAAACGTTTGATGGTTTATTTGTCATAAAACGCATAGTAATAAATTAGGAAGTGATGGGTCTAAGTTCTAAGACCTATAAGGCCCACAAAATACATCCAAAAGGAGATAGGCCATAGAGGCATAGGGAGCTCTCAAAAAGTTTAAGTAGAAAATTGAAACATAAACATAATTTGAAAAAAGAAACATAACTTAGTCATAGTCCTAAACATCATAATCTATATTTGCAATCTCATCCCAAAACTCCTACTTGGAGTTATGTCCCATCAAATTATAAAGCAAGTTAGAAATATTCTCACTTGAAAAAGAAAAATGAGAGTAAGTCACAAGGGACTAGTACATAACATTGTAAATACATATACATGTCATATAAACTTACCTACCAATGCATCAAACATCTACTCAAATCATTTAATTATCTTATTAAACATTTAGTACGGGAGTACTCATGATTTCAAATATCACAACGGGGGACATCCGGTTTGATTCCACCGTAGCAGGCATTAAGGGTTGATAAGAGCAATCCTACTCCACGTCATCGAAAATTGAGTACCTAAGTGGTCTCATTTAAATGATCTCATCATTATGAAAATTTACCAATCACAATACAGTTATAATGTATTGTTTGTTGGATCTTATAACGCCTCAAATGACTCTTAGTATACCTTTTCTTCATTCACAATGCTCATTATCCAATGTGATCTCACATATCAACTATCGAGTGAGTCATCCTTGTTGGCTGTCGAAGTGCTTAACTATTATGCCAATTTTAGGTATATGATTGTAACCATAATCCCAATCTAAGGTTTGTCACTTACTAACTTAAGTAACCATGCACAAGTAGCAAGTAGATACTTAACCAAGTTTGATTATTAGTCTGATTTAATTTTCTAACCTAGTAAGTAACAAGCATCTTGTTGCATACTTGGAAAGGTTGATGATTCCAAAGTCACAATTCGAGTTCCAATTGAGTTGATTGAATTGGTTTTATGCTATAAAAAAAGTAAACTTAAGTTAGATAATTATTCTAAGTCAATGAATTCTACTGTAAGTTTGGTTTAGGCTACTTAAGGTCCATACTAATTAAAAGCCCAATTAGGGTTAATTTGGTCCGATTAGTTTTTAGCTAATTTTAGCCCGATCTAATTAGGATTTAATCATTTCAACTTAATAAGTTATTTAAATTTTAAGTTTAGTTGTGTTTAAGGCTTAATTAGGATATTTGAGTCCTCTAACAATAGTAAGCCCATTTATATTTGGAATTAGGTCTACTAGCATTAATTGAATTAGTTAAATCCAATTTTATTTATTAAGTCCATTTAGATTACTTCTATCTATTTTAAATTAACCTAGGCCTATTGTGTTTAATTAGTCATATTTGTTTTGTTTTACGTTCAATTAATTATTAAGTCTAATTTTAATTTCATTTTAAGTCTTTGGTTAAATTAACGCCTTGTAGGGTTGAAGACCCAAATAAATTTGATTTGTTCATTAAAGCTTATTTAGGGTATAGGCCTTAAAGGTTAATGGGTTCAAGTAGGTTTTTGGGTCTAAGTAGTTTTTTTAGTCTTAGGCTCACCTAGGTTTTATTATAGTCACATAAGTCCATTTTATTAAGCCTATGTCTAATTTATTTTAGATTTTTAATTCAATTTGGACCTCGAAATGGTTTGAATTACTTATTGATATAAGATCCATCTAGGGTACAAGCCACAAAATAGAATAAGCCCAATTATGTTTTGGATTTTGGATCTTGGGCTCATGAGTTATTTGGATTTACATTATTAGGTCAATTCTTATTTTGATCTAATTATGATAGTCAAGTTAATTAAACTTAATTAATCAATTTTGTTTGATAGGCCACTCAAGGAGAGGTTAAGAGAGTGGTCCATGGGCTTATTTAGTTGGGCTAACTTAGATTGGCTGGCCATAGCCCAATTTAATTAAACCAATCATTAATAGCCCAATTTAATTAAGTAATCATTAACTTATTTCCAATTTGTTATAACTAAAAGCCTAGGTCACAACTTGCTCAATTTAATCTTAAATCAAGTGAAACCAAATTTATCACTTCTACTACCCATTTTAACATAGAAAGCCTTATTTATTTATTTATTTAGTTATTATTATTATTATTATTATTATTATTATTATTATTATTATTATATTATTATTATTATTATTATTATTATTATTTTGTTGTAGAGCCCTTAGACTACTAAACTAAATAAGGTTACAAATTTTAATTTTATTAGCCCATATCTTATCCAATTTAGGTCCAAATCACTCTAAACCCAAATCCACATATTCCTATACTTTTTTGGGGTCAAAAAATTCATTTATTTTCCATTTTTAAGCCTAAACATTTTTATCCATTCTACAAGTCCAATTTCAACATATCATTACTTCTATGCCTTGCTTTATGTCAAATCCAACTCTTATTCATAATTAAATAATAATTCTATCAAATTTACTCAAAATAAACATAATATTTTATATTTTTCTTAAAATTAAATATGGTATTAAATCATAGAAGAAAATGAAAAACTCAAGTTCATACAATCCTCCAATTTGACTTAGTTCGTCCTTATGCTTTACTAAATTCAATGCTTATCTTGTAACTTAATTTTTCATTAAATTTAACATTTTGAAAGTATCATAACATGTTTGAAATTCAAAGTTCAACAATCAAATCGATTTGCACTTCCAATAAATCAAGCATACCACTCATTCCAACTTCTAACATGTTAATTACACTAATTAATCACTTAAATAATTTCAAAATCCTCATGTACATACTTCAATCATTAATTTATCATCACCTAATATCCAAATCAAATTTAAGAAGGAAATTAAATTTCAATTCATTAACTATGGTGGCGACAACAATAACAAATGAACATATCTTCCATTAACATGCATGAAACTTTATTTCTATCCACAATTCCAACTCCAAATATTACAATTAACTTGTCACAACATAGATCTATAACCTAAACACCAAACTAGACTTAAAATGACTAAAATTAAAAATATTAATTAAAAAATTCCTAGATTTAATCATCATAATACCACAAGCACTAGTAACCACAAATCTTAAGATTAGTCATTCAATTTCATTTTACTACAATTTATCTCCTAATTTTGTCATATTTCATATTCTTCATGTCATTTCAATTTTACTGAAATTCCCACTTCAAACATATGTGAACATGATGGAAATTTAGGAGTATCAACTAAATCAACTAATTTATTTATTAACTCAACAATATTGTCAAGTTTTACTTCTATCTTGCCATTTACATCCAATTTATCATGCAAACTAATCTTAAATCCACATACCCATATTCCAACTATCAAATTACCAACATTCATCATCTAAATCAGACTTTGCAAGAAAATCAATTCTCATTTTTTTCATTGTAGCGGTAACAACAAGACCCATACACTTATTACATATTATCATTTATCAAACTTCACTTCTATTACCAAATCCAACTCTCAACATCACATTTATCATATTAAAACATGGATTAACATAAAAAATCATCAAATGACACTTATAAATAATCAATGGGGGTGGCAGTTCAACATGGGTTTTGTGCTACTCTCATCAATGTCTAAGAAATCATCAAATCATCGTACTTAATTATTTTTAAGCATCCTATGTTATCAAATCAATCATTGTATTGAACTTACGTTATTGGAGATTCAACTTAACCTTCAAGTTGTCCCTTTACTATTCATAATAAGTCCCAAAGATGGTATTTTTCTTGATTTCAATTGATTTTTCTTACATAGAACTACAAATCTCCACTTAGATTCATGTTTGACAAGTTAAAACTTACTTAAATCAAACTAAACATCACTTACCTTAATTTCCTCCTTGAATCATGATTAAGAGCCCCTTAACTAAGATCCTCACTTGATTTTTCACCAAGATCTCAACAGAAAACAACTAGTATAAGGCTTAATGGGAATTGAAGGGTTTAAGGTGTAGATGAAATTTAATGGTTGTTTTTTTTTTTTTTAAAGAATTTACCTTAGAGAATATTTAGAAGATGAAGATGGAAGCCACTATTTTTCTGTCCTATACTAGGTTTTTATAGTAGGGTTTAGTGAGGGTTTAAGGGCAATGGTACTTGGGATTACAAGGGTTAGTGGATTTAACTTTAAGGTGACAACTATCATCCAATTTAGTCTATTTTTTATTTTATTTTTCCTGCAATTATCACCACTTATTTTAGATAAAATTTTTTGCTTCCTTTTCTCTAAAATGCCATTAGAAACTCAATTTATTAGCCACTCTTTAACAAAATAAGCTTAAGGGCATTTAGGTCATTTTACCCAATTAACCTCTAAATTTAAATTATTTTTCTCCAATTGCCTTCAAATATTTTTAATTGATTTTATTCACCTAATTAAGGTCATAAAAAATTATGACTCTTCCATTACTCTTCATTCTTAGGAATAATATATGACCGTTCATACATTTATTTCACCCACGATGACATTAGATTATGAATATGTATAGCACATGCAAATTATAAGTAAGCCAGCTCTATATAAATGCTCTAAATTGATCTGCTTCCTCATTTGGTATTTAGAGATCTAATAGCATTGCATCTTGCAAATAAAATAGACATAAAGAGCTAGTCAAAGTGAAATATGAAGCCTCCCTGTAGATATGTACTAGATCAAAATGTGGTTGAATGTTTGAAGAAGGGACCTTAGAGTGCTGATGAAGATGAGAAACTGATAGCTTATATCAAAAGATACAGCATTTGGATTTGGAATCATATGCCAAAAGCTATTGGTTCATTTTCATTAACATAATCATATATGTATTTCAAATGTTTCACTAACATATAAATATATATAGGTAACACTTTGGTCGATGTTTTTAGTGCATGAAAAATTATTGCACTGCGTTTTTTTATGAAGATCACATTATGAGGATTGGTCCATGGATGATCAAACACAAGATAAGGAGTTGAGAACAAAGAGCATAAGCATATTCGAAGTGCGGATCACAAGGACAAAATCAAAGGCCAATAGCTTCAAGATTGTTGAAGATCGTCAGCTTTCGAGGCTTAAGTCGCTGGGCTAAGTGGTTGGCTTTAAAGAAGGCTATCGGCCTAAGTGAGCCAGCTTACACTAAATAAAGGCCGGTTCAACATGTATTCTAAGCCACAGACTTAAGTGTAGGCTTAATAGAAATTATAGGCCGGCTTTAGTCAAATTTAGGCCGCTGACGTATAATGTTTTTCTTAGTTGCAAATAGGGTTTTTTATTATACATTTTGTGTATTTTTGTTGTGAGACTATAAATAGTCGTCACACATACATTTGTAGGGATCTTTTGGCATAGTTATTTATAAAATTGAGAGGGATTTCTCTTTAGTTTTTTAAGAGCTGATTGAAATTATTGGATTTTGAATCCGTGGCGTTCATCTAAAACTTATCAATCGATCTTTCCAAAATCGATTGTGGCATTATCACATATACCAAGGTTCTTATCTTGTTTATAGACAAAGGGTTGCGATGTCCATCGTTCTTGATAGAGTGTCGAGTGTCGGGTTTCATCACGGGTTGGCGGGGTTCGCATCATTTGATATCAGAGCAATCAAGTTTGTTAGGATCGCCTATCCTTTTGTTATTTCAATTACTTGTTCATAAATCTGGGGTCGGATAAAAAAAATCGTTCTTTGAATTTCGATTGTTACAAGTAGATTTGAATTTGATTGCTGAAAGTGTTGAAAGGAATTGTACAAACTTCCTTTCTTAAGAGTCAAAAAAAAAAAAAAAGAAATAAGAGGAAATTTGTATTAAAAAAAAAAGAGAATAAACAAAGGCAAAAAAAAAAAAGGAAAGGAATTTGTATAAAAAAAAAAGTCGTATTACAAAATTGTGATTTAGAGTTTGTGGTGATCTTTAGTTAAATTCATAGCATTCTGTAAATCTTATCGAATCTTATTACGAAACTGTTGTTGGGAAAGTTAGGTGGATTTCTATAGGAACAAATCTAATTGGATTGTTAGTTTCAAAAGAATCGAAAAGAGAAATTTTTGAGTGGGTAAGGATTGGTGAGAATAGTAGAGTAATTTGAGAGAAACACGTGAGTGAGTGAATTTGAGATATTACATTTTATTATTCATAAGATTGTCTTGTGCAAAAAATATGTCTAATAGAAATTCTCTTGAAAGTGTGATGGGGGGAATGGATGCAAGATTGATCATGGAAACTCTAACTACGGAGATGAGGAGAATGTTTAGAGTGGAAATGGATCAATTTCATGAGCAGATGGAGCCATGCTTGTCAAAATTGCGATTTTACGTAGAATCGCTAAGGGGTCCGTAGAATCGAAATGTAGAAACGGAACGTAAAAACGTAAGTTTCTACAACCTATGTAAAATAACTTTCAAATATTATAAATTTACTTACGATAGTCATTAAAAAATATAATTAATAATAGAAATAAGAAAATTAAGTATTTATTTTAGCCATAAATTGCAAATTTGCAATAAAAGTCATAATATAGATAATCGAGCATAAGTTGTATAATATAGATATTTTATTTCTAAAATGATAAATCATGTATAAAACAAGTTTCACCTAGTTCTATATACAAAAGCTAAAAGATAATAGATAAAATTTAAAAATCAATTGTGACTTTAAGAAATTACTAATAAATAAAAACTGATAATGAATATATACCATTAGAAAGGAGTAATATTAAAAAATGACCAAAAGTACATAATAAAGAAGATACTATAACAAGAAAACCTTCAAAATTATATATTACTAGGTAAATTTTTGCACTATTCGTGATTATTGATTCAAAATATATTTACTTAACAATATCTCACATTTACTTAACTATGAGAATGATATATTGAAAAGATAGAAATATAAATACATTTATACCTTTCCTATAAAATTAAAAATCTAAAAAATTCTTATAAAATTAAAGTTATCTACCATTTATTTTATTTACTATTACAAAAATGTTAGTTAAAATAAGGAAAGTTGCAGCAATCAAACACGAGTGCTTTAATACGAACATGATCACAAATAAGAACAAGAAGACTAACAATCGACGAACACAAATACAAAGACTTCAATGTAACGTAATACACTGACAAGAGAGAAGTGATGACCAATGAACATGTTGGGGTATGACTCATACTTCCGCTATGACAGGAAAGCACGTGGACGCCAAATGGCTTTTAACAATTAAGCCCACAGTTGTTTATTAAAAGTTTGGGCTTGGATAAGAAAACACGAAGAAAAATGCTTTTTGGAAGGAACAGGGGAAGAGCATGGCCGGGTAATTAAATTGCACGGCCGTATGTCAAGGAAACATGCCCACAGAAGTACACACGGTTGAACACACAGTTGAAGGCACGACCATGTTTTGAGCTTGGAAAATCCACAGAAACACACATGGTTGAGTACACGGTCTGAGATACGACCGTGTGTTATTTGCGTGGAAGCCTGTAGTTGTAAATATTTGTAGAATCGGTTGAAACGGCTAGAATCGCGATTTTGAACGATTTTACTATTCAAAATCGTGATTTTATTACGATTTTGCTCCTTTCCGATTTTGTATGCAAGTTAACTGGGAATATATATATAAACTCGTAAAATCGTTGAATTGTAAGAGTTGAAACGCGATTTTGACAACAATAGATAGAGCAAAATTTTGAGCGGTCACAAATTGCATCTACTGGGCGTAGGAGGGATAAAATGCCAAGAAGGATAGTGCAAATGGAGGAAGATGAGTGGAGTAGAAAAGGGTTTGTAGCTGAATCTGATCAAGATTCTTGTATGAGTGATAGGAGAAATGTAGGGAGAAGTAAAGGAGCTAGGCATGAAGAAGATAGCAACCTAGGGAACATGAAAATGAAAATCCTTTTCTTCCAAGGGAAGAATGATCCTGAGGTATATCTAGGGTGGGAGAAGAAGGTGGAGATGATTTTTGAGTGCCACAACTATTCTAAAGCTAAAAAGGTAAAAATTGCTGCCATTGAATTTTCTGATTATGCAATTGTTTGGAGGAATCGACTTTTGTTAAATAGGATGAGGAATAGGGAACTACTAGTAGGCAAATGGGAAGAGATGAAGAGGATCATGAGGAAATGATTTATACCTACATACTATTATAGGAAATTGTACAACAAATTACAAACCCTTAAGCAAGGCAATAGTAGTGTGGAGGAGTATCATAAGGAGATGGAGGTTATCATGATTAGGGCTAATATTGAGGAGGACCGCGAAACAACTATGGCCAGATTTTTACTAGGCTTGAATAAGGATATTCAGAACGTGGTGGAGTTGCTACATTATGTGGAACTAGAGGATATGGTTCATATGGCCATTAAAGTCGAGAAGCAACTTAAGTGGAAGAGCAATAGCACCATAAGTGCCATACCGATTTCTTCAAATTGGAGAGCTGACATAAGGGAGAAGGAGGAGAAACAGCTACATTCCAAGCCACTACCGAAACAAACATCAGACTTGGTATCTCATGGGATTAGAGGTAAATTTGATCCTTCCACTTTTAGGAATTGAGATATTAAATGTTTTAAATGTCAGGGTAGAAGACATGTAGCTAATTAATGTCCCAATAGACTAGTGATGGTGATGAGGGATAATGGTGAGATTGAAACTAATAGTGACTCAGATCATGAGTCTATGCCACCATTGGAGGATGATGATGGAGATGAGTATTCTATTTAGGGGTAGTTGTTAGTAGCTAGGAGAGCTTTGACTATATAGGTTAGAGGAGAGAAAAATGTGCAATGGGAGAATATCTTTCATACTAGATGCCTAGTTCAAAATAAGGTATGTAGTGTGATTATAAATTGTAGGAGTTGTACAAATGTTGCTAACACAACCATAGTGGAAAAGTTGGGGCTTCTTACAATTAAACATCCTTGTTCTTCCAAATTGCAATGGCTAAACGATAGTGGTGAAGTTAGAGTTACAAAACAGGTGTTGATTTCTTTTAGCATTAGGAAGTATGGGGATGAAATACTGTGTGATATAGTTCCAATGCAAGCTACACGCTTGTTGTTAGGGCAATCATGGCAGTTTGACAGACAGGTGAAACATGATGGACTCACCAACAAGTACTCATTGGTACAAGAATCGAAACTTATTACTCTTTGTCCTTCGAAACCTAGTGAGATTTATGAAGATCAAGTGAGAATACAGAAAGAGAGAGAGCAAAAGAGAATGAGTGGTAAAAATAAATGAGTACTATTGCAAAAGAGAAAGAGGGAGAACAAATGAGAGTGAGTGGTAAAAATAAGTTGAGTGTTATTACAAAGGAAAAAGAAAAGAGGGAAAAAAGATTGTGTTGAGAGAAAAATAGAGTGGAAAGAAAATTCTGATAGAGACTTAGTGAGGTTAAGAATGTTTTATTTACAAGAATAAAGAAATCTGTTGAGATGCATGAAAAAGGCCAAGCTCAATATTGAGCAACAGAAGAAGCAGTGTGCTAAATGAACCAGCGAAGGGCGTCATTAAGTTCTCTTTAAACCAGAAGATTGGGTTTAGGCACGCATGAGTTACAGGCGATTCCCAGCATAAAGGCGATCAAAGTAGCTCCCAAGAGGTGAGGGTCCATTCTGAGTCCTCGAGTGTACTAATAATCACATTTACAAATTGGAATTGCCAGGTACGTATCCAAATAGTGCTATTTTTCATATTACTTATTTGATTCATTTTAATGTAGGTGATTATTTAAGAACAAATCATTTTCAAGAGGAGGGGAATGATGAAGATCACATTAGAAGGATTGGTCCAAGGATGATGAAGGACAAGATAAGAAGTTGGGAACAAAGAGAACGGGCATATTTGAAGTACGAATCATGGGGACGGAAGTTGGGGACGAAATCAAAGGTGGATAGCTTCAAGATTGTTGAAGACCGCTGACCGTAGAGGCTTAGGTTGTCGAGCTAAGTAGCTAGCTTTGAAGAAGTCTGCCAACCTAAGTAAACCGATGTAGGAATGGAGATAGGCTGACATTGTAAGCTATTGGCCTAAGTGAGCCAGCTTACACTAAATAAAGGCCGGTTCAACATGTATTCGAAGCCGTCAACTTAGGTGCTAGCTTAGTAGAAATTATAGGCCGGCTTTAGTCAAATTTAGGCCACCGGCGTATAATGTTTTCCTTAGTCACAAGTAGGGTTTTTTTTTATACGTTTATATATTTTTTTTGTGAGATTATAAATAGTCATCACATATACATTTGTAGGGATCTTTTGACAAAGTTATTCATAAAATTGAGAGTGATTTCTCTTTGGTTCTTTAAAGAAATGATTGAACTTATCGAATTTTGAATTTGTGATATTCATCTAAAACTTATTAATCGATAATTCCATAATCGATTGTAGCGTTATCGCATATAGCAAGATTCTTGTCTCATTTATAAACAAAGGGTTGCGTTGTTCATCGTTCTTGATAGATCTATAGGTTATGAGATTAGTGAATCAAATGTCGGATTTCGTCACGGGTTAGCAGGATTCGCATCAATTTTGTATTTTTACAATTACATGACTTGTTGTTTTTCGTTATGCAATCGTTAGCTGTCGATCAAGGCATTGACGTGAGAAAGTGATCTCTTTGAAAGTTGAATTGACCCCTTTTGGGCTACATAATTCTCCTTGGAGTCAGTTGAATCAATTCCTAAAACATATATTTATTGATTTAATGACATAAAATTCATGGATCATATAATATATATAGGTTTGGCAAGAACCAGAAAAAGTTGCAGGCTTCGTTGGATGAATTATTTAAGACCCAATATTAGGCACGGCAAGTTCACAATAGAGGAGGAGGAGACCATCATCAAGTGGCAGCATCTACTTGGAAATAGGTAATTCATTTCAGATTAAGACCAGATCCTTTTTCAAGTTAATTCACTATAGACCTTACTCCAATCGCTCGGGTAAAATGTATATATTTATTCATAAGACCGATTTGGTGTTGAATTAGAAAATTTTTGTGTCAACATTTCTCCAAATGGTCCAAGTTTAGTATTCAGATATTAATGTTATAATTAAGGAGATATCAGTAATTATATAGTAAAAAGGAGCTTTACCCAGTGCACCAAATCTTCTTGATGCAAAATGATTGCTTTCTTCAAAGATATTATTAATTCATGGCTCGGAATATTTGCTTTAATTCCTTGTTAATTTTTAAATAAAGGAACGTTAGTCTAGCAATGTTGATCACCTTAAGTTGAAATAGGACTCATGGGTTTAATGATATTAGTCTCTGATAATAAATTATCCATAACAAATATGTGTAGTATGTAGCCAAGCTTGGAGTAGATAATTCATTTTTGATATATTTTTTTAATAAGCATAGTTTTTTATTGATTAATCTTAGCTAATTGTTCATTTCCTTTCCTGCATTATCGATATGGCAACAGATGGTCCGCAATCGCAGCGAAACTTCCCGGAAGAACTGACAATGATATAAAAAATTACTGGAACACTAGATTAAGAAGACGCTGCGTGCAAAACAGTAGCGTGCAAAACAGTGGTGATCTAGAAAAGACTATGGTTGAGAAAACAATTTCGCAAGCACTGGATTCAAACAACGCTGTACAAAAACCAGATCTAGCGATCAACTATAATACTTCTGGTATCATAGCATCAGATGATGGTACTCTAGAAGCATCATCAAAAGAAACAAGAGAAGCCCCAACTTCAAGTGCAGAAACTTACTGTCCATCGTCAAGCTCTGCAAGTTCAGACATAACTTTCCAACCCGGTGAAGAACATGCAGGCTCGTTAAATGGGAATGATGAACTTCAAAGCTTTTGGGAAAACTTGATTCCACTTGAAGATTTATGCAAGAGCATCTATTTGGAATCACAAGATTTGATATTGCCATCTCACAATTCGCAAGAATTCACATATTCAAGTGATTATGATGAAGATTTTAGTTTTGATCTATGGAAAAACTCATATCTATATGAGTTAACTGCGAACTACAACCATATAATATGTGACCTAGAATTCTCTTTCCCTTTCTACAACTAATTCATAGATCTAATCTTTTTAGATACGCAAATTTATCGTCCTGTGCTGCCTTTTTTTTTTTTTGGTAAAGAGGGTCAAATGTATTTTGTGATGATGATGTTATGTGTTATGCTAGCAGTTGGAAGTTGCTACACAATGTACTAGTTGCCTGGGAATTCAAAGCTCCTGATCATAGCATTATTACCTTTTAAGATTAAAGGACAACAATTTGGGTAACATTGCAAGTACACTCTATAATAAATTGTTCTTGATTAATGTTGCATTTGTTATTTATGCATTTTTTATAATTTTTTATTTGTATTATTTAATTAAATATATTTAATAGCATTATAAACCAACATGAAATCACTACATATCCCTTATCTATCATTAACATAAAGCAAGAAAATACAGCTTATATATTTGTCAAAAATCAAAATAAGGTTGCTTATTTTTAAATATATAAAAACAAAGGTTATAATTTATAATTTTCTAATAAAAAATTGCGATGGAAATTAGAATAATCGAGGTGACTTAATACACAACCTTATCCAGAGACATTGGCATGAGCTCGTGTCAATAGGTAAAAACGCGAGAACGAGATCAATAGAGTTACTAATTAACTATTTATCAGGTGAGTGATTGTACCATTTTGCCTCTGTGTAAATCCTATAATTATTCGATTTGAGGTTTTTGTTTTGTGGAATTCTTTTGAAATGATTTGAAATGAAAAAAATAAAAATTGAATTGCCATGTTGATTTTGAAATTACTAATTATTTTATGATATTAGGAATTCGGACATGGAGAAATGGATGAATTGACATGGTTGTCCTGTCATAGCATGGTAAATATTTGAAAATGAATAAGTGTCTAATAAGTGGTGTTATGACAATTAATGAGGCTAATCGAATGTGAAATGTTTCTTATTTATTGAATATCTAATGGGTGATGGGCTCAATACCTTATCGTTATTTTGGCTCCCAACCTAATCGTTGGTGTTATGACAATTAATGAGGCTAATCGAATGTGAAATGTTTCTTATTTATTGAATATCTAATGGGTGATGGGCTCAATACCTTATCATTATTTTGGCTCCCATCCTAATCGTTGGATTAAAAGAGGCCACGTACAATTCTGAAATGGAAAGTATTGGAATTAAATGGCATTGAGTCAAAAATAGAATGGGCTCAATACCTTATCAAGAATGGAAAGTTGATATCATTTCAATATTTTATCGGGTTATAATATATCCAGAAATAGAATGGAGTGTATAAGTTGAAGTATTTGCAAAAATATGTCTTTTATATATATATATATATATATATATATATATATATAATGTCATAGCTTGTAACTATGTGTCTTTGCGTTTATGCACATATGCACATTCAAACACATACAGATATACACGAAATATGGATACGTATCAATGATAGGTATACCTAAAATTTAAAAATCAAATATAATATACATGAAAAATAAAAATTATCATAAGAGTTATTCTTTTTATTAGTGGAGATCAAATTTAAATCGCATTCCTTTTGTTCAAAGTTCACATGATATTCTTATGCCGAAACTAAATCAAGAGCTCACAGAAGATACTTGTGTTGCATAATTCCGTTGTGGCCAAGAAATAAACGAATGAAATCGTCTATGACTCACTTACTGGCCGTACTTTTCAAGTCGATGGAGTTCAGTAAAATATAAAAGGTGAGCTTGTGCTTTGGTGATGATTATCTCCTTTCCTTGCAGTAGCTAAGAAACGGAAGAAAGAGAAATAAACAATCATTTAGACTGAAAAAGGTTATGTAAGTAATTTTCAACTAGTGTGCGTGGAATGGGATTGTGGTTCCACCCTCCAAAGGGGAACATGACATCTTTAAAAGCTGAAATTACTAATTTAAAAAATCATGATTTTAACTTTTAAAATGACTTTTAAGTATAGGAAAACGGAAAAAAATTGAGATTATAATTTCATTTTGGATCTGTTTGCATACATGAAACAAAAAATAGAAATTGAAGGATTATACTTATTCAATTTAGTGAAATAGTTTATTTATGAATAACCAGTAGGATGTTTAAACTAAAAGAATATATATTTTGTGTTTGATAAGTGCCAAAATATATTTGCTTCATCCTCTTTAAGTATGAACCATAATCATGTGTATAACATTGTACATGCCTCTAAGGTTGGGATGGCTAAGTTAGATACTAATTATAGTGCTCATCTAGTATTGTTACCCTATGTATTTAAGGATGGTAGATTGTGATATCTCATATAAATGAAGTTTTACATGGATTCTAAGAGGTGTTGAGTAGTGGTATACAAAGTGAAGTAACAAGTAAAATGTTAATATTAATTAAAAACTTTTGAAATAAGTAGTTTTATAAACTTGGTAATATTACAAGAAAATTGACTTTTAGAGATAAAAATTTATGTCTCTAAACATACTAATTCTATCACAAAAAATCTATAAAAATAGAATTTTCATCGCAAATTTTTGTTGCAAAAATCATTGTCGCTAATTCTATTTAGCAATGGGTTGTTTATCTGTCATAAATTTGTAACAAAAAATCTGTTTCAAATTTATTGTAAAAAGTTAACAAAATTTGCAACAAAATGAAATGAGAATTTTTTTTTTTTTTGCAAATTAGTGAAATTCCATTAAATTATAACTAAATTATTTTAATTAAAAATATGATAACCTAATCAGAGCACCTCACAGCTTGATAATTTCACTTACGCATTAAATCCCCTTACCAATTGTCCCTTGTTGGAAAAATTAAGTCTTTTTTTCATTTAGAATTCCTAGGGGGTCACTCATCTTGATTGTGTTCTTTCATAAGCATGTTTAATTTTTGAGGTCTATATAACCCATAATTGCAACACTAATTTGTCTTGTGATTAAAGTTGCATTTTATTAAATATAATTAATAATGTACAACAAAATGGCTAACTTATACTAAATTACATATATTAATGATATAACATTTATTTTATTGTTTAAAAATATTATTTATTATATAAATTTATATATTATAAAACTTTAATACATAAGCCTAATCATTTAATACTTTTATTAATATATTATATGATATAAATATGTCAAATAATATGTAATATTTTATATATAAGATAAAAATTGTAATACATATATAATATATTAAATTATTCATTTATGTATATATATATATATATATATAAATTACTTTTAGAGGAAAAATTAATCTATTTATAAAAATCAAAATTATTTTACAAATAAATTTAGAAATAGATTTGCGATGGTTTTTAAAATATATGTATAGTATTAAAATTTAAAATTTATTGTTGTAGTATTAGAGATGGAAATTTTCCATCTCCATAGGGTAACCTTATGTTTTTAACATTTAGAGATGGATTTATAATGGAGTCCAAAAATAAATATTGCATCAAAATTTTTGTTTCCCTCAATAAAATTGGAGATAAAATTGTGATAGAATTAAATCTCTCGTGAATCCGTTAATAATTTGTTTTTGTTTTTGTTGCAATAACTAATAAAATTATAAAAATATTTTTTTTATGTTGTAAAAAATTTGTCACAAATCCTTCATAGATTTATACTTTTAGAAATAAATTTTTCCTGTTGCAAAATTTATATCTCTAAAGTCTAATTTTCTTAGTGTTATTAAGTATTTTTGATCGAGGGAGTTACAATATCTCACAACTTGAAGTATCCAAATTTTTTTCTTTTAAAATTCGATGGCACTGGTAGGCACTCTACGATCTTAGGTGAGTCGTGATCACCACCTAGTGTGTCGCATTTTAGAGGCTGGGGTTTATCGTGGACCGCACAAGCGAATTGCCTAGGGTTTGCCTAGGTTTCATTCTATTCTTACCTTTTCTTTTCTTTTTTTTTAAGGATAATAATTTACTATTATTTATTATTTTATTTTAATTTTCAAAGGATATAATGTGAAAATATGGTATAAGTACATGTCTTTTCATACGTGCAATTTAAGGTTCGTTACTGTAGACGTTGTCAAATACGTAAGGTATTATTTGTTTGGGGAATAAAAAGGGTGTTAGTTAAATGTGAACAGCATACATAATATTTCAGAGAGAAATAGCTATGTATCTCAAAGTAACTCACCAGAGAGAAAAATATTATTATAAGAAAACTTAGTAATTAACTCGATACCTGGCCCTTGACACGCAGACAAGTCACCTATGTCATTGACCAATATGAAATTATCAAGAGAATGGAATCTTGAAGAACATAAACCACCATACATCATAGGAGCATTTAAATTTAAACATGCAGGAAAGTTGTAAGAACCACAATATATTATAGTAGTCTTTAAAGTTCACCAGGTGTTGAATCACCCTCTGCTGAAACCATGGCTGACATAATTATTTATATATATATATATATATATATTATGTCGCCTGCATGAGCCATCGAGATCGAGACCCAATGCTGGGAGAAACTATCGAGAGGAGTGAGAGGACGTGGACTCCAACTTTAGCTGATTTTCTTCTATTGCTTTATTTCCGGATTAACTGGGTTGATAGATATAGAACCCACAAAACATGTGTGCTCGAAACTTTTTGAAAGAAGTTCATGCATATACATATTAAAAAAAATGAAAATTATTAAAGAAATAAATAAGATGTTTCAAAGAAAGTGCTCAATCTATAAGTTTTTCTTTGATGCGTTGTTTTGTTTGCTTGCATGAAACACACTCATTAGAAAGTCCAATTATTTGTCATATTATTATTAGTTTTTCCCAATCTCCATATTGGTGTTGCAGTTGGTTGAATGTTGATCGAGATTCTTGGTGGTACACACTGTACGTTGATTTCGTTGTTGAATAGAGTAAGGATGTGATATTTAATGCTAAAATATTAAATAGAATCGTAATAAAATTGTTATTTATTGATTTTAATAATGATATTTTGGGATTTAGAGAAAAAATCAGCTCCAATATTGAACTGATATTAATAGGTTTTGGTAATAAATGGTTATTTAATTTTTTTAATAGGGATTTCTCACTAAATTGCTATTATAGATCTAAAATATAACTAAATATTATAATAATTAATTTATAAAGAATAAGGTTATAATAAAATTATGATTATAATAAAGCAAAGAAATAGTATGGAAATGTGAATATGTAGCTTTGAAATGAATTACATAAAAATGCGTTGACCAAAGTATATTAATGATCTTGACAAAAGTTTCTGTATATATATATATATATATATATAATTACCGTTGCATTTCCATATCTATAGGTTAGATGTAAATAATTCCTTAAATATCAAATTGTTGTATCATTTTGTCATAATTTTTAAACTATACACTTACCTCATACACTGTTGATAATCATAGGTCTTTTAGTAATAGTTTTAGTAGCATTAGAAATGGCTTGGAGGTATTTAACATCTTAAAAGTTATAGAGGGTTTAAAGTACACTATAGGGTTTAAATGATATATCAATATTCAAGTAATATACATAGGTTGAGTAAATTACATTGAAATTTTCTATAACCTTTATAAATTATATTGGCATCGTAATTTTTCAAAATGCAACACCTACACCTCCATAGAGATGATATCGAGTAGGTCATTATAAGGTACTTGACTATCTAACTAGTTAATTATCCTATAGAATTTTTGAATCAGTTTGGATATTATTTTAAAATCCTTTATAGGTTGGTTTTTAAGTTTAAATAAAACCTGATGGGAAATGTACCTTTATAAAATTATTAGATAATAACATTTTCTAAACAACTATGATTTTCCTTCCATTTAATGCTATCTATTTTTGTGCATTTTTTATTTGACTTCAATGTTAGGTATAATGTTGAAGTAAAAAGCTAGAAGATCCAATGATGGGATCAATTAATAAATCGTTATTTAAAGAATAAGTAGAAATGTTTGTTTCATGTTCTTGACAAAGAAAATTTAAAAAGAAAACATCCATTAAATCAACAAATCAGTTAAATAATATCCTATCATTATATCATTTACAAATCATTTTTCCTAAAAATATAATACTCTCACAATAATTAATAAGAAGGCCAAGTTCAAACCAAATATATGAGCATTCCAACAAATCAACAACTATTCCCAATAAAGGTGGTTATACAATTTTCATAATTAAAAATTTTATATAGCCTTCATCGAAAGTTAAGATAACTGAAAGAATCACAATATATACATGAACTTTCTAAAAGATATTTGTTATTATAGTGAGTCGGTTGGGTCATGGGTCTAATAATATATCCTATAGGGGCAAGTTTTCAAAATAGGATAAAGAGCTTATAGGGTTTAAGAGTAGGTTCAAGGAAATTCTATAGATTACCAAGTTAGGTTCAAGTAGAACTTGTTTTAAACTCGACCTAATGGCATCCTACACCCTTGTGTTTTGCCTACATCGATGCTAACGTGGCACAAATGCTAATGTGTTATCGCTACATCATCACCTCACCGGTATTAATAATATATTTTACTTTGACATTATAATATTGTATACATTAATTAACTGAAATAATAAACAAATGAAACAAATTTTGAAAAAATACAAAAATGCTAATTTTTTTTTAAATAGAACCTCACTTTTACATATATTTATATATAATAAATATATATTTAATTAAATAAATTAATAAAAATAAAAATTTGAAAAAATGGAAAAAGAAGAAAAAATAATAGCAAATTATTATTATTAATAATAATAAAAGATTTCCGATCAACCTTGAGCCTCAAGGTGGTTGGAGTGGCCATCTCCGCTCAAAAAACATTTGCTTAGACATTGTTGCTCACCATATGGCTTACATTAGAGAGGTTGGTTTTGCAATTTGATCTTCGCAAAGAATGATGGGTTTAATGCCAAGAAAATTTTAAGAAGGTCTACAACCCTATTTGAAAGTGACTCAAATTGTGACTAATACTCATCAACACATGTTATACGAGTAAGTTTTGATGATGTTCCTTGCATGTTCTCGTACATAGAAGGGCTAAATCTAATTTCAATTGTTCTTTTGAAGTTTAGCCATGAATTAAGTTGTTGATTGTGATACATTCATGGGTACCATTGTAGGCCAAGATCCTCCGTGGTATTCTCTGTTCCTTTGGAACTTTATGAAAATTAAATTACAGTTCCATCTTGAAAACCCATTCGAATGCATCGGTGCCATTATATTTGAGTATTTACAATTTTGTGCCTTTGAGTAGTGTGTCATATTGCTTGTGTTTGATCAAGGAGGAGTTTGTGTGTTTACTCAGTATTTTTGCTTGTAGGCATTGAGTATGATTTAAGTAGTCAACCCAACCTAAGTTAGAGGGCGGCTTTTTATATTATTATTAGTCCAGCTAGAAAACTTTAAAATCTATACTAGCAATCATTGATAATCTACGAGTCTTCAGGACTCACTTGAAACGGTAAACATCTTCAATATATATTCTTTGTTATTATTTTCTTTTCAAGAATAATTCTAATTGGCTACATTTCCAATGTCAGAGAGAGGGTAAGAGGGGAAAAAATAAAAAATAAAAATAAAAAATAAAAAAGACAAAAGAGGCCATATTCATACTTTACTTTATAAGATACTGACTTTCAAATTTTAAAATTGGAAGCTATTCTATAACACTCTAATTATTCTTTAATTTATATTCTGTAGGGTATAGAATACCTTATATAATATATATTTTCATAAATTTTAAGTTTATATAAATAATTTATATATGAAATCATAAGTTCTATCATACATAAAATCTATGAAACTTATAGTAGAGCTTATGACAAAACCTATAATATAAAAAAAGTAATTTATTTTTTTGATCTTCCTTATTTTAAGTCAATATGATATTAAACAGAACTTATCAACCTGTAGTAAATTGGAATGAAGAATATCTTCTAAACAAAGGCATCAAACTTTAGTTTTAGGATTTGTATTGAGCATTAATGTTTCTTTTTATATAAATATAATATTATTTTTATTATTTTCTTGATATATATATATATATATATAAGTTATTCATTCATTAGTATATATTACACTAATTAATAATTTTTACCGGCATAGATTATCTATTACTTATAACTTGTATATCTTAAAATATAAATTTCAAGATGACTTATATATAAAAATATAGTATCTATATTTTACCTTATAGAAGTAAATTCTAAAAAATTATTACATGAAACCTATTCTATTACTCTATTAGTAGTCATTCAAAATCTACCTAAGAATTTACTAAAATAAGAGTAGATATCTATACAGCAAAATTACCCACTCGTTCTTAATAATTACATATGAATATTCTATTTCGACCTCCTCGGTAAAATTTTGGGTCAACTGGGACGTATTCGCGTACCTAGAGAAATTTAAATTTGTTGATGCACCCAAACGTACTTTCTATTAGTGGATAAGGATCAAATCTATCCATCTTTCGCGTTCCAATATGGTTTCATAAAACTATCTTGAAAGATAGTGCAGCACATTGGTTCATTCATAAGAGACATTATTTTATTATTAGCTCAACACTTGGCTGACGTAGTCCATGTTACGCCATTTGCCACATGTGATAGGCTGTAAGAGTATTGCTGTCTTTAAGGTATTCTATTTCAGAATATTTAGTAGTGATGTCATAACCGGTGTCCACATAGTTATATGTAAATTAGCCATAAAATATAAATGAATAAATTTTCCTTTTTATCATTAAGTATAATATCTTGTGTTTATATATATATAACTGTGATTCTTTGCATCACCAAATAAAATGTTATATAGTTAAATATTAAATGTATTTTGTACCTTTTGAAATATAATATATGCCACAAGTATTTATATAACTTGGTCTCGCATAAAGTATAATAATATATATATAAGTTATAAGCTCTTTGTATGGGTTTCAGTAAATGATCAATCATGTGCAGCAAGTGTATTAGTTGATTTTGAAAAAATCTTGAAGGATAATCTTACAGAGAAGTGTGGAAGAAGCAATTATGCAGGCTCAAATTGTTAGAATGCATATGGTAGTAGAACAAATATGATGTTTTTAATGTGTTCTTGACCTGCACTTGATAAAGTTTGATACTTGATCTTTTATGGAGTGACTAAAAAAAAAGACTTTTCCTTTATTTTTCAAAATTCCAAATCATTCTACACCTCTAGTTTCTCCGAATTCATCGATATCTTGGTGGTGGTGCTCGCTAATTTTTGCCCCTTCCATTTTTTTTCCTCGTATTTACTTTTCTAGGCCAATTCTCATCTGATTTAAGAGTTTTTGAAAGGGCATAATTGTGGTATTTTAAAAAGTTAACTTGTTTTTGCAATTTTAATAATTTTAAGTGGATGTTACTATAATTTACTCTATTTATTTCATATAATGTGATCATTTCATAGAATACTGTCTCATAAATGACAAAATATCAAAAGTAATTAGATAATAGCTAGCAAATTTACACTAGCAATTTGTGTGTTACAACAATATAATTAAATTTCAAATGTGAAATAATTACTAAATTGAATTACACTCAGTATTGATGGTTAAACAAAGAAAAAAGAATATACATGCATGTTTTAAAAGTGGGAAAATTACAAATGGGAGGTTAACGCTTAAAGTTAAGTTCAAATAGAAGATTAGACTTTTAAATAATTAAAATAAAGAATCAACTTTATACAAAATGGTTATTATAGAATATCAAACTTTTAGGTAGTTAAGATGAAATATTTTAATTTGGTGATTATTCTAAATTGATAATGAAGTTTCAATTTGGTGATGAGCAAGTTCAGTTGCAAGGAAATTGAGATACAAATATCAAAATGATTGAACATAATCAACTACAAAAACTTGTTTGACAAGATAATGTGGCTTAGATAGATGACTTATCTATTCATATTACCAGCAACAATACTATTGAAGCATTATTGCGTAGGTTCAAAGATGTTTTTTGCAACTCCTTCATCATTGCTCCCACTTCGAGATACATAACACCACATTCATCCGAAAGACAAATCTCAACTAGTAAATATTAGCCATATCGATATCCATATTTCTAAAAGATTGAGATATAAAAGCAAGTGTAGGAGATGCTTGAAAGTAGGGTCATTCGACCAAATACCAGTCCATTTTCTTTACCAATTTTGTTATAAAGAAAAAGGACGAATCATGGAGGCTTTGTGTAGACTATTGAGCTTTAAATTAAGTTATGATTCAAGATAAATTTCCAATATCAAGAGATGAATTATTAGATGAGATGGGAGGTGCGACAATTTTTTCCAAGATGGATTTATGTGCAGGATATCTTTAGATATGAATGTTTCTAGTCGACATTCATAAAATTGCTTTTAGGATTCATGAAGACCACTATGAATTTGTGGTTATGCCTTTTGGTCTATCAAATGCCCCTTCTACATTTCAAGCTATTATGAACAATATTTTCTACCCTTATCTTCGTAAGTTTATGATTATTTTCCTTGATGATATGTTAATTTAAAGTAGAACTCTTAACAAACATGTAGTTCCTTTAGAACATGCTTTAGAATGTTTAAGGACTCATACATTTTATGTAAAGAAGATAAATGTTCTTTTTCCCAGTCTAGTATTGATTATTTAAGGTATATAGTGTCGACTATGGAAGTTAGCCTAGATCCACAAAAGATTGAGGCTACTCAACATTGGTCGCAACCTATAAGCAATTATGTGGATTCTTGGGTTTAGTTGGATATTATCGAAGATTTGTTAGGAACTATGCTAGTATTGCTACTTTGTGAATTAATTTACTCAAGAAAGATTCATTTTTGTGGGGCTTTAAGATTAGAAGTGCATTTCAATAGTTAAAGGAAGCTTTAAGGATGGTGCTAGTTCTTGCTCTACTAGACTTTTCAAAAACTTTATTGTTGAGATGGATGCATCAAGTTTGGGAAAAGGGGCCATCTTACACTAAGAATCCCATTCAATTTTTTCTTTATAACAAGAAATTCTGCCTTTGATTACAAAAGCAAAGTACTTTTGTTAGGGAATTAGTGGTAGTGGTTGAAGTAGTAAAAAAGTGGCAAAAATATTTATTAAGGAGGCATTTTATCATTTAAAACAAATAAAAAAAGTCTCAAAGATATTTTGACTCAAACTATTCAAACTCCCAAACAACAACAATACTTAGTTAAGTTGTTAGGTTTTGACTATGTCATTAAATATAAGCTAAGTTCAACCAACAAAGCTGCTGATGCTTTATGTTGACAATATAGAGGGGAGCCACATTTCATACTGTATCATTTCCCTCTTTAGATTTTGTTACTAAGTTGAAGAGAGAGTTTGAGACAAACAAAGATTGGACATCTTTGATGGAGTGTTATTAGAAGGGACTACCTTTATCTTGGCCACTTAAGTGTAGAGATAGGTTATTATATTTAGGTAATCGAATTTTTGTTCTAACTTTATCTCCACTAACTCATGCTATCATTTTAGAATTTCATGTTGCACCATTGGGAGGTCATGTTGGAGTTTTGAGAACATTCAAATGAATTAGTAGTGCTTTATTTATTTATTTGGTAAGAGATGAAGAAGGATATTGAGTAGTTTGTGAAGCAATGTCACATGTCAACAAATTAAGTATTTGAACCTGTCCCCTATAGGTTTGTTTTAACCTTTACCTATTCCACAATGTTTTTTTGAGAATTTTTCAATGGATTTCATTACTAGTTTACCTATATCTAGAGGATATTTCATAATATTAGTCATGGTAAACAGATTAACAAAGTACTATCATTTTAGATCATTGCTAGCTTCCTATTCAGCTATGTTTATAGCAAAATTATTCATAGAAATTATGGTCAAATTGCATGGAATTCCTAGATTGATTGTATTTGATTGGGGATAGTATGTTTATAGGTCATTTTCGGTAAGAACTGCTTAAATTGAGTAGGTGACTTTTAGAATGAGTTCAGCATATCATCCCCAAACAAATGGGTAGCCTAAGGTAGTTAATCGCTATTTGAATAGTATTTAAGGTCATTTGTGATGGATTTTCCATCTCTATGGCCTAAGTTCTTGCAATGGGTGGATATTGCTTTAATACCAATTTCTATACTAAATCTCATATGACACCTTTTGAAGCATTGTATGGTCAAGTTCCACTGACAATTTCAAATTATGTTCAAAATCTATCAGTAATGGAAGTAGTTGATCAAGAGTTGAAGAGCAGGAATAAGATTCTTAGATTGTTGAAGTTATATTTGAAGCATGCTAAAAAACATATGAAGTAATTAATAGATAGGAAATGATCTAACAAGGAGTTATTTGTTGGTGACTTTGCATATGTCAAATTACAACCATACAGGTAGACAACTTTAGTGAATAAACTTTCATTAAAGTTCTCTCGAAGGTATTCTAAACATTTCAAAGTTATTGCAAGAATTGGATTAGTAGCATATCAAATGGAGTTGCCTGAGGGGTTAAGGATTCATCTTATATTTTATACTTTAGTTCTTAAGAAGGTAAAAGGAAACATTCGAACTATGGTGCCACTACCATCTAATTCCGATGATAATTGTTCGATTATCAAGCCACTGGAAATTCTCAATTCTGGACTAATAACCTAACAAGGTTAAGATAAACCACAAGTTTTAGTTCAATGGGGGTCACTCTTAGTGGAGGAGGTTACTAAAGATTCTATTTGAGATTATCCTCATTTTGACCTTAAGGATAAGGTCATTTTTCCAAGGGGGTGGAAATTGATACAATGGACTAGATAGAGATGCATGGCCATCAAGTAAGATCGAAAAGATCTAGAAGAGCTTCAAGATACTTAGAAGATTACAGTTAAAAATTTGAATTACAATTGCAATACAAATATATTAGGGATTTGTAGCCAATAAGAATAGAGGATTTACAATAAACTTGTAACAACCTAAAACAAGAAGAAAATATAAAGGAAAAAAATCAAAATGGGTTACAACTTTTTGAGCCCTAAAAATCTGTCATCTTAGGTGCTTTCTAGAACTCGAAGTCTAATCCTTTCTGATCATCTTTTATAACCTGACAAGAAAACCAAAACAAAACCCAATCATGAGAAATTCAATATAACATCACTTACATACATATAATAATAGCAAAAAAAATATTACCAAGAAAACAAGATAGAGCTTAGTGAATTCTACCTTTCATGATTTCTAAACTATTTTCTCTTACAATTGAATAATTTCTACAAACCCTAAAACTACATAGAAGATGAAAACAGTAAAGAAGACACTAACATTACCTAAAGACTATTGTGGCTAAAGAAAAGATATTGAGAAGATTACATGGGACTTATTTTAAGGCATTCTCATTTTAGGTAGCAAGCTTTAGACTTCAAAATTAAGTAGGTTAGTCCTTTCCGATAGGCCTATTATTAATTCAAGTGTGAAATTTAAATACTATTATTGATAGCAAGTGTGGTATGTGACAATGGCTTGTGATTCCAAGTTCATTTCTTTTTTCATGTTTGAAAGTGCTTTTAGAAGCTGAAATCATGATTCCTAACAATTAGCGATTCTAACTTAAGAAGCAATCCAATTTTGCCTTTAAGAGGGCGAAATCAACTCCATTCCACCCTCATAAATAGAGATTTACAAAAATATACATTTAATACATAATGTATATTTGTTGTCTACAAATTAAAGATATTTTTTACAAATACTACTATAAATGGAATCCATGATTCTATGGATATTTCTAAACATAAGAATGGATTTGTCATTTCATTCCTAGTTCCACTCTATTCCATTTTATTTAATTTTAATCCATTCCATTTCAGATAATCTCTATATACTAAACATAACACAGTAATATGAAATGTGAAAAACATAATAAATTTTATAATGTAGAGTTACAATAAAAATAATAATTAGTTAGAACTTGTAAGGTTTGATCATCAAAACATTAAGCTTTCCTTATCCAATTTCATATGAGCTACAAAATTATGTTTAATAATTTTGTTGTTGCAAATTTTGTGCATTAATTTCATATATTCAACATTATTCCCCTTGGATGGTTCCAAAGTTCCATTGCATTTAATTGCATCTCCACATTTGGTAACACTCATCAAGCAAATGTCCTACCTACTACTTAATCAGATATCCTATTTCTAATAAAGTCATCTATGTATAGACTCTAGCACTACATTCTTCAAACATCATCGTAACATGTTGGCTAAAAAAAGCAATGACTTTCGTCGTCGACATATTACTTCATTAGCCATTTTCAATGTTTATTATATGGATACTACTTTAAATATTTACTTAGAGATTAATTAATTATTTTGGATAGATATTCAAAAATAGAATATTCGAAGAAATAGTTTTCGAACTCCCTTTTCAGATGGTCATCTTTGCACAAATAAAAAGTTTTACTTTGTGTGAAGTATGGATATCCGCATAGGAAATTAAAAGATAGATTAATATGTTCAAACAAAAGAAATCAAAGTCCTCTCTTAAATTCAAAATGCTTAACTTTAACAAAAAAAACTATGGTGTAGTGGTTAGATCATTGCTTTTACATATTTAATGTCATGGTTCGATTTCCAATAGTAACTTTCAATTGTTTAAGTTGCATTTATTATATCTCTCTCAATAAATGATTTTTATTCTCTTTTTGTTTTTTTTTCCCCTATAACTAGTAAAATTGAATTTGATTAATAAAAAAGTTGGTATTTAACTAAATAAATTCTCAATAAATACTATTTATTTATTAATAACGTTATGATAAATAATAATTATGTTCAATGCTATAGATATTTATATCATATTGCATACAATATTAGTAAATAATAATAGTTTATATTACTTAAAGCACTAATATTTTCTTTCATTATTAATCTTAAGAAAAGTAATGAGTATTATCAAATAATCATTTGTCTAATCATTTATATTCAAATAACATATATATATTATGACATTATTAATGAAATAATCTTGTAAGGTTGCTTAAAAAATTATAAAATACTATATCATTTATAGTATGTTGTCATTTTCATTCTACTTGTAATTTTTTGTTTAAATACTTATAATTTATTTTTGTTAACAATAAAACTTATATGGGTTTTATGTTTTGATTCCATTTTTTATAAATTGATAATAACATTTTTAATAATATATAAGCCTAATGAAATGTTAAAAGTCTTATTCTTTTAACCTTTTGCAAAATATGTCAAGTTCTCATAATTGATATATAAAAGAAGTTTAAATTTATTTTTTTATTTAGCATTAGATTGTATTGAGGGTATATTTATTTCTATATGTATAAGATGTGTTATAATTATAATAAAAAGTAAATATTTTTTTACAAGTAATTTTAATATTGGTTATAATGCTACAGATCTATTCCCCCAATAGAACAAATTTGCATCTACCCTTGACCAAGACCCTTATAATCCAATAATATTAACAATGATCTCCTAACGGATTAAATCGGGTTTGATCACTTTTTGCCACTTTTTCCGCTCAAATCACTAGAGCATGTAAAGGTTGTACACTCACAACCAGATGAAACTTAACTCACCATCCGTGGATGAAATTCACAAAGGAACCCTTCGGTTTTTGACACATTAGATTCACACCAATGTTTGTTTGTTCTCATTCATCATTTCCTTCTTCTTTAGTTCAAAGAAAACTTCTCATATTTAGAACTTTTTACAGCAATTATTAGAGTGGGAGGGTCAAAATTTTCCCTATTTCCCTAATAATTATAATAGCAGTTGGCTTAAAAAAAGGATTTTTTATCTCCAATAAAAAAGAAGATGAAAAAAATCAATCGTAAAGCCAGTGCATATCATCTTACCATTCGCATTTGTTTTTGGTCATGATAAAAAAATTTAACAAATATCTACTACTCATTGACCTAATAGTAAATCATATATGATATACCATAATATCTAAGTGGAACCGAAGAATAATCAAAGTAAAAAAAATACAATAATTTTGATAGATGCAAGACCATCAAACCAAAACCTTTTAACTATTGGAATTGTGGATGAAGGAATATGAGTTAATAGTTTGATGTTCTAGTTTCTTCAGTACAAAACTTTGGATAGATTTAACTATTGCTAAAATCAATGGAATTAAAAGTATTTTGGAAAACATAAAAAGTATTATTATAAAATAAAAAATAGGAAAATTATGAAACTATTACATATTAGAAGAAAATAAAAATAATGTATTGAAAATTTAGTTAAAAAATTAGTAATTACTTATTAGTTCGTTAGGTAGTTAGAAATGTTTTAAAATATAATTCGAAAGTATAAATAGGAGTTTTATTTTACATGTTTGACATCCAATTTCATAATCAAGAAAATAACATCTCTTCTTCAAGAAGTCTCTAGGAGAGCTGCTCATCTCAAATTGAGGAAAATATTAGTAGTAGGATATCATGGTATGGGTAACAATCACCATATCAATTTAGTGCTCTTGTGAATTGAGTTGCTGAAGACAAATAATGATTCTATAACTAAGAAATTGTATAAGAAAATTTGAGGAGATTTGTTTGATCTAACAACTACTTTAGAGGAAGTTTCACAACATTACTCCATATTTTCACAAAATTTCTCTTTATTTTCAAAACATGTCTTTGCTTTTCTTGATAATGTGGTGGCCAATGTTGAGCAAGATAATGCAATCATGGCTTGAGATGAGCAACACACTTCTTCAATCAAAGGAATGGATGTTGTCGATGTTAGTGAAGTAGTGGAAGCTGAAGCAAATTTCAACATTGATGGCATGCAACATTACATTAATCTTGCCAACAATGATGGACAAGATTCCAAGATAACAAGGTCATCTATTGAGTGGGTTAAGGATGAATGTAGACATCATAACAATGGAGCTTGGTCTATAGTTTTCATTGCAAATAAAGAAGCACAAAACAAATTAGTTAAGATCTTGCTACATGATTGCTTAGCATATTGTGGGTGCATTAAATCGGAAGAAACAATTATGCTCAAGAAACAAAACATAGATGGGTTTCTTTTTAGTATAGAGAGGAAGATCATGATTGTCATTGTCACTTTTGAATCAAGAATTTCCCTTATAGTTCATTTTGGCTTCATCTCCATGGATGGTAGGGTTGATTGTGTTCAAATGAAGACTGTGTTACCGTTTGATGAATTTTTTATTTTGTTAATCCAAATAAGTTAATCATTGATTTGTTTTGGTTTTTTTTCTTTTTTCTTAGAACCTTGTGGACAAGGTTCTTGTCAAGGATGGGTGGAATATTACCTATAAGGAGAAAACAAATATATATATATATATATATTGAAAATTTAGTTAGAATTTGGTAACTACACTTTAATTAATTAGTTAGTTAGTTAGAATGATTGAGAATAGAATTAAGAAGTATAAATAGGAGCTTTACTGTACATGTTTGGCATCCAATTTCATAATCAAGAAAATAACATCTCTTCTTCAAGAAGTTTATAGGATAGCTTTTTATCTCAAATTGGAGAAAATATTAGTAATAGAATATTATGGTATCGACAATAATCAATCATAACAGAAATGTACCAAAAATAAAAAAACTAAAATGGATCTAGATGATGATGATAATAATACTAACATCTACAACAGCAGTAATAATAATGATAATGATTTTTTTTCTTGAGCCAAATCATTAGTAAATTAGTGTACTCAAATCTTCTAAGGTATGGGATCCCTATCTGGTGGAGGCAGGATGACATGTAGGCCATGTATGTCGTCATTCGCTTGACCCTATACCAAAATTATTCATGCACTACGCTTACACGCAATACAGGAATAATTGAATATTTCCTTTTCATATATCTGATTAGCTAGCACGAGAAGAAATAACTAAAATGTATAAACAGATAGAGTGAGAAATGATTAATCTATGAACCAGTTTTTCTTGGGTGTAACATCTTTGCATGGAACACACCCATTAACAAATTGTAATTGGTTGTCGTCTTATTAGTTTTTTCTATTTTCATAATTGGTGTTCAGTTAAATCGGAGTGACTCCGGGACTGCGTAAGGAGAGGGCACGCACTGGTCGTTAGTTGGTCAATTTTGGCGAGTCGAGGCACTAGTTGGGTAGTAATATCCATGCACTGACTGAGTTATTAACGATTACAAATATTAGCAAGCCGAGCACAACGCTCTCGCGTAGGGGAGCAGGAGAGATTTCAAGAGTGACATGGTAGTTATGGAGGAGGTTTTTGGACATCGGTTGCACTACACCCGTGGGTTGGGTTATGGAGGACAAATTCTACCCTCGCAAGGGGTATTACACGAGAATGAAATCTCAATGGGGCCCAGCATTGATGAATTATGTGAAACTTAGCCCTTCGACAAAGAATATCGCCATGGAAACATACTCAAGAATAGAGAGTAATAAACAGAGCATGCATGCGAAGTAACAATTGATAAAAACATCTGAGTTAGTTAAGTCTGTTTACAGCTAAGCTATTTATACTAAGAAATATAAACTACTGTCCAATTAGAACTAAACACGTGGAAGTACATGTGTAAATAAATTATATAATGTTTACATCCCCTCAAGGTGGAGTCTCCTTGAGGCCTAGCTTGCTGCAAAAATGATGAATTTTATCAAAAGAAGCATTCTTAGTAAGCAAATATGCTAACTGATGATGAGAACGCAAGCATAGAGTTTGCAAAAACCCATTAGTAATTTGATCACTAGTAAAATGAATGTCAATATCAATATGCTTTGTATGTCCATGCATGCAAGGATTGGTGGCAATCTGAACTACTAATTTCTTGTCACAATAGAGTGTAATTGGAAGAGATATAGGTACATGCAAATCTAGTACATGTGATATCCATAATAATTATTTAGTGGCAATTGCCATGTTGTGATATTTAGCTTTAGTGATGGAAGTACTCCCTATCTTTTGCTTCTTTGTTTTCCATGAAATAAGTGCATTTTGCAACAATATACAATATCCAAAAAGAGATTTTCTATTAGCAACAGAAGAGCCCCAATCCATGTCAGAATAAGCAAGAACATTCAAGGAGTTAGAAGAAGGCTAGAACAAACCAAGTGAAATCATTCCTTTAAAATATCATAAGACATGTAATGTAGTATCTAATTGTGGAGTTCTTGGCTTGGACAATAATTGGCTTAATTGATGGCCAGCATATGAGATGTTTGGTCATGTAAGAGTAAGATAAAGTGAATGCCCAACAATTTGATGATACAATTGAGGTCATTTAAGAAAGTCATCAAAATCGTTAGACAGTTTATAGCTAGCAAGTAATGGAACTTAAGCTGGTTTCCAAGTTGCAAGGTTTATGTAAGGCAAAATATCCAAGATAAATTTCCACTAATTAACAAGAATCCCACTAGTACTTCTACACAACTCTAGACTAAGAAAGAACCTTGTCTATCCTAAATCTTTTATTAAGAATGCGATGTCCAAATCTTTCTTAAGCTAAGAAATTAGGTCGTCATTTATTTGAGTAATAAGGAGATCATCAACATACAACAAGATAGTTGTAAAATCAGTAGAAGAATGCTTCACAAAAAGAGACCTTTTTAAATTGCAAACTTGACCTAGGGTAGCCTTTGTATATCCCTCCAAAGATGACATATTTATCTATAATGCTCTAGAACCTAAAACGCTATAGCCTATTATGTGTCTCTATTGAGTAGCGACACGCTAAGGCTCGAAATCTCCATTACAAATTCAAACCTATTCATATCTGTTGTAGAATAATATCATTGTAACTTCAATCATAAAAGCGAATGACTCTCAAGTGAATCATTCCAATCATCATTACTTCAGACAAATATACTAAACTCTAAACCTAAAACCAGGATAAGCATTATCAACATATAAAGAAATAACATATTTAAATGTCCCTAAACAATCTCCAAGTTTTCTAGTCACGTCCTTAAGTTCTTTAAAGGAAATCTTCATTAACTTCTACATTACTCTTCGTCAAAGTAATAGTGATGCTCTCTTCTATATTAATCCTAATAATAATCTACTAAATTCCCATTCTCATCATTATCAACTTGTTCATCATATTCACCTATAGTTGAACAATAAGTGAGGTAAGCTTAAGCTCAGTACGTGAGTATCACACAGACATGCGCATGCCACACAAATAATAATATCAACACATGCAAACGTAGTGGAAGTACAAATCAAGTCAACAGATTATTATCTTTAATTTACCAACATACAACATAAGGGTACTCATGTTCCTGTTACACATATAATATTTACATATATATAATCCTAGGTTAGGAACTACAATCGTGAGCATGAACATAGGGCTCCACTAAGGATAACACAATATATTGATCATCAGGGTATCCCCAAGGGATTTGCCACCTCCGACCCTTAGGTCGAGCCAAGCATGAACAGCACATGTAATTAAATCCAATAATGGGAATCGAACCTATGGTTCCAACAATAGGGAAACCAAATTGGATACATGAGCCCAAATATCCACATGTTGTCTTATTTACCTAATAATAATAATGTATCTTTGCATTGTAGAAAGTAAATTTATCAGTTTTTATAGGGTGGCGACTAAAATTCAATAAGGATGAATTATGGGTCATTCATGGGCTTATATCAATTGGTCCACAAGTGTTCCATTGAAGTGAAGAACCGGCCATTTTGAGGACTTATTTGTAATTGTATTTACGTTGTTTGAGAACCGACCTTTTGTTGGTTTTATTGTAAATTGGTTTTATTGTTTTTACCCTAATTGGAGCAAGTATAAATACTTGCTAAATAGGTTTTAGAGGGGACTTTTGAATTCGAGAAAAATCTACCCATCTTACCATGAGGAGAGTTCCTTTTCATGTAAACACACTCTTATCAATTTCAATTGAAATTGTGGGGAGTTGGCTTAAGGAGTATTGTGAGTCATATGAATACTTCTTAAGTTGCTTCCAATTATTTTCTACTGCGTCATATCTAGTTGTAATTGGTTATGTTACTTTGTTCATGTTCACATGAATTAGGGTTCCAAATTTTAGATTTGATTTAATTCCAATTTTAGTGGAATTTGGTTCATTTTAGTGTTATTCTTTACATATTGTACTATTGCAATTGATCCTCATCATAATCTGGCATTAGATCAATTTCATTTACGCAATTTAAGGGTTCACATGATTGTTGGTGTCACGCCATTTTGTGGGTTTGATTTGATGTTCATGCAATTGTCTTGGTGTTTTTGCAATTGGATTACTAGGCACATCATCTTTTTGGTATCATAGCAAGGATTAGAGAAGGAAATTTCGTGAATCACAATTGGGATTTAGGGTTCTTGATCCTTGAAGACCAAAATTGGATTGTGTGAAGAGAAATTTGAAGTCTTGTGTTAAATTGTTCTTTAAATTGCTTGCTTGATCTTTAATTGAAGTATTGTGAAGTGTTGAAATCAGCTTGCATCCTTGCTGTGATTGGGTTGTGAGTGGAAGAAGGGGAAGTCTTTGAATTTTAAATTCCATCATTTGAATTAGTGTTGACTGTTGCATTGTTATTTCCTTGCAAGAGTTCAAAAATTAGAGTAGATATTTTTTAGAATTGCTATCCTTGCCATGGGGGATTTGGAAACAATTTGAATTAAAAAACAAACATTAAGTTTAAGAGTTATTGTGTATTGTTAATCTTAATACACTTTAACTAATTTTGGATTGTTTTCTTACCATTTGGAGAATCCTTCATTAATTGTTCCATTGTTGTGTTGTTGCCATGGATTATTAAAGTGTAAGAGTGGTGTAGAAGTGTGTGTGTTGTAGTTGAAGAAATATTGCACCATGGTTGTGGGTGTGTGTATGTGCTGTAGTGAAGTGTTGTGGTTTATTTTTGAATTTCAAAAGTAATCATTAAGTGTGGAAGTTATTGTGTATTGATCATTTAAATACGCTATGACTAGTTGGAATCATTAGCTTGCCATTTAGAAGAGTGTTCATCACTACTTCTAATTGCATTTGTTGCCATGATTATAGAGTGTGCCATGGGTGAGTGAAGCTTAAGTGGAGTATACTTTGTGTTTTGAAGTGAGTGAGGACGTAAAGTAGTGGTTGTGTGTTACACTATAGAAGTGAGTGTATGTATCGTGGTATAGTGTTGTGATTGTTGTTGTTAGCATGAAAGTGTGGTTGTTATGAAGTGGTGATTGTGAGTGATAAAAAAAAAAAAAAAATTCAAAACCATGTTGAATGATAGTGTGAATGAGGGAATTGGCAATGAGGCTAATAGTTAAGTTGGTGGCAGTTAGTGTCATTGAATTGTAGGTGGAAGAACTTTGGAGGAATAGTTACAGGACCTCACCACCATTATTGCTACATTAGCAACATGGATAAATTAGATAACGATGCCACAACCACCAGTAGCAAATCCTCAAGCATTACCACCTAGGGTAGTTCCTTAGAATGTTCACAGGGAAGGAGCAGTTAGAGGTCATATAAGCAGAAGAATGGAGGGAGATTATCATGCTCTTAGGGAGGAAAAGGATGATAATTTTGGGAATAACCCTTACCCAAACAGGGATTTCAAACCACCCGGGGATTGGAATATGTGAAACTACAGATACCTTCATTCGATGGCAAGGGTTCAGCAGATGATTAATTGGATTAGAGGACAAGGTTGAGGGTCTGTTCGAGTGTTATGAAATTGATGATAACACTAGGGTTCATCTTGCAGTTGTGGAATTCATAGGTTATGCTGCCTTATGGTAGAAACATTTGGTGATTAACAGACGAAGGGATGGAGAGGTTGAAATACATACCTTGAGGGACATAAAACGGGTTTGAGGAAAAGGTTCATACCTGAACATTACAGGCAGGAGCTGTTTATGCGTCTCCAAACACTAAGGCAAGGGAGCAAAACAGTTGATGACTATGTACAGGTGTTTGAGGCACTGATGATCAAATGTGGATCAATTAAGCTTCCTAAGCAAACCCTAGCACGATTTGTGTCTGGATTGAAATATGAGATTGCCTGCGTTATAGAGTTGCAAATGTGTAATACACTTGATGAGGCTATACAGTTAGCCTTGAAAGTGGAGAGGTAGAGGTGATCCAAACCTTTCCAAGCCACTAGTAATAGGTATGGTACTTCTACTAAACCCATTAGAGTAAATGGCCAGATGGGTGGATAAAAGGGAATGGGTGAACATGCTAAGGCTATGGACAAAAACACCTCTAGCATTAATAAGGAGAAAGATGTTTTTGGAAAAGGTAAAGAGGTAGTTGGATCTAATTTTAGGTAGATAGTACTAAGGTCAACTAGTGGGAAAATGCACTAGATTAAATGTTTCAAATGCATAGGTTTTGGACATATGGCTGCACAGTGTCCTAATAAAGGGTGATGATTGTTATGGAGAGAAATGATGAAAATGATTAGGAAGAAGTTGTTGAGCCTACAGATTTATCCATAGCTCTGCAGGAATATTATGATGATTAGGACGTTGAAACACATGAGGACAAAAAGGGTGAAAATTATTTACCTATTAATGTGTTATGCAAGGTTATGACCATATCTCCAGATGTTAGGGACATACAAAGGGAGAACCTATTCCACACACCTTGTCGGATACGAGATAACTTATGTGTTCTTTTCATCAATGGTGGTAATTGCACTAATGTTATATCTACTGCATTAGTAAATAACTTACAACTAGCCACTAGTCCACATCCACACCCTTATAAATTGCACTGGCTAGATGACTGAGGCAGTTTGCATGTTACATAGAGGGTAAATGTGCCATTCAATATAGGAGATAGATACAGTGATGAGATTATCTGTGATGTGCTTCCTATGTGCGCCTTTCATATATTAGTGGGTAGGCTTTGGTTATTTGACAGGAATGTGCTACATGACAGGTTCAAAAATACTTATATGTTTCAAAAGGACGATACTCGGATTATCTTGACTCCTATGCCTCCGTCTAAAGTTCACTCATTTCAGGAACAAATTAGAAACACCAATGGTTTGTTAGGACCTTAAGCTAATAAGCAAACGTAAACACTAGGTGTTAGTCCGAGAGAAGACCCCTTAGATTTGAGGGCAAATTCTTTTAGAGGCTCGAGGAGATGATGGGAATCAAACCTATGGTTCTAACAGTGAGGAAACCAAATTGGATACATGAGCCCAGATATCCACATGTTGTCTTATTTACCTAATAATAATACTTTATCTTTGCATTATAGCAGGTAAATTTACTAGTTTTTACAAGGTGGTGAATAAAATCCAATAAGGATGAATTATGGGTCATTCATGAACTTATATCAACCGTCCACAAGTTTTCCATTGAAGTGAAGAACCGGCCATTTTGAAGACTTATTTGTGATTGTATTTATGTTGTTTGAGAACAGGCCATTTGTTGGTTTTGTTGTAATTTGGTTTTGTTATTTTTACCCTAATTGGAGCAAGTATAAATACTTGCTAAATAGGTTTTAGAGGGGACTTTTGAACTTGAGAAAAATCTACCCATCTTTCAATGAGGAGAGTTCCTTTTCACGTAATCACACTCTTATCAATTTCAATTGAAATTATGGCGAGTTGGCTTAAGGAGTATTGTGAGTCACATCAATCTTTCTTAAGTTGCTTCCAATTATTTTCTAGTGCATCATATCTAGTTGTAATTAGTTATGTTACTTGTTCATGTTCATGTGAATTAGGGTTCCCAATTTTTGATTTGATTCAATTCCAATTTTAGTGGAATTCAATTCATTTTAGTGTTATTCTTTACATATTATACTATTGCAATTGATCCTCATCATAATCTAGCATTAGATCAATTTCATTTACGCAATTTAAGGGTTCATGGGATTGTTGGTGTCACGCCATTTTGTGGGTTTGATTTGGTGTTCACACAATTGTCTTGGTGTTTGTGCAATTGGATTACTAGGCACATCATCTAATATTCCATTAGATTCATTTAAATACTATGCTAACAATCTCAAATAACAAACATGGTAAACACATACTTGGAGAAATAGTCTCACGGTTAACTTTTACTTCTCTAGGAAAGGAATATAGACCTGTCAGTTCCAAAGATGGAGTTTAATTCTATTCTATAATTTAATCTAGGTTCACTAATTGGTTAATTATGTCCTAATTGCATAATTCCCTTCCCTGTTGTATTATTGTGCATAATTCGTAATCTAGAATTGTAAGATAACAAAACAAGATTGAATGGTGAGTGTTCTAATACAACACAATTATGTGAATGGTCGTATAGAAGAACACGGGAGAAAACATGGCAGTGCTAATGGCCATGTACCTTTCTGTATATAATTTTCATTCTAGTACACTTAAGTACACAGTCATGTATTTGGCCATGTACTTCAACACAGTAGGGTATATAGTTGTGTATTGTGGCTGTGTATGTTTTTGTGAATTTTCATAATTTGACATGCTTAAGTACACAAGCGTATCCTATGCCCATGTACCTTTCTATATACATTCTTGTTTTGACATGGGCAAGTACACGAACATATATCTAGCCATATACTATAGTGTTCATTGTGAATTGCTTTTTCCTCTTTTCTAATTTGTTCCCAAACCTAATTTCTATGAATCTAAGTCTAATTGATCAAGTATCCTATTAATTCTAGTGCATTTTATAGATCTTGTGTGCTTACTTGTTTCAAAGTGTGATCAAAACCCTTAACTTTCTTGATCCTATACTCATTCTATCTCATTCCTTGTTTTGAGCTCTATCAACATGTCACCAATTTCACTTAAACCTATGAATAATTAATCGAAATTGTGCACCTTAATGATCAGTACTCTTACCTAATGAAAGTGGGTTAGTCTTGTTGTTTTCCATTAGGTCACCTTGTGAGTTTTTGGAAGTGTCACTTGGGTGTTCATTGTGTAAATGGGATAAAAGGGGAACATTAGGTCAAGTAGGGCTTATATGTCTTGACCATGAAAAGACCAAATTTCCCCCATATCTTTTGACTATTCATTTTATTTAATTTTGGTTTTTAATTTATAATATATATATATATATATATATATTACATGTATTATATATATATATATATATATAAATAGTATTTACATTCTCATGCGCTTGTAAAAACTTGCATCCTTAAAAGTTACCTAGTTTTGCAAAGAGCTTTGGATGCTTCTTTTGCATATCTTCTTTTAGTTCCCACATCACTTTATATTCTATCTAATGTGTCCATTATACCTTAATGTTGGGAGTTACTCTTCTTCTCAATACTTATTCCTTAATGTACACTATTCTTACAAGTCTTTCAATGGGGAATAAATTTAGCTGTACATTTAAAAGCTCCAAAGCCACTGCTTGGTCCAGATTTGGCACACATTTTCTTAACATAAATACATGAAATACATCATGTACTCGAACCAAACTTAATGGTAGAGCCAACTTGTAATCGACAATACCAATTCTTTCTAAAATTTCAAATGGATCCAGATACCTTAGATTTAACTTCCCTCTCAAACTAAATTGATTGTCTCTTTTGTTGGAGATACCTTCAATAGAACCTTATCCCCCTATTGAAAATCCAAAAGGCATCATCGTTATTTGTATAACTTTTCTAGCAACTTTAGGCTGAAAGAATTTACTGCCTTATTACATTCACTTTATCCATAGCTTCTTACACTATTTCTAGCCCTATTATCTATCTTTTACTAACTTCATCTTAGTGTAAGGGAGATTTGCACTTCTTGTCGTACAATGCTTCATTAGAGCGATTTAAATAGTAGCTTGGTAGCTTTTATTATATGCAAATTCCACTAAAGGTAGGCGACCACTCCAATTACCCTCATAATCTAAAGCACATGTTGGTAATAGGTCCTTTAGAATTTGAATGGTCCTTTTAGATTGCATATCTATTTGAGGATGGAAAGAAATACTAAACTATAATTTAGTATCCAAAGCTTAATGTAGACTTTTCCAAAACCTACTCACGAATCAAGTATCCTTGTTAGAAGTTATAGTGGCTGGCATGCCATGTAATTTGGAAATCTCTTTAATGTACACTTGAGTAAGCTTCTTTAATCTATACCCAACCTTAATATGTATAAAATAAGTTGATTTGGTTAATCTATCTACAATTACCTAGATTACACATCATTTTTCTCCTTGGTTCTCAAGAGAGTTGTAACAAAGTCCATTGTTACATGTTCTCACCTCCATTTAGGTATAAGAAGTTGTTATAACTTATCAACTAGACTTTGATGTTCAATTCTGATTTGCTAGCATGTCATGCATCTAAATATGAATTCTGTTATCTTTCGTTTCATATTTCTCCATCAATAGTAATTCTATAGATCTTTGTAAATCTTTGTACTTTCAAGATATATCATGTATCCTAAATAATGGGCTTCTTTCATAATCTCCTTCTTCAATTTCATGTTATTTAGCATACACCATCTCATGCCATATTTAACTACACCTGCAACATCCACATTAAATTTTGTTGTTTCACCCTTTTCTATTTTGCTCCTAATCTTTTGAATTCCAAGATCTCCAATTTGTGCTGCCTTAATACAATTAAGGAGACTTGGTTGAATATAAAGAATAGCTAACCTGGTTCTCACTTCATGTGTCACCATCTCTAACTCTAACTTATGAATGTCCACCAATCTCTATTTCTAAGTGGTGATTAAAGCTACTATATTAATTTGCATCTTTAAACCGATTCCACACACCTTGTCAGATTCGAGGTAACCTATGTGTTCTTTTCATTGATGGTGGTAGTTGCACTAATGTCATATCTGCTACATTAGTAAATAATTTACAACTAGCCACTAGCCTACATTCACACCCTTATAAATTGCATTGGTTAGACGACCAAAGTAGCTTGCAAGTTTCATAGAGGGCAAAGGTGCCATTCAGTATAGGAGATAGATACAGTGATGAGATTATCTATGATGTGCTTCCTATTTGCACCTTTCATATATTGTTGGGTATACTGTGGTTATTTGATAGGAAGGTGCTACATGATGGGTTCAGAAACACTTACATGTTTTAGGAAGATGGTATACGGATTGTCTTGACTCCTATGTCTTGTTTAAGGTTCGCTCTTTCTAGGAATAGATTAGAAACACAAGTGGCTCTACAAGACCTCCTGCCAACAAGAAAACACAAATATTAGGTGTTAATCCAAGAGAAAACCCATAGATTTGAGGGAAAATCTTTTAGAGGCCCAAGGAGATGATGGGAATCAACTCTATGGTTCCAACAGTAGGGAAAACAAATTAGATACATGAGCCCAAATATCCACATGTTTTCATATTTATCTAATAAAACTTTATCTTTACATTATAGTAGGTACATTTATCGGTTTTACATGATGGCAAATAAAATACACTAAGGATCAAATTAGGGACATTCTTGGACTTACATCCACTAGTCCACAATGTGTTCTATTGAAGTGAAGAACCGACCATTTAAAGACTTATTTGTACTTGTAATTTGTTGTTTTAGAACTGGTCATTTGGAGTGGCTTATTTGTAATTTATTTTGTTGTTTTTACCTTAATTGGAACAAGTATAAATACTTGCTAAGTAGGGTTTTGAGGGAGCTTTTGAACACTTGAAAATTATACACTTTGCCGTGAGGAAGGGTCTTTGCTTGCAAAAACTCTCTTATTAATTTCACAAGTGAAATTGTGGTGAGATTAGCTTGAGGAGATTGTAAGTAATATCAATCTTTCTCTAGTTATTTCAAATTGTATTCTAGTGCGACATATCTAGGTGCAATTTGTTTATGCTACTTCTTGTTCTTCATGTGAATTAGGGTTCATCAATTTCATATTTGAATCAAGTCAATTTGAGTGGAATTGTAATTTATTTATATTGTTATTTATTGCTTCTTATACAATTGCATTGTTCATCAACACCATTTAGTATTATTGCCATTTGGCTCCACGTGAATTAGGGATCAAAGAAGAGTTGTTGATCATGCCACTGTTGATTTGATTTTAGTGATCACGCCATTTGTGGATATGTATGCAATTGGAATTGTAAGGCACATCATAATCTTAGGTCAATTTTGGATAAGACCTAAGCTCCCTATAATTTCTCAAATAGGTCATCTATTCTAGGGAGAGGGTACTTATTCTTGATCATGACTTGGTTTAGCTTCCTGTAATCAATACATAACCTCATGCTCCCATCTTTCTTCTTAACGAAAAGTACTAGAGGTCCCCATAGTGAAATGCTTGGCCTAATAAACCCATTATTACAACTCTTGAAGCTGGGTCTTCAACTCTGATAATTCAGTAGGTGCCATTTTATAGGGTGCCTTAGATATTGGTGTTGTGTCTGGTACCAAGTTAATATGGAATTCAATCACCCCAAGTAGGGGTAAACCTAGTAGATTTCTTAGAAAAACATTTGCATATTCCTTCACCACATGTATGTCTTCTAATTTCTCGACTTGTCTGGCTTCTATAGACATTGCCGATATCTTACTGTTAATCCACACCTCATAAGTAGGAAGAGTTGTAGGCCTTTGTGCATCTAACTTGAATACAATTGGATCTTCATTGCGGAAATTAAAACAAAGCACTAGATTGTGACAACCTATAGTGGCATAATACTTACACAACCAATTTACTCCTAAATTCATATCAAATTCCATCACCTCTAATACAAATAAGTCTATTGGCATCACTTTTCCTTGTATTTTGATTCCAATATTCCTACACATTTGATCTAACTATTTTGCCACTCCAAAAGGTGCATTCCCCACCATAGCATCATTTAACAATGTAGGTTTCAAACCACACATGCATGAGATAGGTGATATGCATGAATTCGGTTCATGTTAATTTATCAGAGATTCTTCATTTTCCTTGCATTTCAAAGAATATTGCATCCCTAAATTTCACTTGCTTATTTATAGGTATCATCAAAATTGTTATTATCAATTATGTGATGTCCAAATGATTATTCCACATCGATTGTGAGGCTATTGTTATTATTCTTATTGGTGTTTTTCTAGTGTATATATATATATATATATTGAGGATCAAGGGACCGATTTTCTTCTTCTTTTTTTTCTTTTCACCATGGTTGCATTTTTTTTTTTTCATCTTAATCAACATACATCTTGCACAGAGGCTTTCTTGAGAAGTAAACATTTTTTTTTTTCCCTTTCTTTTGGGGGGTGGGGGGCGTAGGAAAAATTGCTGAGAGGTTTAAGGTTGAAAATGTAACCGAGATAATGGTCAAAAAATATTGCTGAGGTTTGCCCGAATTATACTCTCTAATGGATGTGCATGTTTATCCAATAGCGAGAGCTAGTGCAAAATGAACTACTGCACACTCTCAATAGATAGCTTCTGTCGATTGTATACCTTTGCCCCTTTCCACATTAGCTATCCTTCCAAACCTTAGTAGAGGTGGCACTTGCAGTTATTTGTGGGCCACACCGGGAAATACTTAGAAGGCTCTTCTATTTATATAGGTCATAGGCTATAATGAGTGGATTTTAGGTTGTTTTCGAGGACATTAACAAAGAACCCATTGATGTTCATTCAATTATATTACCTCTTCTTGAAGGAGCTAGCTCTTTTTTAACTGGCCATGGAGAGGTAATTTCTTTCATTTTTCAATCAAGCTATTTTTTTCATTCCAGTTATTTCATTTTTGGCCCTCATTTTAACATTTGTGGTTTATCTTATAAATAATAATGATTTTATTTATATCATAAAGTCGAATAGATTTTGCATTACATTACAACTTTTTTGTTTCAATATACAATCTGAACTTAGCAATTTTGTCAGTAGATGTAAGATCTTTTTAGATGCTTTGTACTGTGCTGTCTACTCTTGTCATTATAGGTTCATTTAGTCATGCTGCAATTTTGGTAATGTAACTTTAGATGCTTAGCGGTACTGTGTTGTGATGGTACCTAAGAAATGTGTTTTGTACATTAAAATTGTTTAGAAGAGACATTTGCTAAGTATGATGGTAGGGCATACTGTTAGAGTAGCTAATGAGAGATTGAGGCTAGTGATTTTCATCTCTAAGCATGAAGCTAGTGTCACATGCATTATTTTACTCCTACTATCCTTTTCACTATATTTAGATGGAAATGATACATAGTTGGCTTGATGTATGCATGTAACTTAAATGATGACAATAGAGTGAAGGCAAAGGCTACTGGACTTTTTATTCTAGCTAATAATTTGATTTGAACTCTTTTTCTTCTTCTTCTTTAAATGTAGTGCAAATCTATGATGCATCTTGTTGATTCTTAAGCATCATATATAGAATTTAAACGTGACCCACAATTATTATTTCCATGCATGTGATGTTTATCGCCTTAAAGCTTGGCCTATACATTATTGTTTGCCCCTTCTTCCCTCAGTTAGTTCTGATGGTTTCAAGCCTTGAAAATTTTTCTCTTAAAGGGACAAAATTTTGTCTTTGTGAGATGATGAATCCGGCTATTTCCTTGATTTTCGATGGAGATGTTTTTGGAAAGAAGGGAAGTTTCTTTTTTTTTTTTTTTAAGATTATGTAATGAGTTAGGTCAATGATATAATGCTGAGAAAGTTGTACAAAAGTAATGGGACTGTTAAACATTTTATTTGGTAAAAGGTATATTGTTAAAGTAAGCATTGCCATGCTTGAGGTGGATGAATAATGGAGACTTCCTTATTAAATCCATTTAAGGTTGCATGAGCTCTAGCTTTGATCCCTATTGTCCTTTTTTCAATTGAATTTGATGGATAGTGAAAACTTTATGGTCAAGAAATATCAGTTGCAGGATGTTTCATTGCTTGCCTACATGATTGGTAGATGGTCTTCATACTATGGTCTTTGATTATATGCTGGCTTCCTACTAGACTTTTCAAGAATCTTTTTTCTATTGGCAGTTGAGACAACCTTGGAATGGAGTTAGCTAAGGGTTGTGGCACCTCATAGTGGGAGGATTGGTTGTTGGGTTATGGAAGTATGGATTTCTAGATTGAAGTGCATTGCCAACTTGAGGTGTTCTATGTTCTAGCTCATGGCTCATATCTTTTGATGGAAGGGTGCATCACTGTATCTTGGCACCTATATCTATGAATTGCTCCAATGAATCTTTATTGTAGCTTCTTAATAGCTATTGTTTATGGTTAGTTATCTTCTGGCAAGTATATTGTTGTAGTTTTTTCCCATTTGTTGACAATGTGGATTTACTTTCTAGCATGAAAGTTTGGACAATATTAATTGGGATATGTTTAGGTCTTCTTTTGTAACATTTGTAAAGTTTGTAGTTGATGATGAAAGTGGAAAATTATAAGCTTATATGCAAATGTCCATTTTTATGGCCTATATTATTTTTCAATTATATACACCTTTACTACAGATTTAAATTGTTACATCCAAGAGTTTAAATGACTATACCATATTATAATATTCATTTTTTATAACGTTTAAACATTACCATTTTTCAATTTAGTATCATTTTAGGGTTACTATTTATCGATTTAGTAACATTTAAACATTATAGAGAACTTGTTTTGGCACATTTAAACATAACATGCATATTTAATAACTTTTTGTAAGTTATATATCTACTTGTTTGTTACATTGAAATGTCATGTATTAATATTTATAGGTAACATTTAAACGTTACCAAATATTATTATTTTTATGACGTTTAAATGTTATTAAAAATTACACATTTTGTAATTTTTTAATAATTTTAGCATAAAAATGTTAATATTTAGTAACATTTAAACATTATAAAAAAAGAACTTATTGGTAATGTTTAAACATTAACAAATATTATTCTTTTTGTGACATTCAAATGTTATTAAAAATTATATATTTTGTAATCTTTTAATAATTTTGGTATAAAATATTAATATTTAGTAATATTTAAACATTACAAAAAATCATTTATTGATGACGTTTAAAAGTTACTATTATTATATCATTAGTTATATTTATACTATTAGTGATGTTTATTTTTTAAATGTCATAAATTATTTTCTATAACATACATTTCGTGATGTTTCTTAATGACGTCATGAAAAATCTTTTATAATATTTACTTTAGTTTTGGTGTAATATGTAGACGTTGTATTAGGTATTAGTTGCACGGGAAAGAAAAAGGGTGTTAGTTAAATGTGAACAGCCTACATAATATTTTAGAGAGAAATAGCTATGTATCGCAAAGTAACTCACTAGAGAGAAAAATATTATTATAAGAAAACATATTAATTAACTCGATCCCTGGCCCTTGACACGCAGACAAGTCACCTATCTCAGTGACCAATATGAAATTATCAAGAAAACGGAATCTTGAATAACATAAACCACCTTATATCATAGGAGCATCTCATGCGGGACAGTTGTAAAAAACCACCTTATATTATATAGGCGTATTTAAATCCCACTAGGTGTTGAATCACCGTCTGCTGGCACCATGGCTGACATAATTATATATCATGTCGCTTGCATGAACCATCGAGACACAATGAGAGGAGAAATTAACGAGAGGCGTGAAAGGAGCTGTGAGAAGAGAAATTTTCGCGGAATAATTAATTTCATTTACTGTGGATGTTATTTTTAATAATGTTTTATCTCTTACACGCTATTATGTGCTGACTTAGGGTCGATCCATTCTTTCCTTTTTATTTATTGTGCTTATTTATTACTTATCAATATACATATATATTTTAACGAGTCATTAAAGGAACTCGTTAACTATCAAGATTATTATAATTTAATAGTGTAAATATTAATCTTTTATTAATAAAATTGTTAAGTGTAAAAAAAAATTAAATTTTTATATATTTCTATGAAATTGTTTTCACGAAGCTTTTAATAGTCATTCTTTAATGTCAAAAGTTTTCTTTCAATTTTTAATTTTTACCTTGGAAGCATTATTTCCATGTTCTTATGATAAAAATTGTATTTTTTTTATATATAATAACTAATAAATGTATCAACAAAATATATCAATACTCAAGTAATATAAATAGGTTGGGTAAATTACTTTGAAAATTTCTATAAACTTTGCAAACTATATTGACACCTCATTTTTTCAAAATAAAACACTTACACCCCAATAGAGATGCAACCAAGTAGGTCATTATAAAGTACTTGACCACCCGACTCGTTAATTACCCTATGGGGTATTACTCTATAGGATTTTAGAATGGGTTTATGTATTATTTTAAAACCCTTTACAACTAAGTTTTGGGTTTTAAATAAAACTTGATAGGAAATCTAGCCTAGTAAAAATATATTATAATAATATTTTCTACTAAACTAAATAATTTTCTTTTCGTTTTATGCTATCTATTTTTATGCATTATTTATTTGACTTCAATGTTAGATATTAAGTTGAAGTAAAAAACTTGAAGAACCAATGATGGGATCAATTAATGCAATTGTTATTTAAAGGACAACTAGAAAATTTTGTTTCTTGTCCTTGATAAAGAAAATAGAGAAAAAAAAAAAGAACTATTGATTACTCTAGCTGCCTTGATGCAGTCTTAGGTTGGATCAAACTCTTCAAGTTGAGGAAGTCTAAACACAAGATGAACAAATGTAACCTATGGGGGCATTGGAGGTTTCTTTCGCTCTTACACTTGAACGCTCAAGTTAAAGTAGCGGCGTGAGGGTAATGCAACTAAAGTGTATGAGTCGTATTCGATGATCTTACCTAAGTGGAGAGACTTCCTTTTATAGCGCTATGGGGACATTCTACTTTAGGTAAGCAGATCTTTCAAAAGATACCTAGTTACAGGGAAATATTTACTTAGAGCATGTTTTTCAAAGGATCTAGATTACTTTCCTAATTTATACCAACCAATTTAGGCATTGTTCTCTTCAATGGTCTTATTAAAATAAAATGAACCCTAGGAGCCTTTAGCTAATTTAGGCATATAACACTTGCCTTCATTGATAAGGGCATATTCTACACAAATTTTATTGTACGAATCATGTTAAATTTAATTGATTTTATGTGAATTTTAAGGAAATGGTACTTAATTAGATTTACTGTGCTATTCAGGGTTGTTAAATCGATTTTTAGATTAGATTGCAATAGCCTAAGCCGTTGGCCTTAGCAACCTAAGTCGCCAGTGTAAGCCGCCTACCTTGAAGTGTAAGCTATCGGCCTTGAAGTTTAAGTTACCGGCCTTGAAGTGAAAGTTGCCAGCTTTGAGAGGAAACCAAAAGTCATTCCTAGTGTGTAGATTAAAACACGGAAGGGGAAGAAAGAGGCATCGGATTTTTTTTTCTTTTAGAAAGTGAAAAGAAAAAAAAAACCCTAGAGAGAGAGGGAGGAAAATTTTTTTGTTGTAATAAAAAATTATTTTTTGTTTTATCAATTAAGGAGATTGGAATCATCAAGGAATTAGAGGATTATTGTATTGCAATTGTCATTAAATTGGTGATCTCTAAACTAATACTCTTCTATTCAATTCATAGACCAAATTTTTCCTTTCAATCATGAATTTTATTATAGTAATTTCTTTTATTATTGTTTGTGTTTGCAATTCCATGATGTTCTAAGTTTAATTGTGGGAAATCGATGAAAACCTAGAATAATTAAGATGATCATTATAGTTATATTGTAAGATTGTTAGTTATGTGGAAGATTCATATTATAATTCCAATACTATAAATTCGGATTTCATGTCTAAATTAGAATGTTAGAAATTTTAAAAACTTAAAAGGGGTATTAGGGTTCAATAGGAATTCTTAAGTTAGGTTAAATAAGAACTATGGAAATGGGATTATTTTAATCTAATTAGAAATTGTTTGAGAGCTTGATGCAATATTCCTATAGTTTCTTACTAAGGAATTAGGAGAAATTATGATAAAATATTAGTCAACTATATAATTGGGTGATGTGTAGTTGAATATAGAATCCCTATTAATTTGTTTAGTGGAAGCTAATAAATTAATTTTAGGGTTTTTAGTTTTAAATATCTATAAAAGAAACAAAGATTTTCATAATTTCATATGAATACCCACATAGCTAAGAATTATTATAATATAATGATAATCTGATTAATGAAATTAGGGTGGATTCAGTTTTCCCCTTTTCAATTGATGCATTTTCATAACAATTTCCTTCATATTCGTAGTAAAAATCTAGGTGCAATAGTTTAGTTGGTATTTAAGTAATTGATTCTCTCAATTTGATTACCTAAACAATAATAGAATTTGATAACAGTTTAGTACTTATTTAATCCTCGTGGAATCGATACTCAACTCTTCACTATATTACTTAATCTGGCCTTAGTGCACTAGCTGATAGAATTCGCTTGTAAAATTTTTTGTATTTACAAAGGATAACTTCACCACCACCACCACACCACCTCCCCACCCCCTCCCCCCCCCCCCCCCCCCCCCCCCCTCGCGTGAGATTCTACTTTTGATGGGATAATGACCTGGATGCATTAGCTAGGTATATTCCTGGTCAAGAGGCACTTATTTGAAGCAGGAGAATGTTGGTTGATCTCAACATTGAAAGGACTCACTTTAAAGCATTTGCTAAGCTATATTTTGTAACAAACTACCTCGTATAGGCGAGGCAATGGCGAGGAGAAATTGATGCAAACTGAGGTTGTAGCATTGAGTCGAGTGATTTCAATTGAGTCATGGTGAATAAATTCCTTACTTTTAAAGTGAACTTTTAGCCCTAGTGAAGGTGAAAAGGCTTGCCAAGCACACATTTATCTTTTTAACTATCAATTTCAAATTGTTTATGCATATAAATCCACACATTTGATGTTATAGGACATGTGGCACCATAAGGTTTGATGCATTCATTGAGGCGAAACAATCTCAACCCTTCATTTCGGTAGTGTCATATGTGGCACAATCTTATGTTATCTCAGAAAATTCGCATAACCTTTGCAACTACCTATGTAAGGCATCAAAATCATTAATTTCCACTCTTTTTCATGTCCTTAGCTTTCAAAATCCTCCTTTACTCTCTCGAAGGCTCTCGCATTTACTTTCATGCATTCACACAAATTCCTCATCCTTCAAATTTCCTAAACAAATCAAGACTCTAGTTATGATGGGCTCTTCTTCCTCTTATACCCTCTCAGATTTTTTCTGAAAGGTTGTCTTTAGTGTGATAGGTAATGAGGTAGGGCCCTCAAGTCGACTCCTAGTGCTAACACCAATGGCGAAAGAGGTAGATAATGAGATCCTCATATCATTTAAGGAGGGAATCAAAGAGTTCACAGAGAATTAGCATTAGACATATACCTTGATGTCGGAGAAGATTGCCGACCAACCTATCCTTATTTTAAAGGTCTTATTTCATCAGGTCAGGACTAGACACTATCAAAAGTAGGGTTTGCGAGGTTAATGCCGATGCTATAGGACTTTATAGTTCTCCACTTCCCGAGAGCTAGATTGTCTAACTAGCTAGTGAAGATGTGCGTGTGGCTATGCTAGAGGGAAATCGGTTTTACGTGTACTAGTGATTCTTTGGGTTCTATTTGTGGCTTCCCTTTACTAACTTTCAAAAACAAATTTTCACTTATCATAATGTTAATTTGTATTAGCTTCTCCTAAATGTGTACACAATTCTCATGGCATTCGAAATTCTATGTGAGTCATATGGAAATTGGTTAACCATTTAACTATTCCACTCATTTTACAATGTCAAGCATTTAAGACCATCATCCAAGTGGCATTATCTAGTAAGATAACTAAGCATAAAACTGATGGATCGGTTACCCTCCCTGATACATAACTGGAAAGACACATTTCTTATGATTGACCTAGAAGAGAAGTCAGACTTCTGGAATCATTGGGTGAATCTAATAAGGACCAAAGGTATTAAGTTATTATTAACAACTAACATCACACTAAGACTCTTTTTAAAGCATGCTTCAAACATGATGTGAAGCTTCTTAGGTATCAAGGTGGTGACCTCAAAGGGCTTTGAGGCTGTGGGAGATCATAGGTTGCAAGGCTCAAGGGATGATAGGGAAGTCGGTATGGGTTTGTTCTTAGGATGGGGTTAGTTTGATAGGGAAGCTAGTAAGGGTTTGTGCTTGGGATGGGGTTAGCTTGAGGGTGAGCTCATTAGCTGTGGCTTAGGGAATTAGGCTCCCTTATGGAGTTTTCTTCAGAAGGGATTTTGCTTTAATTTTGTTAACTTTTTGTTTTTCTTGTAGAGATAGCTTCAATCCAACACATTCAATTGTCCGATCTTGCTGCTTACTAAGCTAGTCATGGAAAAATGGATGCTTAGGGAGAGAAGAAAGGTAAATTGGTGGCTCCTCCTACTAAAAAGGCTACCACTAGTGGGATCATGATTAGGGGCACAAAGCTCGCTTGTGCATTGAAACTTGCCTTTGCAGCTATTATGGGGAAGGGAAAAACTTTGGTTAAGGAGTCAAGGTAGTTCCAATGGGTTTTAGAATAGAGTGAGGTGCTTGCTCCAAAGCGTATGACAAGGCCTATAGCTTCAAGTATGAAGGGTGATGCTGTAGCAAAGTAGTGACCAAAGAGGTACCACAACATTTAACTAGGGTAGAAGGAACATAGGGGAAGTAATGATCCTCCGAAGGCCCTTAATTCCACCTCCTCCCATATCTAACAATCATTGGTGACTTGGGCTAAAAAAGGAGGAGCAAGAGTCTATCTTCAATCCTCAAGAAGGAGGGGAGGTAGAGAACCTTGCAATAAGGATATCAACTTCAAACCTAAGCAACTTCTTTTTAGCTCTTCTCATTGAGGTAAATATCCGTTGACCCTTCTCCTTTCTTCCTTTCAACTTTCCTTTAGTCATTCTCATCACCAATCATATCTTAATCTTGTAAATTGTGTAGGTTGCTTATGGGGTTCTTTTAACCTCTATTGAGGGTGAATGGCAGGTATGTAATCAAACCGTCGAATACTCCTCTTACTTCAAATTGTTCAACCACTAGTATAATGTAATAGCACTCATTTTCAAAGCCACATGGCAATGGAGGTGGAGCTAAAGAAAGCACAAGAGCTTAAGGCTATAAGGGAAGATTGTTGTCAGAAGACAGCTAAGGCTAAATAGAGAGTTAAAAAAATGGCTTTGGTCTGGTAAAGACATGGTAAAAACTTCTTTTTATCTTGTCTCATTGAGGTAAATATTCATTGACCCTTCTCCTTTCTTCCTTTCAGCTTTCCTTTAGTCATTCTCATCACCAATCATATTTGATCTTGTAAATTGTGAAGGTTTCTTATGGGGTTCTCTTAACCTCTATTGAGGGTGAATGGCAAGTATGTAATCAAACTGTCGAATGTTCCTCTTACTTCGAATTGTTCAACCACTAGTATAATGTAATAGCACTCATTTTCAAAGGCACATGGCAATGGAGGTGGAGCTAAAGAAAGCACAAGAGCTTAAGGCTATGAGGGAAGATTGTTTTCAAAAGATAGCTAAGGCTAAATAGAGAGTAAAAAAATGGCTTTGGTCTAGTAAAGACATGGTAAGTAAATATTCACTGACCCTTCTCCTTTCTTCCTTTTAGCTTTCCTTTAGTCATTCTCATCACCAATCATATCTTGATCTTGTAAATTGTGTAGGTTGCTTATGGGGTTCTCTTAACCTCTACTGAGGGCAAATGGTAGGTATGTAATCAAACCATCGAATGTTCCTCTTACTTCGAATTGTTCAACCACTAGTATAATGTAATAGCACTCATTTTCAAAGGCACATGGCAATGGAGGTGGAGCTAAAGAAAGAACAAGAGCTTAAGGCTATGAGGGAAGATTGTTGTCACAAGATAGCTAAGGCTAAATAGAGAATTAAAAAAAAAAAGGGCTTTAGTCTAGTAAAGACATAGTAAAAACATCAAGGGGTGATTGGCTATATCAATACCTTGTGAACGAGGTTTTAACCTACTAGAAGTGGGAGACTTGCCTTACATTTGAGGTATGACAGGAGAAGGCAATTGCTTTAGACTTTAAGAGAGACTTAGGTATAACTTAATAGTGCCTAGAAAAGTGCAGCATGGAGGAGGCCAACATGAAGGAGTAGATCAAGGATCTTGAGAAGCTTGTTCTTGATCAAGATATGTGGATCGAAGAGTTGGAGGGGAAACAAAGAACTCCCAGTGATTAGTATTACAAGAAGATTTAAAGCTTTGATGAGTATGCTAATGAACTAGTCAAAGTAATTGGGGATGGTGGTGGGGGGGAGAAGGGGTGAAGGGGGTTAGACAATCATGAAACATTGGATCCGTGAAAGAGATCCTTCATATGATCTCTCGTAGCTTGGGGAGAAAATGCATGAGCTAGATACCCTTTCCTAGGAGTTGGAGGAGTTAGAGAAGGCAGTAGTTGAGGTGAAGGAAGAAGTAAATAATGCAGATATGCCTCCATTACTCATAGAGATTGCAATGGAAAATCCTACACCTCTTCTCCTATAGATGCAAAAGAGATTCCTCCCCTCCTCTAGTTGAGGAAGGAATGCCTCCTCATCTACTTGCTAAAAAGATTCCAACTCCACCACCTCTTAAGGTTTAGGTTGAGGAGAAGATGCTTGAGTTTACTCAAGAACAAATTGAACCAACTTTGGCTTTCGTGGAGGACCTCATAGACTTAAGATTTTTAATTTTTCTTTTATTTATATGTTCTTATATTATGGTTAGTATGCCGACCCGAAAACCTTGTAAAGATTTACACTAAATCAAATATGAGTTTCTTATCACTAAGTAAAATTATATTGCCTTTATACTTTTTTGTATCCATTAAGTATTATCTAATTATTACTTGTTCAACTATTTTACTTTTGATTGGTTCTTTGATGCATAATTTAATGTGGATTTCATAGACTAAAGTGTCACTAGTTGGAATGTCTATGCAAATTGATTAAGTGTTTATGGTCTGTAGGGCAATATATCGTAGTCGATCAAGTCTAAATCTACTAGGTTAGGATATGCCCTTAAGTCACACTAGATATCATTGATTAGTTTTTTATCTAAACAGGTAAGTACTAACTTATTAGCTAGGGTACCATCATCAGTTAGGTTTAAGCATGGCTAGCGAGGGACTAAATCCCTCTCTTGACCTTATGACTTTAAGGTTTCAACAAACTAAATCCCTAGGTTAGAAGGCCTTATACTTGACTTTCTTGTTGTAGCATCTCATTGTTCATTGTTAATAGGTTATTTCCTTATAACTAGCTTGGTCTTAGACCTCCTCAAGGAGATCAAGGTTAGGTCAGAGACCGTTCTCATTAACTTAGGAGTCAAATTCCTAGGTGCAAAAGTTTTGAAGCTCAAGCTCAATGAGAAAGGATAACTTCAATGCTTAAGGCTATTCTGAAAGGGCTTTCTCCAATTGTGGTTTGCGGGGTCGTCCAATAGCCTCATAGATTGTAGGGGAGCTTATTTTCTCACTTCTCCTTGGCTTGATCAACTCTTTTCTTGAGACTCTATAGTAATTACCTCGTTAGTAGCCTTAGCTTAGCCATTTAATTATAGGTAGGTGACGTGATACGAACCACGCAACCCGTGACGAAACCCAATACCAATATGTACGGAAATTCGTTGCCTAAGACGACCAAACACCTAAAGTGAAAACCGCGACCCATTGTCTATAAGCGAGACAATAACCTTGGTATAAAAGCGAAGACGCCACAATCGGGATGAAAGAACGATTGATAAGTCGAGATGAACGCCACATAAATCAATCTGATAAGTTCGATTTAGTTCTTGAAGAACCAAGAGAGGTTCCTCTCAAAAGTGTTTAATGTTCAAAGATGTATATTCTTTATTGTTCTAAACCCTAGGAGCTTTTATACTAGGGTTACAATTTGTGTAAAAGAAGTCCAAAACACGTAGTTTAGATAAGTGGCGTAAAAAGCGAAAACAGAACAAGTTGGCCGGAGGGATACACGGCCGTGTACATGCCCGTGTACTTTGGCCGTGTACCTTTCTGTGCAACTTCTGGCAACATACACGCCCGTGTACTTTGGCCGTGTATCTTTTCTATGGTACTTTGGTCTTGGACTCCCATACTCGGCCGTGCCTTGAAAGTACACGCCCTCTTCAACCCGTGTCCGATGTGACTTGTATAAGAGCAAGGGTCTTCCATGGTTGTTCCAATCCGTTCCAACTTCATGATTGCCCCAATCCTTCCCGGCTTCATGGACATCCTTTATCAACCCGTTAAGTGCTTCCTTGAGTCGTTTCGCACGACTTCTTATGATCGGTCCAAGCGGCACTTCAAGAGGATCCACATTCCTTCTTTCCGCTTGACTCTCATCATGGATCTCATCATTCCCCTCCTTTTGAAAAGGATTTGTCCTCAAATCGTCACCTACATCAAAAGGACTCAGATCAGTAACATTAAATGTGGCACTTACTTGATACTCACCGGGCAAATCTATCTTGTATGCATTGTCGTTGATACGCTCAAGAACTTGAAATGGTCCATGGCCTCTAGGAAGTAGTTTAGATCGACGCTGCATGGGAAACCGCTCTTTGCGCGTGTGAACCCAAACCCAATCTCCAGGTTCATAAACAGCTTGTCGATGACCCTTATTGGCTTATTTTACATACTGCTCTGTTCGTCGCTTAATGTTCAGCCTTGCATTCTCATGGATCTGTTGAACAAATTCGGCCTTCTTCTTGCCATCTAAATTAAATACTCAGAAATAGGCAAAGGTGAAAATCCAAAGGAGTTAGTGGATTAAAACCATACACAATTTCAAAAGGAGAAAATTTAGTAGCAGAATGCACTGTACGGTTATAAGCAAATTCAACATGCGGCAAACAATCCTCCCAACTCTTAATATTCTTTTTAATTACAGCCCTCAACAAAGTAGATAAAGTTCGATTCACTACCTCAGTTTGACCGTCGGTCTGTGGATGACAAGTAGTAGAAAATAATAACTTAGTTCCTAACTTAGCCCACAAAGTCTTCCAAAAGTAGCTTAAGAACTTAGCATCCTTATCTGATACAATTGTTCTAGGCATACCATGCAATAACACAATTTCCCTAAAGAATAACTTAGCAATATTACAAGCATCATCCATTTTGTGACAAGGAATGAAATGTGCCATTTTAGAAAACCTATCAACAACTACAAAAACAGAATCCCGACCATATCTAGACCTAGGTAATCCTAACACAAAATCCATAGTAATATCTACCTAAGGCTCATGAGGAATGGGAAGTGGGGTGTAAAGCCCTTGAGGTTGGACTCTAGATTTCGCTTGCTTACATGTGACACATCGCTCACAAATCCTCTCAACATCTCGATTTCATGTGAGGCCAATAGAAGTGTTCTTGCAATACCCCTAATGTTTTTGCTACTCCAAAGTGTCCCATTAAACCTCCTCCATGAGACTCCCTCACAAGTAATTCTCTTAGAGAACAAATTGAAATGCACAGTTTACTCTCCCTAAACAAGAATCCGTCATGTTTATAAAATTTTCCATGCCCACTCTTCTCACATTGCACATACTCCTCACAAAAATCTCGATCAGCAGCATATAACTCCTTAATGTGCTCAAAACCAAGAAGTCTAGAACTAAGAGTAGAGATAAGAGTATACCTTCTAGAAAGTGCATCAGCAACTACATTCTCTTTACCTTGCTTGTAGTGGATGACATATGGAAATGTTTCGATATACTCCACCCAACGAGCATGCCTTTTGTTCAGCTTGTGTTGCCCCTTCAAATACTTCAAAGATTCATGATCAGTGTGGATCACGAACTCTTTTGGCCAAAGGTAGTGTTACCACGTCTCCAGGGCTTGAACCAATGCATACAGCTCCTTGTCGTAAGTAGGGTAATTCAAGGTTTCCCCACTTACTTCTCGCTAAAGAATGCAATCGATCTTCTCTCCTGCATAAGCACTGCTCCAATACCTAATCCTAAAGCATCACACTCAATTTCAAACGTTTTAGCAAAGTTAGGTAAAGCAAGTAACGGCGCCTGAGTCAACTTTTTTTTAAGCGTCTGAAAGGCCTTCTCTTGTTGCTCTCCCCAGCTGAACCCTACGTTCTTCTTAATTACCTTAGTAAGTGGTGCTGCAATGGTGCTGAAATCCTTCACAAATCTCCTGTAAAAGCTCGCTAGTCCATGGAAACTCTGCACATTACTTACATTGGTTGGATTAGGCCATTATTGGATCGCACGAACCTTTTCTTCATCAACCTGTATTCCTTGTGCACTAACAACAAAACCAAGAAACACAAGTTTGTCTGTGCAAAAAAGTGCACTTCTTGAGGTTAGCATATAATTGTTCATTTCGAAGCACTTCTAAAATATCTCTCAAGTGTGACACATGATCTTCCAAACTTTTGCTGTAAATAAGAATGTCATCAAAATAGACAACCGCAAATTTTCCAATAAATGTCCTCAAAACATGGTTCATAAGTCTCATAAAAGTACCAGGTGCATTAGTTAACCCGAAAGGCATTACTAACCACTCATACAATCCATATTTTGTCTTAAATGCAGTTTTCCATTCATCACCTTCTTTCATTCTAATTTGGTGATATCCACTTTTCAGATCAATTTTAGAAAAGACACTAGACCCATGTAACTCATCTAACATGTCATCTAAGCGAGGAATGGGATGACGATACTTTACCGTAATGTTGTTGATGGCGCGGCAGTCAACACACATCCTCCATGTCCCATCCTTTTTAAGCACCAAAATCACAGGCACTGCAGATGGACTCATGCTCTCTCTCACGTAGCCCTTCTCCATTAATTCATCGACCTGCCTTTGGAGTTCCTTTGTCTCCTCCGGATTACTCCTGTAAGCTGGCTTATTTGGAATCGATGCTCTGAGTACAAGGTCAATCTGGTGCTCAATACCACGAATAGGTGGTAATCCCTTTGGAATCTCCTCAGGGAAGACATCTTCAAAGTCCCGCACAAGAGACACAACCACACTAGGCAAAGAGTTAGATAATTCGTTAGTAGTCAAACATGTTTCCTTAAAAACCAGCAACAACATAGGTTGCCTCATCACTAACGCTCTCCTTACTACACTCGCTCTTGCCACACAACTCTCCTTTTGCAAGGCTGCCCTCTCCTTTTCACTCACCACCAAAGTTGATCCCCCTTTAACTTGGCCTCTCACACTCTTTCCAGACTTCTTCTCCTTTTCCTTTTGATCTTGACTTTTATATTCCTTTTTCTTCTCATTGTCTTTTGCTATCTCACTCTCACTCTGCTTTTCACTCACCTTGTGTTTTGCAAACGACTGTTGTAGCTGCAACTGATCCTCATACACTTGTTTAGGTGTTAAAGGTTTAAGGTTAAAACTTTTCCCTTGGTGAACAAGCGTATACTTGTTAGAAAAGCCATCATGAATAACCTTCCTATCAAATTGCCATAGCCTCCCCAACAACACATGACATGCTTGCATTGGCACTACGTCGCATAACACCTCATCCTCATATCTACCAATGCGAAAACCAATCAAGGCTTGCTTACTCACCTTAGTCTCACCACTATCATTCAACCACTGCAATTTATATGGACTAGGGTGTCTAACAGTTTTGAGCCCCAGCCTCTCAACAATAAAATTACTCACTACATTGGTGCAACTCCCTCCATCAATGATCAAACTACAAATGTGATCTCTTAGATAACATCTAGTATGAAATATATTCTCTCTTTGCACCTCCTCTTCTTCCTTCACCTGCACATTCAACGCTCGCTTCACTACCGCCACTAGCCTTCCCATTGCAGGCTCCTCATCATCTCTAGCATCCTCTAAGGGAGGCATGTCATCTTCTTCACTATCCCCCTCAGTCTCATACTCTCCATCATCACGCAAAATCATCACATGCCTATTTGAACATTGACTAGCAATATGGCCTCTACCTTGGCATTTAAAACATTTAATGTCACGATTTCTAGAAGTAGAAGATTTAGGGTTACCTTGGTTACCAGGAGTAGAACCCGTTTGCCTCAGCTCCCCTTTTGGTTTGGTGGGTAAAGGCTTTTCTTCTTTCTTCCATTGGTTGGTCTTCTAAGTGGATGAACCATTACCCTGTGGAAACCGTGCATTACTACTACCTTTCCTCTTGTGCTGGTTCTCAACCTTTATAGCCATGTGAACCATATCCTCCAATTCTACATAATGCTGCAATTCAACCACATTTTGGATTTCTCTATTCAACCTAGCAAGAAACCTAGCCATTGTAGCCTCTCTATCCTCCTCTACATTCGCCCTAATCATAGTGACTTCCATCTCCTTGAAATACTCATCTACACTTCGGCTTCCCTGCCTCAGAGTTTGCAACTTGTTGTGCAATTCACGATAGTAATACGCAGGCACAAACCACTTCTTCATCTCTTCCCAAGACTCAATAGGTAGCTCGCCACTCCTTCTCTTATTCAACATTAGTTGATCCCACCACACTATAGCATAATCCAAAAATTCAATGGCAGCAAGTTTTACTTTCTTTCTCCCACTATAGTTGTGACAATCAAACACCATCTCTACCTTCTTCTCCCACTCTAAGTACGCCTCGAGATCATCTTTCCTTGGAAAGGACGAATCTTCATCTTTATGCTACTTAATTGATCATCCTCTCTATTCCTATCTCCTCTATCTTCCTAACCTCTAATTCCTCTATTCCGACCACTATAACCTCTATAACTCCCGACAGAAGGCTCATCAAAGTCATCATCTGACATTTCATCTCCACCCCTCGGTACTCTTCTAGAACGACTCTCCCTCTTACGCCCTTGGAATACGTTTGTGGATTGCTCTAGTCTTTGCTCTACCATCTCATGAATTTGTTCCATTCCTTCTTGGAACATCCTCTTCATCTCTCCCCTCAACGCCTCAATTACTAACCTAGCATCAAACCTTCCCCTCTCACCTTCAGGAGAATGTTGTCTCGACATAGTCCCTACAGAAAAGATTAGTATTAACACAAATATATATATAATTAAACCTCACGATATACTCCCTTACGTGCTTCGCTCAAATGATGATATCACACAGTCACTCGTGTATTCTCACAAATAATTGATGATATCAACTCGCCAATTTCCTCTTCTCAATTCTCTTGGAACTAACCCGAACTACACCAATTTCCTTTCATAGAATTCAAAACAACTCTAGGGTTCGTAAATTTTCCTCTATTTTTCTATCCGAAATTTTTTTTTTTTTGTCTTGGTTGTTGCTCTTGATCACCTATGCTTTGATACCAAACTGATATGAACCACGCCAACCCGTGACGAAACCCAATACTAATACGTTCAGAAATTCGTTCCCTAAGACACCCAAACACCTAAAGTGGAAACTGCAACCCGTTGTCTATAAGCAAGACAAGAACCTTGGTATAAAAGCGAAGACACCATAATCGGGATGAAAGACCAATTGATAAGTCGAGATGAACGCCACGGAAATCAATCCGATAAGTTCGATTTAGTTCTTGAAGAACCAAGAGAGGTGCCTCTCAAAAGTGTTTAATGTTCAAAGATGTATATTCTTTATTGTTCTAAACCCTAGGAGCTTTTATACTAGGGTTACAATTTGTATAAAACAAGTCCAAAACGACGTAGTTTAGATAAGTGGCGTAAAAACACGAAAACAGAACAAGCTGGCCGGCAGGGGATACACGGCCGTGTATACGCCCGTGTACTTTGGCCGTGTACCTTTCTGTGCAACTTCTGGCAACATACACGCCCGCGTACTTTGGCCGTGTATCTTTCTGTGCAACTTCTGGCAACATACACGCCCGTGTACTTTGGCCGTGTATCTTTCTGTGGATTTGCTTGACTCTATACACGGCCGTGCCTTGAAAGTACACGCCCTCTTCAACCCGTGTCCGATGTGACTTGTATAAGAGCAAGGGTCTTCCCATGGTTGTTCCAATCCGTTCCAACTTCATGATTGCCCCAATCCTTCCCGGCTTCATGGACATCCTTTATCAACCCATTAAGTGCTTCCTTGAGTAGTTTTGCTCGACTTCTTATGATCGGTCCAGGCGGCACTTCAAGAGGATCCACATTCCTTCTTTCCGCTTAACTCTCATCATGGATCTCATCATGACGAAGGTGAAGTGGATCTTGATTTTGTATCTTGCACAAAACTCTCAGAATTTAGCATTGTCAAACTTAGTGTCATTATCAATAATGATGGCACTAAGGATCCTAAATCAACGTAGTATAGCATGGGTAACAAATTCCTTGACTCTATGCTTAGGGATCTTAGAAATTGCTTAAATTCGCCTTAGCATCCCTCTTTATGGTAGGCTAGTAGTATCTAGTTGAAAGCAATTTTATGATGTCTAGAGCATGACCCATTATGTGGTTACTACATACCCTTATATAGAGCTCAATCAACAAGTGTTTTGCTTTGGAGAGTTAGAAGCACTTGAGAAGTGTTAAACTATATGCCCTTCCGTAAAGCTACTTGCCAAGGATAGTGTATTAGGCTGATTTCTACCTTGGAGCTTTCACCTTTTTGCTATCATCAGGGACAGTTCTGCTCACTAAGTGGTCCATCCAACATCACTTTTAAGCAACTTGGGTCTCATTAGTAAGGCATTGCAATGGGGACTTGTCAATGCTCTTCTATGGGAGACATTTGATAAATACTTTCTTATCCAAGTTAGAGAGGGATGTTGAGGCCAATTTTGATAGGCTATCCACCTTTACATTCTAGGCTTGAGGGATCTTTGCAATGCTCCATGATGTTGAATTAGAGCATAGGGATGTCACGAACTTTAGGTATTTGGTTATCCCTTCATCTTTGATAGCATACTCTCCATTGACTTGTTAGACTATCAACTATGAGTAAAAAAAGATCTTAACCTTTTCTGCTTCTATTCCCTTCACCAATTTTAATCCAATGATGAGAGCTTTATAATCTACTTCATTATTGCTAGCTAGGAATCCAAATTTTAGAGTGTATTCAATTTTAACTCCATATGAACTACATAGTATAAGCCCTACTCCACTCTCTCCTTTAGTGGATAAGCCGTCATCATGGATTTTCCAAGTGGCCTTTTCATGATCACTAATGGGGGTTTCATCCTCGACCATTGGCTCAACTATAAAGTTAGTCAACATTCATTCATTTATAGCTTCATGTAATCAATATTAGATACCATATGCATTAAGCTCTAAGGTGTAATGGATTATCCTATTCCATGCATTTGGTTTCTAAAGCATTTGCCTCAAAGGCTGATTGTTGAGGACCATTATAGGGTGAGCCTTGAAATATTGGTGGAGCTTTCATGTTGAGATGACCACAGCTAGGGAAAATTTCTTTTACTTCGAGTATTTGATCTTTATGCCCTGTAGAATGTGGCTTACATAATACACTGGTTAATACTCTTTACCATCTGCTCGAACAAATATAGTAGAGTGGGCTCAGCTAAAGACAGAGAGGTAAATAAGGTTCCTTTCTTGTGATGGGTTTAGACAATAATTGTAGTGTCGTAAGGAAGTGCCTTAGCTTTTCAAATGCTTCCTAACACTAGACAATCTATTGGAAATTTGCAGGGTTCTTTAAGACCATGAAGAACAAGGCATATTTTTCTACCAACCTAAAAACAAACCTGTTTAATATAATAATCTATCATGTCGGTCTTTGTACTTCCATGATTATCTTAGGGGGCTGTATATCCAAAATTGCATTGATCTTCTTAGGGTTGACTTCAATCCTATAGGAAGTAACCATGAAGCCTAGGAATTTATAGGATGTCACACAAAAGATACACTTCTAGGGGTTCAATTTCATACTATATAGTTACAGTATCTAAAACGTCTCCCTTGGTCTACGAGGTGTTGATGAGGCTCCTTACTCTTCACAATCATATCATTAACATAAACTTCCACATTTCAACCAATTTACACAAACTTCTTCATCACCAATCTCTAGTATGTAACACCAACATTCTTAAGCCCAAAGGGCATGACATTATAACAATATGTTTTAAATTTAGTGTAAAAGATGTGTACACCTAGTAAAGCTTATGCATTTGGATTTGATTGTAGCCATAAAGGCATCCATAAAGCTCAATGGGGTGTAGCTTGAGGTTAAATTGACTAATTGATCAATTTGGGGGAGTAGAAAATAATCCTTTAGGTAGGCTTTATTGAGAGCAGTATAATTGACGCACATCTACCACTTCCCATTCAACTTTTTTACCAATATATAATTAGCTAACCACATAAGGCAATTGGCCATAAAGTCCTTTAGCTAAGTCACCATCGTCATAACTGAGCTTGGGACCTTTTTTGAGAAGCTTTGTAAATGTATTCAAAATGTTGAAGAGATACAAAAGACATAAAGTGACATTGTCACCATAATATGTTAGCTAGAGTTCATCTTCCTCCTTACATTTTTTATATAATGGTGCATTTAGCTATTTACTTGCCTTAAGAAGCATTGATGGTTGGACCTACTGCTTATCGATGGATACACCCTATTAAGTGGTATGACATAGGCTTAACATTTACCATTTAAAGCTATTATTCAAGCTTTTAACACTTCATTTAAATTCTTGAGTGCAAATACCTAGGTTCTTTAAAGCAATTAATTAGAAACAAAGCTTATCTAAAAGTCTCTATTGCAAAAGCTTATGTTGTTCACGAGTGCTTAACTTGGTGTTCACTTTACCTATAGGGCATTGAAACAACATTTAATCATTCTGATAGGAATTTTGATTCCTTAGAAGAAGATGGTGTCGATGTCTTCACAAATAGAGTTGGTTTCATTTCGCCTCCTTTATACATTATATTATCAAATGAGGAGGTTGATGTAGCGAATTGTTATATCAATGCCACAAGATTTAACCTTATGTATAGTAAGTATGAAGTAGGTGTAATTTAAATGTAAGTAATGTTATAAATTAAGTTCTTAGATTTGAGAAAAATGTGTTGTAGGGAATAAGGTAAATATAGTAAATGACTTTTTTCTTTTTTAATTAAAGGGTCACTTTCTTAGATGGGTGCCACCAAGAGGAGTTTGTTTAGTGGTTTATGAATAAGGTAAATATAGTAAATGATTTTTTTTTTAATTAAAGTGTTCACTTTTTTAGATAAGTATTAACTTCTTTTATTTGTGAATAACAATGATTGTTTGCTAATGCTGTAAATGAGTCCATTGTATGAGAGTCGAGACCTAGTCATCAGTGCGTTATATGCAGTATTAGTAGGACCCGATTCATGATATAGGAGATACAACAAATTGATATATAATGATGTTTAATTTCACACATTAGATTTTGATTGTAGAAAGAAGACTCATAATGGTGGAGTGTTTATAGAAGGAAACCAAGGAGATATTTAGTTATCAATAGAATTTTAGGTGGTTTTAATGAATATATATTAGTTTACTTATGTTTGGAACAAAAGAGTCTTCTTATTAAAAATTAAATAGTAGGACACTGATGAGCAGCATCACAATGTGAGAGTAGATAATGGCATTAAAAGTATTAAAGTTACTTGTACTTGGTGTAAAAACAACTCATATGTGTTAGCATCATAAGCTAAACAGATAAATTACCTTGAAGACATGAAATTAGGTGTTAAGTGGTATGAGGTGCAACGTTCTGAGCATCACTATATTTATAATATAGACACTCTCATTGGTGATATAAATTTGTTTACTGATGTGGAAGCTTAACTAGTAGATGAGAGCTTAGAGGAACTTCTCATAAGGGATGAGGATAGAGGAAATAAGTGACCTCCAATAGTCGATTGTGATATTGATGTGCTATTGAGAATTCATGTATGTCCCAATATTTTTGCTGAAGAAGTAGTAGAAAGGATAGTTCAAGCAGGTGATGAAGTACAGTATGATGTTAGTATTGAACTCAATGAAGATAAGGTGCTCAATAATACATTAGTTAACTATGATAACAGTGACAATGATCGTATGATTTTCTTTTTTTTTTTTTGGTATTTGCAAAGTACTTTTTATTTGTGTTTCCAATCATTGCATGATACTCTTAAATTATGAATTTTTTACTTCACTTGAAATTCTTTATGTTTTAATTATGTTTATAATGTTCTTTATTTATTTATTTATTTTTAGAACTCTAATGGCTATGGCATTAAGGAATACATAAAGCAGAAGGGGAGGAAGGGCAAGTTAAGACACTCGACTTGCAATTAATGATAAATCATGTTTTCACCATAGTGAGGAGGAGGTGCATGATCATGCTACAACAAATGCCCCCCAAAACCAACAAAATCAATGCACTTCCACTACTGAAGATCATACTACACCAAGTGTATCTACACAAAATGATGTTTTGACCAATAATCCAGCTAACATGTCAACATAGGCTAGTAGTATTCCATCTGATCCTACTCAATCATCAAGTAATCTTTGTAACTATGTAAATAAAAATAATCAAAGTTCTCAACTCATTCAGAATGATTTTTTTTTTCTAATATTTGTACAATCTCATATATTAGCAAGAGAAGTGCATATTGAGAACAAGAATTAGAGAGAGAAAATAAAAAACGAAAAGCCAAAATGTGCATTCAATTTACTACAATTGGAGGTCATCCTTTAACATTAGTCTAGTAGTCAAAGATGACATTTGAGATAGGGTAGGCCTATTACGATCTATTGCCACTTTATTTTTTATGATTGGAGAAAATTTCATCTATAAGAAAAACAATGTGCTTAAGAGAGAATACAAGTAAAAGAAATTGTGAATTCAGATGGTCACTTGATTCAATTTTTTTTTTTTTTTGGTATTAAAAAATGAATTAGTCCTCTTACCATGTTGGTCTAGTCTTTGTGAAAAACATTGTAGTGTGGCCTTTGATGGGTTTTCCATTATTCATCATTGACTTAGATTTTGTAGTTGTTAAAGATGTATAAAAAGTGTAAGGGTTTTGTTTTCCTTTATTGGTTCTTTATTATTTTTTTTTTCTTTCAATGTTGTCATAGTTCTTTGGAATTGGGATAGAAATTAGTATACGATTACTTTTGTAGGTTTGAATTGGAAAAACTGGTTATATGTCGTTATGCATATGATTTTTGTATTTATTTCTTTTTACTTTGAAATTTCTATAATTGTAGCTTAATTTAATTTTGCAAGTTATTTCTCACTTGTGTATTATGGTCTTTTTCTCTCAATTAATGTGTACAATCATTTGAATATTGATGATATTACAAAGAATCCTTAAAAGTTCCATACTATTGATTAATAGATAAGAAACATCCATAGAAATCTTTAATGTAAAACTAAAAATTCATGGATGGAAAATGGTGATATAGCTCAACCCATGGGTTCAAGTGTTGATGATTGGAATAAGATAATAGAGGAATGGAAGCAAGAGATTGCTGAAGAGGAAATTTTAGAATATAGAGATCTATCTAGAAAGGTAAACTCTAATTAGAGTCATTTTTCTAAGGTTTTAAGTAAATAATTTCATTAACTTCTTGATGTTTTATAAAATAGAAAAACAAGGCAATGGGTGGGAAAGCTATACATAGTAAAGTGAAATATTTACACAGGTTTGGATCTAGATCATTTGAGAGTAGAAGGAATGAATACATAAGTATTTCTAATAATTTAAGTATATATCATATAAAAATTGTTTAAATCTTTAACTTTTTGATGTCATACTAAATAGAGGACTAAGGTATGTATATGATGCAGCGTATAACATGAAATTAAATTAGGTTTTTATCATAAACCATTGATTTTGCACATACTTGGAGTACGATCCTCAAATACCAATTGATTATATGAATTCCTAGGTATTTCACATCTAAATTCAATAATTATACGACATTCGAGAATTTAGGAAGAAAATAGAGCAAAGACTGCTCCAAATTTTTTTAATACTCAAATGAATAATTTGTCTCCTTGTCTTAGAGCATACAAATAATAATAGGTGTAAACTACCAAAAATAAAACATGAAAATTTACCAAAAATAAAAATAATTAAAAACTGCCAAAAATAGACATTTCTAAAACATAAGGACACTAAGTACCTTAAAAGAAAAAGACAAAACCGTAAATGAAATTTAAAATATAGATGTTTATAAAAAGTTATAAGGAATTTAAAAATTACCAAAAAAATAGCAAAAATTGTCGGGTTGAGGGATTAAACAAATGAATTTTCCCTAAAACAGTGTAGCTCAGTACCAAAGGTACTGACTTCTTTGAGTAAGCTCATTTCTTTTGAAATAAGATCTAGAAATTAAGAAATAACAACTGATCCCCTTCTGTCCCATTTAGCTATATACCTGTTTGCTATTATCTCCACTTCATCAATATAAGATATTGATGGATAGCCCTTTTGCTTTGTCAATAATATAGTATGAAGAATCATGTTAGTTGCATGAACATTGTATACAAATCTATTACTCTTATTTGGAAAAGTTTAACATCATCCCTTGCACTATTGGTAATGGGTCATATTTAGTTGTTAGTTAATCAATTTCAGAAGGTTTTGTGTCCAACCCTTAGTTCATTATTTAAGATGTCATTGGACATTTGATTTGCATATATACTAATTACATGTATAATTAGATTGAGAGGAATCACCAACCTCCTGATGCAATAGATTTTTTTAAGAAAATTTGATATTGTGATCCAAGATGTGATGCTAGTGGGGGCTAGATTTCTCAACAAGCTAAAAAAAAATTGTGTAAGTTTATGGTTAGTTTAAAAATTAAGCATATTATAAAACATGTTATGTACTATTTATAATATGTTCTTTTGTTACTGATAATTTGGGATTAGATGGTGAAAATGTATCAAGAATCTTAACCCTTTATCAATCTAAAGACTTCTAAGGAGATAGTTGATGCATTTATGTTTGCAAATTTAAGGATTAACAATCATCTTGGTAGAGGATATAGACCATTGGCAATTGGGAAACCTTCACAAAGGTGAACTTATACGAAAGAGATGGAAGTTGCACTATGAGAGGCACAAGGAAAACTTATAAAAGAAAGACAACAATTTTAACAACTAGAGGGAAAGTTCACTAACCAACATGAACAACTATTGGCAATGTTTCATGAAAAAAGAGACTTATGTATGGCCCAAGCTAAAGAGGTAAGTTTGATATAGGACTTCATAACTAGATGATACGAACCACGCCAACCCGTGACGAAACCCAATACCAATACGTTCGGAAAATTCGTTGCCTAAGACGCCCAAACACCTAAAGTGGAAACCGTGACCCGTTGTCTATAAGCGAGACAAGAACCTTGGTATAAAAGTGAAGACGCCACAATCGGGATGGAAGACCGATTGATAAGTCGGGATGAACGCCACAGAAATCAATCCGATAAGTTCGATTTAGTTCTTGAAGAACCAAGAGAGGTGCCTCTCAAAAGTGTTTAATGTTCAAAGATGTCTAATATAAGTTGTTCTAAACCCTAGGAGCTTTTATACTAGGGTTATAATTCGTGTAAAAACAAGTCCAAAACGACGTAGTTTAGTTAAGTGACATAAAAACGCGAAACAGAACAAGCTAGCCGACAGGGGACACACGGCCTGTGTACATGCCCGTGTACATTGGCCGTGACTTGTCTATGCAACTTTTGGCAACATACACGCCCGTGTACTTTGACCGTATATCTTTCTATGCAACTTCTGGCAACATACACGCCCGTGTACTTTAGCCGTGTATCTTTCTGTGGATTTGCTTGACTCCATACACGGCCGTGCCTTTTAACTGTGTATCTAGCCGTGTATGATTCTAGGCAATCTTGAGAGTCCTACACGGCCGTGCCTTGAAAGTACATGCCCTCTTCAACCCGTGTCCGGTGTGACTTGTATAAGAGCAAGGGTCTTCCCATGGTTGTTCCAATCCGTTCCAACTTCATGATTGACCCAATCCTTCTCGACTTCATGAACATCCTTTATCAACCTGTTAAGTGCTTCCTTGAGTCGTTTCGCTCGACTTCTTGTGATCGGTCCAAGCGGCACTTCAAGAGGATCCACATTCCTTCTTCCAGCTTGACTCTCATCATGGATCTCATCACTAAAAGTCATGGAAGCATGGGAAATAATACAATTTGATTGTATACTTTATTACTTGAATGTTCTTGTACAATGAGTGATACAATACCAAGAGAGAGAGCCCCTATAGTGAATGTTTATTAGACAAGAATGAGAGAAGTGTCTCATGATTACACATATTTAAATGTAAGGAAATTTGGACTTTTTGATCTAATCTAGTTAAGCATTTTGTATTTACATTAATGATATTAAAATACTTATTAACTTTATGTTGGTGTGAAATGATTTTATTAATTATTAGGTCCATTTGATTTTATTTATATCAGAGATATCATTTATGTTGAAATATGTTTATGATTTTTTAGTATGTTGTTGTGCATGAATGAAATAGCAAGTACACAATGGCAGATATTAAGCACTTTGTAACAAACTCCATGATTTTCTATAATGTCGATAAGTTAATGTGGAAAGTAACTTCTACGTCATTATATTTGCTACATTTAAACATTCTAAACTTAGTTAAACAGGTGATGTTTAAACATGGCTAATAAGTTGTTTTGGTAATAGTTGAATGTCACTATTGTAGTAATTTTCGAACATTTTCAAGGAGGGAACTGTGCATAATTGCAAATTTTTTATATTTAAACATCACCTATAAGTTAAAAATGTGATGTTTAAACTTTGCTAATGGAATATATTCATAACATTTAAACATTGCACATAAAGTTTATCTAGAGCATTTAAATGTCACATATAAAAACTATTCTTAACATTTAAATGTCGCTAATGATATTATTTTGTCCCATTTATTCTATCACTTAATTTTAGTAATTATGGTTTTGTGACATTTAAATGTCACCTATAAATTACATTTTGTAACATTTGAACATCATGCATTATAAGATGTTTGGTGATGTTTCTACTTTTAGTGATGTTTATTTTATTAATGTCATATAACCAATCTGCAACACACCTTTTGCGACATATATTAGCCACAATTATTAAACATGGCTAAATGGTTTTAGCAACGTTTATTTCATGTTTAACAATATTTATAAAATGTAGTCCAAATCCTATTTTAGTGTGGTGCTTATGCGATTTGATCACTCCCACATTTCCATCTCTTTCTTTTCATTAGAGGTACTCTTTGTCAATAATGGCAAGAGGACAATCTTCCCTTAATGCTAAGTCTAGGTCCATGATTTTGAGAATGATCATTACACTCTCTTACCATATGTTAAATTTTGTGCCATTTAGCATAGGAATTGAATTTATATTTGTTGACTTATTTGCAATAGAGAACTAGCAACTAAACAAAGAACAAAACAATTAGAAAAAAAAATTAAACTCACATTCATATTGAAACATGCAAAATTACAAGATTCAAATAATGACAAGTCCCATCACAAGACATCTAGCACAACATTGATACCTATTCTTTACATAGAAATATCAACTCGTAAGTGGTGTTCTTCGTATAGTGAGTAAATATTAATAATAAAAGTTTGTCAAATGATTAGGTCTTTTAGTAAACCATCCATTCACTCACTAATTAAACCAAACCATTATCACATGTTTATCACTATAAGTGTGCAAGTAAATCAGCAAAACATTAATCTTTATTTAGGCCAATCAATGTTCACATGATTTACATACATACATTTTTTCTACTTATTCAAAACGAACAACTCCAATTGTGGAGGTTACATTGGCAATATGCAATTTTAATCATTCATTTCAAATAACAGATACATGTATATATTAGTTTGCCAAGATTTGAAGTAAGCTATAAAAGACCCATTCCCTTCTTCTTTTTTTTAATTAAACTTAAGGGCTCATAGGTGGAACACAGTTATGTTATTAGTTGTGTTCTTCATTCTTGAGGTACATAGGTATGACCACAAGCATGTTCTTGCCCATGTATTTTGCATGATCTTATATGGATGAGGTACACAACTATAAACATAGTTGTGTTCTTAACTGTGCACTCGACGTGTTTCCTTGATAAGAGGTTCATGGCTTAGAACATGGCCCATGTTTTTTACCATGTACCTCTCGTCTCTTTTTGACCTAGTACGTGATACATCTATGCTTCTTCATTTAAAAGCATTCCCATCAATCCCATGTTCCTTATCATGCCATACAACTTGAAACACGACCATGCACTTCAAGCATATACCTATGTACAAATTTTTCTTTCTCAATTTCAAATTTTATGAGCCTTAATTCAATTTTATCTAAATCTAAGGCCAAATTAAGATCAAGGTTATACTACATATCCATATAATCCTTATATTTTCAATCAAACATAATTGCCCACATACAAGATTCATGAAAAATAATGAGACTTTTTTTTTTAATTAAGCTTTAATCTTGTACATAATTGCTCTAATGCCACTTATTGGGATTAATATGTGATTATTCTCATGATTTAATTCATCTAGTAACAATCCATGTAAAAAATTAGGGCACAAATATAGAAGCAATAGATGAAAGCGTACCTAAATCCATGATTTGAGAGATGCGTTACTTTATACGATGGAGTAGCCTTTCAAGTTAACAAGATGTCCTTTAGAGGTGTCTTATCTCTTATCTTTTCTAATGATGGATTGTCAGTAGGAACAGAATAGCATCATCTATGTCTTAAGGATCATGATCATATATATACATAAATTATATATATTGTTATTAATCTTTTATTATTTTCAATTTTATCTATCATAAAACTAAAAACAATATTTCCAATCTCTATATATTAATTCATACTAACTTAATATATTAAAGTCCATAATCTTATTGAATCACTTTATTTGGACTTTATTTAATATAATAGCTTTATTATATGGCTTATTTATAAAATAAATCTAACACAAGATCCTTTGTAGTAATTCTCTATTCCTTTGGAACTTGATGAAAATTAAAATACTGCTCCATCTTGAAAATCCATCCGAATGCATTTGTGCCATTAAATTTGAGTATTTCCAATTTTGTGCCTTTGAGTAGTGTATCATATTACTTACTCTGTTCCGTAAAAGATGACAACTACTGTGGTAGCTCGGGAGTGTTTTTGAGATAGAGCAATGAGTCTGATTTTCAAGAGCATCATTGCTCGAAATTGGCATGTCATATATCTTAAAAGATTTATCGCTTTAGGCATGGTATTTGGTCAAGGAGGAGTTCATGCGTTTACTCAGTATTTTTGCTTCCAGGCATTGAGTATGATTTATAGAGGGCGACTTTTCATATTATTTGCAATCATTGATAGTCTACGAGTCTTAAGGACTCACTTGAAACGTTAAACATCTTCAATATATATTCTCTGTTGTATTTTCTTCTCAAGAATAATTCTGATTTGTTGCATTTCCCATGTACGAAAAAAAAAAAAGAGTTCCTATTAGTAAATATGTTTATTTGAATTTTATTATAATCAATAATTATTATGGATAAATTGATATATGATGGATAAAGCATGAGGCCATTTTTGTACTTTACCCCTTAAGATATCAATTTTTTAAATTTGAAACCAGAACCTATCTTATAACATCCTGTAACCATTCTTCAACTTATAATTTGTAGGGTACAAAATACCTTATAAAGTCTATAAACTTTTTCATATTTTCTCATAAATTTTAAGTTTATGTAAGTAATTTATATTAGATATTATAAGTTCTTCCATATAAAATTGATAGCAAAACTTGTATTAAAATTTGTAATATAAAAAGAAGTAATTCTTTTTTTTTTTTATCTTATTTTAAGTCAATATGATATCAAACAAAACCTATAGAACCTACAATAAATTGGAAAGAAAATTATTAGCTAGAAAAAGGTATCAAACTTTAGGTTTAGGGTTTATATTGAGCATGGATGTTTCTTTTTATATAAATATAATATTATTTTTATTCTTTTCTTGATCTATCTATATATATATATATATATATATGTATGTATGTATATAAGATTTTTATTCATTAATATATTACACTATTCAATAAATTTTTTAGGCATAAGTTACTTATAACTTATAACTTGTATATCTTAGAGTATAAATTTCCGGATAAGCTATATATAAAAACCATGTATCTAGGTTCTACCTTATGGAAGCAAACTCTAGTAGCTCATTTATTTTTTAGAATGGAATAGAAAAGTTATATTTTGAAAATGATTATTATTGAGAATAAGTTAAGAATTTCCATTTACTTCATATAATTTTTTTATTGTAGGAAATATTTATTCTAGTATTTATTTAACCTAATTAATTACAATATTAAGACGAAAATATGAATAAAATTACTCATTTGCCTCTATTTAGTCATTAATTACAATATTAATAAAGGTATAATAGACATAATTTTTGAACTTCTTATTCTCACTACAATTAGAATAAAAATTTCCATATTTTCTTAAATAATATTTATTTTCAATAGAATGAAAATAGAACAACTCTAAAAATAAAAATTCTCTTCATTTTTTTAAATAAATAAGATAATAAGTAGTTTAAAGGGAATAACTAATATATTTTCTTTTTATTATCTTTAAGTTGACAAACCGTAAAAAATTATTATCTAAAATCACCCGATATATAACTCTTAATATCCATTCAAAATCTACCTAATCTATATAGTAGAATGCGTGTGAATATCTCTACAGTAAAATTATCCGCTAGAATGGATATCTTATTTCCACTTCCGCGGTAAAATTTTGGGTCAAGCTGGGACGTTTTGCCTGATAATAGTTAATGCATAAGGATTATATCTATCCATTTTTCTCGGCAATAATTTATGGTGTTCACATTATGTCTCACAAATCGAAAATACGTTTGAATGCATCAACAAATTTAAAATTTTCTCAGTCAGTACGCGTTCCAATATGGTTTCATAAAACCATCTTGAACAAAAGTGCAGCACATTGGTTCATTCATATTATTTTGGAAGAGACATTATTTTATTAGTAGTTCCACACATGGTTGACGTAGTCCATGTTACGTCATTTGCCGCATATAATTACCGTCTTTAAGGTACACTATTTCAAAAATACTACAATATATATATATATATATATATATATATATGGACTTTAATAAGTACATCACAAAGTCGAACACATTCAAATTTTGTTCTTATTTTCTTAGTTCATCTTTGACAATAATAAGAAAAATTGGTGAAAAGGCCTCTAATTTGGTGGCGATGGCTTAAACTGTGTCCACATAATTATGAGTAAATTGGCCATAAAATATAAATGAATAAATTATTTAATTTTATATAATATTCTATCTCATTTTTTATCGTTAAGTATAATATCTTGAGTTTGTGTATATATACAACCATGAATGTTTGCATAATCGAATAAAATGTTACTTTAGCGGATGACGCCCCCATACTTTAAGTAAAAAAAAAATGGTATATAAATATATATTAGTAATATGTGGGATTATTCAAAAAGGAAATTCATTTTTGTAGAGTAATCAAATAATAGAGGACACATGTTTCAACGTGATCACACTTATCCTATTCCATTATTTCATATTATTGCATTATATAATCCAATAGCATATCATTATACATGAGTAATGTGTGGATGTTAAATACGCTAGTGTGTTTTATTTTTATGAGCAGTATTAAAGGAAAAAAGGTGTGCATTATATTAATAAACATAAAAAACTATACCTAGATTTCTCTACGAACTACATGAATATCATTACCATTAAATAGTTGAAGAAGAAATGAAATTGCCAATATCACATTTGCAAAGTTGATTAAAAGACTCAATAAGCATTATTACCTTCTTCCACTGTTGTACCATGCCCATCATGTATGTGAAGGTCCAAAATTTGCAGGAGCATTCCTAGTGGAGTTTTTTTATAAATTTTCCAAATGAAATCATGGCAATACATAACACACACACACACAAAATAATTCCTCATAATAAATGTTTAAACAATCCTAATATTTCTACACCTTTAGTTTCTCCAGATTCATCGAGATCCTGGTGCTGGTTTTTAGCTACTTTTACCCTTTCCATTATTGTCTCCTCATAATTACTATTCTAGGCCAATTCTCATCTGATTTGAGAGTTTTTTAAAAGGGCGTAATTGTATTACTTTAAAATTTCAAGTTGTTTTTGCAATTTTAGTACATTTAAGTGGATCTCACTACAGTTTACTTTTTATTTTATATAACATGATCATTCCATCGATTACCGTCTCATAAATGATAAAACATCAAAAGTAATTAGATAATAGCTAGCAGATATGCACTAGCAATTTATGTGTACAACAATATAATTAAATTTAAAACATAAAATAATTGCTAAATCTAATTACACTTACCATTGTTGATTAAATAAAGAAAAAAGATTATGCATGCATGGTTTTGAAAATGGAAAAATTACAAACAAGTGGATTAACATTTAGAGTTAAGTTCAAATAGAGAATTAAAATTTTAATTTGTTAAAATAAAGAACCAACTTTATACAAAGTGGTTGAAATAAGATATTAAACTTTTAGGTAGTTAAAATAGAAAATTAATGTTGTATTAAGTAACTTAAGGAAAGGATCACATCACTATTTTATAAATATGCTACATCAACTTAATTTAATATGTTACAATAGCACCATAATAGAATTCTTGTTTAAACCACTTAATATAACATTGATATTCTGTTTTAACCATTTAAAAGTTCAATAATTTATTTGAACTTAGCCTTAAATGTTATACTTCTTACTTACAATTTTCTCTTTTAAAAATTCATTGAAAAATTTACAACCATGCAAACACACAGTAATAGACAATAATCTAATCACATTGAATTGATTTTATTGAAGTTACCATATACTTGGAAACCAATAGACAAAACATTATTAGGGAACTTTTGTACATAATATTATAAAACTTGTGAATATAAATTAACATTACTAATGATTATGTTATTAAACTAGTATTTCAATCCAAGTGTGAAATTTAAATAGCTATATTAATAGCAAGTGCGGTATGCGGCAATGGACTCAAGATGGACTTGCGATTTCAAGTTTTATTTCCTTTCTCATGTTTGAAAGAATTTTTAAAAGCTAAAATTATGATTCCTTAGAATCAGTAATTCTAACTTAAGAGGTAATCTAATTTTGCCTTTAAGGAGGTAGAATCAATTCCACTCCACCCTTATAAAAAGAGATTTACAAATATAGACATTTAATGCATAATGTATGTTTGTTTCATCTACAAATTAAGAACATTTTTACAAATACCACTATAAATGGAATCTATCATTCTATGGACATTTCTAAACATAGGAATAAGATTTGTCATTCCCCCAATTTCACTCTATTTCATTCCATTTCATTCAAGACGATTTCTACATACTAAATATGACACAAGAATATGAAATGTGAAAAAATAAATAAATTATTATAATATGGGGTTATAATAGAAATGATAATTTGTTAAAATTTGTAAGTTTTGCTCATCAAAACATTAAGTTTTCCTTATCCAATTTCATGAGTTAAAAAAATTGTGTTTAATAATTTTGTAGCTAAAAATTTTGTTCATTAATTTAATATATCGAGCATTATTCCACTTAGATTGTTCCTAGTTCCATTGATTTAATTACATCTCCGCATTTAGTAACACTTATCAAGTGAATATCTTACCAATTACTTAAATCAGGTATCCTATTTCTAATCAAGTCATCTACAACACTATACTCTTTAAACATCATCTATAATATCTTGGCTAAAAAAAGCAATGACTTTCGTGTCAACATATTTCTTCATTGGCCATTTTCAATTTTTGCTTTAGAGATACTCTTTTGAATATTTTCTTAGAGATTAATTCATTGTTTTGGATATATATTTGAAAATAGAATATTAGAAGAAATTGCTCTTAAACTCCCTTTCCAAATTATTATCTCTACACAAATAAAAAATTTTAGTTTTTGTAATGCATGGATATCCACATAAGAAAATACAAGATAGACTAATATGCTTAAAAAAAAAAAAGAATCTCCTATTGAATTTAGAATTCTTACCTTTAACAAACCTAATAAAATCACAAACTTAAAGAAGCCTTTGATTGGCAAAACCTATATAATCGAACAATATGAACAATGTTCTACTAACGGAATAGGTCGGGTTTAATCACTTTTTGCCACCTTTTCCACTTAGATCACTAAAGGATGTGAAAGTTGTAAACTCACGACTAAATGAAACCTAACTCACCATTTGTGTATGAATATTATGAAGGAACCCTTAGGTTTTTGAGGCATTAGATTCTCATCAATGTTTGTTCATTCTCATTCTTCATCTCCTACTTTTTGAATCTAAGGGACTTCTCATATTTAGAATCATTTTGCAACAATGACTAAAGTGGAAGGGTGAGAGTTTTCCCATTCCCCTAATAATTGTAATAGTAGTTGGCTTAAAAGAAAGGATCTTTGATTTGCAATTTAAAAAAAAAAAGAACAAAAATTTATAAAGCTAGTGTATATCATCTAAATATTTGCATAGGTTTTTTGTTGCAATAAAAGAATTTAACAAATATCTAATACCCATTGGCTTTATAGTAAATCATATGTAATAGACCATAATTTCTAAGTGGAACCAAAGAACAATCAAAGTCAAACAAAATACAATAATTTTGTTTAGATGCATGAATGTCAAACCAAAACCTTTCAACTATTGGAATTGTGGATGAAGGAATATGAATTAATAGTTTTGTGGATAACCATATATACATATATATTTACTTAATATTGATTAAATTTAATCCAAGGTTAAGTGGGTAAATGACTTAAAGTGTTGGGAGCAATTTGATCATTTAACAAGAAACTATAAATAGGCCAACACATATCATTATAACCGTTTTTCCCATTTACACACTACAGAAACCTAAATACTATCTACAAAACTCTAGGAGAAAAAAAGGGCTACTACATCCTGCAATCCAAAAAATTAACCACGGTAAGTAAATCGATCAATAACTATTGATCATCATTTAAATACATATAACATGGATTCGTGTTAATTCCTTGGATTTCACTATAGAACAATCAATGCAACAAAAGGTTTAGGATAGAACTTTGATCGTTGGAATGATCTAAGTCATTAAATTAAACCTAATTAGTGTTCTAACGTAAAAAAAAATGCATAATTAGGCTTAGAAGTGAGGAATTTCGCTTAAGATTTGAAGCATTAGAAATTTGCAAATTGGAGAAAGGAATTCACAATGGAACAGTGCACTACATAGCTAGGTACATGCTCATATACTTACCTATGTCAAAACCCAAATGTATATAGAAAGGTACACATTCACCAAACATGCCCGTGTACTGAGGTGTGTTAAATTCAAAAAATTCACACAAAGATACATAGTCAATATACACGACCATTTACCCTACCATGTCAAAGTACACTACTAAATATATGACCGTGTACTTAGGTATGTTAGATTAACAGAAACACAAAGAAAGATATACGGCCACTAGCACAACCATGTTCACTCCCGTATCCCTCTACATGCCCACCCACGCGACTATGTTGATCTAGGACACTCATCATTCAATTATATTTCTTTCACTTAGGATTCTACATGTACATAATTGTGGATGTGAATAAATTTGAGGATAGAGAGATTGTAGAAGTGTGAAGAGATCAGTTGTTGCTTATCAAGTACATGTATATAGTATTTGTTGCTTATGCGTGGTGGGTTAGAATGGAAATTAAATTAATATTGAAAACGAATGTGATTGGTTGTATGTGATTGTACTTGGCTAAGTTCGAGGAATCGAGAGAGGGTCGGTGTTTTCAAGATGGCACCTAATGATCAATATGTGACATTATTTCTAGTGGAGTCATGTACCGAAATAATTCTTGTAGATTTAAGATTATCTAGTATAGATGGACTCATATTGTAGTATGAAGGACTTTTTAACTCATGGACAAAGATGAATACTCATTGTTGTATATGTATAATTACGTATGATTTAAAGTCATGGACAAAGGGGAGTATCCTTTGTCATGTATATATATGTGTGTGTGTGTGTGTAAGGTTTGTATGATGATTATGATGATGAGAATTGTGTATTGGAAATAAAGTATGTGAAAGATAATAAACTATATTTAGATATCTTGTTACATTATGTTTGAATTGGTATTTCTAGCATGGAATGCATGTGTGATTGTGGGTATAAATTGTATTGGGCATTAGTTCACTCCTCGTTGAACTATTTTTCAATTGCAAGTATTTTGGGGGAAATCATAAAGTATGATGAGACGATAGTGGATACAAACTAGAATTTTGAGGAGAATGTAGAGTATGTGTACTATGAAGAGTGGCCCATAGATTTGAAAGATAATTAGCATTAGATCATGGTGTTAGGAAATTTGTTTAGTGATTTTATGTTTAAGACTTTGATTGTAATAGATTTTAATAAGCTTTTGTTATGATTTGATTTTAAGAAATTAATTATTATTGACTATTGTGGATAAATTGTTATGTGAAGAATATTTTTATGGACTGTGATGATTATGTGAATTTTGCATGTCTTTGTTTAGTGAAAACACGTGGCAAGTTGTACTCATATTAGTTTTCAGGATGTTACAAGTTTGATGTTCCGATTCCTTCGATACAAAACTTTGGACAAAATGAATGATGGAATTTAGATAAAAGTCTCTAAAATGAAATGTGTAACTGCTGCTAAAATAAAGGGAAGTGGGAAAGGGTTTCTAAAGATATTTAACAGTTATAGAATTAATTTTTTCGCAGTAACGGAAAAGACAAAAGAGTGTTATTGTAAAATCGCAAATAAGAAAACTATCAAATGTACAAAAGATTCTAAAATGAATATGTTCTTTTTCATAATATTGATGATGATGATGATGATCGTGATAACTTCAACAACAGTAATAATAATGATAATGAATTTTCGCATGTGCCAAATCATCAGTAAATTAGTGTACTCATCTCTATCTGGTGGAGGCATGATGACTTGATGGCCATGGATGTCGTCATTCTCATGACGCCATACCCACATTATTCTTGCACTAATTCAACACGCAATACAGGAATAATTGAACTTTTTTATATATATAATATCATATGGTTGCTGTTTCTGATTAGCTAGCACAAGCAGAAATAACCAAATTCTATAAACAAATGGAGTGAGAAATGATTAACCTATGAATGAGTTTTTCTTGGATGTAACATCTTTACATGAAACACACCCATTAATAAATTGGGATGACTCCGAGACTCCGTAAGAGAGCACGCACTGGTCGCTATTTGCTCGCTTTTGGCGAGTCGAGGCACTCGTCGGTAGTAATATCGTAAAAATGGATTCTCTCAATTTATTTTTATTTAATTTTTTAATTATTTATTTAATATATTATCATATATAATCAATAATTAAATTAAAAAGAAAAAGATAACATCATTATAACATAACATGATATTTCAAAAATCTAAACAATCTAAACTATGAATTTGCAAATTAAAAAAAAAATTGAGAGGATCCAATTCTAATATCTTTACATTGATTGAGTTATTAATAATTACAAATAAATACAAGCATTTGTATTTCATAATACACAAATACTTCACTATTAGGTAAGTCAAATCAATTAACACAAGTTCCAAAATGGAAACTAAAGGCTTATTTGTCTCTATTGACGCTCTCTAAAAACCCGAGTATCCAGCAACTTATTCTTCAATACTTGTACCTAAGGTTAGCAAAAACATTAATCCCTCAACTTCTTAAGAAGCAAAGTGAGTACATAATCAAGCAACCCAACAAAAACAAACAATAAAATCACATAACAATAACCAACAATATTATCAAATACTTTAGAAGTGATTACTCAAGCAAGTAAGTTTTCAACTCAAAGCTATACTCATAGGAAACCTCACTCAATTTCTTACATTTTAACATCACCATGATCTTACTTAATGAACTTTTCCTTATAATTCCATTATACCAAACTCATAACCATTTCATTGGAGACCATTTCAAGTCTCTCCAATTTACTCACAGGTCACAAATACTTTTCAGTTCACCCAGGTAAAGCTAATCAACCAGTAGATAAACTATCCTCATGTACTTTTCAAAACTCAATGTTTCCTTAGCCAATTAAGGCATCCTTACATACTCTTTTTGGTTAAACACATTTAGTTTGCCTTTCACCTACCTTGAACAAGAGGGGTGACCAGATCCCCATAGGTCACTAAACCAAGCCGGTTCGTCAACCGTACCTCAAACCTATCCAAGTCGACTCAAAAGTCATACCACAAACTTACATAGCAGGGAACAGAACTTTCCTTACATTAAAAGTTTTTAGTTAGTAGGTACTTATAGCCTAAATCCCATTTGATTTGTTCGAGTCTCAAAACTCAGTTAGGTATACTTTAATGAAGTTATACATGTCAATGATCAGCTTTCCATTTTGTTATCCACTTAGGTATTTATCATTATCGAGAAAATAATAGTATGAACTCAACCAGTCATATAAACCCCTATCCAACTAGCTAAAAATAACCGAGCATTACATCACAATCACAAAACATTCAACAATTTATGTTCATTACATCGCATACAATGAGAAACAGTACATACAATGAGGAATAGTACAATCAAATCCCATACCCAACTCTCATTCTAGGATTTCTAGAATATTTCCTTTTTCTTATAATCCAACCATATCAAGACACACAACCAACCATTAGCAATTCAATATAATTCAACAACCCTCCTACATTGATCACAGTAAGTGATTGTATAAGGTAGTTTCAGCCAACAAGTGGTCTACATTATCAACCACTTGCAGCCAAGAGAGGAGTTAAGGGGGTACTCACCTGACACAATATATGCCAATCTAAATAGTTGCACTAGCCAAATTCCTATGTCCTCCTCACTCAACAGAAATACCTAAATCATCAGTATATTAATCAATGTTACTCTATTTACTCTATTGAACCCTAAATTGCTAATTTAGTATTCCAAGCCCCTAAATTCCATCCTTTCCCTACAATATCATATTCAAATACATACGGGTATGTTACGTTCTAGTATATATTAATGTAATTGAATTTGATTTGATTTCGTGTCGAATTATATAATTCCAAGTTATTATGATTTTGCACCAAAAGCTCCCATTTTTGTTCCTTAACTAACTTAAGCTTCTTAACATCATATTATACTTCAACGAACCTCAAATAAACATCAAATGCACCTAATCAAATCAAATTCCCCAATTTTCCTCACGATTAAATTTGGCCAAAACAAGGTAATTGGCTTGAAAAACTCACTAAAAATGGAAAACGACTCCAATTTGAACAATTGTTGATTTGGTGATCTACTAAATCATATAAGGATCTTATATACTAAAACTTACATCAAAACTACATCATTTGCCCTATTCATTTTCCAAGTCAATTTCCGACCAAAACTGGGCATTTCTTAAGGACCACATATTTTTTATTCAAATTTCACCAACATAGAATTACCACATTTATACACATACAAAATTATACCAAAATACCAAAAATCATAATTTTTCATCAATATTTGTATTTTTAACAAAAATAGGAAGTTTCAAATGTTACCGAGGGCAGCTTCGTTCATTGGCCTCTGGCCACCACTATGTCGACCGGAATCCTTTTCCCTCCAAAAACTTAAACCTACCTTAGCCTAGTCGTAGCTTCACCCTAACCCCTTTGATCGAACAAACAAAATCTTCTCTTATTTAATTATGATTTTTCTTCAATTTCTTCAAATACTTATTGCATCCTACTTCAATGTTATTCATCATCCTCCCCTATTAATTGCATGTTGGAAATTTCAATTGATAATTTTGATCTCCTTCTTTCTCTATTCTATAATTTCTATATATATATATATTACTTATACTTAGTTTAGGTTTAGGTTATTCTACACGTGTATTATATAATATAATATAATGTGTACATTTTTACATGTATATATATATATTCCATATATGTATGTATATATGTCCATATAATTCATATTTAAAAATATATATATATAGCATGTAACATATATATACATATATATATACACATTCATTTTACTTTACATGTATATGTACACTATTTCAATTTCAACATTATTGCTTAAGCGTAGGTCCTCATATTCTCTCCTCCCTTAAAATAGTCTCATCCTTGAAACTACTACATGGATACAACTCATTATATTTTAATTTCCTACACTTAAATTATAGAACACTTAGAATTTAAGTGAGGTTATACATATTTATATCCTAAGAGTGAAACAGAAGTTACCTATTTATAATAAGTCTAGGTATTTAATCCTCATATGATCTTCTCTCTCTCATGTGGCTCTTACCTCAATATGGCGATTCCAAAGGACTTTTATAAATGTAATATTCCGGTTTCTAAGTTGCCTAGTGGACTTGTCCAGAATGGTAATAGGATACTCCTCATATGTCATGTTCTCTTGGATTCATTTTGATAGATGTTCTAAGACAACAGTCGAATCACTAACACATTTCCTTAATGAAGACACATGGAATACATTATGGATAGTAGCTAACTCAGCAGGTAACTCAAATTCATATGCCATAGCTCTAATCCTCCTCTGAATCTAGTATGGACCAATATAATGAGGACTCAACTTCCTTTTTACTCCAAATCTCCTGATCCCCTTCATAAGTGATACTTTCAAGAACACAAAGTCTCTAACTTGAAACTCCAATGGTTTTTTATGTTTATTGGCATAACTTTTCTGTCTACTTTCTGCCATCTGCATTCTAGCCTTTATTACCTGAACTTTATTCTTTAGCTGCTGGAGCATTTCTAGTCCCACTACTTGTTTCTTTCCAATCACATCCTAATACAATGGGGATCTACATTTTCTTCCATATAGGGCTTCATATGGGGCCATCTGTATAGTATTGTGATAGCTATTATTATATGCAAACTCAATTAGTAACAAATGTTCATCCCAATTATGACTAAACTCCAAAACACATGCTCTCAACATATCCTTAAGTGTCTATATAGTTCTCTCTGTTTCACCATCAATTTGAGAATGATAAGCTGTACTGCACTTCAATTTGGTGTCCATAGCTTCCTGTAGGGTTTGCTAAAATCTAGAAAGAAACTTGGGATATCTCTTAAAAACAATAAAAGTTGATACTCCATGTAATCGTACTATCTCCTTAATATATAACACTGCTAAGCGAGATAGTGGCATGTTCTGCTGAATTAGAAGCAAATGGGCTGATTTAGTCAACTTATCCATGATTACCTAAATAGCATTATGCTATTTCCTGGTCCTGGGTAATCCTACAACAAAATCCATGGAAATTTGCTCCCATTTCCATTTAGGAATGGAGAGGGGTTGTAATAACTCTCTAAGTTTCTGATGTTCTGCCTTAACCTATTGGCAATTGCTACACTTTGCCACATATTCTGCAATGTCTTTCTTCATCCCTAGCTATAAATATAATGATTTTGCATCCTTATACATCTTATTGCTTCCTGTGTAGTTTATATAAATGGTATGATGAGCTTCATCTAGAATTGCTTTTCTAATCTTCTCTACTATTAGTACACATAATCTACCTTTCAATCTTAATACTCGAGTCTCATCACATGTAAAGTCGGGATATTTAATCATACTACTCTTGACTCCTTGCACTTTCTCATCAATCAGCTATGCTTCCCAAATCTGATCTTTCAATGTAAGTTGAATACTCAAACTATTTAATCTAGATTCTACCCCTAGCAATATAATTTCTAACTATAACTATGTTAAGTTCTCTTCTTATAAGTTTTGATGATAACAAGAGTATACCTTTTAGTATACGAATGTGGAACAAATTTTCTAGGGTTAAATAGTTTTTTCTTAGTCAGATAGTTGATGTTTAGTCAAACAGTATGAGATCTTTTATGTTGATAATCAGTTTTATGCAGGAACTTAAATTCATTTGTCATGAAATATGGTTATTGTGCTGATGAAGGTCTAGCTCCACTAAAATTAGATGTAATTGGGAATACATCTAATCGTTCCACAAAGGATTTCTCGAGTAAATGGGTTTTATATTCTGTTCGCATTTTACTCACTTAGTTGCGTTTTAAATAATTTCCATGTGTCTAAAATCAGCTTAGGTTTTCAGAGTTTTTAATATACAGAAAGTAATAACATGTTCTCTCAAATTATCACGAGAAGGAGATATTTTTTCAAAAGAAAAATTTTACTGTCAAAATCTCCAACGTTCCTTGCTAATCTCATGGAAAGTTATATATATATATATATCTAATCTCTTGATTTTATGTATTTAACTTATAACTAAATTGTGTGATATATCTATTTTAGAAACTAATAGATTTTATTCAAAGTATATCGCACAATATCAGGAAAAGATTTTTTGTTTTTCTAAGTTTATTAGCTTCAAGATATCTCTATAACTCTGGGGAGAAACAGATGTCTTCATTATCTTTTATCTTCACTTCAACAGAAAAAGAACCAAAGTTAGAAGATCTATTCATTCAGGGTGTTGAAGTATTTGAAATCTCATATCTCGAAAAATCAGGAATAATGAAGCTCGAAATAGAAATTTTCAAATGGTCAAATTATTTTTGTTTGTTCTTATCCATCGAAGAAATAGCTATATATATATTCCACAGGTTTAGAGAAAAAAAAAGAAACGACAACAAGGGGAGAAGAAAAATAGAGATAAAAAAGCAAGAAAATTATTTAGAAAATTTGAGCTGAAATTTTTTTGTCAAAGCTTATGTTCTGATTTAGTCAAACAAATACTTAAATAGTCAAATGTTTAGTCAAACAATATTCTACATAGAATTCTTATTTAAAATCTGATGTGTTCTTGAGCATAATACTTTAAGTTTCCATTGTAACTCGACTTTGAAAATCTCTTTACTCTTTGTTGATTTTGATTAAGAGTTAGTTGAGAGGATTACATATAATCTTGTAGATCTATGTTTAGCCAAGAGTGATAGGCTTGTGAGATAGAGCAAGATTTGATTGGTGTTTGTAATTTCTTTCATTAACTTAATGGAACAATTGGTGTGGATAACTAGATCCCTAGTAATGGAGCTGGAAGAGAGGATGTACTCAAAAGGAGGAACCTCTATAAAATTCTTGACTCCTTTACTTATGCACTTTATTTATTAATTGTGTAATTTAGCACTGCAAGTCATTGATCATAATCCATATCTAACATTACTTCACATGAATCTCCTTAAGCAAAATATTCAATTGAAGCTTCACATTGTTTTAAAGAAAAGTCTCTCTTCAAAAGAAGTTTTAAGGTTAATTTTGTTAATTGTTTTTCAACTAGTTTTAAAAGCAAACAATTCACCCGTCCCCTTTTGTTTGCATAATCGGGACCAACATTTGGTATCAGAGCTTAGCTCTTTTTGTTCTTTAAGAGTTCGATCTAATGGAAAACACAATTACTATTGCTTCAAATCGGATTCCATTCTTCGATGGAACTAATTTTCCTTATTAGAAGTGCAGGTTAGAAACATACATCAAGGCCAATGATTTCGCCTCTTGGTAAATTATCCAATATGGTAACAAGCAATTTGTTCTCAATAGCAAAGATAAACTTGATGATGAAGAGAAGAAGATGCTTAAGATGAACAATGCAGCTAAGAATATGACTCTGATTAGCATATCTCAATCTTTTTTTGCAATGGTTTCATCATGCAAAACTACCAAAGGAATTTGGGACAAGCTTTGTGAAACCTATGAAGGAGCAACAATGATCAAAGATGCTAGAAGAAGTGCTCTTTTGCACGACTATGAACTATTCATATTCAAAACTGGTGAAAGTATTTCTGATGGTTTCAATAGATTTACTTTAATCACTAATGAACTTACTTTTCTTGGTAAAGAATTTGGTGACAGTGAACTAGTGAGAAGTTCTAAGAATTATGTTGAGTTCATGGGATTCAAAGACTAATGCAATAGAGGAAGCTCATGATCTTGAAACTCTAAGCTTAAGTGAACTTCGAGAAAAGCTTCAAGCTTAGAAGTCCAAGCTGAAACATCAGCAAGAACAAGAGAAAGTAAGGAAGTCCAATGTGTTTAAAGCATCTGTTAAAAAACAATCATTGTCAGACAATGAATCAGACAATGATGAAGAAGAAGAAGATGTGAATCTGTTGGCTAGAAAACTCTTAAAGTTCTTCAAGAAGAAAGGTAAGCATACTAATCGAAGTCAATGTTATGCTAATGAACATTTCAATGATTATGCAGAAAAAATGATCAAAGAAAAAGAAGAAAAGTGATAGGAATCAAAATCCGATAAGACCTATCATTAGAGCAAGAGCCAAAGGATTTCAAATCTTGGTGATGAGGGCCCATTTTAAGCAAATTGACGTCAGAATTATTTTTTTGCTAACCTCTTTTCTATTACTCATGTATTATATATTCCAATAGACACACTTATTAGGCTCTATAAGGTGATGGACAAACTCACTAAGACTCAACTTGTGGGTTATCCATAGACCGACTGAATCGGCAATGAGCTGGGCCAACGAATTCTATTGAAGAACTAGCATGATGAAGACTATTTTCACTTGTAATTTATTTATTTGAATCATTTATGTTGTAAGTTTTTTGGACACTTTTATTGGGTTGTAATAGGTGCTTTTAGGGCCGGCCACCTTAAAGTGGCATAGTCGTAAATTTGTGGACTTTTTAACTCTAAAGGGAGCAAATATAAATACTTGCTTGAGTAGGGTTTTGAGGGACCTTTTTGAAATTTGCAGCAAATACACTTTTCGTGTGAGGGTTAGGGTTCATCCTAAATCCATTAGCTCTTATCAATTTCAATCCGAAAATTAAAATTATGGCGAATGGCAACAAAGAGAATTGTGAGTAATATCAATTTCCTTTTGTTGTGTTTCCTTTTCATCACTAGTGAGTCATATCTAAGGTTGATTAGGATGGTTCTTTGATTTGATTTTGGCGTCACTTGTGATCTAAAATCCTTTCTTGTATTGTTTTCCAATTGATTAGTTTTATCTCTTGATATTGCCTTTCAATTTACTTCATATTGTTTGTGTGTAATTCCTTAAAGTTAAGGAGGATTTTTACGGTTTATGTGTTGATGTTTTGATTGGGATTTTATTGGAAATTGAGTTGAATTCATGATTCATTTGATCAATATCATCCTTGTGGTTTTTAATCAACTTTGTTCTTATTAAACAGATTAACTTGGAAGTTTAGGGTTCATGCTATTTTGCTCTAATTTGAACTGGTTTGATCTTGTCACTTAAAAGCTGTTTAATTGGTTCATTTGCATGTGCTTAAATTCCCCTTCTAGGAACATCATCTTTTGGTATTAGAGCTGAACATACTTGGTTCATTTCAATATTGATCACGTTCTAGTTGAAGAATTGGTTACAAGCATTGAGATTTGACACCATTGTTAATGTGATTGGAAGCTAGTTTGATTGACATTGTTTGATTGTCTTTCAAATTGGTTCTGCATGTGGTTAATCTTGGTTTTAGGCACATCATCTTTTGGTATCAGAGCTTGTGGTTTAAGAGAAGGGATTTTGCAATTGAGATTTCAGAATTTTAGGGTTCTTAACATCTTGATTCGAAATTGTGAAGTGGAGATTGAGTTGTTTAATTGTGTTGTTAAGGAGTTGTAGTTGCTACTTGTTGTTGTAGACATGAAGCAATTGTGATTCCCTTATCATCTTGTAGTTGCCATGATCTTTGAAGGAAAAATAAGAAGTGTATTTCCTAGCGTTTGTTGTAGAATTGGAAATTCATATTTTTGGTAAAAAGGGAAGTGTGATCCTTGTATGACTTCGGAATTGAGCATTGTTATGTGTAAATTCCATATTTGAAATTATGTGAAGAATAGGAAGATATTTGAAATCCAAGCATCCATTAACTTGAAGTATTTATTGAGTAGCATTAAGGATTGTTATTTGAATTTGAATTGTCTTACCTTTTTATGGAAAAGTTGCATTTAGTGGAGTTATTTGAATTGTTGCTTACTGCCTTTGTTTGTGAAGTTTTGGTGTAAGGGAGTTCCAACATGAAGTGTTGTGTGTGTTAAGGTAAGGAAGTGATACATTTGAAGTATTATTGTTGTTGTTTGAAAGAGTGTACTATGTGTGTGTGTAGTGTCCTTAAAGTGGACCATGAGGAGTAAGGAGTGTTGATTCTTTGTGATCAAGTGGAGAAGAGTGAATTGTTGTGTGTTGTTTTCAGAATTTGAGGAGTAGCAATTGTAATTTTCAGATTTGTATATTCAGAATTGAGGTGTGAGTTAAGAACCAATATGAATTTCGAAACAAACATTAAGTAATTGTTTAATTGTGTGTCATTTGAATTTGAAATAGCTCCTTACCATTTGTGGAATCTTGCACGTATTGAACTCATTTTGAATTTGAAAGTTAAGCTACCTTTGTTGTTGAAGTTGCGGTTTGATATTTGTGTGGAAGTGGGGAAAGTGTATCGTAGCTTGAAGAGGTGTGTGTGTAAAGTTGTGTTTTTTGTAAATTTAGTGAAAGGTGTGTGTAGTTGGTGTTAATTGTTGTGTGTGTTGTATAGATACTTGTTGTTGGTGGCATGAACATTGTGGAATCGTGACCAAAAAGGGGAGTTGTGTGGCGGTGAGTTATGCATTTGTGATTGTGTTTAAGTGTTGCCCATTGTGAAGTTAAGAAGTGAGAAGCCAAGGCAAAAAAAAAAAAAAAAGGAAATTTAAGTAGTAGAATGTGAATTTAAACAAGTAATTAAAGTGTGAAAATAATTAAACCCATTACTTAAACACTTGTAGTTAAATTTAATTCTTAACTACTTGGCAATGATTGTGTACTTCATTTCTTGTATTGGTTGAGTGTGAGCACCGTGGGTGTGTAAGGGTGTGTTGTTGTGGTGCTTGTAGTGAAGTGTGTTGTTAACTTATTGAAGTTAGTTAATAATCATGTCAAATGATGTGCATACTTCTGCTACTTTGGTACATCAAGTAGTGACTTCTTCACCAACCATTAATGATGGATAAAGAGAAAACTTGTTCCATACTTCTTGTAGGGTACAAGGAAATTTGTGCATAATTATTATTGATGGTGGTAGTTGTACTAATGTTGTAGCTACATCATTAGTATCGAAGTTGAAACTTGAAACTATCCCACATCCCGAACCTTATACATTACATTAGTTGAATGATCAGGATAGTCTTTGTGTGACCCAAAGGACTAGGGTACCCTTCAATATAGGGGACAAGTACTGTGATGAACTTGAATGTGATATTATTCCTATGTGCACATCCCATATATTACTTGGTAGGTCATGGTTGTATGACAGGATGGTATTACATGATGGGTATTGAAATACTTATATGTTCCAATAGGATGGTAAACATATAGTATTGAACCCTTTGTCGCCATCAAAGGTCCAGAAGATGCAAAGACAGATAAGACAACCATTACAGATTCTTGATCCTGAGGTTTCTAATTACATGAGCCAACCCATAGAGCACAAAATGTGCTTTACACAAATGTGCCAACCTTCAAAGGATCTTGATGGTTAGAGTCAAATGAGTAGACCATAATAAGACCAAACTGTTCAGGGGCAGTTGTGTTCACCTTCGGAGGTATTAGAGGCTCATGAGCAGTTAAGTAAACCTTTAGGGGATATTAAGGGTCAGAGTGATATGAGCATATCACCAAAGGGCTAGACTGTTTAAAGACATTTATGTCCACCTTCAGAGGTTTTAAAGGGCTATGAGCGGTTGAGCCAACCATTAGAGGGCCATGAGGGTCAATGACATACAGATGAGTTAGGAAAGGAGGAAACAATTTCAGTAGAACCGGTTGAGATAGGGGAAACTTTTGTGGATAATGGGGCATTCTTTATGTTGTAGATGAGACACATCTTAGAAATGGAGGAGAGAAAGCAATCACCCCCTATGGTATTTTCAGATATTGGGATTCTACAGTGATACTTCTACAGGTGGCTTGCTAGGAGAAAATCGAGTCTCTAGTGCATTTGACCTGTCAGATTTGAGGACAAATCTTTTTGAGGCTTGAGGAAATGATAGGAATCAAAATTCGACAAGACCTATCATTAGGGCAAGAGCCAAAGGATTTCAAATCTTGGTGATGAGGGCCCATTTTGAGCAAATTGATGTTAGAATTATTTGTTTGCTAACCTCTTTTCTATTACTCATGTATTGTATATTCCAATAGACACACTTATCAGGCTCTATAGGGCGATAGACAAACTCACTAAGACTCAACTTGTGGGTTATCCATAGACCGACCTGAATCGATGATGAGCTGGGCCGACAAATCCTATTGAAGAACTAGCATGATGAAGACTATTTTCACTTGTAATTTATTTATTTGAATCATTTATGTTGTAAGTTTTTTGGACACTTTTATTTGATTGTAATAGGTGCTTTTAGGACCAGTCACCCTGAAGTGGTATAATTGTAATTTTGTGGACTTTTAACCCTAAGGGAGCAAGTATAAAGTGGGGTTTTGAGGGAGCTTTTTGAATTTGCAGCAAATACACTTTTTTTATGAGGGTTAGGGTTCATCCTAAATCCATTAGCTCTTATCAATTTCAATCCAAAAATTGGAATTGCAATGAGTGGCAACAAAGAGAATTGTGAGTAATATCAATTCCCTTTTGTTATATTTCATTTTCATCACTAGTGAGTCATATCTAGGGTTGATTAGGGTGGTTCTTTGATCTGATTTTGGCATCACTTGTGATCCAAATTCCTTTCTTGTATTGTTTTCCAATTGATTGGTTTTATCTCTTGATATTGCCTTTCAATTTACTTCATATTGTTTGCATGGAATTCCTTAGAGTTAAGAGGCTTTTTTACAGTTTATATGCTGATGTTTTTTTTTTTTTGGATTTTATTGGAAATTGGGTTAAATTCATGATTCATTTGATCAATATCATCCTTGTGGTTTTTAATCAACTTTGTTCTTATTAATCGGATCACCTTGGAAGTTTAGGGTTCATGCTATTTTGCTCCAATTTAAACCATTTGATCTTGTCACTTAATAGTTGTTTAATTGGTTCATTTGCATGTGCTTAAACCCCCCTTTTAGGCACATCAAAAAGAAAGAGAAGAAGAAAGAAAAGAAGGAGCTTCTATGCTACGAATTTAAAAAGCCAGGATACATCAAGTATGCATGTCCTGTATTGCTGAAGAAAATTGAAAAATACAAGGTAAAACAGAAGTCTTTGATGGCAACTTGGAGTGACTTGGATGAATCAAACGCTGAATCAGACAATGCATCCGATGATACAGAAGAAGAAAACCTGTGCCTTATGGCTCTATCTAAGGTAACTTCTTATTCCTAAAGAAGAAGAAATGTTCGAAAGCCTAAGTAAGCAAGTTAGAAAACTTCTAAAAGGTTTTTCTAAAGCAAATGAAAAATTTGAAATTTTGAAAAAATAAAAAGAAGCTTTATGTTAAACCAACCAACTATTAGTCGATGAAAATGACATTTTAAAGTGTGATACTAAAGTTTTGCATATAGACAATGTAAAATTATGTGCTACTCAAGCTATTTTGGAAAAAGAAAATTGTGAATTGTGTTAAAAAATTAAAGAATTAAAGGAAAGAATGAATGCTATTTCATAAGGCTTGAGTACCACTTTTCATAAATTTTCAGAAAGTGATAAAAAGCTTCAAATGTTGACTTCTTCTCAAAGAATTGGTAACTCAAAAATTAGGTTAGGATTTGATCAGTTGAATCGTCAAATAGACTTGAAAAGATAACTGTTTTTATAAAAGGAAAAGAAAAAGCAACTAATAACTTTACTGAAAGTTCCATGAAGTCTAAAACTTTTGTACAAGAAAAGAGGAATGTCAAAAAAAACCATTAGCAAAATAACTATTATCCAGTTAAACGGTACTTTAGACAGTCCATCAGACAGTTTGTTAGGAGGCATCCAAACCAATATCAAAAGGGATCAGTAAGATCAAATACTTATGTTTGTTTCTTTCGTAACAAGTTGGGACATATTGAAAAATTTTGTTTCTACAAGAACAACAAGCTCAGCAAACAAAATTCTATGAGCTTGAGTTTTGGTGGACCCAAACTTGTTTGGGTTCCTAAGAAGGTTTGATTCTTCCTTCTGTGGTTGCAAGAACACGAAGTTAAGATTAAAGGAAGTGGTACCTTAACAGTGGGTGCTCATGCCATATGACTAAAGATGCTTCGCTGTTCACAACAATAGAATGGAAAGATGGAGGATATGTCAAATTTGGAGACAACAATAGAGTAAAGATAATTGCTACTAGTACTATAGGCTTTCCCCTAGTTACAATTGAAAATGTATCTCTGGTAAGAGGTCTTAAACACAATCTTTTAAGTATTAGCTAGCTGTGTGACAAAGGATACAACATGATTTTTGGTAAGAATAAAGTAGATGCTTTTAATCAAAATGGAGAAAAGCTTTTTGAAGGTTTTCGAAAAAAGAATGTTTACATGGTTGAACCTACAAAAGTAGAGACTGGAAGTTGTTTTTTAACTCTAAATGATAATGTATTTCTCTAGCATAAAAAAACTTGGCCATATTAATTTTTCTCAGTTGGAAAATCTTTCAAAGGAAAATCTAGTAAATGGTTTGTCAAAAATCTCAACAAGAAGCGATGTTAAGTGTGATACTTATTTAAAGAACAAAATGGTTTTAGTATCACACAAATCGAAAAATCTGATTTCTACAAAATGTCCTTTAGAACTTCTTCATTTAGACTTGTTTGGTCCTACTTGTACCTTAAGTCTTGGTGGGAACAAATATGTTCTAGTGATTGTTGATGATTTTTTAAGATTCACTTGGGTGTTTTTCCTAAGACACAAAAGTGAAGCATTTCGGGTTTTTGAAAAATTTTGAAAACAAGTTCAAAATGAAAAAAGTTTTTTCCATTATCAGTTTAAGAACTAATCATGGCAAGGAATTCGAAAATGAAGGTTTTATGAGCTCTTGTGATGAAAATGGAATGAGACATAATTTCTCTGCTCCTTACACTCTACAACAAAATGGACTAGTAGAAAGAAAAAATAGAATCATTCAAGAAATGACTAGAAGTCTTTTGAATGAAACTAGCATTGCACAATATTTTCGGGCTGAAGTTGTTTTTACTTCATGTTATATTATTAACAGAGTTTATGTGAGACCTTTGACACAAAAAATAGCTTATGAGTTATATAAAGGAAGAAAGCCCAACATCTCCTATTTTCATGTATTCGGAGCCAAATGCTACATTAGGAAATCTGGACTGTGTTTGGGAAAATTTGATGAGTGAGTTGAAGGAGGAATTTTCCTTGGCTATTCTCAAAACAATAAAGCTTTTCATGTCTTCAATAACTCTTCCAAGACTATTGAAGAGTCTATCAATGTGAAATTTATTGATCCTTGTGTGATTGATAATTTTGATGATGATATCAAAACAAAGAATAAGGATGAACGTTCATGTGATATCTTGAAATTTTGAAAAACTATATAAAAATTAAAGAAATTTAGCAAAATAATAAATACTTCTAAGCCGGGATAGCGAAGATGACAATTTTGCAATATTAAAATTTTTAAGAAAAATTTAAAATATCGTGATACATTAATATTATTCTAATAATTTACGAATAATAAAAAACTTATGATAAATAATAATAGCTTTTAAAATAGAAAAATGAGGAAGACATGAAATCCGTTTGATAAGTATAACAAATAGATATTTAAAATAATTAAAAAGAATAATTGTATGCAAAGGAAAAAGGATAACGAGCGTAAAATTTCAAATTATATGAAATATATTACTAAATCAATTTAGAAAATGAAGTAATCAATAAATATTTGTATATAGGTATATAAATAAATAAATAAAAATAATTATAAGTCATAATTTTAGTTCATGCAATTTAAATTAAAAGAATAAATTTTTCAAAACATAAATTACAAATAATATTGAGTTAAATAAGGAAATTAATTGAAATTATAGATTTAGGAAATTCAAATGAAAATTTCGAGTAAATATTTAAGTCCAGAATAATCAAATTAGCTTAGACATAAAGTTTCGTAATAAAATATTAAAATACTATAATATATATATATATATATATATATATAACCTATGGCAGTATGAACAGGAAAAAAAATGAAAAATATAAAAAGGGAAAAAAGGCTCCAGAAACCGCGAGAACGAAGGAAACAGGAGAGGACAACGAGAAAGAGAGTAGGGCATAGCGAGGAACGCAAGAGAAAATAAAAGAAAAGAAAAGAAAAAGAAAGGAAAAACGAACAAAAAAATTCATAACTTTTGCATATGACCTCTGATCGACAATCGTGACCGCCAATGTGTTCTTTGAGGTAAGTACAACTCAACAAGACTAAGTATATGCAAAACAAAGTGTTTTTTTTTTATATATATATAGGTACTAATATCAAATATGTAAAACTTTTAATATTTAGCCTAGAAATTAGCCATATCAGTTAGAAATACTATAGAAATGAGTATCTTGAATTTGAATAGTATGTAATAATGTATTTCTACTTGAGTTTTAGGCAAGAAAAAAATTATTTAAAAATATACTAAAAATTTTTAGTAAAACCGAGGAAAGCGAAGCTTGGTAGTGTATGTGGGGATGGGGAAGTGATCCGGTGTGTGAAGTGTGTATAGATGTGCAAGTGTATCATGTAGAGGAATTATCAGTGTATATGTGTGCGTGTGCCATAACGTGTGTGTGTGCATGTGTGTGCCAACACATGTGTGTGCTGGAACTTGTGTGTGTGTTGATACGTGTACATGTGTATACGTATGCCAGTGTGTATGTACGTATGTACGTGAGGTGTATGTATGTTTGTGTATGTGTGTGTATGAGCATGAGTGTGCATGGTGTATGTGTGTATGAGTGTGCGTTGTGTATGTGCGTGGTGGAAATGTGTGCATGTGTGGGTAAATGTGTGTGTAGATGTATGGGAAATGTGAAGGTGCATGAGTATATGTGTGGAGTGGATGTATAGTGTATGTGTGTGATGTTTAAAGTGAAAGTATGTAGTGAAGAATAAGAGGTAAAAGAATTGGGAAAAAGGGGAAAGAAGGAACGAAAGGGAAGAAGTGAAAGAAGAGAAGCTAGGGTGGAGAAGTCCAGGAAATGAAGGAAATAAGTGTGCATGTATGTAGAATTGAATGGAAGAGAAGAGATATTATTAGTATAGAAACAACAACTCAAGTAGCTTGACTAAGCGATCGAGTTATAAAAGGGAGTCTTGGAAATGCATGCGTGCCGTTGATGAAACGATTATGTGTATGAGTGAGTGTGAAGAGAATATATAATTATAAGATTATGAAATACTAATGCAAAACAAGGAAATTATACCAAAATATTAAATTAGGTATAAGTAAAATATAAACGGACCTTACTTAACACCTTTAGTTAAATTAAGGCTCAGCTTAGATTCTAGATATTTACCTTATTTTATTTTATCTTATCATTAGGTAAAAAGATTACACGTCGGAACCACTCGACGATAGCTAAGAGTAAAGACGACTATAAACAGGTGAGTGGGAAACTCCATGATGTGCTATAAAAGTTGCGCTTGATATGTTGTGTTCGATATGGATGTGTATAAGTGTATGTGCAAGTGGATGTACATATATGTGCGTGAATATATGTACTTTCGAATGTGGAAGTACGTGTTATATGTGTGTGTATGTGTTCATACATACATGTATATATGTATGTACTGACAAAGGCATATTTTATCATGTTGTATCTTGCGATTGGTGTATATATTATTGTCAATTATTAGAAATTTCCAATAAAAAGATACTTAAATTGCATTTATGTTAATATCTTAGGGATTAATGGACTTGAAGATGTACATGATATAAAACATGAAGAAATCACAAGCAAGGGATGAGACACAGCCATGCCTAAAAGAAGAAGGAAAGAAATAAATGCCGAGAAGCTTATAGAGTTATCCCACGGCTGTGGTTTATGTGGTGGCAGTAACAACCACATTACACACGGTCGTGCCTAAAAGAAGAAGGAAAGAAATAAATGCCGAGAAGCTTATGGAGTTATCCCACGGCCGTGGTTTATGTGGTGGCAATAACAACCACCTTACACACGACCGTGCCTCATGTGGTGGACTGCCGACTTTTCATATTCTTGTGCAATTTGTACGTTTCTGCATAGCATAAAAGGAGTGGTGAGAAAGAATAGGAAACAGACGACCGGGGGGAGGAGAGGAGATTTTGAACAATTTGGCAGAACTTTGTTTTGAGAAACTTTAGCTTTTTACAAGGGAATTGAAGATTGAATTCAATTGTGCTTCCATCAATTGAGATCAAGTCAGAAATCTCTGAAGAGTTTTTTTAGGATCTTATTTCCAGATTTGCTACATTTTGGTGACTTCTTATCCTAATCATATTTTGCATTTCTGTGAATTGGTTTTTATGTCTTTAATGGATTCTTTAACATTTTTCGTTGAATTTTGTCTTGTTGTTATCTATTGTATGGCTGGCTAATTTCATTTGTGGGAATAGTGGATGAAGCCCTAGTTTGCTAAAATGATCAGTGTAGTTTGGTTATGAGATTGACATATATATGGAGTATTCATGTTGAGAATTCCTATAATTTCAATTTAATTGTGATAAGATTAGATTGTTAGAAATCCAATCAATACGAAAGTGTAGATAGGATTTGTTAGGAATTCTTAATTAGACTAATGAGTTAATGCGAAAGCGGCATTAATTGGTTTAATTAGGGTTCATATAGAGATTAAAGCTATGTTCTAATTAATTATTCACTGAGAGATTAAGGATAATTGTATTAGGGCATAAGGCGATCATAGCATTGAAAAATGTATGAGAGTTTATTAGAATCCTCTGTTAATTAGAGATACGAAAGTGGACTAATTGATTTGAGGTTTAAAATGTTGAACTCACGTGAATAACCACATATAAGTTGATTTCAATAATTTAACGGTAGTTTGATTAGCATGACTAGGGTGAATTCTAAATTCCTACTGTTTACTTGGAAGTATTTATAAGAATCTTATAATTCTCATTAGCATAGAACTTAATTTAATCTCTTTAGTTAAATATATAAAAGATTCCTGTTTGAATTACCTAAATATCAGTATAAGTTATTATAGATTTGGTAATCTTTTTAGTCCTCGAGGGAATGATACTCTACTCATCATATATTACTTGATTGCGACCTAATATACTTGCTAGCGGTTTCACATATACATTTCACGAATGATCAAGTTTTTGGCGCCGTTGCTAGAGACTATAAGATATTAGACTTTGTAGCTTTGTTGGTAATTTAGGTGCATTTTATTTTGTTGATAGTGTGTCTTTACTTTTCTGTCTTTTCTGCGGGTGCGCATGCAAAGGAGTAGGAGTCTTGAACTTTTGCCCCTAGATCCTGAGATAGAGCATACTATACATCGTTTGAGAAGAGAGAATAGACAGAGAGGAGAGAATCAAGAGGAAATCATGGTAGATGACAATAACAATCTTCCTATTCAGGTTGCACCGCGAGCACTTCGCAATTTTTCAGTCCCAACTGTTCGAGGACCAACAATTAAAAGGCCAGCTGTTCAGGCTAACACTTTTGAGCTGAAGCCGGCACTTATACAGATGGTGCAATCCAATCAGTTTGGTGAATATACACATGAGAGCCCTGATGAGCACATAGCAGGATTCCTTCAGTATTCTAACTTGATAAAGATGAATGGTGTTTCTGATGATGTCATAAGACTGCAACTTTTTCCTTTCTCATTGAAGGATAAGGCAAGAGCTTGGTATAATTCCTTACCTCAAGATTCTGTTACCACATGGGCTGAACTTCAATCAATGTTTCTTAGAAGATTTTCCCCACCATCACGTACTGCCAAATTAAGAAATGATATCACCAACTTTTCCAAGTTCAGTGGTGAATCATTATATGAGGCATGGGAACGATTTAAGGAAACAATCCGGAAGTGTCCACACCATGGCCTACCTGATAATCTCCTGATTGAGGTATTTTATCTTAGTTTGGATGACACTATGAGGTCATTAGTAGATGCTGCAGCTGGAGGTGCATTGATGGGTAAAACATACACTGAAGCCAGTGGTTTAATTGAAGAAATGGCATCCAGTGCACATAATTGACAACATGAGAGAGGGAAATCAAGAGCTGCATCAGTTAGTGATATCGATTCTATTTTAGCTCAGTTGGCAGCTCTCACTACTCAGGTAAGCAAACTTTCTTCTTCTCAATCAGTTAATGCTAACTTGCTTGCTAGTTGCGACTTGTGTTCAAGACCACACCCCTCTTTGGAATGTCCATTGGGAAACTTTCCAGCATCATCCAATAGAGAGCAAGTTAACTATGCCAACAATTTTCAAAGAGCTAATCAAGGGCCTTATTCAAACACTTACAATCTAGGCTGGCGAAATCATCCAAACTTCTCATGGAGGAATGAGAACAACGTACAGAACCCATCACCTGGATTTCAAAAACAAGTCCCTACTCAGATTCCTCCTCCTCAACAAAGTCAGTCAAGAATAGAAGAGCTCATGTTGAGTTATATGCAAAAGACTGACACTATGCTACAGAATCAGCAAGCCACCATTAGAAACTTAGAGAACCAAATTGGCTAGATCTCTCAACAGCTAAGCAATAGACCATCTGGATCTTTGCCTAGCAAAACTAAGGAGAATCCAAAAGGTGTCAATGCAATTGTGTTGAGGAGTGGTAAGGAATTAGAAAAAGTTGACACACATGCTCAAGAGAAAGAGGAGAGTTCAAAGAAAGACAAAGGGAGGAAAAAGGTAGAGGAACCAAAACAGCAAACACCATAGGTGAAACCCTATATTCCTCCTATACCTTTCCCAGGTCGATTGAAGAAACAACAGTTAGATTCCCAATTCGCTAAATTCTTGGAGGTGTTTAAGAAGCTCCAAATCAACATTCCTTTTGTAGAGGCACTCCAGCAGATGCCTTCATATGCGAAATTCATGAAAGAGCTTCTTACAAATAAGAGAAAAATTGATGGTAATAAACCGGTAATGCTTACAAGAGAATGTTCTATGATTCTTCAGAAGGACATTTCAACTTTGCTAAAGAAACAAAGAGATCATGGGAGTTTTACTGTTCCTTGCACAATTGGAAATTTTTATTTTGATAAAGATCTTATTGATTCAGGTGCAAGTATTAACTTAATGCCTCTCTCTATTTTCAGGGAACTTGGATTAGGAGACTGCAAGGAGACCCGTGTCACTTTGCAATTAGCTGATAGGAGCATTAAATATCCCAAAGGTATTGTGGAGAATGTTTTATTAAAAGTAGACAAGTTCTACTTTCTAGTTGATTTCATTGTCCTGGAGATGGAAGAGGATAGAGAGGTGCCTATGATTCTTGGTAGACCATTCCTTACTACAGGTAAAGCTTTAATAGATTTGGAACAAGGTAAGCTCACTTTAAGAGTTATGGATGAACAAATAACTTTTAATGTGTATGATGCTATGAAACAATTTGATGAATGTAAGTCCTGCTACACTATTGATAACATTGATGAGCATCTAGTGAATCTAAGGAAGAGAAAGCAGGCTTGGTTACATTAGAATCTATTCTTAGAGATGTAGATGATTGGAGTGATGATGAAAAGCTTATGGATGAATGTATGGAGGAAGCGATAGAAATCAAGGCTCGATATTATGAGGAATTGGGTGCAAGTGCAACAAAACCAGTGCCATCTTTGACACAACCTCCGGTGCTAGAACTTAAACCTTTACCTAGTCATTTGAAATATGCTTATTTGGGAATGGATAATACTTTGCCAATAATTATTTCTTCTTTCTTGACAGGTGATCAGGAGCAACAACTTTTAGAAGTGCTGAGAGAGCATAAGGAGGCAATAGGATAGACAATTGCAGATATCAAGGGAATTAGCCCTCTAATTTGCACTCATCGCATATTCTTGGAGGCTGAATGTAAACCTATAGTTCAACCATAGAGATGACTAAACCCAACTCTTAAAGAGGTAGTGAAAAAAGAAGTACTCAAGCTATTGGATGCAGGTATTATCTATCCTATCTCCGATAGTAAATGGGTTAGTCCAGTTCAAGTAGTGCCAAAAAAATGTGGTATGACTGTAGTAAAGAATGATTCCAATGAGTTAATCCCTACTCGTACTGTGACCGGGTGGAGAGTGTGTATAGACTATAGAAAAGTGAATGACGCCACCCGTAAAGATCATTTTCTCCTCCCATTTACTGATCAGATGTTAGAAAAACTAGCAGGGCATGGGTACTATTGCTTTTTAGATGGTTATTCTTGGTATAATTAGATCCATATAGCACCTGAGGACCAAGAAAAAACCACATTTACGTGTCCTTATGGCACCTTTGCCTATAGAAGAATGCCCTTTGGTTTATGTAATGCACCTGCTACTTTTCAGAGGTGTATGATGTCTATTTTTTTTGACATGTTAGAGAACTTCATTGAGGTGTTTATGGATGATGTTTCAGTTGTTGCGAAGTCATTTGATGCCTGTCTGATAAATTTAAGCTATGTGCTTAAAAGATGTAAAGAGACCAATCTGATTCTTAATTGGGAGAAATGCCATTTTATGGTAAGATAGGGAATAGTCTTGGGTCATAAGATATCAGAAAGAGGGATTGAGGTGATCGAGCAAAAGTGGAGATCATTGAAAAGTTGCCACCACCTACTTCATTGAAAGGAGTTAGAAGTTTCCTGGGACATGCTGGTTTTTACAGAAGATTTATCAAGGACTTCTCTAAAATCTCTAAACCTCTTTGTAATTTACTTGAAAAAGATACTGCTTTTAATTTTGATGACAAATGTTTGCAGGCATTCAATTTGTTGAAGGAGAAGCTCACAACTACACCAGTAATTGTTGCACCTGATTGGGAGCTTCCGTTTGAATTGATGTGTGATGCTAGTGACTATGCAATAGGAACAGTACTTGGGCAAAGGAGAGGTAAGTTGTTTCATGTCATATATTATGCTAGTAGAACCTTGAATAAGGCTCAAAGGAACTATGCTACTACTGAAAAAGAACTCTTAGCAATTATATTTGCATGTGATAAGTTTCGATCCTATCTAATAGGTTCTAAGATCATAGTATATACAGACCATGCTGCGCTCAAGTATTTGTTTGCTAAAACTGATGCTAAGCCAAGGTTAATTCGTTGGATTTTACTGCTACAAGAATTTAATCTTGAAATCAAAGACAAAAAGGGAACAGAGAATGTTTTAGCTGATCATTTGTCAAGGTTGGAATCTGAGTGTTCGGATCCACCTATCAATGAAAATTTCCCAGATGAACAATTGTATGGAGTTAAAATCCAAGGACTACCTTGGTATGCTGACATAGTTAATTATTTGGTTAGCAAAATCATACCTTACGGTATTTCATACCAACAGAAAAAGAAGTTTTTACATGATGTAAAATTTTACTTTTGGGATGAACCATATTTGTTTAAAAATTGTGCTGATCAAATAATTAGACGATGTGTGTCCAGAAATTGAACAAATTAGCATCATTCAGCATTGTCATTCAAAAGAGGTAAGAGGTCATTTTGGTATAGAGAGAACCGCAGCTAAAGTTTTATCTTGTGGATTTTATTGGCCTAGTTCGTTTCGGGATTGCAAGAACTATATCATGTCTTGTGCTCAATGCCAAAAGACAGGTAACATTTCTAGGAGACATAAATTACCGCAGAATGTTATTCTTGTAATAGAACTTTTTGATGTTTGGGGGAAAGATTTTATGGGTCCATTTCCCTCTTCTTATTCAAACAAATACATTCTCTTAGCTGTCGACTATGTTTCGAAATGGGTAGAAGCGGTTGCTTTGCAAACTAACGACACCAGAGTTGTAGTTAGATTTTTGAAAAGAAACATTTTTTCAAGATTTGGAGTACCTCGAGCTATCATAAGTGATGGGGGGTCGCATTTTTGTAACAAGCAATTTGAAAAATTATTATCAAAATATGGGGTTACTCATAAAATTGCTACTCCTTATCATCCTCAAACTTCAGGTCAAGCCGAGGTATCTAATAGGGAAATTAAACGTATTTTGGAAAAAACTGTTAATGCATCCAGAAAAGATTGGTCATTAAAACTTGATGATGCATTATGGGTTTATAGAACTGCGTTTAAAACTCCCATAGGAATGTCCCCATACAAGATTGTGTTTGGTAAGTCATGTCACCTACCAGTGGAGCTTGAGCACAAAGCATATTGGGCCATAAAGTTCCTTAACTATGATTTGTAAGCTGCAGGTGAAAAGAGATTACTCCAGTTGAATAAATTGGCAGAATTAAGAGAAGAAGCATATGAGAATGTAAAGATCTATAAGGAGAGAGCTAAGAGATGGCATGATCAGAACATTTTAAAACGAGAGTTTTTGCCAGGTCAGAAAGTTTTATTATATAACTCTCGATTAAAATTGTTCCCAGGTAAGTTAAGATCAAGATGGTTTGGACCTTTTGTTATTTCACAAGTTTTTCCTTATGGTACAATAGAATTGAGATCAGAAGATAACCAAACTTTCAAAGTAAATGGTCAACTTCTTAAACATTATCATGAAAGGGAAAACTTTGATAGAGATGCCACCACTGTGGATCTTGCACAGCTTAAGTGAAAAGAAGGAGGAAAGTCGGGCTAAAGACTTTAAACTAAGCGCTTCATGGGAGGCAGCCCATGATTAAAGATTTTTGTAAATTAATTTTATTTTTCAAAAAAAAAAAAAATTGGCTGAGGATTTTAGGGGGATGAGATACGGCCGTGGTTCGTGTGGTGGCCCTAAATCCACCACATGTCATACGGTCGTGCCACAGTAATGTGAGAATTACGAATTGACTCACCCCTTACACAACGGCCGTGTGTGAAAAAAAAAAATTACTGCAGCGAGGGTTATGCAGATAACCCACGGCCGTGGGTTATGTCTTGCCCACGCGAGTATTAAAAAAAAAAAAAAAGACTTGTCTTAATGTTATTTGTCGATTACTTTTATTTTATTTTCTGTTGGAACTGTAATAATTCCTTAAACACTATAGGTGATGTTAGACTGTGAATGTTCTTGATCTATTTTGTCTCTTTGTGTTTTTTTTTTTGTTCTAACTTCAAGAACTAAAGGTAAAATGTGCAGTTCATATGGAAAAGCAATGGCACTTTCATGATGAAATATTCCAGAGACTTTGCTACACTTTCATCTCAGGGAAGTTTCGTTATTCCCAAAGTACTTTTATGGTTTAATCAATTTTCTTTTGCAATTAGGAAAGACAATAGGGACATTGTCTGAATTACGTGTGGGGGAAGGAAAAATAAAATAGGCCATTATTTATGATAATTTTGATGTCTGTTGATGTTAATTTGTGTGGAATGAATGTTTTGGACAATTATACTTCACCATTATCTTGAACTGTTGTATTGGAAAAGTCTAATATGATCTGGAAATGTGGTATAAATTTTCTTTTATCTAATTGATTTGATTTGGTGCCTTACTCATTAGCTGTTGTAATTGGTTTACTTAGTTTAAATTTAGTAGTGGAATCTTTAAGGAAAAATTTGACCTTTTGTTTAGACTCTTGAATTTAAAGTTTGGAAGTAGGTCGAGTCCTTTAGTGCAAAACAAGCAAGTTTACTTCTAAATGAATTAAGCTTGTATTTTGTCTTTTGAAGTGCTTTGAGAATATTTTAACTCTTAGAAGAAGAGGTAGAAGAAACTTTTTACTTTGTGATTTCTTATAAAAATAGTCCTAACTAATATAAAAAAAAATTAATAAATAAAATATTATTTTTAGAGCCTTTACTCCAATGACTCAGGTAAGTGAGTTAAGAGTATCTTAACTTAAATATTAGTGTAAGGAAGAGTTCGCAGGGGTCCCTTTAAAACCTGGTCACTTAGGTGATGAGCCCGAGATGTGCCGACTCAATGAACTCACAATAACGTGAAGGGCGGAAAGGCAAAATTTTAATATATTAAAATTAGCCAGTTGATATGGGCAGGCTTTAGTCCCTCAGAAGAATGAAGTCAGACTCCAATGTCAATCTAAGCAAATGAAAAAAAAAAAATTATATATATATGTATATAGAATAAAGAATGAAATAAGACTATTATAAAAAGGAAAAAATCTAGGGGAAGAGTGGATACCATATGCTTTAACTTTGTGTTATCTTATTCAGATAAGTAATTAAAGACATTTTATACTTGCTAGTTGCTTTTGAAGTTTAAATGAGTGTTTTACTTTATTGGACTGAGAATTTATCTTTTGAAATAAGAATTCGGTGGTTAAACATTAGGAATAAAAGTTAGTCTTTCCAGATTAACTACTCAATTTTTTCTAAGTATACCAGTTACATGTTGTCAGTTTAGTTAGAGTGGTAGGCACCATCTTTTCAAATCAATTATGAGGAAAGAAAATTTTGTATTTTCATTTGACAGATTATTAATTGCTTGAGGACAAGCAGAAGTTCAAGTATGGGGGAGTTGATAAAGGCATATTTTATCATGTTGTATCTTGCGATTGGTATATATATTATTGTCAATTATTAGAAATTTCCAATAAAAAGATACTTAAATTGCATTTATGTTAATATCTTAGGGATTAATGGACTTGAAGATGTACATGATGCAAAATATAAAGAAATCACAAGCAAGGGATGAGACACGGTCGTGCCTAAAAGAAGAAGGAAAGAAATAAATGCCGAGAAGCTTATGGAGTTATCCCACGGTCGTGGTTTATGTGGTGGCAATAACAACCACATTACACACAGTCGTGCCTAAAAGAAGAAGGAAAGAAATAAATGCCGAGAAGCTTATGGAGTTATCCTACGGCTATGGTTTATGTGGTGGCAGTAACAACCACATTACACATGGTCGTGCCTCATGTGGTGGACTGCCGACTTTTCATATGCTTGTGCAATTTGTACGTTTCTACATAGCATAAAAGGAGTGGTGAGAAAGAATAGGAAACAGACGACCGGGGGGAGGAGAGGAGATTTTGAACAATTTAGCAGAACTTTGTTTTGAGAAACTTTAGCTTTTTACAAGGGAATTGAAGATTGAATTCAATTGTGCTTCCATGAATTGAGATCAAGTCAGAAATCTCTGAAGAGTTGTTTTAGGATCTTATTTCCAGATTTGCTACATTTTGGTGACTTCTTATCCTAATCATATTTTGCATTTCTGTGAATTGGTTTTTATGTCTTTAATGGATTCTTTAACATTTTTCATTGAATTTTGTCATGTTGTTATCTATTGTATGGCTGGCTAATTTCATTTGTGGGAATAGTAGATGAAGCCCTAGTTTGCTAAAATGATCAGTGTAGTTTGGTTATGAGATTGACATATATATGGAGTATTCATGTTGAGAATTCCTATAATTTCAATTTAATTGTGATAAGATTAGATTGTTAGAAATCCAATCAATACGAAAGTGTAGATAGGATTTGTTAGGAATTCTTAATTAGACTAATGAGTTAATGCGAAAGCGGCGTTAATTGGTTTAATTAGGGTTCATATAGAGATTAAAGCTATGTTCTAATTAATTATTCACTGAGAGATTAAGGATAATTGTATTAGGGCATAAGGCGATCATAGCATTGAAAAATGTATGAGAGTTTATTAGAATCCTCTGTTAATTAGAGATACGAAAGTGGACTAATTGATTTGAGGTTTAAAATGTTGAACTCACGTGAATAACCACATATAAGTTGATTTCAATAATTTAACGGTAGTTTGATTAGCATGACTAGGGTGAAATCTAAATTCCTACTGTTTACTTGGAAGTATTTATAAGAATCTTATAGTTCTTATTAGCATAGAACTTAATTTAATCTCTTTAGTTAAATATATAAAAGATTCCTGCTTGAATTACCTAAATATCAGTATAAGTTATTATAGATTTGGTAATCTTTTTAGTCCTCAAGGGAACGATACTCTACTCATCATATATTACTTGATTGCGACCTAGTATACTTGCTAGCGGTTTCACATATACATTTCACGAGTGATCATGTACACACATGAGGTGTAATTATGTATAAAAAGTGCGCAGAAATAATCATCCATTTGTAGTTTTGCATAAACAGGGTCAGCATGGCCATGCTCAAGGTCGTGCTGACTTCAGAAAATGTTATCTTCAGTACCAAGTTCAGCACGGTTCCAGCATGGGCATGCTCGGGACAAGGTTGAACTTTTTCTTACTTTTGACCATTTTTCTAACACAGCATGGGCTGTGCTGACGGTTGTGCTAAACTGAAATTTCAACTTTCTTCATTTTTTGCCAAATTTCACCTCGTCTTTTGTTCATATCATCCTTAAACCTTTCTTTTGTCTCTGTTGAAACTTGAAATTAAAGTTTAATTCTATAAATACCCTCTTCTTCAACCAACATTGGCTTTAGCACAGGCTATGCTAAAGGTTGTGCTAAACTGAAATTCCAACTTTCTTCATTTCTCACCAAATTTCATCTTGTCTTTTGCTCATAACATCCTTAAACCTTTCTTTTGTTTCCACTGAAACTTGAAATTAGAATTTAATTCTATAAATACCCTCTTCTTCAACTAACACTGGCTTTTGATACTTATCATATGTATTTATAGTGATTGATATGTTTGTATACACGTATTTGTATATTAAAGGTGTGGATATGTACTTGTGTATATACGTGAAAATGTATATGTATGTGCATGGTTATACATGTGTTTGAGTATGGGGGATACGTTGCATATGTATGTACATGTTTGTGCATACGTATGTATGTGTATCCGATATATATGTATTGATGGAAAGAAGTATGTGTTAGAAAATGTGAAAGTATATGGGGGATACGTTGTATATGTATGTATGTGTTTGTGCATACGTATGTATGTGTATCGATATATATATATATATATATATATGCATTGATGGAAAAGAGTATGTGTTGGAAAATGTGAAAGATGTGGGTATTGGATTCATATATGAGATGCGTGTATACGCAAATGGGAAAAGATTTAAGTGCATTGGAAACGTAATGGGTTTGATTGTGAGATTTGGATTGACATTTTTTCTTATGCTTGTTGTGGAATGGTCAATGGAATTGCTTTATTTTCTTATGTAGATTGGTTGTTATTATATATTGATTGATTACCCTAAATCGAATTATTAAAGGTTGTTATTTAATTAAAATGAAACATGCATTACACGAAACATTTCATAAATTTGAAGGCCATTACTGTCACAGGGCATTCGAAAGTAATTGTGATATTACTGAACCTTCCTGAGCGAACTACTGGATTAGGGGATTATCTGCGCTTTGCCGATTCCTAGTCTAGAGTGTCTTTGAAGGTGTTGCTCTGACTGATGCAAAGTGTACAGGAGAGTTCGATGATAAAATGAATATATAGTAAATATTAAAGTAATGAGAAATTAAACTGGGTTATGAGACTTGGGCATTGATGGTGGCTTCGAAATCCCTAACCCAAGGTCAAGGGCGGCGTAAACCCTAGACTTCACGTTGGTTACCTGAAGAGTACGTGAACTGTTGCATTCATATGATTGCTAATGCATAACATATGGTTGATAGCTTGATTGAATTTCTTGTGCGTGTGTAGCATTGAGACTATTGCACTTTCATTCACTGAGCCATAGCGTGCTTACCCCTTCATAGATTGTTTTGCAGGTAAAAGTCATGAAAGCTTGGGATAGGATGAAGAGTGAAATGTCGAGTGTTTTTGGAAGCCCAAAACGATAAAGTAAGAAATTGATTGATAGGCTTTATAAATAAAATGTTATCTTAGGGCCTTGATGTAAGGTTTTATTCCATTTTACTAGTTGGTAGGAAATACCGACTCTTTGTGATCATGGTTAACTATGGGGTATGAAATCCATAGTTATATTTTATTATATAATTATATATAATATGACTAGTTACAAATGTAATTAACTAGTTAGAGTCTTACGATCTCTGACTCGTAAGACGGTTATCATATAACGGGTGTACACATGCCATGATGATTTTAGTGAAAACTTCTAAGCCCCCATTCGAGGCGTGACCGTTCAAATGATCAAAAAGGAATAAAAGTTACTGCTGAAATACCTTATAACCCGAAGTTAGACATTTCGTCAGACAGTATAGCAAAACCCTCAAAAGGTGAAGCTGAATCTTCTAGACCTTGGATATTTAAACCTGATCATCCACCAGAATAGGGAATAGATAATATTGAAAGTGGTGTTAAAACTAGATCAAGTTTTAAATATATTGAAAATCATTTTGCCTTGCTTGCTAATCTTGAACCTTCTTGTATTGATGATGCCTTGAAAGATAATAGTTGGATTAATGCTATGTAAGAAGAATTAAATCAATTTGAAAGAAATGAAGTTTGGAATTTAGTGCTTAGACCTAAAGGAAAAACTATAATTGGAACAAAATGGGTGTTCAAAAATAAAGCTGATGAAAATGGAAAAATAATTAGAAACAAAGCTAGATTGGTGGCAAAAGGTTATTCTCAAGAAGAAGGAATTGATTTTGATGAAACTTTTGCACTTGTTGCTAGACTTGAGGCTATTCATTTGCTACTTGCATTTGCATGTTTCAAGAATTTTAAATTATTTCAAATGGATATTAAAAGTGCCTTCTTAAATGGATATATTAAAAAAGAGGTATATGTTGAAAAATCTCTAGGCTTTGAAGATCCATTTGAAAAAGATCATGTTTTTAAACTAAAAAAGGCTTTGTATGGCATAAAGCAAGCTCTAAGAGCTTGGTATGAACATTTGATCTCTTATTTGATTAAAAATGGTTTTAAAAGAGGAAAAATAGATACTACTCTCTTTTTGAAAAATACTAATAATGATTTGTTGGTTGTACAAATATATGTTGATGATATTATTTTTGGATTAACTAACGAACATCAATGCAAAGAGTTTGCTAACTCACTTAGACTTAGCTTGTGGGTTATCCATGGACCGACTTGAACCGGCAATGAGTTGGGCCAATGAATCCTATAGAAGACCGGCATCTTGAAGACCAATTTCTTTTATATTTTTTTTATTTGCATGGACTATTTATGTTGCAATCATTTTGGAATACTTTTATCTTGATTGTAATTTTCATTTAGGACCGGCCAGCCTAAAAGTGGCATAGTTGTAATTTTGTGCATTTTCTAACCCTAAAGGGAGCAAGTATAAATACTTGCTTATAGTTGGGTTTGAGGGAGGCCATTTTTGCAGATTTGAAACATACACTTTACGTGTGGAATTAGGGTTCATCCTAGTTCAATTTTGCTTATCAATTTCAATCCCAAGAATTGGAATTATGGCAAGTGCAACAAGGGGATTTTGTGAGTCATATCAATTTCTTCTTTGTTGTTTTTTCATTTCACCTCTAGTGAGTCATATCTAGGGTTGAATTGGAAGTTTCTTGATCAGATTTTTTATTGCATTTGTGATCAATTATCTTGTTTAGGGTTGATTACTTTAGTACTTGATCTTTCATCTCATTGGTGGCGTAAATTGTGCTTGTGTTGGAAGAGGATATATCACGGTTTTTGTGCTTTTCTTCTCCATATAATTCACGTGGAATTCACTTGGTTTTTATTGTTATTTAGTGAAGTTGATCATTATTGGATGTTGATTGCATCTTTGAACCATTGGATTGCATCAAATTTCCCTTAGGGTTCACGCCAATTCCATTTCTAATGGACCAGTTTGTATGTGAATTGAGGATTGTTTTCTTTGATTCATTTGATTGTGCTTGAATTTGGTTTTGAGCACATCACTTCCTTAGACTACAAATCAAGCAAATAGTGGATAGAATATTTGTTCATCAAGAAAAATATACAAGGCAAATTATCAAAAAGTATGGATTTAAAAATGCCAAACACAATTCAACTCCAATGAGTTTTTCTTCAAGATTAGATCTTGACTCTTCTGGCAAAAAGGTAAATGAGAAGCTATATAGAGGTATGATTAGTTCACTCTTATATTTAACTGCTTCTCGTCCTGATATTTTATTTAGTGTGTGCTTATGTGCAAGATTTCAAAGTGCACCAACAGAAACACATTTGTCTATTGTTAAGAGAATTTTCAAGTACCTTTCAAATACTTCAAAATTGGGCATATGGTATCTAAAAAATGACAATTTTAACTTGATAGGATACTCAAATGCTGATTATGCTGGTTATAAAATTGATAGGAAAAGTACATCAAGTACTTGTCAGTTCCTTAGTGACAAGTTGGTTTCTTGGTCTTCCAAGAAGCAAAACTCTGTTGCTTTATCATCAGCCGAGGCGGAATATGTTTCTATTGGTAATTGTTGTGCTTAAATTCCTTGGATTAAGCAACAATTAAGTGATTATAGCCTAATCTTTGAAAAAGTTCCTATTAAATGTGATAATACAAGTGCCATAAATCTTACAAGAAATCCTATTCACCATTCAAGATCTAAGCACATTAAAATTCGTCATCATTTTATAAGAGATCATGTTTCAAATGGTGATATATTCGTTGAATTTGTGCATACAAATATTCAATTTACTGATATTTTTACAAAACCTCTAGATAAAACAAGATTTGAATTCATTAGAAATGAAATTGGAGTATGTAATCCTTTTGTTTAAAATTTTTTTTAGTCAGACACTTCATAAAACCAGTTTATTGAATTTTTTTCTGTTTAATTTCTTATTGTATGATTTTTCTTTAATATATAAATATATATTCTTTTAAATTAAAAATAATTTATTTAATTAAATAAAAAAATTTGGGAAAGGAGGTTGGCTCACGTTGTAATCGTTCCCTCTCTTTTTTAAATTTGTTTTTCTTTCTTTCCCCAAACGGTTCGTCATATGGTTCTTTTATCATAACTGTGTTTCAAATCTTTTAAAATCCTGTTTTCTTTCTCACTCTATAAAAAACTTCTCAATTTTTTTTGCTCCGTTTTTCTTTCTCAATCTTAACTCTTCTTCAAATGGATCCACAAAAATCTTCTCGTGTTGCTAGTTTCTTCTCAAAATCTCGATCATCTCCAACACCCATGGAGATATCTGATTCAAATTCTTCAACCCAATTCGATTCATCCTCAGAAAACGTAACTCAAAATCCTAGTGACTCTTCTTCAAGTTCTCTAGAGCAGACGACAGTTACTAGGTCCAAAAAGAAATCAGGGAAGGACAAAGGAAAAAAGTCAGATAGTGAGTTCGAAGGAGGTTCTTCAAACACTAAGTCGGACAAACCTAGGGTTTCTTTGAAATCGATAAGAAAAGCTAAGACTTCAAAAGAAGGGAAAATTTGTTAAGGTCTCTACAAGAAATAAATTTGATATTACTGACTGCTTTTTTGTAGATACTGAATTCTTTTTACATAGAGGATTAAACATTGATGACTTTATAGAAGAAATCAACTGTAGTAAAATGTGCAATCTGAACATTGTGGTTTTTGGAGAGATTGTAGTTGAGTTCTATGAGAATCTCGATTTAAAGAAAAAGAATAAATGAGAATCTCATGTTTGTGGTAAGAATGTGGTTATCACTAGAAAGGACTTAGTGAAATCCTTTGAAGTTGAGAATTGTGAAGACTCTGTAGATATTGATTGTCTAGGAAGGCAACATCTTTTTAATATGCTAACTGATGGATTTAAAACAAAAGTAGAAAAAGATGTATTTGTCCTGCAATTTCCACTAATTGTGAGGTTGCTACACAAAATAGTGTGTTCTTGTCTGTTTCCAAAGAAAGGAAGTAGAACTTCAATTTCCACATATGAAGCTAAGGTGATTTTAAGAATGACTAAAAAGAAGAAAGTAGACATCGCTAGAAAGATTATAGGTCATGCTTTAAAAAATGTTAAAAGTAAACCTTATGGAAATCTGATCATGAGTCTAGTCTAATAAAATGGAAAAAGGTTAAGATTCCTAAAAGATCCTATCAAGAATTTGGAGTTAAGAGTATTGATGCCAATCACTTGCACCATATGGGAATCTATGAAAAAAAGAAGGTTTGGTACTCTAGTGATCTGGCTATGTACTTTGATCCAAGATACTCCTCCAGAGAAGTGATTAGTTGAATGAAGTCTACAAGGGGAGTGTTTATGGATGGGAGAACAAAGGTTGACAAACAAGAACCTTTGGTTGTTGTGTCAGACAGTGAAGAAGCCCATGTTGTAAAGAAGAGGAAAGGGAAACAACCTTTGGAAGTAAAGAAGAAGAAAAAGTCAGACACCTTTGCTAGTATTAAAGGTGAGGAGATAAAGGAAGGTCAGACTCATGAGGAATCAGACACTGATTCTGATGAGTCAGACGATCTATTTCCTAGTCATACAGTAGATCCTCATGCTTCCACAAGCAAAGAATCTAACAAGATAAGCAGGATGGAAGGTGAACTTGTAGCCTTGAAGAACTTGCTGAGTCGGATGCTACCTCAATCCCAACCCTCTGAAAAACAATCTGGTCAAGCTCCACCTTCTCCTAAGGAAACTCTTTTGAGTTCTCTTTCTTCACCTACAATTCAACTATCTTCTCCAAAATCTATTCCCCCCTCATAATAGGACACTAAGTCTGAACGTAAAACTTCAGACACTGCTCCTGATTCTCCCCAGACATAACCTTCACATGGTTCCGATGAAGCTGGAAAAGAAGACATCGAAGTTGCTTTACAAAAGATGGCTACTTCATATGCTCCTTCTAGTCTTTGTCCTCGAACCATGCATAGAAGAATCAAGACTTGTGCTATCAAGAAATGTTCCAAAGCCTCAAAGAAACGACAGCCTCCTTCTTCTCCAAAAGATTGAATTTTATGCTTTTCTATCTTTTGTTTAGACAATGTTGTAATGACTATTTATGATCCTTGAGTGAATCTTATATTATCCTTATTTATTTATTTTATATGCATTTGTTTAAGGGGAGTTAGTATTTGATGATAACAAAAAGGGGAAGAATTCATGTGGAATATTTTTTTTTGTTGACTGCTGTAATTGATTGTGCTGAAATTTTCTAGAATTTTCGCCTAACTCAACAACTGATAACCTGACTTTGTGAAAAATTGAAAAGTTGTTATGACCCATGTTTTTGTACAAGATTTGGTTAATAACAATTTTTTTCAAACAAAATTATTTTTTGAAAAAGTGGTTTTGTCATCATAAAAAAGGGGGAGAATGTTAAGTTCTCTTTTTATAAGTTTTGATGATAACAAGAGTATACCTTTTAGTATATAGATGTGGAACAAATTTTCTTGGATCAAATAGTTTTTTCTTAGTTAGATAGTTGATTTTGGTTAAACAGTGTGAGATCTTTTATGTTGATAATCAGTTTTATGCAGGAACTTAACTTCATTTGTCATGAAATATGGTTGTTGTGCTAATGAAGGTCTAGCTCCACTGAAATTAGATGTAGTTGGGAATAATTCTAATATGTTCCACAAAAGATTTCTTAAGTACATGGGTTTTATATTCTGTTCGCATTTTACTCACTTAGTTGTGTTTTAAATAATTTCCATGTGTCTGAAATCAGCTTAGGTTTTTAGAGTTTTTAATATACAGAAAGTAATAACATGTTTTCTCAAATTATCACGAGAAGGAGATATTTTTTCAAAAGAAAAATTTTACTATCAAAATCTCTAACGTTCCTTGCTAATCTCATGGAAAGTTATATATATATCTAATCTCCTGATTTTATGTGTTTAAATTATAACTAAATTGTGTGATATATCTATTTCAAAAACTAACAGATTTTAGTCAAAGTATATCGCATAATATTAAGAAAAGATTTTTTGTTTCTCCAAGTTTATCCACTTCAAGATATCTCTGTAACTCCTAGTGAAACGGATGTCTTCATTATCTTTTATCTTCGCTTCAATAGAAAAAGAACCAAAGTTAGAAGATCTATTCATTTAAGGTGTTGAAGTATTTGAAATCTCATATCTCGGAAAATCAAGAATAATGATGCTCCAAACAGAAATTTTCAAATGGTCAAATTATGTTTGTTTGTTTTTATTCGTCGAAGAAATAGCTTTATATATCTTCCACAGGTTCAAAGAAAAAAAAAATGACAACAAGAAAAGAAGAAAAATAGAGATCAGAAAGCAAGAAAATTATTCAGAAAATTCGAGCTGAAATTTTTCTGTCAAAGCTTCTATTTTGATTTAATCAGACAAATACTTAAATAGTCAGATGTTTAGTCAAACAATATTCTGCATAGAATTCTTATTTAAAATCTAATGTGTTCTTAAGCTTAATACTTTGAGTTTCCATTGTAACTCGACTTTGAAAATTTCTTTACTCTTTTTTGAGTTTGATTGAGAGTTAGTTGAAAGGATTACATATAATCTTGTAGATCTATGTCTAGCCAAGAGTGATAGGCTTGTGAGACAGAGCAAGATTTGATTGGTGTTTGTAATTTCTTTCAGTAACTTAGTGGAACGATTGGTGTAGATAACCAAATCCCCAGCAATGGTGCTAGAAGAGATGATGTACTCAAGAGGAGGAACCTCTATAAAATTCTTGACTCCTTTACTTATGCACTTTATTTATTAATTGTGTAATTTAACACTGCAAGTCATTGATCATAATCCATATCTAATATTAATTCACATGAATCTCCTTAAGCAAAATATTCAATTGAAGCTTCACATTATTTTAAAGAAAAGTCTCTCTTCTAAAGTAGTTTTAAGGTTAATTTTTTTAAGTGTTTTTCAAAAGGTTTTAAAAGCAAACAATTTACCCCTCCCCTCTTGTTTGCATAATCGGGACTAACAAACTGCTCTAAATCCCTTCACATTTCTACTCTGTTAGTGATCAAAGTTGCTAAATGGCTACATTGTTTCCTACTCAATGCATCAGCAACTACATTAGCTTTACTAGGATGATAATGAACGGTTATATCATAGTCTTTCATTAATTCCAACCATCGCCTTTGTCGCATGTTCAACTCCTTTTGAGTAAGGATGTATTTCAAACTCTTATGATCAGTATATACATCACATTTATTACCATATAAATAATTCTCCAAATTTTTAAAGCAAACATTACAGCAGCCAAATCCAAATCATGAGTAAGATAATTCTGCTCATATGGTTTCACTTTACGGGAAGCATATGTTATAACTTTATCATCTTGCATCAATACACAACCTAATCTATTCTTAGAGGCATCACAATATATAACATACCCACCTGTTCCACTAGGAATGGTCAAAACAAAAGCTGAAACGAATCTTCTCTTTAATTCTTAAAAGCTCTATTCACATTAATCTATCCATTCAAATTTGACCCCTTTCCTCATCAACCGAGTCAGGGGTACAATTATCTTTGAAAAGTCTTTCACAAATTTCTTGTAATATTTTGCCATACCAAGAAAACTTCTTATCTCCTTGACTATAGTCTGAGGATTCCACTTTGTGATGACCATAATCTTTGCAGGATCTACAGATATTCCAGAACATGACACAATATGGCCTAAGAACGCAATCTGGTCCAGCCAAAAATCACATTTCTTCTACTTAGCACACAACTATTTTTCCTATAGAGTCTATAACACCTTTTTTAAATGCTCAGCATGCTCCTTATTATCTCTAGAATAGATCAGGATGTCATCAATGAATATAACCACAAAGTCATCCAAATATTCTTTAAATACCCTATTCATCATATCCATAAAGGTAGCTAGGGTGTTAGTTAAACCAAAAGGCATCACTAGGAATTCATAGTACTCATATTTGGTTTAAAATGAAGCCTTTAGTATATCAGCCTCCTTCACCTTCAGTTGATGATATCTAGATTGCAAATCAATCTTTGAGAATGTAGCTACTCCCTTTAACTGATCAAATAAGTCATCAATCCGAGGTAAAGGATATTTATTCTTGATGGTTACCTTATTCAACTTACGGTAGTCTATACACAAATGTAAACTACCATTCTTCTTTTTCACAAATAACAGCGGTGCACCCTAAGGTAACATATTAGGCCTTATGAACCCTTATCCAATAATTCCTGCAACTGCTTTTTCAACTCCATCAATTCTATAGGAGCCATACGATAAGGAGCTCTAGATATAGGTTTTGTACTTAGCATTACCTCAATGCTGAATTCAACTTCTCTATCTGGGGGTAAGCCTGGTAATTCCTTAGTAAATACTTTTGGGAATTCACATACAACTAGGATATCTTCCACGCTCTTCCCTTTCACTTATGTATCTACCATTGAAGCCAAATATCCCATACATCCTTTCTTCAATAATTTCTTAGCTTTGTTGGCTACTATGATCTTAGGTACAGATCACCTTACACTCTCTTTGAAACCGAATGCTTCCTCATTTGGTAGATGAAACTCTACCACTTTGTCCTAGCAATTCAAATGCACCTTATATCTAGTCAGCCAATCTATGCCATGGACAACATCATACCCTTTTCATTTTACGAACAACAAAATCAACTAGCAATTGCTACCCTTCAATCATCACAATACCATTCTCCAATTGATAACCTATTATCCTCTCCCCTCCAAAAGGAGTACTTACCACATATTTACATTTCAGATGCTTCATTAAAGCTACATTCCATCTCACCTAGTCTTCAACGACATAAAAATGGGTTGCTCCAGTGTCAAACAAGGCATAAGTAGGATTATCACCTAATTGAATCATACCTGAAATCATCAAACACATCACATTCCACTTCCAACAATTATTGTTAACATCCTCCTCAAGGACAAGTCAAGAGTAGTCACATCCACACCCCAATTACTTCACATCTACACCCATACACACATCTTTATATTCATGTTTACATATACATACTTACACATACTTGTAGGCATACATTCACTAATATAATTTGTTTAACCCCTAAGTAGATACAACTATTTCACATATGTATACATATAAATTCATGTCTACACACACATTCATGCATATTTACGCACATAGATTCATTCATCAAGTCAATTACTTAATTCATAAATAAGCATCAGCATCCCATATACATCAAAGTTCACATACATATACATATTTACACTTATACACTTACACATTCATATAGATATATTGGTTCATTTACATTACAATTATTCAACCATCAAACTATCAGATAAGTTTAGTAGTCTTACCTACCACTACATCATCTACATTAGCTAGCTTTGTCTATTGTATAGCAAAGACTTGCGCTTGAGCTTGAGGTCATGGTATGCCCCTCCTAAGATTAGGATCATTCCTAGGTGTTGGGGCCTGAGTCTACTGACCTCCCTCACTCTTATCCCAATAATTATGGGAAGTATAACCAAACTGTCAACAGGTGTAACATTGGAGGTCCTTATGATTCTAACACTGCCTAGCCATGTGTCCATCTCCCCTACATCTATAACATTTTCCTCTCAGCTGAGGACATTCATTAACCCTGTGATTACCCTTACACTTCTAGCACACCATAGTATAAGTCTAACTCCTTTGAGGTCGGATTAGTGGCTGATGCTGCTTCCTAGCTCTTCCTTTATTCTTACTCGATTTTTACCCAAAACTACCCCCATCCTTCCTTTTGTGTGAAGGACCCTCCATACCCTTCATATCTCACCTAATTCAGTACACGAGCTTCATTCACGATCTCCACATAAGCACAACTTTACTTCTTTACAGCTCCACTTGAAAGTAGATATCAAGCCCCGCACGAAATTTATCAGCTTTTACCTCTTCATCATTTAGATAAGCTAATGGAGCGAATTTCAACAATCTGCTAAACTCCCGCTCATACTCCATTATGCTCCTACCCTTCTACTTCAATTCATAAAACTTTTCCCTCATTTTATCTTATACACATGAGGGACAATGCTGACTCAGGAAAACATCCTTAAATGTTGGCCAAGTAATTAGAGCTTCCATCAACTCCTTTTGTGATACCCACCAATCATGTGCAGTATCCTCTAATAGTACTACAACATAGTCCACCTTCTTATCCTTAGGAACATCATGTACCTAGAAAGTTCTTTCCATAGAGTTTATCCAATTCACAACTGTAGTGGGGTCTAAACTCTTACCATTAAAGGGCTTTACAATCCTCTATACCTTGGCTAATTTATCCTTGCCTAATCCTGCGACCATAACTTTAGCCTAAGCTTGCATTACAGCAAACATCTGCTCCATTGGATTTTGTAGAGCTGGCGGTGGAGGTAAATCCTTTTGCTGATCATGAGGGACCACATTCCTAGTCCTCCTTCCTCTGCCTCTACCTCAACCTCTTCCACTTTCCATTTATTGTGATTAAACTAACATAAATAAGTACACTTGAATTAGAAATCAAACACCTAAACTTCTTAAACAAGCATTTGTATTCCATAATACACAAATACTTCACAATTAGGTAAGACAAATCAATTAACATACCATAAAGTCTTCTTTCAACCTAACCACCCCGCACAAGCTCACATGGGGTTTAATCATAATACTTAAACCTAAGCTCTGATACTATCCTATAGCGACCCACCTACTAGGTTTGATTCTTAAACCTATTCAACATTTCTGTAACTATCCCTGGTACCTATAGGTGGATCGCTATATCGTCTCTAAAATAGAAATAAGGAAAATTTGACTAATCCTAAACCTATAACTCCAACCTGTATGTAATTTTATAAATGTCCTTTAGAATGGCGCTATTAATGCTATCATTTCAAAATCCACATCATATCTAAACACCTATACTTAAAATCTCCTATCACATCATATATATATATATATATATGCCATTAGGATTTGTATTTCCGATAGGTAGGCATAGCCTATGATTAATCTTGTAAACCTAAGTGGGTCAAAAAGATTACAAATCCAACCTTATCCATACATATGTTTACATTACAATCTGAAGATCAATACTTGTAGATCTTATTTACAAGTACTACAACATCATGTACAAGACATCCTATTACAAAATAATAAAGGTTCCAAAATGGAAACTAAAGGCCTATTTGCCTCTATTGACGCTCTCCAAAAACCTAAGTCTCCAACAACTTATTCTTCTATACTTGTACTTGAGGATAACAAAAACACTGACCCCTCAACTTCTTAAGAAGCAAAGTGAGTACATAATCAAGCAAACCAGCAAAAACAAACAATAAAATCACATAATAGTAACCAACAATATTATCAAATACTTTAGAAGTGATTATTCAAGCAAGCAAGTTTTCAACTTAAAGCTATACTCCTAGGAAACCCGGTTCAATTTCTTACGTTTTAACATCACCATGATCATACTTAATGAACTTTTCCATATAATTCCATTTTACTAAACTCATATCTGATAGGAATCATATGCCTATAGGACCTATTACCAGGGAGAAAGCTAAAGAGTTACAAAATTTGGTGATGAGGGTCCTCTTTGAATAATCAGACCTTGAGAATATTTGCTTAGTATTTTCTTTTCTATTACATATTTGTTGTGCATTCCAGTAGGTACATTTGTCGGTTTTTATAGGACAGTGGATAAATTTGCTAAAGCTTAGTTTGCGAGTTATTTATGGACCTACATAAATCAAAGAAGTATCGGTCCAACAATTGCTCCATGGATGTGAAGAACCGGCCATTTTGAGGGTTTATTTGCACTTGTAATTTTATGTTTTGGTCATTTAAGTGGCTTATTTGTAATTTGTTTTTGTTGTTTTTACCCTAATTGGAGCAAGTATAAATACTTGCTCAGTAAGGTTTAGGAAGAGCTTTTTAAACAATATACACTTGTCTTTTTGTTGCCGTGGGAGCCTCTCTTCACGTCATCTACTCTTATCAATTTCACTTATGAAATTGTGGCGAGTTGGCTTAGGAATTCGTGTGAGTCATATCAAGATTTTCTAAGTTGCATCCGATTATTGCTAATGAGTAATATCTAGTTATAATTGATTGATCTTTTATGTGTTCCTTTCATACCAAATTAGGGTTCATGTATTGCTAGGGTTACAAGCCATTTGTAAGGATTGGAATTGCATTGTTCCTTTATAATTAATTGGTATTGGAATTCCCTTGTAGTACTTCTAATTTGCTTCACACCATTTGATATTGTTAATCTTTGAATTCACACCAATTTGAGGATTTTGTCTTCATTTTGTTCACGCCTATTATAATTGGAATAGAATCAATTGTATGTGTGTTCTTGTTAATTGGTGTTGAGATCCCTTGAGCACATCATAATTTGTTGTATCAGAGCAAAGGTTTTGAGAAGGGATTTACATGAATTTCAATTGGGAAATTAGGGTTCTTGAATTTTCATTTCTTAACTGAAGTTATTTGAAGTGGAGTTGAAGTAATTATTTGTGATTGTATTGTGATATACCTTACTATTGCGGAAGTGGAAGTGGAATTTCAGAATTGACCTTGTTGTCTTCTAATATGAAATCGGTTTGCTTGGATTCCTAACTGATACAAACCATGCTAATGTGTGATGAAACCCAATACCAATACGTTCAGAATTTGCTACCCAAAATGCCAAACAGACTTAAGTAGAAACCGCGACCCGTTGTCTATAAGCGAGTCAAGAACCTTGGTATAATATGAAGACGCCACAATCGGGATGAAAGACCGATTGATAAGTCGGGATGAACGCCACGGAAGAAAAATCCGATAAGTTCTAGATTAGTTCTTTAAAGAACCAAGAGAGGAATTCTCTCAAAAGTGTTTTTCAAACTTCAATGTTGTATATTCTATATCTTATCTGTTCTATACCTTAGGAGCATTATAATAGGGTTTAAAATTCGTAATAATAAAGCCCAAAATGACATCACTTCAATAAGTTGCGTAAAAATAACAAAAACAAGACATGAAGGCCGACAGCGTGAGAATGAAGGCCGGCGGCCTTGGAGCCGGCGTTGGAGAAGTACATGACCAACGTTGGAAATGTACACGACCGTGTACTTCTAGTCGTGTATCTTTGATAGGAATCAAAATCCAACAAGACTTATCATTAGGGCAATAACTAAAGGATTTCGAATCTTGGCGATGAGGACCCATTTTGAGCAAATCGACCCCGGAATTATTTATATACTAACCTCTTTTATCTTATTCATGTATTTTATATTCCAACAGGAATACTTATCATGCTTTATAGGGCAATGGACAAACTCACTTAAACTCAGCTTGTGGGTTATCCATGGACCGACCTGAACTGGCGATGAGCTGGGCCGATGGATCCTATAGAAGACCGGCATCATGAAGAGCATTTCTTTTATGTATTTTTCATTTTATGAACTATTTGAGTTGTATTTTGGTTTTGGGACACTTTTATTTCTTTGTAACTTTCATTTAGGTTTAGCCACCTTAAAAGTGGCAAACTTGTAATTTTGAGCACTTTTTAACCCTAGGAGTAGCAAGTATAAACACTTGCTTAAGAGAGGGTTTGAGAGGCTTATTTTTGCAGAACGAACACTTCACATTTCGTGAGAGGGCTTAGGGTTTTCCTAATTCCAAATTCTCTTATCAATTTCAATCCCAAGAAGTTGAAATTGTGGCAAGTGCAACATCTTGAAATTGTGAGTTATATCAATTTCATTTTGTTGTGATTTCTTTTCTTCTCTAGTATGTCATATCTAGGGATGATTTGAGATAGTTCTTGGTCAGAATTACTTGTTGTATTCACGAATTCTTATGCTTATTTGAAGGAATTATCATATTGATCCGATTCTTCTTGAAGATTTCCCTTGTTAACGTGTTCTTCAATTTTGGAAAAGGGATTGTTTTGTTACGGTTTTTTTCTTTGTCAAATTGAGGCTTCATTTGCGTGGATTACATGAAATTAGAGTGTTGTTAGAAGGCATTTTCATTGAAGTATTCTGATTATATCATTGGTTGTTTGAATTTCATCCTTTCATCATTAGGGTTCATTTGAAAAGTGCCATTTTTGGATCCGATTTTGCCTTGACTTGAGATAGTTATTTTTAAGTCTTTTGGATGTGCTTTTAAGTGTGTTTAGGCACATCAATATTTCTATGGAAATCTTGACAATGTATACGACCGTGTACTTCTAGTCGTGTATCTTTCTGTGAAAATCTTGACAACATACACGGCCGTGCCTTTGAACCGTGTATACGATCGTGTATGATTCTATGTAACCTCCAGACTCCTACACGGCCGTGCCTTGTAAAGACACGCCCTCTTCACCCCGTATCTGGTACGACTTATACAAGAGCAAGGGCATTCCCATGGTTGTTCCAATCTATTTTAGCTTCATGATTGCTCCAATCCTTTCCGACTTCATAGACATCCTTTATCAACTTGTTAAGTGCTTCCTTGAATCGTTTTACTCGAGTTCTTGTGATTGGTCTAGGTGGCACTTCAAGAGGATCCACATTCCATCTTCTGGCTTGGCTCCCATCATGGATCTCATCATTCCCCTCCTCTTGAAAAGGATTTGTCCTCAAATCATCGCCTGCATCAAAAGGACTCAAATCAGTTTCATTAAATATAGCACTTACTTGATACTCACCTGGTAAATCTATCTTGTATGCATTATCATTAATGTGCTCAAGAATTTGAAATGGTCCATCGCCTCTAGGAAGTAGTTTAAATTGACACTGCACAGGAAACCGCTCTTTGCGCATGTGAACCCAAAACCAGTCTCCAGGTTCAAAGACAGCTTGTCGACGACCCTTGTTAGCTTGTTTCACATACTGCTCTGTTCTTCGCTCAATGTTTGGCCTTGCCTTCTCATGGATCTGTTTAACAAATTCTGCTTTCTTCTTGCCATCTAGATTAACATACTCAGAAATAGGCAGAGGTGATAAATCCAAAGGAGTTAGTGGATTAAAACCATACACAATTTCAAAAGGAGTAAACTTAGTAGCAGAATGCACTGTACGATTATAGGAAAATTCAACATGTGACAAACAATCCTCCCAACTTTTAATGTTCTTTTTAATGACAGCCCTCAACAAAGTAGATAAAGTTCGATTTACTACCTCAGTTTGACCATCTGTCTGTGGATGACAAGTAGTAGAAAACAATAACTTAGTTCCTAACTTTGCCCACAAGGTCTTCCAGAAGTAGCTCAAGAACTTAGCATCTCTATCCAATATGATTGTTCTAGGCATACCATGTAATCTCACAACTTCCCTAAAGAACAAATTAGCAATATTGCAAGCATCATCTGTTTTGTGACAAGGAATGAAATGTGCCATTTTAGAGAATCTATCCATGACTACAAAAATAGAATCTTGACCATGTCTAGGCCTGGGTAATCCTAACACAAAATCCATGGAAATATCTACCCAAGGCTCATGAGGAATGACACTAGACCCATATAACTCATCTAATATGTCATCTAAGCGAGGAATGGGATGACGATACTTTACCGTGATATTGTTGATGGCGCGACAGTCAACACACATTCTCTATGACCCATCCTTCTTAAGCACCAAAACCACAGGCATTGCACATGGACTCATGCTTTCTCTCACGTACCCTTCTCCATTAATTCATCTACCTGCCTTTGGAGTTCCTTTGTCTCCTCCGGATTGCTCTTATAAGCTGGCTTGTTTGGAATCGATGCTCCGGGTACAAGGTCAATCCGGTGCTCAATACCACGAATAGGTGGTAATCCCTTTGGAATCTCCTCAGGGAAGACATCTTCAAAGTCCTGCACAATAGACATAACCACACTAGGCAAAGAGTTAGATAGCTCGTTAGTATTCAAACATGTTTCCTTAAAAACCAGCAACAACAATAGGTTGCTTCATCACTAATGCTCTCCTCACTACACTCGCTCTTGCCACACAACTCTCCTTTTGCAAGGCTGCACTCTCCTTTTCACTCACCACCAAAGTTGATCCCCCTTCAACTTGGTCTCTCACACTCTTTCCAGCCTTCCTCTCCTTTTCCTTTTAAGATCGACTTTTGTATTCCTTTTCTTTCTCACTGTCTTTTGCTCTCTCACTCTCCCTCTATTTTTCACTCACCTTATATTTTGCAAAAGACTGTTGTAGCTACAACTGATCCTCATATACCTGTTTAGGTGTTAAAGGTTTAAGATTAAAGCTTTTCCCTTGGTGAACAAGCGTATACTTGTTAGAAAAGCCATCATGAACAACCTTCCTATCAAATTGCCATGGCCTCCCTAACAACACATGACACGCTTGCATTGGCACTACATCACATAACACCTCATCCTCATACCTATCAATGCGAAAAACAATCAAGGCTTGCTTACTCACTTTAGTCTCGCCACTATCATTCAATCACTGCAATTTATATGGACTAGGGTGTTTAGTAATCTTGAGTCCCAGCCTCTCAACAATAAAATTACTCACCACATTGGTGCAACTTCCTCCATCAATGATCAAACTGCAAATATGATCACCCAAATAACATCTAGTATGAAAGATATTCTCTCTTTGCACCTCCTCTTCTTCCTTCACCTGTACATTCAAAGCTCGCTTCACTACTGCCACTAACCTCCCTACTGCAGGCTCCTCATCATCACTAATGTCCTCTAATGGAGGCATATCATCCTCTTCACTATCCTCTTCAGTCTCATACTCACCATCATCACGCAGAATCATAACACGCCTATTTGGATATTGACTAGCAATATGGCCTCTACCTTGGCATTTAAAGCATCTAATGTCACGATTTCTAGGAGTTGAAGAATCAGGTTTACCTTGGTTACCAAGAGTGGAACCCGCTTGCCTCTACTCTCCTTTTGGTTTGGTGGGTAAAGGCTTTTCTTCCTTCTTCCATTGGTTAGTCTTCCATGTGGATGAACCAATACCCTGTTGAAACCGTGCATTACTACTACCTTTCCTCCTGTACTGGTTCTCAACCTTTATAGCCATATGCACCATATCTTCCAATTCTACATAGTGCTGCAATTCTATGACATTTTGAATTTCTCTATTCAATCCAGCAAGAAACCTAACCATGGTAGCCTCTCTATCCTCCTCTACATTCGCCCTAATCATAGTAACTTCCATCTCCTTGAAATACTCATCCACACTTTGGCTTCTCTGCCTAAGAGTTTGCAATTTGTTGTGTAACTCACGATAGTAATACGTAGGCACAAACCGCTTCTTCATCACCCTCTTCATCTCTTCCTACGACTCAATAGGTGGTTCGCCATTCCTTCTTCGATTTAACATTAGTTGATCCCACCACACTATGGCATAATCCGAAAATTCAATGGCAGCAAGTTTCACTTTCTTTCTCCCACTATAGTTATGACAATCAAACACCATCTCTACCTTCTTCTCCCACTCTAAGTATGCCTCGGGATCATTCTTCCCTTGGAAAGGAGGAATCTTCATCTTTATACTACTTAGTTGATTATCCTCTCTATTCCTATCTCCTCTATCTTCCCAATCCCCAGTTCCTCTATTTCTACCACTATAACCTCTATAACTCCCGATAGAAGGTTCATCAAATTCATCATCAAACATTTCATCTCCACCCCTTTGTACTCTCCCTCTTACGCCCTTGGAAGACGTTTTTAGATTGCTCTAGTCTTTGCTCTACCGTCTCATGAATTTGTTCCATTCCCTCTTGAAACATTCTCTTCATCTCACCCCTCAACGCCTCAATCACTAACCTAGCATCAAACCTTCCCCTCTCACTTTCAGGAGAATGTTGCCTCGACATCGTTCCTACAGAAAAAAAGGTTAGCACGAATACAAATATATATATGATTAAGCCTCACGATACACTCCCTTACGTGTTTCGCTCAAATGATGATATCACACAGTCACTCGTGTATTCTCACAAGCAATAATGATATCAATTCACCAATTCCTCTTCTCAATTCTCTTGGAACTAACCTAAACTACACCAATTCTCTTCCGTAGAATTCAAAATAACTCTAGGGCTCGAAATTTTTCCTCTTTTTTCTTTCAGATTTTTTTTTTTTGTCGCCTTTGTTTACTGCTCTTGATCACGTTCCATTTTTTTTTTTGTCGTGATTCTTCCTTTTCTTTTTTTGTAACAAAATTGAATAGTAGGTACTACACTTTCAATAGACAATTAACATTATGAAATTGATATGAACAATTGATATGAACGATTGGAGTTAGGGTTTTGATGTTACCTTCCTCAAACCAAACTGATGTTTAACAAACCTAGGCTCTGATACCAAACTGATATGAATCGATTAGCTCTGATACCAAACTGATACGAAATCGGTTTGCTCGGATTCCTAACTGATACGAACCACGCCAACGTGTGACGAAACCCAATACCAACACGTTCGGAATTCGTTACCCAAGATGCCAAACACACAAGTGAAAACCGCGACCCGTTGTCTATAAGCGAGACAAGAACCTTGGTATAATATGAAGACGCCACAATCGGGATGAAAGACCGATTGATAAATCGGGATGAACGCCACGGAAGAAAAATCCGATAAGTTCTAGATTAGTTCTTTAAAGAACCAAGAGAGGAATTCTCTCAAAAGTGTTTTTCAAACTTCAATGTTGCATATTCTATATCTTATCTGTTCTAAACCCTAGGAGCTTTATACTAGGGTTTACAATTCGTAACAATAAAGCCCAAAACGACATCACTTCAATATGTTGCGTAAAAATAACAAAAACAAGATATGAAGGCCGGCGGCCTTGGAGCCGGCGTTGGAGAAGTACATGACCGGCATTGGAAATGTACACGAGGACCGTTTTGTACTTCTAGTCGTGTATCTTTCTGTGGAAATCTTGACAACATACATGGCCGTGACTTTGAACCGTGTATACGACCGTGTATGATTCTGTGTAACCTCCAGACTCCTACACGGCCGTACCTTGTAAAGATACGCCCTCTTCACCCCGTATCCGGTATGACTTGTACAAGAGCAAGGGTATTCCCATGGTTGTTCCAATCCATTCCAACTTCATGATTGCTCTAATCTTTTCCAACTTCATGGACATCCTTTATCAACCCGTTAAGTGCTTCCTTTAATTGTTTTGCTTAAGTTCTTGTGATCGGTCTAGGTGGCACTTCAAGAGGACCCACATTCCATCTTCTGGCTTGGCTCCCATCTTGGATCTCATCATCTTCATCTTGCCATGAGTTGCTTGTTGTGAGTAAAAGAAAGGGAAGTCTTTCAATTTGAATTTCAACATTTGAGTAGTGTTGATTGTTGCAATACTCTTTCCTTTGCAAGAATTTAGAATTGGAGTAAATTTCTTTTTCAGATTTGCTATCTTTGCTGTGAACAATTAGGAAAAAATTTGAATTTAAAAACAAACTTTAAGTTTAAGAGTTATTGTGTATTGTTGATTTTAATACACTTTAAATATTTTTGAATTGTTTCTTACCATTTGGAGAAGCATTCATTAATTGTTCCAATCGAAGTGTTGTTGCCGTGAAGTGTATGTATGTGTTGTGATTCCAACTTACATCGTGGTGGAGTAGTGTGTGGCATATTTGTGTAATTGAAGTGTGGGAGTATGTTGGTGTGAATCCATTGAAGTAGTGTGTAGCACCATGGGTGTGTGTAAGTGTGTTGTGGTGATTGAACCATAGAGGTGTTTGTGTGTGGTTATGTATACCATGGTTGTGTGTGTATGTTGTGCTGTGGTGAAGTGTGTGTATGTAGAAGAGTGTGTGTTGTGGTTCATTTTTGAATTTCAAAAGCAATCATTAAGTGTGAAAGTTATTATGTATTGATTGTTTAAATACACTTTCACTAGTTAGAATCATTAGCTTGCCATTTGGAGAAGTGTCCATAATTACTTCTAATTGCATTAGTTGTCATGATTGTGGAGTGTGCCATGGGTATGTAAAGCTTAGGTGGAGTACACTTTGTGTTTTGAAGTGAGTGAAGACGTGAAGTAGTGGTTGTGTGTTACACCGTAGAAGTGACTGTGTGAAATCGTGGTGTGTGTGTAATAGTGGTTGTGTATTGAAGTGTTAAGATAATGTGTGTTGAAGTGTGAAGTATTGTTATAAGGTTGAAAAGGGGTATTGTATGAGTTGCATTTGACGTAAAGCGTATTGTAGTTAGATTGATTTGTTTAGTATGTCAAAAGATGAATTCATCAACCATGTCGAATAATATTATGAATGGGTGAGTTGGCAATAAGGTTAATAGTTAGGAGGGAGGTGATTTATATTTATCTATTAATGTACTATGCCGAACTTTGACTTCATTTCTTACCATTGATGATGAATAGAGGAAAAATTTGTTCCATACCTCTTGTAGAGTACAAGTTAATCTATGTGCTATTATTATTGATGGTGGTAGTTGTACTAATGTAGTGACAACATCATTAGTATCGAAATTGAAACTTGAAACTACCTCACATCCAAAACCCTATAAATTGCATTGGCTAAGTGAGCAAGATAGTCTGCATGTTACCTAGAGGGCTAAGGTACCTTTCAGTATAGGGGATAAATATCATGATGAGATTGTATGTGATATCCTTCCCATATATACATCCCATATATTGCTTGGCAGGCCTTGGTTGTATGACAAGAGGCTTTTACATGATGGCTATAGAAATACTTATATGTTTCAACATGAGGGTAAACGTATAGTGTTGAACCAATGTTACCATCAGAGGTACAAGAGGTTTAGAAGTAGATGAGTCAACCTTTAGAGGACTAAGAGGTTCAGAAACAGATGAGTCAACCTTCAAAGGACTAAGAGGTTCAGAGGCAAATGAGTAAACCTTCAGAGGACCAAGAGGTTCAAAGACATATAAGTAAAACTGGGAAGAAGAAGACCTTATTGGTGGGACATTTTGAGTTAGGGAAGGCCATAGCGTATGATAAACCATTATATTTATTGCATATGAGGTATATCTTAGAGATGGAGGGGCGAGAGCATATACCCCTTGTGGTATCTCAGGTACTAGATGACTACAGTGATATGTTTACAGATAAATTGCCAATAGGATATAGAGTCACTACTACATTTAATTTACAAACCTATCACTCTATTTACCTGATGATGTTTATGAAGACCTATCAGATTTGAGGGCAAATCTCCCTAAAGCCCGAGGAGATGATAAGAATCATATGTTTATAGGACTTATCACTAAGGCAAGGGCCAAAGGGTTACAAAATTTGGCGATGAGGGTCCTCTTTGAACAATCAGATCCTAAGAATATTTGTTTAGTATCTTCTTTTCTATTAAATATTTGTTGTGTATTTTAGTAGGTACATTTGTCAGTTTTTACAAGATAGTGGATAAATTCACTAAAGCTTAGTTTGTGGGTTATTCATGGATCTACATAAATTAAAGAAGTACCAGTCCAACAATTGCTCTATGGAAGTGGAGAACTGGACATTTTTAGGGTTTATTTATACTTGTAATTTTATGTTTAAGAACTGGTCATTTAAGTGGCTTATTTGTAATTTGTTTTTGTTGTTTTTACCCTAATTGGAGCAAATATAAATACTTACTAAGTAAGGCTTAGAAAGAGCTTTTTAAACAATATACACTTATCTTTTTGTTGCCGTAGGAGCCTCTCTTCATGTCATCTACTCTTATCAATTTCACTTGTGAAATTGTAGCGAGTTAGTTTAGGAATTCTTCTAAATCATATCAAGATTTTCTAAGTTACATCCAATTATTGCTAGTGAGTAATATCTAGTTATAATTGGTTAATCTTTTATGTGTTCCTTTCATGCCAAATTAAGTTTCATGTATTGCTAGGGTTACAAGCCAATTGTAAGGATTAGAATTGCATTGTTCCTTTTTAATTGATTGGTATTGGAATTCCCTCGTAGTACTTCCAATTTAGTTTACGCCATTTGATTTTGTTAATCTTTGAATTCATGCCAACTTGAGGATTTTGTCTTCATTTTGTTCATGCCTATTATAATTGGAATATAATCAATTGTATGTGTGTTCTTGTTAATTGGTGTTGAGATCCCTTGAGCACATCAATAACTATTTCATTAGAGGCCATTTCAAGTCTCTCCTATTTACTCATAGGTCACATATACTTTTCAGTTCACCGAAGCAAAGCTTGTCAACTGGTAGATAAACTACCCTCATGCACTTTTCAAAACTCAATGTTTTCTTAGCCAATTAAGGCATTCTTACACACTTTTTTTAGTTAGACACATTTAATTCACCTTTTACCTACCTCAAACAAGAGGGGTGACCAAAGTCCCATGGGTCATTGAATTAGGCCAGTTTGTTAACCGTGCCTCAAACCTATCTAAGTCAACTCAAAAGTTGTACCACAAACTTACATAGCAAGGAACAGGACTTTCCTTACATTAAGTGTTTTGGGTTAGTAGGTAGTTACAACCTAAACCCCATTTGATTTGTTCAAGTACAAAAACTCAGTTAGGTATACTTTAATGAAGTTATACATGTCAACGGTCAGTTTTCCATTTTATTATCCTTTTAGATATTTCATCATTATCGAAACAACAATAGTATAAACTCAACCATTCATATATAACCCCATCCAATAAGCTAAAAATAACTGAGCATTACATCACAATCATAAATCATTCAACAATTTATGTTCATTACATCACATGCAGTTAGGAATAATACAATTAAATCCTGCACCCAACTCTATTCTAGGATTTCTAGAATATTTCCTTTTTCTCAAAATCCAACCTTATCAAGACACATAACCAGTCATCAACAATTTAATATAATTCAACAATCCTCTTACATTGATCACAATAAATGATCGTATAAAGTAATTTCAACTAACAACAAGTGGTCTACATTATCAATGATTTGTACCCAAGAGAGGAGTTAAGGGGGTACTCACCTAAAACAATATATGCCAATCGAAACAGTTGTACCGGCTAAATTCTTTTTTCCTCCTCACTCAACAAAAGTACTTAAATCATCTGTACATCAATCAATGTTACTCTGTTTACTCTACTGAACCCTAAATTGTTAATTCAGTATTCCAAGCCCCTAAATTCCATCCTTTTTCAACAATATCTTATTCATATACATATAGGTATATTACATTCCATTATATATTAATGTAATTAAATTCTAATTCAGTTCCATGTCGAATTGTATAATTCCAAATTATTACGATTTTGCACCATGCTCTCTCGTTTTTGTTTCGTAACTAACTTAAGCTTCTTAACATCATATTATACTTCAATGAGCCTCAACTAAACATAAAATTCAACTAATCAAATTAAATTCCCCAATTTTGCTAATGATTAAATTCTGCCAAAACAAGGTAATTGGCTTGAAAAAATCACTAAAAATGGAAAATGACTCCAATTTGAACAATTATTGATTTGGTGTTCTACTACATCATATAAGGATCTTATATACTAAAACTTACATAAAAAATTCATCATTTTCCAATTGAATTTCCGATCAGAATAGGGCATTTCTTAAGGACCACATATTTTCGTTTCAAATTTCACCAAAATAGAATTACCACGTTTATATAAATACAAATTTATGCAAGAATACCAAAAATTATAATTTTTAATCAACATTTGATATTTTTAATAAAAATAGGAAGTTTCGGGTGTTACTAGGAGCAACTACATTCACTAGCCTTTGGCCACCACTATGTTGACTGGAATCCTTCTCTAGCCGGAACCTTAACCCTAGCTTAGCCTAACAACAGCTTCACCCTATCCCTTTTGACTGAACAAACCAAATCCTCCCCTATTTAATTATGATTTTTCTTCAATTTCTTCAAATTCTTTTTACCTCCTACTTCAATCTTGTTCTTCATCCTCCCTTGATAAATTGCATGTTGGAAATTTTAATTGCAATTTTCCTAGAAAATTCGAATGAAATGGAGAGAGTTTTGGATTTGAAGTTCTGATAATTTTGGTCTCCTCTCTCTATTCTATAATTTCTATATATATATATAGTGTATTTTTTTTCCTAGCCATATATATATATATATATAACATTATGTGTACATTTTTATATGTATATATATATATTCCATATATGTATACATATATATGTCTATATAATTCACATTTTAAAAATATATATATATGGCATATAACATATATACATACATACATATATATATATATATATATATATAATTCATTTTACATTACATGTATATATACACTATTTCAATTTCAATATTATTAATTAAGCCTAGGTTCTCACAGTCAGATTATTAGTTTTTTTTTTTCTATTTTCATATTTGGTGCTCAATTAAACTAAGGTGACTCCAAGACTTCGTAAGAGGGCACGCACTAGTCGCTATTTGCTCAATTTTGGTGAGTCGAGGCACTCGTTGGTAGTAATCTAGTAAAAATGGATTCTCTCAATTTATTTTTATTTAATTTTTTAATTATTTATTTAATATATTATCACATATAATCAATAATTAAGATTAAAAAGAAAAACATAACATCATAATAACATAACATGGTATTTTAAAAATCTAAACAATCTTAACTATGAATTTGCAAATTAAGAAAAAATTGAGAAAAAAAATTGGGAGGATCCAAATCTAATATATTTACATTGATTGAGTTATTAATAATTACAAATAAATACAATTATATTGTAACTTAATTTTATATTATTTCTATTTAATTTTATGAATTTTTAACATTGATACGAATCTACTATGTTTGAAGATACAAACATGGCTTGGTAATATGAATTGCCAACCCTATGCAAAGACCTTTATTTGATTCCAATTTTTTTTTTTTTCTCTTATTACCACTCTTGGGAATGTTTATAGAAACCTCTAAGATACTATAACCATTACAACCATAAATGAGCAGGTAGGTTTCTACAAAAATATTAAACATTGTGATTCCAATTTCCAATTTTCAAAATCTGATCTTTACGAAGCACATATTAAAAGTGCCCAATCAATGTAGATAACTACCAAATTTAGTAGTCATATAATATTAAAATGATAATACAAAGGTAATAAATTGAAGCTTTAAGTTTCAATTAGGTTGTGTTGAATTTATTTGGAGAAGGAAAAAGTATAATTTTAGTTATCAGCATTTATCTACTTTTCTATTTGAGTTATCAACCTATCTTTCCTTCTATTTAAGTTGTCAACATTTTTAAAACTTTACAAAATTAAGATTTCAATCAAATCTATGAATTTTTTTGGTCCATCCATAGTACATGTTAACTTAAAATTAGTCCAAACACTAATTAAATTAACAAAATGGTATTGTCTAATACATTTATTTACATAATATAATAAAAATAATATTAAATATATTTATTGATACAATATAATAAAAATAATGAAAATACAAAAATAATAATTAAATGTTAAAAAAGGGTTTGAAAAAATTGTATTCATCCTTAACCACCTTGGTCAACTACCTTAAGACCAATTAATAGTTAATAAATGCCTAAGATGACAAAAAAAATTAACATATTTAATTGAAATCTTATTTTTATAAGATTATAAAAATATTGAGGATTTAAATAAAAGGAGAAAAAAAAAGTTAAAGAGTAATATAGAAAAATAGGTAAATACGGAGGACTGAAAATATACTTTTACTTTTGGAGAATATTAATTTTGGGTATAATAGTTAGTACATCTTTTCAACTATATATATATATTATATTATGAAAAATGAATATAAAAATCTACGGATTCCTCAGTGTATTCAATAACTTGCAAACATTATAAAATACTGATTTTTAAAAAAGTTATAAGCTAAGGCTTTAGTCCAAAATTTCTAAACTTGTACATTTAAAATTCAGTTCTAAATAATTGATTTTTTATGAGCATATCAACAAATCAATACAATTTCTCTTTCTGGCCAACGATAGACTAAAACATTCAATTATTTCACCTTTTTTTTTAAAAAAAAAAAAAACCTCCAGTAATTTGCTGATGGCTCAAGTCATGAACCAAACCTAACCAAGTCTTTATAGTTCATAAAACTTCTTGAATTGAATGATATGGTTGTTTCCGACAAAAATAAAACAAAATAAAATAACTGTTGTTTATTGTTTCATTTGGTTTAAAGGGTTAAATTAATCGATATGCATCCTAATTTTAGTTCCTTAATAGGTGTCTATATGACGTTTTTAAATGGATGCTAACTTTAGTTATGATGTGAGAGTATTGATGAAGTATTGAATGCACTATATTGAAAAAGTTAATGGAGTTTGGTCAAAATGATTAAAAGGAATTACAGGGATTGATATAAATAAATCTCCTCGAAATAATGTATTCAGATGCTTATCTTGCAAAATTTATTCAAAACTATTATTAAACGTTACTTAGATGCTTGGAGAAAATTAATTAAATTCAATAAACAAGTATATTATCTGCACCGCAAAGTCCACTCTTGCAGGGGCAAGTTGACAATTATATATAGGTCCAAGCTATGGCTTTGAGAAAAAACTAATATTTAACTCCTGTGTTTTCCAGGGAGTGACCCATCTCCTCGGAATTATATATGATCTTTGTGCATTTCGATTGATAATGTATTTCATCCTTGAAGACTTTAATTATAGAAAGGAGCACAGCACGTGCAAATTATAAGTAGTGAGCAAGCTTTATATAATTGTATAGATCGATCTGTTTTCCTGAGTTTGTATTGGAAGATCTAATAAAGCATAGCAACTTGCAAAATAGACATAAGACAGCTGCTCAGAGTGAAATATGAGGTCTCCAAACAGCCGTGGACAAGATCGAAATGCTGGGAAATGTGTGAAGAAGGGGCCATGGAGTGCCGAAGAAGATGAGAAACTGAAAGATTATATTAAAAGATATGGCATTTGGAACTGGACATATATGCCAAAAGCTCTGGTTCGCTTTTCCTTAACCTTATTACTCAAAAGTGTTTCTTATTTTCTTTTTAAAATTTATAAAAACGTCCGATCTTTGTTTTCTCCTTTATATAATTTATTGTTCTGGATTTTATTTTCTTTCCTTAAATACGTGATCTGTGTTGTTCTCATTTATATAATTATTAATTCTCGGTTAAAAGGGATAAAAGGAAAATACAGCACCTTTAGGAGATTTTCCAATTTTTTTTCTTCTTTTAACTCAATCGATTCGACTTAATCGCCTAATATTGATCTTGGATCATACATATATAGGTTTGGCAAGAACCGGAAAAAGCTGCAGACTTCGTTGGATGAATTATTTGAGATCCAACATTAGGCACGGCAACTTCACAAGAGAGGAGGAGGAGACCATCATCAATTGGCAGCGTCTACTTGGAAATAGGTAATTTATTTCAGATTTAAGACCAGATCCTTCAGTTTTTCAAGTTAATTCACTATGGACCTCACTCCAATGAATAAGGCAAAATGTTCTTAAGCTTTTATGGTTCATCTCGGACATACAATGGGCAAGGCTGGATTACCAGAGCATATATTTTAGCAACATCTTTTATTGAAAATATGACAAAGTCTTACACACAAGAAAATGGAGCCCACATTTATGAGCTTATGTGTAACCATAGATAGTGCTAAAATAAATACATCAAGGATGCCTATTTATTTATCTTTCTTCCTTAAATTTAAAAGCAAGCAACATATTCCATAGGATATGAACCAAACTGCATGCCGAAAGGTCAATTGAATATCTTACAAATTCGAAATCTTTCTGTGATTTTGAAAGTAAAATGTATATATATATATATATATGTATTTTGCTTACTGCACCAAGTCTTTCTTGATGTGAACTTCCAATAAACGCTTAAACAAACTACTTCTTTCTTCAGATGTTTTCATTCTTAGCACGCAATAAGATACATTATCAGTATCTTATCCTTCTACATAAAAAGCACTGATAGCTTAGTGTTAGTGCAGGATGATTTTTTTATTTCCTGGAAACAGTCCAGCGTTGTTGATCAATTCATGTTGAAATAGGAACAATGGGTTTAAAGATATGACTCACCAGTAATAAATTCCATAACAAACATGTGTAGAATGTAGCCAAAAGTAGATTAAATAAATAAATAATTTTTGAAACATTTCAAAAGAAGCATATTTGTTATTAATTAGGATTAACTAATTGTTCATTTACTTTCTTGTGCAATTGGTAACGCAGCAGATGGTCACTAATCGCGACCAAACTCCCAGGAAGAACAGATAATGATATAAAAAATTATTGGAACACTCAATTAAAAAGACTCAATTTGCAAAATAATGGTCACGTAGAAAAAACCATAGTTGAGATAACAACTTCACAGGCAATGGATAGCGATGAAGGAGAAGCAAATACGGAGATCAATGATAATACTTCTGGTTCTATGGCAACAATTTTAATCGATAATGGTACACTAAAAGCAACGTTAGTGGAAACAAGGGATGCCTCAACTTCAAGTGCAGACAGTTTCTGTCCATCAAGCTCCGCAAGATCAGACATAACTTTCCAACATGGTGAAGAACATGCAAGCTCGCTAGATGTGGATGATGAACTTCAAAGCTTTTGGGAAAAATTGACTCCAGTGGAAGATTTATACAGCACGAAGGAGAGCATCTATATGAAATCACAAGATTTGATTTATCCATCTTATAAATTGCAAGAGTTCCCATATCCAAGTGATTTATTTGGAGAGTATTTTAATTTTGATGTGGATAATGAACTTCAAAGCTTTTGGGAAAAGGTTGACTCCAGTGGAAGATTTATATGGCATGAAGGAAAGCATCTATATGAAATCACAAGATTTGATACTGTTAGAAATATGCTTTAGGAGTACAAAATAGTTTAGTTGCTATTGTGACACTTGTTGTTGTGTCCTTGCTATTCTATTTTTTCTTGTTGTTGTTGTGTTGTCCTAGTGTTTAGGTATCGGTTAGGTAGTGATTTTGTTGTTGTTAATTATAGTTTATTTGTAGGACCATGTAGTTAGTGGATCAGTTTCCCTTTTGTTTTCGTATTATAATGCACTTTGAAACTTGAATGAAGCAATTGTTCCATTCTTCCATTGCTTAACTCTATAGCAAAATTATTTTTCCATATCAGCTGTAACTATCCTTCATATCAGCAAAGGCAACTCATTTTAATTCAACAAAATTACAACAATTGGTATAAAAGCACTCATCTTAAGGGACTTGTGTTTGGATTTGGCAAGTTATGGAAACGAAAACCAGCCTCTCCTTGATTGCTCCACTTGTGTTCGATGGGAACAACTACCAAATGTGGGCTATACGCATCAAAACATACCTAGAAGCCTTGGACCTCTAAGAAGCAGTGGAAGAAGACTATGAAATTCCCACACTTCCCACTAATCCAACTATGGTCTAGATCAAAGCACACCAGGAGAAGAAGACAAAGAAATCAAAGGCAAAAGCTTGCTTGTTTGTTGCTATTTCGTCCACCATTTTCACTCACATCATGTCCTTGAAATCAGCAACATAGATATGGGGATATCTCAAGACTAAATTAGAGGGAAATGAAAGAATTCTAGGAATGCAAGTGTTGAACCTCATTCATGATTTTGAGCTGCAAAAAATAAAGGATGAAGAAACCATAAAAGAGTACTTCGACCGATTGCTCAGCATAGCAAATTGAGTTAAATTGTTGGGTTCTTCTCTAGATGATTCAAGGATTGTTGAAAAAATCCTTGTAATAGTGCTTGAAAGGTTTGAAGCTACAATAACAACCTTAGAAAACACCAAGGATTTATCTAAAATCACCTTAGCTGAGCTTTTGAGTGCATTGCAAGCACATGAACAAAGATGTGTAATGAGGCAAGAAGGGGTAGTTGATGGAGCTTTATTGGTCACGCACCAAGATAGTAGGAAGAAGAAAAATACGAAAGTTCAAGCTGTAGCAATCTGTGATAGTTCAACATCAAGCGGCAAAATAAAAAATGGAAACAAGAAGGTTTGGAGTAAGAGGAACAACTATCCTCCATGTCATCATTGTGACAAAAGAGGACATCCTCCTTTTAAATGTTGGAGAAGACCTAATGCAAGATGCAGCAACTGCAACCAAACTGGACATAAAGCTATCATATGCAAAAATAAAACTCAACCAAGAGGAGAAGACATGCAGATCACTGATCAAGAGGAGGAGGACCAACTATTCATAGCAACATGTCTTGCAAGCTGTGAATCAAGTTAAAGTTGGCTAATCGACAGTGGTTGTACGAATCATATAACCAATGACAAGGAGCTATTCAGGGATTCGAGGCTAACCAACATCACCAAAGTTGAAATTGGCAATGGTGATTATATCTTCGTCAAAGGAAAAAGCACAGTTGCAATAACAAGTAGTAAAGGTACAAAACTAATTCTTGATGTCCTCCTTATTCTCGAAATTCAACAAAATTTGTTAAGTGTTGGTCAACATATAAAAAGAGGCTTTAATGTCACTTTTGAAGACAAGTATCGTCTGATTAAAGATGTAGTAATGCGAACCCCACCAACCCATGAAGAAACCCGACACTCGATTTGCTAATCTCACAACCTATGGATCTATCTAGAATGATGAACACCGCGACCCTTTGTCTATAAATGAAACAAGAACCATGGTATAAGCGATAACACCATAATCAATTATGGAATGCTCGATTGATAAGTTTTGGATTAACGCCACGGATTCACAATTCGATAAATTCAATTAATTCTTTCAAAAACCAAAGAGAAATCAATCTCAATTTTATTAATAGACTTTGGCAAAAGGTCCTTACAAATGGATGTGTGACAACTATTTATAGTCTCACAACAAAAGAGTACACAAAACGTTATAAAAACCCTAATTGCAACTAAGGAAAACATTATACGCCGGTGGCCTAAAATTGACTAAAATTGGCCTACATCTATTCCTAAGCTAGCACCTAAGCCAACGGCTTAGAATTTAGAACCCAACCGGCCTAAATTGTTAGTAAGCCGGCTACTTAAGCCAACGGCTTACAAAGCCGACCTATCTTGTCATTTACGTCAACCACTTTAGGCCAGCTGCCTTCTCCCAAAGCCGACCACTTAGGCTAACTATCTTCAGTAGTCTTGAAGTTATCGGCCTTTGATTCCTTTCCCAACTTTCGCCTTCGTGATCTACACTTCGAATAGGCCGTACTCTTTGCTCCCAACTCCTTATCTTTTCATTGGTCATCCTTAGACCAATCCTCCTAATGTTATCTTCATCATTCCCCTCCTCTTGAAAAGGATTTGTCCTCAAATTGTAACATGCATTAAAAAGACTCAAATTAGTAATATTAAAAGTAGTACTAGTTGGATACTTACCTGGCAATTCCAATCTATAAATGTGGTCATTGATGCACTCGAGGACTCGAAATGGACCCTCGCCTCTTGGAAGCCGCTTTGATTTCCTTTATGCTAGGAATCACTTTTGGCGTATGCATGCCCAAACCCTATCTCCAAGTTCAAAGAGAACTTGACGATGCCTTTTACTGGTTCATTTAGCACACTACTTCTTCTATCGCTCAATATTGAGCCTAGTCTTTTTGTGAACCTACCTCATGAATCCAGCTTTTCTTTTGCTATTAACATGTTTAGACAAGGTAAAGAAGTTAAATGTAATGCAGTAAAAGAATTGATGTGCCTAATTCCACTTAGAAGCACAATTAAAAGACTCAAGAAAAGCAATCTCAAGTCAAAGTGAAAACCGGATCCACATGGGCTAATTCACGTGAACCCTAATGAAGATATGATGAAATCCAAATGTTCACAGATATAATTGTAATACCACAATGATAGTATCTTCTAAAAACACTCTAATCTCATATAATCCACGAAAATAATCCACAAATGACAAAGAAAACCTCAATTCCAAGAACTCCTTTCTAATAGTGAAGTATACGTTTTCAAGGGAATTCTTCAATAAAGATTCAAATTCAATTGCAAAGTGCCTCAAATAAACACAATAATTCATCAACAATAAGATGTATTTCTAACCAAGAACTATCTCAATTAAACCCTAGATATGACACACTAGAGAAGAAAAGAAATCACAACAAAATGAAATTGATATAACTCACAATTTCAGAATGTTGCACTCACCACAATTTCAATTCTTGGGATTGAAATTGATAAGAGTTCAGATGAAAATTAGGAACCCTAATTCTCACATGAAAAGAAGTGTTTGTTCTGCAAAATTAAGCCTCCTCAAACCCTCTCTTAAGCAAGTATTTATACTTGCCACTCCTAGGGTTAAAAAGTGCTCAAAATTACAAGTTTCCCACTTTAAAGGTGGCTAACCCTAAATGAAAGTTACAAAGAAATAAAAGTGTCCCAAAACCAAAATACAACCAAAATAGTTCAATAAACATTTACAAGATACAAAATAACATAATTCTTCATGATCCAATGCCTTAGAATAGAGAACAATCGCAGCGGGTCTTTGATTGTTATCCTGAAAAATGTTCTGTGTCCAACTGAAGTTGTAGGACATTTTGGCATCCCATGGAGAATTATAATTGTACCTGTAAGATTATTCTCAAATTTTATTAGAAATAAAGACATAAGGTAAAATATGAGCAATTTGGTTAATCATCCAAATTGGGTTCTGAAGAGGTTGACAGTGTCAGAAATTTTCCCATCATCTCCTCAAGCTTCTGAAAGATTTGCCCTCAAATCTAGAGGATCAGTTGTGGAACTGAACCCTAGTATCTCTGTTGTCCTGCTCTTCGGCTAACCATGGTAGTGGATGGATTCCTGATCTGTTTCTGAAAACCCTGGATGGAGTCATCGGTAGTAGAACTATGCGTGACTCTCCCATGCTGAATATGTAGGTATTTTCAAACCCATCATGTATCACTTGTCGATCATACAACCAAGGCCGACCCAACAGCAAATGGAATGCATGCATAGGAACTATATCACAAAGGATCTCATCATGATAGTTCTGCCCGACACTCACAAGAACCTTTACCCTAAGGGTAACATGCATACTACCTCTATTATCCAGCCAATGCAAGTGATAAGGACTAGGATGTGGTATAGTAGACAGTTGTAATTTGTCTACCAGTGCAGCAGATATAACATTCGTGCAACTACCACTATCGATGATGAGTACACAAAGGTTACCTTTGATTCTGCAAGAGGTATGAAATATGTTCTCCCTCTGGATATCACTGGTATCAGGAGATATAAATAAAACCCTACGTAACACATTAAGGGGTAGATATTTCCCTCCTGTATGCTCCTCAAGCACGTTTCTATTTGATCATCATAATATTCCTGTAGTGTTGTTGGTAGATCTGTAGGTTCAATATGATCATGATCATCCTCAGTATCCTCTCCAGTGTCTTCCATAACAGTCATTCACCCTCTTATTTGGACACTATGCAGCAATATGCCCAAATCCCATGCATTTAAAGCATTTTATCTGGCGCGCTTTCCCACTAGTAGATCCGGGAACAGTTTGCCTCGTTTCTGGGCCATGACCTCTTTACCCTTCCCAGTGGGTAAGTTTTCTCTTATAATGGTTGGGGTAATAGTGTCCACTGCCTTGACTCCCTCACCTACCACCTTTGTTCCCCCTGATCGACTGTCGGCTAATATGGGTCTATTAACAGTACTGGGCTTACTGCTTGGAGCCCTAAAGAAGTTGGACCTCCTCTGTCTCTCTACTTTTAAGGCCAACTGAATAGCCTCATCAAGTGTAGTATAGCGCTGCAGTTCAACAATACACGCTATCTCATATTTTAGACTTGAGACAAATCGTGCTATAGTTTGTTCTGGAGGCTCAACAGACCTACACCTAATCATAAGGGTCTCAAATTCTTGCACATAATCATCCACTGTTTTGCCCCCCTGCCTCAAGGTTTGCAGTCGCATAAACAGCTCCTGTTTGTAGTACTCAGGAATGAACCTTTTCCTTAACAATCTCTTCATGTCCCTTCAGGTCTAAACCTCAGCCTCTCCATCCTGACGCTTGTTGATGATCAGATTCTTCCACCAAAGTGCAGCATACCCTACAAATTCAACAGCAACCAATCTGACCTTGGTACTGTCGTCGATCTCATAACATTCAAAGAGACCTTCGACCTTATCCTCCCAGTCCGAGTATTCATCTGTTGATCCCTTACCATCATAGGATGGCATCTGTAGTTTCACATACTCCAAACCCCGAGGTGGCCTGAAATCCCTATTCTGATTTAGGTTTACCCCAAAATTGTCATCCCTTTCTTCCCTGTTTAGAAGATGCTCCTCAACCATCCTTCTATTTAAATTCCCATCTCCCACTACTCTATTTCGATGAGGGTTTTGTAGAGCTACTCGAGGTGGTGCCGGTTGGTTTACCACTAGTGGTTGTGGCAATGTCATCCTATCAACTCTAGTTGCCAGTGTAGCAACTATAGTAGTGAGCTCCTGAAGTTGTTCCTCTAAAGTTCTCCTGCCTGCCACATTATGACCCAGACCTCCACCAACCTAGCTATTGGCTTCTTCACCCATTCCCCCATTCACACTGTCATTTGACATATTTGTAGATTCCCGTATGTTGCTCCTCAAAACAATTTGATTCAAGGGTACACACTCCACTACTACGCTTCCCTAAACTCCACATAATAGCAACTACAAAAGACAAACAAACAAACCCACTTAATTTTACAATTATATTATTGCAACTCACGTGTAATACTCTTCTCCACAACACGCCACAACTACACGGTGCAACAAATTTAATTTCCACAACTCACTCCACGGCAACACACAAGCAACAACAACAATGATGATGTGTTACTTCCACGGCAACAACAAGATGGATATTAAGTATAAGTAGACTTCAACTTCTATGGCAAATAATGAAAACAAAGGACTAATAAGTGACTTTCCACAAATGAATTCCGAATTCCACAATAGGCAGCAACTTTCAATTTGAAATTCAAACAACTTCACTTATTGCAAGCCTTCCTCAATTGGTAACAATGAATTCAAATTCAAATAGCAATCATTAACTCCCACAACTTAATTGCATATGTTTTGAATTCAAATAATTCCTTACTAATCAAAACTCAATGCAATCTGCAAATTGTACTCCACCAATTCAGAATTACACAATGGAAATCAAAAACAACAAACTACACTTCCTCCTCCACGCTACAACAAGCCACGGCAAGGATTTTGGTAAGTTTTGCAAGTTCCAAAAATTGCTAAAGTAAACAACACTTTGTACTTCTGCCCTTCCACGTAAATTAGTGATCAAAAAATGATGCAAAAACCTTCCCAAACCAACTCCAACAAACAGCAAAATAAACTCTAAGTCAAGGTAATTTCATAAGCTCAAAACCACAACAATCAACACAATTGCGGTTTTCACTAAATCAACTCTAATGGATGATTAACTCCACGAAATCAAATGAAACCAATTCCCTTCTCTCAACATGTGCTCTGATACCAAAAAGATTGATGTTCCTAATTCCACTTAGAAGCACAATTAGAAGACTCGAGAAAAGCAATCTCAAGTCAAAGTGAAAACCGGATCCACAAGGGCTAATTCACGTGAACCCTAATGAAGATATGATGAAATCCAAATGTTCAAAGATATAATTGTAATACCACAATGATATTATCTTCTAAAAACACTCTAATCTTATATAATCCACAAATGACAAAGAAAACCTCAATTCCAAGAACTCCTTTCCAATAGTGAAGTACACGTTTTCAAGGGAATTCTTCAATAAATATTCAAATTCAATTGCAAAGTGCCTCAAATAAAAACAATAATTTGTCAACAATAAGATGTATTTCTGACCAAGAACTATCTTAATTCAACCCTAGATATGACACACTAGAGAAGAAAAGAAATCACAACAAAATGAAATTGATATAACTCACAATTTCAGGATGTTGTACTCGCCACAATTTCAATTCTTGATATTGAAATTGATAAGAGTTCAGATGAAAATTAGGAACCCTAATTCTCATGTGAAAAGAAGTGTTTGTTATGCAAAATTAAGCCTCCTCAAACCCTCTCTTAAGCAAGTATTTACACTTGCTACTCCTAGGGTTAAAAAGTGCTCAAAATTACAAGTTTCCCACTTTAAAGGTGGCTAACCCTAAATGAAAGTTACAAAGAAATAAAAGTGTCTCAAAACCAAAATACAACCAAAATAGTTCAATAAACATTTACAAGATACAAAATAACATAATTCTTCATGATCTAATGCCTCATAATAGAGAACAATCGCAGCGGGTCTTTGATTGTTATCCTGAAAAATGTTCTGTGTCCAACTGAAGTTGTAGGACATTTTGGCATCCCATGGAGAATTATAATTGCACCTGTAAGATTATTCTCAAATTTTATTAGAAATAAAGACATAAGGTAAAATATGAAAAATTTGGTTAATCATCTAAATTGGGTTCTGAAGAGGTTGATAGTGTCAGAAATTTTCCCATCAAGAATTTAGACCATATACAACCTTAACAGATCTCTTTGTTCCTGAGAATAGAGCATTCTCAATCTCACTTGTACTTGCATAATAATTTTCTTTCCACTCTACTTTTCTCTCATCACTCAATGTTCTTCCTCTCTTTTCACTTTCCTTTGACTCAAACTCTCTCTCCTTTTCTTCTGCAATAAAACTCAATTTAATTTTTTTACTAACTCCCTTTTGTTCATTCTCTCTTTGTAACCTCACTGATCTTGATAAAAATTTTCTTTTCTCTTGGCTTTTCTCTTAGCTTTTATCTTTATTTTCTTGCAAGCCTCATCTTCCTCCTCTTTTCCTTTTATACTCTCACTCACTCTCTTTCTTTTGACCACTCTCTTTTTGCAATTTCCTTTGGTCCTCGTAAACTTGCTTAGGGATCAAAGGCACAACAGTAACTGGCCTTTAATTGTGCTCAAAGGAATACCTATTTGTAAAGTCGTTATGTTTAACCCTCCTATCAAATTGCCACGATCGTCCAAGCAATAAGTGAGTAGCTTGCATTGGAACTACATCACATAAAACATCATCTTCATACCTTCCAAAGTGCAAAGTAACTGGCACCTGCTTATCCACCCTCACTTCACCACTACCATTCAAGCACTACAATTTGTAAGGTCAAGGATGCTCACTAGTGAAAAGCCCTAATTTCTCAACCATAGCTGCACTTGCTACATTAGTACAACTCCCACCATCTATAATCACACTACACACCTTGTTCTAAACTAGGCATCTAATATGAAAAATATTCTCCCTTTACACCTCTTCCTCTTAACTTGTACATTCCAAACTCTCTTGGCTACCAACTTCTCTTGAACAATGAACTCTTCCCTGATACGATTCCAAGAGCTAAGATATGAGCACCAAAGAAATCAAAGTCAATCCGAGCTATAGGTGGCAGTACGGGGTCCAAAAAAAGAGAACATAAGCGTTGGGAGGACCTAAGGCAAAGTTCGGCCAGCCGAACTAACTTCAAGGTCGCTGGCCTTGAATGGCCTCGCACAATTTTTTTAGGCATGATATAAATAGTGGTCTTTAGGTATTTCGAAGAAGATGTTTATTTTGGTTGTAAGAAAAACACTTTGAGCGGTGTGAATCCTCTTTAGAGATTCTTGAATATTGAGAATTTGATTTCACTTTATTCTAGATATTCTTATCAAATTCTTGGTTCCTATAGAATTTGTGGCGAACATCGTTATTGAATTCTTGGAATTCTTTAACCTTAGTGATTGATTTATAGAACGTGGACTCTATTGTTCTATGATTTGATTGCGAATCAGTTTAATTTTATCAATCTTGGCATCTATAGATTAGTGATTTTATCCATATCCTTTCTTTTTTATTTCGTTAGTACCAAAATCCAGAAAAACCCTAAACAATTTGTAACATTTGATTGTTATTGGAGATTTCATTTGTGTGGAAGGATTCATACCAATTTCGTATCATTCGGTATCAGAGCATACCGTTTTCGTAGCACTCCCCGTCAACATTTTCAGAAGACTTCCTATGAGACATATTGCAGCACAAGACAATGTTAGGAGTAATAAAATGAAATCTCTCAAATTCACTCGCTCTACTATTCTCACCAACCCTTACCCACTAAAAAATTTCTCTTTTTAGTTCTTTTGGAACTAACAATCCAATTGGATTGTTCATGTAGAAATCCACCTAACTTTCCTAATAGCAATTTCATAACACGACTTGACAAGATTCACAGAACACTAAGAATTGCAATAAGGATCACCAAAAACTATCAATCACAATTTTTTTCTTTTTTTTTGTGAGAAGACTTCCTTTTTTTCATATGAATTTCCTCTTTTTTTTTTTTTTTTTTACTCTTAAGAAAGAAAGTGTGTACAATTCTTTTCAACACTAACAACAATTAAATTTAAATCTACTGAAACAATTTAAAATTTAAAGAACAATTTTTTTTTATCCAAACCCTAAATCTAAGAACAAGTAACTGGAATAACAAGATAGGCGATCTTAGCAAACTGGACTGCTCTAATACTAAATGACGCGAACCTTGCTAGCCCGTGATGAAACCTGAGCAATCTAGATTCAATAACCTCCACAACCTATGGATCTATCAAGAACGATAAAAACTGCGACCCTTTATCTATAAACGAGATAAGAACCTTGGTATATGCGATAACACCACAACCGATTATGGAATGATCGATTGATAAGTTTTGGATGAATTCCATTGATTCACAATCCAATAAGTTCAATTAGTTCTTTTAAGAACCAAAGATAAATCACTCTCAATTTTATGAATAGACTTTGCCAAAAGATCCTTACAAATGAATGCGTGACAAATATTTATAGTCGCACAACAAAAGAGTACACAAAACTTTATGAAAAACCGTAATTTTGACTAAGGAAAACATTAAATGCCGACGGCCTAAATTTGACTAAAGCCAGCCTCCCTTTATTTCTAAGTCGGCAGCTTAGAATTTAGAATCCAACCGGCCTAAATTGTTAGTAAGCCGACCACTTAGGCTTGTGGCTTATAAAGCCAAGCTATCTTGTCATTTATGCCGACCACTTTAAGTCGGTGGCCTTCTCCCAAAGCCAACGGCCTAAGCCTCTAAAACCAGCAGTTTTTAGTAATCTTGAAGTTGTCAGCCTTTGATTCCCTTCCCGACTTTGCCTTCATGATCTACACTTCGATTAGGCCCGTGCTATTTACTCCCAATTCCTTATCTTGTCTTTGATCATCCTTAAACTAGTCCTCCTAATGTGATCTTCATCAAGTAGCCAATCAAGACATTTTCATGATTAGAATGAAGGGAAAAAGCTTTGCTCTAAATCCATTGAAGGAGGAGCAAATAACCTCTTTGGTTAAAGAGAATGCCATGGAAGTTTGGCACAAGAGGCTCGGATATTATCATCACCAAAGATTGCTAAAAATGTGATCTAAGGAGATGGTAAAAGGTCTTCCAAATATTGAAGATAAAAGCCTAAGCCGTGAGGTATACCAGTTTGGTAAATTAAATAGAAAGCCCTTCTCAAAAGCAACCAATAGAGCATCAAGAAAATTGCAATTGATTCACACGGTTGTCTCTAGACTTCAAAGAACACCTTCTCTTCCAAGCACAAACTGGAAATGTCATCATGAGTCGCGATGTTCATTTTATGGAAGACAAGGAATGGAACTAGGAGGCTGGAGAACTTGGAAAACATACATTAGTAGAATTGAGGATGAATTTACTCGTTTCGAACGTAGATGAAGAAGAAGAATGGCAAAAGGAAATCGTAGATGATACACCGGTAAGAGGAAACAGGTTACTCTCTAAAATCTACAAAAGATGCAATATTACTATATGTGAACCAGTTGATTATGAGGAAGCTAAGAGAAATTAAAAGTAGATAAGAACTATGGAAGAAGAGTTGTCCATGATAGAAAAGAACAAGACATGGACACTTGTAGAAAGGCCTAATGATAGAAAAGTGATTGGAGTCAAATTGATGTATAGAACTAAGCTAAATGCTGATGGTTCCATCAACAAACACAAGGCAAGACTCGTGGTAAAAGGGTATTCACAAGTGCCTAGAGTTGACTACTCAAACACCTTTGCACCAGTTGCTCATTTAGACACCATAAAACTTTTACTTGCTATAGCTGCTCAAAATAATTGGAAAGTATATCAACTAGATGTGAAATTAGAATTCCTAAATGGTATCTTGCAAGAAGAAATTTATGTTGAGCAACTGGAAGGTTTTGAGAAGAAAGGAGAAGAGGACAAGGTATTTCTTCTCAAGAAGACCCTTCACAGATTGAAGCAAGCTCCAAGAGCTTGGTACAACAAGATAGATGAATACTTGCTGAGTTTGAGATTTAAAAAAAGTTTATTAGAGGTCACTCTCTACGTCAAACATCAGAGCAATGATGTTCTGATAGTTTCTCTCTATGTCGATGATCTTTTGTTGATTGGAAATGATCCACAGCTGGTTGGAAAGTTCAAAAATGCATTAACAAAAGAGTTTAAGATGACATATCTTGGATTGATGACATTCTTGCTTAGGATCGAAATAAAGAAATTTGAGCATGAAGTCTTTATTTTCTAAAGGAAATATGCTAAGGAAATTTTAAATAAGTTTAGGCTTGAAGGATGCAAGGCATTGAGTACTCCCATGAATCAAAAGGAAAAACTATGTAAGGATGATGATATTGGTGGAGTTAATAAAGGCCACTTTAGAAGCTTAGTTGGATGCTTAATGTATCTTACAGCCACACAACTTGATATTTTAAATGTCGTAAGCATTTTGTCTAGATTTATGCATTATGCAAGTGAGTTGCATCTCAATGCTGCCAAGAGAGTGGTTCGATATGTTAAAGGCACAAGTGAGTACAGAGTCAAGTTTACTAGAAGCAAGAAATTCAAGCTTGCTAGTTTCTTGAACATGATTAGGGTAGTTCAGTTGGTGATATGAAAAGCACTTCTAGCTACTACTTTACCTTTGGATCTAACATCTTCTCATGGAGCTTGAAGAAGCAAGAAATCATAGCACAATCCACTGTTGAAGCTAAATTCATTACTATAACTGTTGCGGTCAATCAAGCATTATGGTTGAGGAAAATTTTGATGGATGTCAATCTGGAACAAGAAGAAAGTACCAAGATCTTTGTGGACAACCAAGCTGCCATAGAAATCTCTCACAATCCAATGTTTTATGGGAAAACCAAGCATTTCAATATCAAGTTATTTTTCTTGAGAGAAGTGTAAAAAGAAGACAACATTCAACTAGTTTATCGCAAGTTTGAGGATCAGTTGGCAAATTTATTCATAAGGCCACTTCTAACCAATAGAATGGAGTTTCTAAGAAAGAAAATTGGTGTTTGCAACTCCTAAAGCAAGGAGGAGTGATAGAAATATGCTTTAAGAGTACAAAATAGTTTAGTTGCTGTTGTGGCACCTACTGTCGTGTCCTTGATGTTCTGTTTTTCCTTATTTTGTTGTTGTTGTGATGTCCTAGTTTTTAGGAATCAGTTAGGTAGTGATTTTGTTGTTGTTAATCATGGCTTATTTGTAAGACCATGTAGTTAGTGGATCAATTTCCCTTTTGTTTTTGTATTGTAATGTACTTTGAAACTTGAATGAAGCAGTTGTTCCATTCTTACATTGCTTAACTCTGTAGCAAAATTATTTTTTTGTATCAGCTGTAACTATCCTTCATATCAGCAAAGGCAACTCATTTTAATTCAGCAAAATTACAACAGATACATTCATCTTATAAATTGCAAGAGTTTACATATTCAAACGATTTAGTTGGAGATTATTTTAGTTTTGATGTATGGGAAAGCTCATATTTTTATTAATTAATTAAGAATAACAACCATATATTATGTGACATATAATTATTTTCTTTCCCTTTTCACAATTAATTCATAGATCTAACCTTTCTATATGCAAATTTATCATATTGAGCTTCTCCTACGGATCAAATGCATCTTGTGACATATGAATTATTGCGTCCAATTAGTAGTTGGAAGTTGCTGTACAATCTAGTAGTTGACAAGGTATTCAAAGGTCATAGCATCACCTTTAGATATTCAATAGTAATCATTTGGAAAAATTGCAACTGCTAATTGTATTATGTGGCTTCTCTTCTTCATAACTTTTGAAAATATATAAATAACCTCTAAACAACTGCTAAAACTTTAAAAATATGGTTAAAAGGACCATAATCAACAACTCTTTTAAGATTTTAGGCTTTAGCAACAGTTTGGAATATATATGCACATTTTCAAAAGCTAAGGGAGAGTGAACTTTAAAGTTAGAGAATTTTATTCACATATAATCAATAGTTTAGGGACTGCATTTGTAATTTGCTCACTAATTTATGAAAATTAGTCAAGGTTATAGATCATTAATGGGCTTCAATTAATTGGAAGCAAGATGTCAATTGTGTTTATCTACCATATAATTTGCTTTTCTTTTCCTATTTTATATAAATGATTAAACTGAAAATCATGCATATTTTGTGCAAATTCAAGTGAGGAAAAGTATTGGAAATAAGAAAACTTTGGATTTGCAATTTTCAATACTAATATGCTTGAAATTGAGACTTTGTTCAAACCTTATTGTTGAAGTTGAATAAAATCCATCAAATATAGAAATTTCGTATGAAGGAAACACCAAGGTTAAAAGTTCTAACAATAGCTAGTATATATCGAATCCTTTGTATAATCTAGGAAAGGTTTTCAAACAAAGAAAATTCTTCTCAAATTATTTTGAGTGCTACCTAAAAGAATGAGACTCTAGGAAAATTGCAATTGAAGAAAAAATCATCTTACAACTATATAGAAATTAACTTGTTTATTCTCTTATTATGACACATGAAGTAACTTGGTGAAAAGTAGTTGAACTAAGGGGAAAAAAATATTATATTGAAATTCTCTTGTTCATTAGTGTCAAGTCTAGTTTTTTTTATCATTTTTCTCAATTTTAATCTATACCAAATCCTACCCATTTGATATTTATTACTTGACTAAATTGAGGAAAATTAATTTTTAAAAGGAGTCACCACTAAGTTAGAAAATAAAGTTAAGGTTGATTGGGTGGATTAACCTTAACTAGCTACTTGTTTACAAATTTTCCTAAAAACATTTAAAAAAAATATGAATTAGAGATACTAGATTTGGGAGCTAGTTTAGTAAAACCTAAATGGTTACGATGTAAATTTTTTAAGAATATTTAGTAAAAGGCCTTTATATTTTTACTTTTTATTTATCTACTACTATGTATTATAATATGCTATTTATTATTTTTATTTTTATGTTTTTATACTTTTTATAAGACTTTGAATTTACATAAAAAAAAAAAACCTAAAGTCTAGAGTTTATTGTACTAATTTTTCTAAAGTTTTTATTATGTTTATTGTTGATAACTTAAAGTCTTTATTCATCTATTTTTTTCTAAAGTCTTTGTTTTATTTAAATTTTTTTAAGTTTTTATTTAATTTAATTTTTTGAAAGTTTTTATTTTATTTTTTTCTTTAATATTTTATTTAATTTTTCCAAACTTAAAGTTTTTAATTTATTATGGTTATTTTTCCTAACCTAAATTTTTATTTTATTATGGTTGCCTCAAAGGTACCTACATACCCGCTAACTAAGTTCAAAACGTCCACAGTTCACTTTTTCTTTTATAAAAATTTTAGATTGTTAATTAATTTTATTTGATAAAAAGCACTAGGTTTAAGAAAATACTTGGATGGCCTAGATTATTGAATGATTATTTTTGAAAAATCTAAAATAACCTAAGTTTGGAAAAAAAAAACACATATTAAAATTTTATTTTAGAAAAAAGAAACTCTATAAGTGATGAAATCCTAAAATAATAGATTTTAACATAAAGTATTTTTATTTTATTTATTTTATTTTTATTTTTATTAAGAAAATACCTAAATTGCCTAAATTATTGAATGATTATTTTTGAGATAAGGTCATAAGAAGCATTTAATTCATCTTTACTATTCCAGCATTACTTAGTTCGGCCTTTATAGACAATAAATATTTCTCTCACCATGAATAAAGATTTGAATTTCTTCTTCTTATGAGTTTTATTCTTCTACTTATTTGCTTTTCTATTTACTGTTATTCCTCAAATCCAACGAAATCAATGAAAATGGAGGGTATCTCGTGCTCGTAAATGATGAAAATGTCGATATCACTTTCGACCCTACTAGGTTAGTCATTAGAGGTGATGTCAAAAAGTTAAATGAGATTCAGAACAGTTGGCATCGAATTGAGCAAGGTAAAGTTATCATTGATAAACTGATCGTTGAAGTTAATTTAGGGATAAGTGAAAGCCTTAAGAACCTCAAGATCGAGAATAGTTTGTTAAAAGAACATAGGGGAGAATTGTTGCATTTATTATCTGAGTATCTAGATGTGCTCACATGGTCATATAAAGATATGCCATGGCTTGATCCTTAGATAGTGGTTCATAAGCTACCCACTAAAGCTGACTTCAAACCAAGAAAGCAAAAGCTTAGGAGGTTTTGACCTGACATTTTGTTGAAAATTAAAGAAGAAGTGAAGAAGTTGTTGGAAGTTGGGTTCATTGAAGTATCGGATTATCTAGAATAGGTGATGAATATAGTGCCTGTCTTTAAGAAAAACAGGAAAATTCAAGTTTGTGTTGATTTTAGAGACTTGAACTAAGCGATGCTTAAAGATAATTTCCTATTGCCACACATCGATGTCTTAGTAGATAACATTGTTGGGAACCACCTTTCCTCTTTCATGGATGGTTTTTCGGGATACAATCAGATTAAGATGTCAGAAGAGTACAAAAACAAAAAACGTTCATCACTACATGGGGAACGTTTTACTATAAAGTTATGCCTTTTGGTTTGAAGAACGTGGGAGCGGCTTATCAATGAGCTATGGTATCACTGTTCCATGACATGATGCATAAAGAGGTGGAGGTATACGTCGATGATATGATCGTTAAGTCTCATGAAGGGGAAGATCATGTGAAAGTCTTCAGGAAGTTGTTTGAGAGGCTTAGAAAATTCCAATTAAAGATAAATCCTGAGAAGTGCATGTTTGGTGTAACATTAGGGAAGCTCCTAGGGTTTGTTATCAGCCAGAGGGGGATCGAAGTAGACTCAGAAAAGGTAAAAGAAATCATTGAGATGCTAGCTCTACAGACCCTCAAAGAAGTAAGGGATCTATTGGGAAGGTTGAACTGCATAGCTAGGTTCATATCTTAGCTTATTGATAAGTGTCGTCCTTTGTTTGAGCTCTTGAAGAAGAATGCCATGATAAAATGGGATGTAGAATGTGAAAAAGCCTTTTCTGAAATCAAGAGATATTTAAAGAATCCCCCAGTTTTGATAGTTCCTACCCATAGGAGGCCTTTATTCTTGTATTTAACCATATTCCCTGAATCCATAGGTTATGTGTTGGGGCAAAAAGACGAGACAAAAGGAAAGGAGTGCCCTATATATTATTTAAGAAAGAAGTTCGCTAAAGGAGAATAGAGATACTAAGAAGTTGAGAAGACTTGTTGTGCTTTGGTATGGGTAATGCACTAGCTTTAGCAATACACCCTATACTTTTCCATAAAGTTATTAACCAAACATGATCCGCTATGATATCTAGCAGAAAAACCAGCTTTGATGGGAAAAATCTCCAAGTGGTAGATGTTGCTTTCAGAATTTGATATCACTTATGTAAATCAAAACTTAGTAAAAGGACAAGCCTTGGTAGACTAGTGGTAGAATATCTAGGGAAGGATATGTTGGAAATCTCAAAAGTTCAATTTCTAAATGAAGGAATTATGGCCACTATCGACAAGAGATCAAAGGGTCAGCAGTGGAAGTTGTATTTTGATGGAGTTGCGAATGTTTTCAGATGTGGAATAGGGGTAGTCTTGATATCTCCTGAAGGTAACTATTTTCTTGTAGTAGTGAAGTTAACATTCCCGTATACTAACAATATAGTAGAATACATATCTTGTATCTTAGGGCTTAAGATGGCGTTAGAAATAGGTATCAAGGAATTGGAAGTATATGGAGACTCATCTTTAATTATTCTCTAGACCTTGGAAAAATACAAAACCAGAGATAGCAAATTAATACCACACCACCAGCATCTTAGCAAATTGGTGGAAAGGTCCGAAAAAACTTCTTTCACGTATGTGCCTAAAACCCAAAATCAATTCGCTAATGCTCTGGCAACATTGGCATCCATGATTCAAATCTTAGATGGTATGGAAATTCAACCTCTAAAGATCGAAATTGAGGAGAAACCAACTTTTTGCCTAACAGTTAAAGAGTCAAGATCGAAGCCCTAATACCATGATATTAAAGTATTCCTTCAAAATGGCACTTACCTAAAGGAGGTGAATAAGAAAGACCGAAAGGCATTAAGAAGGTTAGCAGCACATTTTTTACTTAGCGGTTCTGCCTTATATGTCTCAATACTACCTTATTAAGGTGTGTCAACGAAGAGGAAGCGGATACCTTGATGTGAGAAATACATAAGGGAGTATGTAGGCCGCACATGAACGGATATATGTTAGCCTGTAAAATCATGAGGATTGGTTATTTCTAGATGACTATGGAAACAGACTACATTAAACATGTGAGGCATTATCACTTATGTTAAGTCTATGCTAATAAAATCAACACTCTACCTCAATAATTATACGTATTGTCAACCCCATGGCCATTTTCCATGTAGGGCATTGATATGATTGGTCTAAAAACTCTAAAAGCGTTAAACAAGTATAGGTTCATTTTGGTGGCCATTGATTATTTTACTAAATAGGTTGAAGTGTCTTCATATGCCAATGTGACTAAAGGAGTGGCTATCAAGTTCTTAAAAAGGGCCATAATTGCTAGGTATGGGGCACCTGAATCCATCATTATCGATCAAGGAACCAACTTAAACAACAAATTAGTAATAGAGACATGCCAACAATTTAGAATCAACCATAGAAATTTAACTCCTTATCGTCCTTAGATGAATGGAGCTATTGAGGCTACCAATAAAAATATTAAGAGAATTATTGAAAAAATGGCAATCACTTACACCGATTGGCATGAGATGTTACTGTTTGCCTTTATGGCATACATAACCTCGATTGGAGCTACTCCTTATTCACTAGTATATGGAACTGGGGTTGTGTTGCCCATAGAAGTGGAAAACCCATCCTTTAGGGTACTTCCAGAAACATAGCTTGATGAAGTAGAATGGGTGAAGAAAAGGGTTTATTAGCTGAATTTGATTGATGAAAAGAGACTCACAGCAATATGTCATGGTTAGTGCTGCCAATAGAGGATAACTAGAGTGTTCAATAAGAAGGTACGATTGAGAAGCTTCAAGAAGGGAGATTTAGTGTTGAAGAAAGTGTTACCAAATGTACAAGATCCTAGAGGAAAATTCACTCTAAATTATGAGGGACCCTATGTTGTGAAGAAAATCTTAATAGGAGGGGCACTAGTGTTAACCAATATGGATGGCTTAAACCTAAGAGGCCCTATTAATTCAGATGTAGTGAAATTGTATTACCCATGAGTAATAAATGAAATCTTTTGCCAAACTCAATGAGATCATGACGATACTAATCTCTTTATGACGAAATCTTCATTATTTATAGGCAAAGTCGATATCTTCTATGGTTGTTGATGTTGGATTGGCCATTAACCAACCCTTGCCTATACACTTCATTAATAAGTTCCCTTTCCCAAATTCTTTGCACTGCATTATAAACACAAACCAAGCTAATACCCATAAACTGAAGTTAGATAGTTAATAAATGGTTAAATGCTTCATTATGACTTAATCCTTTTTTACAGAAATTTTATTGCTAAAAAAAGGACTAACATAATTTCAGGAGTTAGTATGCTTCGAAGGCCATGGTTAAGCGAAGATTTTATTCCACCACATACATAGAAGACAAAACCATGAAGATTGGTTGCGAGCATTCTACTAAGGTGTTTTGGCTCAATGAACGAGTGACTAGTGAGCGACAAGTAAGGAGCTACCGCCGTAATGAGATCAATAAGAATAGTAAGATCCATTCATTGGTAAAGTAATTTTTATTGGATAAAGAGCATTTATTAAAGAAGTCTAGCCTTGTTAGTAGCTACCAGCACATTTAAGTCCATTCTCGTTAGTAGGTGGTAACCTAATAAGTCTAGTCTTGTTAGTAGTTAGGAACACATTTAAGTCTATTCTTGTTAGTAGGTGGAACCCTAATAAGTCTAGTCTCATTAGCAACTAGCAACGCATTTAAGTCCATTCTCGTTAGTAGGTGGAACCTTAATAAGTCTAGTCTCATTAGCTAGAACCCTAATAAGTCTAGTCTTGTTAGCAACTAGCAACACATTTAAGTCCATTCTCGTCAATAGGTAGAACCCTAATAAGTCTAGTCTTGTTAGCAACTAGCAAGCCTTTTAAGTTCATTCTCGTTAGTAGATGGCAAACCTTTAAGTCTAATCTCATAAGTAGCTAGTAACACATTTAAGACCATCTTTGTTAGTAGATGGAAAATATTGAAGTCCTATCTCGTTAGTAGTAAGTGTATCATTCTAGACTCAAGGCAAAAGTCGTGTCTTTTCAGTCTTTATAGTAAAGCTCTATCTAAACTTCACTACAAAGAGGAGCGGTTGTAAACATACCATCTCGTAAGTAGCTAGTAACACATTTAAGACCATCTTTGTCAGTAGATGGAAAATATTGAAGTCCTATCTTGTTAGTAGTAAGTGTATCATTCTAGACTTAAGGCAAAAGTCGTGTCTTTTCAGTTTTTATAGTAAAGCTCTATCTAAACTTCATTATAAAGAGGGACAGTTGTAAACACACCATTTTTGCCTTTGTCTAGATTTTTTTTAAATATATATAAATAAATAAATTATAAAAAATAATAGTAATAATAAAAGCTTGGTTTACAAATATATATATATAATAATAGAAAAAAGAAGAGAAAAGAAAAAGAAAAAATGAATAAAGCCAAAGTAAATGAAAAAAAACTTAAAAAAAAAAAGTAACAAAATAACCTAAATTAATAAAAAAATGTGAACATTTTCAATGAAAATAAGGAAATATGATACTCTAAATTAAGTTCGAGAACCTCAAAATTAATAAAAATTAATTAGGACTATTAGGTTATATATAAATTAAATGCAATAATAAACTGAGAAAATGGCCAACCTAGTTAGTTAGTGTCTATGCCATGTAGAATGTATAGCGTGCAGGTTATGGGTTTGACTCCTCCAAATGGTACTTTGTGCCAAGTTTTTTTTTTTTTCTTTTTCCCTAAGCTGCCACATGATAGCCTCTAACTGGTTGGATTCGGTTATGTGCTCGGCACATGATTGTCTTTAACCTCCAATCGATGATTGTGAGAAGAAGACAAGCTCGAATCCAAACATCCCATGCCCATTTTTGGACACAGATCAAGTGAAATTTAGCCCCCCCCCCCAAAAAAAAACTAGATAAACCTCATTAGATAAACACGAATTCAAATAAAAATTTTGATATAGCCGAATTAAGGGGAGGTTGCGTGTGAATCAATCCATGTTTATCCAAGCTATATTGAGCTCATCCATGGATGCATATAAATAGACCAAGGTACCAAATATCAACAGGCCAGAAAAATCACTCAAAAAATGCATTCATAAGCTTACATATTCATAACACTACCAATTGATTCCCCACCCCCAAAAACCTAAGAAAACACCCATTTGCTGCCCTCAACGACCACCGGAGCATCATCGGCGAGAAGCCCTGCCACTGCGACCTAATCCAACCAGTGACCGATTCGACTCGACTAGCGACCCGACTTGCATGTTATCTAGCAATCCAGTTGGTGATGTTATTTTATTTTATTTCTTTTTTATATGTTTATTATTAGATTTTTTTATACTTATTTACAGTTAAAAAAATAATAATACAATACCTATCGAGTTGTTTTGATACATACCATCACCTAATGGCCAAAAATAAAAAATAAAAATCTAAGGAATTTAAAAAATATAAAAGTGTAAATATTTTAGAAAAAAATTGAAAATAATGTGTAATAATAAAACAACTTCACGCCAAAACTAATTCACACCACCACTTGCACACTACACACACAACACACTAAATCCACGCAAAAATAATATGTTGCAATCCTTCACTTCCACGGTAGCAACAAACACAATGGAACTAACTAAAGATACTCCTCTAAATGGCAAGCAATTAATTCCAACAAGTTAATGTGCATTCAAGGTGATTAATACACAATAACTCTATAGCTTAATGGTTGATTTGAATTCAAATCAGTTTCCTAATCCTCCACGCCACTTGAAGAAATCTGCTAATGAAATGACTCTTCCAATTCCGCAATAATGAAGAAACAATATACACTTAATTAACAATGCTACAACAAGAAATTCCTCTCCTTCCTCACGTAAACAACACACGGTAAGGATGAAGACAATAACCAAACTTTTCTTTCAAATCAGAAGCTTCATTTATCCTCTTCAACAAAGATCAATCACGTAAAGATAAAGGTGACACACAAAAAAAAAATTCAATTATTCCGAATTTCCACTCTCCTACAATTCGGTTCACAATGATAAGACAAAAACTTTCAATTCCCAGACTTCAATCGACAAACCCCTTCTCATAAACCTTCAAGCTCTGATACCAAAATATGATGTGCCTAAATTCCAAGCTTAAGCACAATCAAAAGACTCAAAGAAAATACCTTAATTCACAAAACACAAAACCGGTTCACTTGACTAGGTAAATGCGGAAATCCTAAGGTAATTGAATGAAATCCAAAGAGCTCTAATTGCTATTATCAATCCAAACAAGTAATCTTCATCAAATAATAACAATTAGAATTGAAACCACGTGAATCAAATCAAGAAATCAAATGGGTCAAACCGTAAATTCCAACCCTTCCTTCAACTATCCAATTTACGCCACAATAAAGAGAATGATATCATATATCAACATAATCAATCCTATAACAAGCTATTGATCACGAATTTGGAATTAAAACAAGTCCAAGAACATCCAAATCAACCCTAGATATGACTCACTGGAGAAGAAATGAACAACAACAAAGATGAATCGATATTACTCATGATTTCTCCTTGTTGCACTCGCCACAATTTCAACTTCTTGGGATTGAAATTGATAAGAGAATTTAGAATTAGGAAAACCCTAAGCCCTCTCACGAAATGTGAAGTGTTTGTTCTGCAAAATTAGCCTCCTCAAACCCTCTCTTAAGCAAGTATTTATACTTGCTACTCCTAGGGTTAAAAAGTGCTCAAAATTACAAGTTTGCCACTTTTAAGGTGGCTATCCCTAAATGAAAATTACAAGGAAATAAAAGTGTCCCAAAAGCCAAATACAACCAAAATATTTCAATAAAAAATTACAAGATACAAAATAACATAAGTCTTCATGATCCAATGCCTCAGAATAGCGAACAATCGCAGCGGGTCTTTGATTGTTATCCTGAAAAATGTTCTGTGTCCAACTGAAGTTATAGGACATCTTGGCATCCCATGGAGAAGTATAATTGTACCTGTAAGATTATTCCCAAATTTTATTAGATATAAAGACATAAAGTAAAATATGGGCAATTTGGTTAATCATCCAAATTGGGTTCTGAAGAGGTTGACGGTGTCAGAAATTTTCTCATCATCTCCTCGGGCTTCTGAAAGATTTGCCCTCAAATCTAGAGGATCAGTTGTGGAACTGAACCCTAGGATCTCTGTTGTCCTCCTCTCCCGGCTAACCATGGTAGTGGATGGATTCCTGATCTGTTTCTGAAAACCCTGGACCTCAAATGGAGTCATCGGTAATAGAACTATGCGTGACTCGCCCATGCTGAACATATAGGTATTTTCAAACCCATCATGTATCACCCGTTGATCATACAACCAAGGCCGACCCAACAACAAATGGAATGCATGCATAGGAACTATATCACAAAGGATCTCATCATGATAGTTCTGCCCTACACTCACAGGAACCTTTGCCCTAAGGGTAACATGCATGCTACCTCTATTATCCAGCCAATGCAAGTGATAAGGACTAGAATGTGGTATAGTGATGGGTGTCGAATCCAACAAAAATAAAACCTACTCCTAGACAATTATATGATTTGCATATAGTGGTGAGTAGGGTCGAATCCACAGAGATTGGTTAAACTTATTTCTATTCAAGGAGAATAAAAGGGAAAAGAAAAATGGGGGGGGGGGGGTTGTTTGTGAATCAAAATAAAGTAAAACAAGGTAAAAAAATCGAATATTAATAAAAGCCTAGCCAAAAGAATCAAGATAGTTTAATTCTAGGAATTGATCATCGATGCAAATGTTTTTTATTCTTAGTTCTAGATAAACTGGTTATGGTTATTAATAAGCTCTAACAACCTATCTCTCCTTACTTCCTCGATAACCTCAGACAAGCGCTTTGAATTATTTCTCTTATTGATTAAACAACCCTAGACAAGCGCTTAGGATTTAATCTATCAATAGCATTAAAATCTAGAGAGACCACCAATTCATGCCAGTAGATTATAAGATAACCTATTTAAACATGATCATACACCTCCATAAAATGAATTCGATCATCTCTTTTATAACCAAACATGTTATTGCGTCACTAAGACTAGAACAATCAAACAATTACGGATTTGACATGCTAGTTGACAATATATTAACTTGCTAATTGAGTAGAAGAGCTCTATTCATACCAATCAACAAAGATAATAATGACAAAACGATCAGAAGATATATGAATACCCGAAAGAAAAGAATAGAATAAATACAAGTCAATTAGTCCTCACAATTCGTGGAGAATTAAACATTTATGACCCTTTACTAGAAAAGTAGCTTAGTTACTCATGTTCATCAAGAAAACGAAAATAAAAAATAGAAACATAATGAACCCGGTTGCCTGCTCTGCCTCCTCGTTTCCTTTGTGTCTCCAAGGTGATTCTAGATTCCAAGATTCAAAAGTCGTTCTAACCCTCTAGGATTGGTTCTATTTATATTGTTAGGGAGACGGCATGTGATCTTTTGCTAGCAAGATACGAAAATATCTTTCCTTTTCCAAGTAGATTTCGAGAAGTAAATGTTCGTTCGCCTGGCACGCCCTAACACACGGCCGTGGGTCAAGCCGTGCCATCCTCTGTGCATATTTCATGTATCATCTTCGTGTCCAGTGTGTACCATGGCTCCACCCACGGCTAGATTTCCAACCGTGCCTTATTCTGTGCATAATCAACAAGTCTTCATCCGTGCTCAGTGTATACTACGGTTAAACCCACGACCAGATTTCAAGCAGTGCCATCCTCTGGTTGATGTTCCACAATTTTTTCTCCTTGGCACGCCTAGCTTCCACCACAGCTCCAAGCATGGTTTGTCCCACGGCTTTCACCACGGCCGTGCCCTAAGCCGTGTCTCTCTCTATTCAAAGTCCACATTTCTGTCTTCTTGTCCAGTGTGTAACACGGTTTGAACCTTGGCCGTGCCTCAAACCGTGCTTCCTCCGGTGGTGTAATTCCTTGTCATGATCCAAGTTGTAGATGACTTCTCTAAAATACTTGAATTAGCATCCTTGACTCCATTTAACCTGATTTATCACGATGATAGAATTAAAGTACCATTTCCTTATGATTTCTATAAAATCAATAATAATTTAACACAATTTATACTATAAAGATTGAGTATAAAATGGCTCTATCAAATTCCCTCACACTTAAACTCTTGCTTGTCCTCAAGCAATTGCATCAAATCAATTGAGAAATATGTCATAGATTATACAAAATTTCTTTTCATCATTCCAAGCATCTATTCATTTGTAATTCATGACTTGTAATTTTAACGACTACTACTTCAACCAAACTGGTTTCCTGTGATCAAATTACTATGGACAAAATTCAATAGCTAATCTAAACAAAACAAACTTTAATCCTCATGTTTAGCAAAAGAATTTTTATTCCAAAAGTAAATACTTAATCCACTAAGGAAAAACACCCAATTAAACTTCATTGGATATTATCAAGCATATAATCCTTGCAGTATAAAGTAAAAGCATATGGTATAAGCTCTTTGCTAGATATTCTCCCTTTTATACATCTTTGTTTTATTCAATGAATGTTCACATTCATGTTCTTTTGATTTATTCAAGTATCTATTTTGACGGGTTTTTGCCCGCTTCTTTTCATGAACTTTTGCCTTTTTCGCCCTTATCGTTATAGTGAGTTCATTGAGTCGGCAACATCCCGAGCTCATCACTCAAGTGACCGGGTTTTGAGATACCCCTACGGACTCTTCCTCACTCTAACATTCAAGTTTGAATACTCTTAACTCAATTAGTTGAATCATTGGAGTAATGGCTATGCTTGATTCTTTTTTTTTTTTTAAGTGTTATGATTGCTTTACAAACAACTTCAAAGAGTATACAGTAGCTAATATAACCTAGAAGTAAACTTGTTTATTTTTCACTTAGGGACTCGACTTACTCTTAGACTTCTAATTCTAAAGTTAAATACAAGGTAAATTTGTTTCTTAAAGATTTCACTACTTAATTTTAACCATGTATTCTAATCACAGCAGTGGGTGAGTAAAACATTTGAACAAGTCAATTTCACATTTTGTAGATGCTTATTACAACATTTAGTACAATCTCTAGATTTCATGATAATTTTGAAAAAAATTTAGCTTAAAATTGCTTAAGGACAAACATTCAGAGTATAAGTTAGTTCTCTATTCTCTATATTTTATTATCCTCTCCCCCACACTTAGCTTGAACAGTGTCCTCACTGTTCCTAATTTAGCACAATTGAAAAGGAATTAACAACTCAAGGAGCATTAGAGAATAAGAGAAAGGAAATACTGGTACTTCCTTGGTATTGGAGTTCTCCCCTTAAGCTCTGGAAAGTGTCATTTGATTATGTGTCCTTGCTACAGCTGATCTAAAGAGTTCAAAACTATACTAAAATCAAAACAAAACTAAAACAAACCAAAACTAAAGCAAAACAAAACTAAAAGATTTTTTTTTTTTTTTTAACATGGGTTGCCTCCCATGAAGCGCCTTTCTGTAACGTCTTTGGCTAGACGTTCCTGGCTAGATGTGCAGATAAGGATCTTGATTCCAGCTTGAGTGCCTGTGGTGATGGGTTAATAACATCCGTAACAAAAACAGGAGAGATATCGTTAGGATGTTTCATGGCATCATAGATGTTAAATTTAATCACTTCACCATCAAATTCCATAGTGAAGGTGCCATCATTTACATCGATTTTCATTTTAGAAGTCTTAAGGAATGGTCGCCCTAATAATATCAGTGATGAAGTATGAGAATCACTATCGTCCATGTCAAGCACATAAAAATCAGCAGGAAAGACCAACCCATTGACTTAAACTAAAACATCCTCTAAAACTCCCTCGGATAAACATTGGACCTATCAGTAAGTTGAACAATAATACCTGTTTCCTTTAAAGGACCAACATTTAAACGTTGATAAACAGACAAAGGCATGACATTGATAGAAGCTCCTAGATCACACATGGCTTTAACGATTCCAAGATTACCTATTTTGCAAGGAATGGTGAACATACCTGGATCCTTACATTTGGGAGGAAGCTTCTTCTAAATAATAGCTGAAACATTTTCACTCACACTAATCTTTTCATTACCTTTCAGCTTTCTTTTGTTAGTGCACAAGTCTTTGAGAAATCTAGCATAGCGCGGTATTTGCTTAATTGCATCAAGCAAAGGAATATTTACCTCGACTTTGTGAAAAGTTTCCAGAATCTCTTTTTCTTCCGCTTCATTCTTGGATTTCGCTAATCTGGAGGGGAAAGGAGGTGGTATCAATGTGACCTTCGATGGCTCAACTAGAGACTTGCTAATCTGGTCGCCCTGCTGGCTCGGAGTCGAAATCTCTTTCTTGGTCTCTTCCTCCAGATTAGACGGATGTCCTTTCTTATTTGATCCCTGCAATTCTGTTCCACTTCTCAAGGTAATTGCATTAACGCTTTGCTTCGGGTTTGTAATAGTTTGAGAAGGTAACTTACCTTGAGTTTCTAACCTGTTTACAGCTGAAGCAAGTTGGCTTACCTGATTCTCCAAGTTTTGAATGCTTTGCTTTGTTTCCTCCTGAAATTGTTTGGTATTCACAGCTAGAGACTTAACAATATCCTCAAGGGGCATACCCGAAGTGTAAGGAGCTTGGGGTACGTGGTGTGATGGCTTAGGCTGGAATTGTTGGACATGTTGAGGGTTATTGCCATATCGGAAGTTAGGATGATCCCTCCATCCAGGATTGTAAGTATTCGAGTAGGGGTCATACTTCCTTTGTGGCTGTCCTGGGAATCCTCCTACAGCATTGGCGTGTTCATGATTGTCATCTTGCAATGTGGGGCACATGTCAGTCGGATGATTAGGAGCAGCGCAAATTCCACACGCCTTCACTTGCTGCGTTTTTCCAAGAGCTAGCTACTGCACAAGGGAGGTAAGATTAGAAATTTGATGTTCAAGGTTAGAAACACTTACCTCATTTACCTTCCTTGAAGATGTATCATGCCTATACCCAAATTGTTGCGAATTGGCAGCCATAATGGAGATCAATTCCCTAGCTTGACCAGGAGTTTTGTTTACTATGGCACCTCCACTTGCAGCATCCATCATCTTCCTCTCCATCGGAAGTAGGCCTTCATAAAAATATTGGATGAGGAGTTGTTCAGATATCCCATGTTGTGGGCAGCTTGCACAAATTGCTTGAACCTCTCCCAATACTCATGAAGAGTCTCGGTGTCCCTCTGTTTTATACCACAAATTTCTCTTCTTATACCAGCGGCTCTGGATGCGGGGAAGAATTTGTCCAAGAAGAGTCTCACCATATCAGTCCATGTGGTTATAGAACCTGGAGGCAAATAAAACAACCAATCTTTAGCTTTAGTACTTAAAGAAAATGGAAAAGCGCGTAGCTTGATTTGATCGTCGGTTATTCCTTGCGGCCTCATACTAGAACACACTATATGAAACTCTTTCAAATGCTTATGAGGATCTTCATTCTCAAGACCATGAAAGGTGGGTAGCAGATGTATTAACCCAGATTTCAACTCGAATTCCACAGCTAGTTCGGGATAGTGAATGCAAAGTGGTTATTGATTCACATCCGGTGCAGCTAACTCCCTTAATGTTCTCTCGGGATTTGCCATATCGTCTTCTTTTTCTGAATCAAGGAATGAATTAAACAAATCCGATGCTAAGTTCTGTCTAGTGGATGATCTAGCTTCTTATCGTAGTCTCTTTAGAGTCTTCTCAATCTTCGGATTATAAATTAGTTCACCTGTCTGAGAAGAACGAGTCATACAAGAATAGAAATAAATTTGACACCAATCCTCGGCAACGGCGCCAAAATTTGATGGGTGTCGAATCCAACAAAAATAAAACCTACTCCTAGACAATTATATGATTTGCATATAGTGGTGAATAGGGTCGAATCCACAGAGATTGGTTAAACTTATTTCTATTTAAGGAGAATAAAAGGGAAAAGAAAAATGGGGGGGTTTTGTTTGTGAATCAAAATAAAGTAAAACAAGGTAAGAAAATTGGATATTAATAAAAGCCTAGCCAAAGGAATCAAGATAGTTTAATTCTAGGAATTGATCATCGATGCAAATGTTTTCTATTCTTAGTTCTAGATAAACTGGTTATGGTTATTAACAAGCTCTAACAACCTATCTCTCCTTACTTCCTCGATAACCTCAAACAAGCGCTTTGAATTATTTCTCTTATTGATTAAACAACCCTAGACAAGCGCTTAGGATTTAATATATCAATAGCATTAAAATCTAGAGAGACCACCAATTCATGCCAGTAGATTATAAGATAACCTATTTAAACATGATCATACACCTCCATAACATGAATTCGATCATCTCTTTTATAACCAAACATGTTATTGCGTCACTAAGACTAGAACAATCAAACAATTACGGATTTGATGTGCTAGTTGACAATATATTAACTTGCTAATTGAGTAGAAGAGCTCTATTCATACCAATCAACAAAGATAATAATGACAAAACAATCAGAAGATATATGAATACCCGAAAGCAAAGAATAGAATAAATACAAGTCAATTAGACCTCACAATTCGTGGAGAATTAAACATCTATGACCCTTTGGCTAGAAAAGTAGCTTAGCTACTCATGTTCATCAACAAAACGAAAATAAAAAATAGAAACATAATGAACCCGGTTGCCTACTCTGCCTCTTCGTTCAAGGTGATTCCAGATTCCAAGATTCAAAAGTCGTTCTAACCCTCTAGGGTTGGTTCTATTTATATTGTTAGGGAGATGGCATGTGATCTTTTGCTAGCAAGATACGAAAATATCTTTCCTTTTCCAAGTAGATTTCGAGAAGTAAATGTTCGTCCGCTTGGCACGCCCTAACATACGGTCGTGGGTCAAGCCGTGCCATCCTCTGTGCATATTTCATGTATTATCTTCCGTGTCCAGTGTGTACCACGGCTCCACCCACGGCTAGATTTCCAACCGTGCCTTATTCTGTGCATAATCAACAAGTCTTCATCCGTGCTCAGTGTATACCACGGTTAAACCCACGGCCAGATTTCAAGCCGTGCCATCCTCTGGTTGATGTTCCACAATTTCTTCTCCTTAGCACGTCTAGCTTCCACCACGGCTCCAAGCACGGTTTCTCCCACGGCTTCCACCACGGCCGTGCCCTAAGCCGTGTCTATCTCTGTTCAAAGTCCACATCTCCGTCTTCTTGTCCAGTGTGTAACACGGTTTGAACCTTGGTCGTGCCTCAAACCGTGCTTCCTCCGGTGGTGTAATTCCTTGTCTTGATCCAAGTTGTAGATGACTTCTCTAAAATACTTGAATTAGCATCCTTGACTCCATTTAACCTGATTTATCACGATGATAGAATTAAAGTACCATTTCCTTATGATTTTTATAAAATCAATAATAATTTAACACAATTTATACTATAAAGATTGAGTATAAAATGGCTCTATCATATAGTTTGTAATTTGTCTACCAGTGTAGCAGATATAACATTCGTGCAACTACCACTATCGATGATGAGTATATAAAGGTTACATCTGATTCTGTAAGAGGTATGAAATATGTTCTCCCTCTGAGTATCACTAGTATCAGGAGATGTGGATAAAACCCTGTGTAACACATTAAGGGGTAGATATTTCCCTCCTGTATGTTCCTCAAGCTCATTTACATTCTGATCATCATAATATTCCTGTAGTGCTGTAGGTAGGTCTATAGGCTCAATCTGGCCATGATCATCCTTGGTATCCTCTCTAATGTCAGTCATCACCCTCTTATTTGGACACTGTGCAACCATATGCCTAAATCCCATGCATTTAAAACATTTTATCTGGCGCGCATTCCCACTAGTAGATCCTAGAACAGTTTGCCTCGTTTCTGGTGCCATGACCTCTTTACCCTTCCCAATGGGTAAGTTTTCTCTTATAATGGTTGGGGTAGTAGTGTCCACTGCTTTGACTCCCTCACCTACCTCCTTTGTTCCTCCTGATCGATTGTCGGCTGAGATGGGTCTATTAACAGTGTTGGGCCTACTGCTTGGAGCCCTAAAGAAGTTGGACCTCCTCTGTCTCTCTACTTTTAAGGCCAACTGAATAGCTTCATCAAGTGTAGTATAGCGCTGCAGCTCAACAATACACGCTATCTCATATTTTAGACTTGAGACAAATCGTGCTATAGTTTGTTCCGGAGGCTTAACGGACCCACACTTAATCATAAGGGTCTCAAATTCCTGTACATAATCATCCACTGTTTTGCCCCCCTGCCTCAATGTTTACAGTCGCATAAACAGCTCCTGTTTGTAGTGCTTAGGAATGAACCTTTTCCTTAGCAACCTCTTCATGTCCCTCCAGGTCTGAACCTCAGCCTCTCCATCCCGACGCCTGTTGATGATTAGATTCTTCCACCAAAGTGCAACATACCCTACAAATTCAACAGCAGCCAATCTGACCCTGGTACTATCGTTGATCTCATAACACTCGAAGAGACCTTCGACCTTATCCTCCCAGTCTAAGTATTCATCTGCTGATCCCTTTACCATCATAGGATGGCATCTGTAGTTTCACATACTCCAAACCCTGAGGTGGCCTGAAATCCCTATTTTGATTTAGGTTTACCCCAAAATTGTCATCCCTTTCTTCCATGTTTGGAAGATGCTCCTCACCCATCCTTCTATTTAAATTCCCATCTCCCACTACTCTGTTTTGATGAGGGTTTTGTGGAGCTACTCGAGGTGGTGCCTGATGGTTTACCACTGGTGGTTGCGATAATGTCATCCTATCAATCCTAGTTGCTAGAGTAGCAACTATAGTAATAAGATCCTGTAGCTGTTCCTCCAATGTCCTCCTACTGCAACATTAGGACCCTGACCTCCACCAACTCAACTATTGGCTTCATCACTCATTCCTCCATTCACGCTATTATTCGACATGTTTGTGGATGCAATCTATTTGAAGTACTAGTGTAATATCTAATAATTGTAGCACACTCACTTCACAAAACAACTTCACACCAAAACTAATTCACACCGCCACTTGCACTCTACACACACAACACATTAAATCCACGCAACAATAATATGTTGCAATCCTTCACTTCCACGGTAGCAATAAACACAATGGAACTAACTAAAGATACTCCTCTAAATGGCAAGCAATTAATTCCAACAAGTTAATGTGCAATCAAGGTGATTAATACACAATAACTCTATAGCTTAATGGTTTATTTGAATTCAAATCAGTTTCCTAATCCTCCACGCCACTTGAAGAAATCTGCTAATGAAATGACTCTTCCAATTCCGCAATAATGAAGAAACAACATATACTTAATTAACAATGCTACAACAAGAAATTCCTCTCCTTCCTCACGTAAACAACACACGGCAAGGATGAAGACAATAACCAAACTTTTCTTTCAAATCAGAAGCTTCATTTATCCTCTTCAATAAAGATCAATCACGTAAAGATCAAGGTGACACACAAAAAAAAATTTCAATTGTTCTGAATTTCCACTCTCCTACAATTCGATTCACAATGGTAAGACAAAAATTTTCAATTCCCAGACTTCAATCGACAAATCCCTTCTCATAAACCTTCAAGCTCTGATACCAAAATATGATGTGCCTAAATTCTAAGCTTAAGCACAATCAAAAGACTCAAGGAAAACACCTTAATTCACAAAACACAAAACCGGTTCACTTGACTAGGTAAATGCGTAAATCCTAAGGTAATTGAATGAAATCCAAAGAGCTCTAATTGCTATTATCAATCCAAACAAGTAATCTTCATCAAATAATAACAATTAGAATTGAAACCACGTGAATCAAATCAAGAAATCAAATGGGTCAAACCGCAAATTCCAACCCTTCCTTCAACTATCCAATTCACGCCACAATAAAGAGAATGATATCATATATCAACATAATCAATCCTATAACAAGCTATTGGTCACGGATTTGGAATTAAAACAAGTCCAAGAACATCCAAATCAACCCTAGATATGACTCACTAGAGTAGAAATGAACAACAACAAAGATGAATCGATATTACTCACGATTTCTCCTTATTGCATTCGCCACAATTTCAAATTCTTGGGATTGAAATTGATAAGAGAATTTAGAATTAGGAAAACCCTAAGCCCTCTCACTAAATGTGAAGTGTTTGTTCTGCAAAATTAGCCTCCTCAAACCCTCTCTTAAGTAAGTATTTATACTTGCTACTCCTAGGGTTAAAAAGTGTTCAAAATTACAAGTTTACCACTTTTAAGGTGGCTATCCCTAAATGAAAATTACAAGGAAATAAAAGTGTCCCAAAACCAAACTATAACCAAAATAGTTGAATAAACAATTACAAGATACAAAATGACATAAGTCTTCATGATCCAATGCCTTAGAATAGCGAACAATCGCAGTGGGTCTTTGATTGTTATCCTGAAAAATGTTCTGTGTCCAACTGAAGTTCTAGGACATCTTGGCATCCCATGGAGAAGTATAATTGTACCTGTAAGATTATTCCCAAATTTTATTAGATATAAAGACATAAAGTAAAATGTGGGCAATTTGGTTAATCATCCAAATTGGGTTCTGAAGAGGTTGTCGGTGTCATAAATTTTCCCATCAGGTACCTTTTAGTATAAGGGATAAATATCATGTTGAGATTATATGTGATATCCTTCCCATGTGTGCATCCCATATATTGCTTAGTAGGCTTTAGTTATATGACAAGAGGGTTTGCATGATGGCTTCAGAAATACTTATATGTTCCAACAAGAGGGTAAACGTATAGCGTTGAACCCAATGTCACCTTCAGAGGTCCAGGAGGTTTAGAGGCAAATGAGTAAACTTTCAAAGAACTAAGAGGTTCAGGGGTAGATAAGTAAACCTTCAGAGGTCCATAAGGTTTAGAGGCAGATGAGTAAACCTTCAGAAGACCAAGAGGTTCAGAGTCAAATAAATAACCCTTCAAAGGTGCAAGAGGTTTAGAGGCAGATAAGTAAAACTGGGAAGAAGAAGACTTTATTGTTGGGATAGTATGAGTTAAAGAAGGCCATAACAGATGAGAGACCAATATATTTATTACAGATGAAGTATCCCCTAGAGAGAGAGGGGTATGAGCATCTACCCCCTATGGTATCTCAGGTACTGGATGACTACAATGATCTTTTTATAGATAAAATGCCATGAGGATACAACATCTCTGCCACATTTAATGTTGCAGGTCTTTTATCCGATGATGTTCATGAAAACCTATCAAATTTGAGAGCAAATCTTTCATAGGCCTGAAGAAATGATAGGCATCATATACCCATAGGACCCATCATTAAGGCAAGAGCCGAAAGGTTACAAAATTTGGCGATGAGGGTCCTCTTTGAACAATCAAACCCCAAGAATATTTGTTTAGTATCTTCTTTTCTATTATTTATTTGTTATGCATTCCAGCAAATACATTTGTCTGTTTTTACTAGACGGTGGGTAAATTCACTAATGCTTAGTTTGTAGGTTATTCTTAGACCTATATAAATAAAAGAAGAACAAGCCCAATAATGTTCCATGGAGGTGCAAGAAGCTGGCTACTTGTGATTTTGTTTAGTGAAAAACCAGTCACATTTGTTGCTTTTTACTTATAATTTTGTTTTGTTAAATTTGCCTTATTTATAGCAAGTATAAATACTTGCAAAATAGGGTTAGAAAGAGACTTTTCAACAATACACATTTCGATTGCCTTTTGTGTGAAGGGTTTGACTCTTTCCACAAAAATACTATTATCAATTCAAGTTTGAATTGTAGCGAGTAGACTTGGATTTGTTGTGAGTCATATCAACAAATTACAAGTTGATCTTTTTACTATTGCAATAGATATTAAATTTGTATAACTTCCACAATCAATAAAAAGAACACATAAATTACCTCAAACTCGACAAGGCGTATGGAATAGGTTTTCCCTCTGTATGTCCCCGACATTTAGAGATATAGTCATAACCCTACACAAGACATTAATAGATAAATATTTATCATTTCCCTTGTCTTCATGTGTCTCAGCATCTGGATCATCATAATACTCCTATAGTACTATTGAAAAATCTATAGGCTCAACTACTGTAACTATTTCTTCTTGACCATCCTCATTGTTTCCCTCCATAACAATCATCACCCTTTTTTTAGGACATTAAGCAGCCATGTGTCTAAAACCTATGCATTTGAAACATTTGATTTGATGCATCTTTCCACTGGTTGTCCCTGGCACTATCTATTGGATATCAGCTTCAACAACCTCTTTTCCTTTTTTAGAATTTTCCTTTCTCTATTAGTAAAAGTTGTATCTGTATCCATAGCTTTATCAATTCCCTATGTTCCCTTTTATTCTATCTACTGTTTATTTGACCCATGAGGTTTTGTAGAAGTTCCATACCTATTGCTCATTGCTCAAAAAGGGTTGGATCGCCTCTGTTTCTCCACTTTTAGAACTAGCTAGATGGCCTGATGAAGTGTGTTATACCTCTGGAGCTCTATAATGCAGGTAATTTCATACTTTAACCTTGACACAAATCGTTCTAAGGTTTGCTCAAGAGGCTCGACTGACCCACATTTGATCATCAATGTCTCAAACTCCTGTACATAATCATCAACCGTTTTGCCTCCCTACCTTAAGGTTTGGAGTCACATAAACAACTCTTGCCTATAGTGCTCTAATATAAACCTTTTTCTCATTACCGGTTTCATTTCTTGCCAGGTATGTATATCAGCCTCACCATCTCTTCATCTACTAACCACAAGATTTTTCCACCATAAGGCAGCATAGCCTGTAAATTCTATAGTTGCAAGATGAACCCAAGTGTGATCATCAATCTCATAACACTCAAATAGGCCCTCAACCTTATCTTCCCAATCAAAATAATCATTTGCAGAACCTCTACCATCAAATGAAGGCATCCGCAATTTTACATATTCTAAACCCTAAGGCGGTCTAAAATTACGATTAGGGTAAGGCTCATTTTCAAAATTAGCATCCCTTTCCTCCCTTAAAGCATGATAATCACCTTCTATCCTCCTACCCCTATTGCCTCCAACAACTCCTTCCCTGCGAGCATTTTGATGAGCTACTCGAGGTGGGGGTGCTAGAGGGTTTGCCACTAGTGGTTGTGGCATTGTCATCTGATCTACCCATGTTGCTAATGTAGCAACAATAATGGTAAGATCCTACAATTGTTCCTCTAATGTTCTTCCACCTACAGCACAACGCCCTTGACCTCTTCTAACCTGACTATTGGCCTCATTGCCAACCTACCATTCACACTATCATTTGATATGATTTTGAATTTTTTTTTTGTCACTCAACACCAACTCACAGTATTACTCACACACACTCACAATACAACACTTTCACAGCACCAAGTTCTCCAATTCACTACACGCCTTCACACCACACACACTTACACACCACTTCACAACAACACGTCTCAACAACACACACCTCATGGTATACACACAACCACACACCAACACCTCCACGGTTCACTTCACAATCACACTCACACACACCCATGGTGCAACAAACAACTAATGTTACACACAACTTCAACAACTTCACACAAACACACTCCCACACTTCAATACACAACCATGCCACACACACTCCCAATATCACGGCAACAAAGCAAATGGAAGTAACATACACGTCAACAAAGCAAATGATTCCCATCTTAGTCAAAGTGTATTTAAAGTAATCAATACACAATAACTCCACAAGTAATGATTGAATTCATATTCAAAATACTTCCTAATTCTCCACGGCAAGTCTTCACGACAAGATGATTAATCAAGGATGAAATTTTGAACCACCACTTCCTATTTCGAAATCACAAGAATAACACGGTGCAATTAACTTAAATACCTTCTATTGGAAACCAATTACAATGATTCCTCTAATTCATCCACGACAAGGAACCGTCATTTAATTTCTCATTCAAATTCAACTCACAACACAATTGGAAACACGGTACAATTCAATTAACATTCACTATTCCCACATGAAATCAACAATTAAACAAAAGCATCACATAAACCCTAAATTCTTAAATCAAGATCACCACTTCCATGTGCAATTCCCTTCTTAAAATCACAACACAATTGGAAACACGGTACAATTCAATTAACATTCACTATTCCCACATGAAATCAACAATTAAACAAAAGCATCACATAAACCCTAAATTCTTAAATCAAGATCACCACTTCCATGTGCAATTCCCTTCTTAAAATCCAAGCTTTAATACCAAATTATGATCTGCTCAAGACCCAATTACAAGTAAATAATGCAACTGAGGATTCACTTGAACAATAAGCAATCAAAATGACATGAACCTTAAATTATTATGAACTCTAATTTTGATGTCAAACAAGAGAGAAGAAATTTCAATTCCTTACCAGATGTTATGCACCAGCTAGAATTAGAAATGACTTGGAATTGTTGATGTTACGCACAACAAAATCAAGCCTACTCGCCACAATCCTAGATTAGGATTGATAAGAGCAATTTGTGAAGAGAAAGACCCTTTCACGTGAACAAAAAGGTAGCTGCCAAATATTATCAAAAAGTCCCTTCCAAAACCTACATAACAAGTATTTATACCCTATTATAATTATGGAAAATAACCTAAATAAAATAGCACAAATGGCCGGTCACTTCAAGCTCCAATCACGTCACAATGAGGAAACACAAGAACAATTCTCCTTTGGTTTAATTTGGTTCATTATGGACCATGATCCATTTTTAAACCAATTGTTTTGTGCTTAGTCGTCTTCTTGTAAAACCGACAAAATGTACCTACTAAAATATAAAAACAATTATTATAAAATAAATAAAGAAAAAATGTGAATGTCTAGGTTCCGTTTGGTTCAAGTAGGTTTCCCAATGCTTGATCCAGAGGTTTGATTCCCATCACTATACCATTGTACTTTTCAAAATTTAGGATCTTGAACTTATCGAGGAATTCCTCATCTTCATAAATGGGTAGATTAACTAGATTAGTCCGCTCAAATCCATTGGTTCCCTTAAAAACCCTCATCTTTTCGTGGAACTTTTGAAGTAGCTTCTTTTCCATATCTCACTACTTTTCCTTAAAATCCCTCCTTAAACTTTCACCACCATCATTTCTCGACTCATCCCTAGGGTTTGAGTTAAAAGTATGTTGAGGTTTGATCTGATCTGCTTGGACTACTTTGTTAACATGGATTCGATTGATGGTGTATGTTAGAGTCTACATCTGCTTGGTTAGTTATAGCATAGTCTATTCAAGAGCCATAATTCTCTAATCAAGGTTGCCATTACTAATGTTTTCAGCCATTCTAGCTCTTAAGAGAGTGATAATCGGGCTTCTAAGAAGGCCTACCTACTTGGGAGCTATCTTTGAGGTCTGTAAATCAATGATTTCGTTTTTCCTTTAGCTTGCCTTTTATTATTATTATTTTTATTTTATTTATTATTATTTCACATAAGGACGCATATAAATACATTGCATAGCAGTGATGGAAAAGTATCGTAATAGATCACAACTGAATAGTAATGTGGCACATAATTTGACTCATAAAACTACAATCTCCTATTAATGTTTAAATAAATACATGACGTAAAACTCTATCTGAAAAGAAATTAAACTAGTAAACCTTTTTATTACTATTTGTTTAAAACCTAACTATACTATGTTTTGCCTCCTATACTGGCTTGGTCAAACTACTTATGCTTCTTCCGTCAGTTGCTGGATCCGTTCATCTTTTTCCTTCAACTGGTCTCTTAAGTACTAAATAACCCCTTGGGACTACCTATGCTTCTTCTTCTAATAATCTGTAGCCTTTGTCCATTTTTGGTACAAGACCTCTACCTTTGCTCATATAGTAGCTCTATACCCCTCCTCTTCCATTGTCGGATTCTACAATTTTGGCTCATGCTTGAAGACATCGGGAGACTCATATTGCACTTAACTAGTGTTCTTCATAAAATCACATATGAACTCTCAAGTAGCCTTGTGGACCCCGATCCACCCTTCTAACATACCTAGGTCTGCTATTTTCTTCACCTCCCTATGCTCCCATAATTTCTTAATATTGTTAAGGTAGGTAATCTTGGTTGCTTGTGGTATGTTAGCATCTAGATAGCTGAGAGTTACTCATTTTAATGACCCTATGTAGGTAATGTATTGCAAAGGGCTTAATTGTGTGACAACTTGAGCTGGGAAGTAACCCGTACAGCCTATAATGCCAATTAGAGGTATACTTGGATAGTCTTCACATCCGAGTATAGCTTTAGTGCAATGATTCCACCTGGCCGTCCATGCAATGTCTCCTAACTCGATCATCTTGAGTAGCGTACACCATTGCCACATGGATGTGTCACTAGGCAACTTAATCAGCATAGCGAAGTTATCCACTATGTCTACTTGTGGAGCCAAGGACCCCCTCATCAAATCTGCTCCAAATTCTTTGATGTGATTAACAAACCATACTATTAATAAGGTGGGCCCTCCCTTAAACATGCCATGACTTTTTCACTTCAAGAAATTCAAGGCCCAAATTTATTTTCCCAATATTGCCGGGACGTAGAACTTACCTGCCAGAAATTGAGACTAATTTAGCTACCCTGAAATGGACGTTAGATCGCCTTTGTGGGAAAAGAATGGTTACAAATGCTACTAGTATGAATGCATTGATACAGTTCCTTTGCCAATCATCATATCCTCCCCAAAAAATATCTCGCCTATCGAGATAAGCCGATGAGTATGCATACCAACTACCCAATGTGGAAAATTGGATACACTTATCTTTACATTCAGCTAGTGCTTCAACAATTTCACTTTTCTTGACTCCTAATAGGTGATAGAATATGTTCACGGGCTAGGCTTCCAAGTTTGGGGTCACCATTCCACTTTCCATGGTAGGGGCCTTAAGTAATTAGTTATACTCCTCTATAGTAGGTGCAAATTTTTAAGGCCTAAAATTGAATGATGATGACTCAGAATCCCAAAAATGGGCCATAGCTCATATTAGATCCCACTTAAGTTGCACCTTCATTAGTGACATCTTTGAGCCAATCTTCTGCATAATGTAATCCTGATGTTCTTGACTGAATGTATTAAACTATCTATGCAAGGTTTCTATAGGATAAGTTTACTGGTCCATGTAGATTTCATTGACATATTCTGACCAATTTTCAGTTGATTCTCCATTTTACTACAGATTACAAAAAGAAAACATGAAAAAACAGAAATTTTACAAAACTAAAGAAATACAGGGAAAAGAGATTATAATGGCTATTATTTTGAACATCAACAAAGTTGCAGCTTTACACTTGCAATGCCATATTACTTTTCATTTGTAGAAAAACAAACAAAAAAAACACAAAATAAGTTTAGATAGAGAAATAAGTAAAATGCGCAAGCACGAGAATGAGGTTAAGTTCTAAAGGTCCTCTAGCTCTATAACTAGTGGTTACATCGAAGCTTGGAGTGAAATCGCTTAATCGATGTCAAGTGATGGTATACACCACTACAACCTAATAGGTACACAATAGCGTTCCATCCTAATTTTCTAAATAGCCCAAGTTCGGCCACATCTAGACTTGCATAAAAAAGAAATTTCACAGTGGCCCATTAGGCCTTATTTCCTCTTTCCCCTTTTCCTTTTTTTTTTTTTCTTTTGCATCACTCAAAACCTAGTTAGTACCACTATTTACAAAAATACTTAACAAAGGTATACAATAAAATAAGAAAGATATATACAAGAAATTAAAAGCCTTTTAGGCATATTAGAGAAAATTACTACATGGCTAGCTCACTTTGGAAAAAACATCCTAATGGAGTCGCCATCTTATCGAGTCTAATTTTTTTATCATTTTTCTCAATTTTAATCTATACCAAATCCTACCCATTTGATATAGATTACTTGACTAAATTAAGGAAAATTAATTTTTAAAAGGAGTTACCATCAACATAAGCTGGAAAATAAAGTTAAGATTAATTGGGTGGATTAACCTTAACTAGCTACTAGTTTACGTATTTTCCTAAAAAACATTACAGAAAAATATGAACTAGCGATATTGGATTTAAGGGCTAACCTATTAAAACCTAAATGGTTATCATGTAAAATTTTCAAGAATATTTACTAAAAAGCCTTTATATTTTTACTTTTTATTTATCTACTCATGTGTACTGTAATATTCTATTTATTATTGTTATTTTTATTTTTTTATACTTTTTATAAGACTTTAAATTTACGTTAAAAAAACCTAAAGTCTAGAGTTTGTTACACTAATTTTTCTAAAGTTTTTATTATTTTATTGTTAATAATCTAAAGTCTTTATTCATCTAATTTTTCTAAAGTCTTCATTTTATTTATTTTTTAAGTTTTTATTTTATTTAAAATTTAAAAAAAAGTTCTTATTTTATTTTTAAAAAATTGAAATTTTTTATTTATTAAATTTTTATTTTTTATTTTTCTTTAATTATTTCATTTAATTTTTCCAAACCTAAAGCTTTTAATTTATTATGGTTATTTTTCCTAACTTAAAGTTTTTATTTTATTATGGTTGCCCTAAAGGTACCTATGTACCTACTAGTCAAGATCAAACCATTCGTAGTTTGCTTTTTTTTTTATTAAAATTTTAGTTCGTTGATTAATTTTATTTGGTAAAAAGCATCAGGTTTACATTATTTAATCATATTAATCTTTAATTAAGAAAATACCTAGATAGGCTAAATTATTGAATGATTATTTTTGAAAAATCTAAAATAACCTAAGTTTAGGAAAAAAAACCTCCTATTAAATTTTTACTTTAGAAAAAAAAAAACTCTAAGTGATGAAATCCTAAAATGCTAAATTTTAAGATAAAGTATTTTTTATTATTTATTTATTTTTATGTAAAAACATTATACTAAAATTCTATCTAATACTAAAAACTTTATTTATTTATTTATTTTGATTCTTCTGAATTTTTTTATTTTCTATTGTTATTATTTTTTTATTATTTATATATATATATATTAGTCCTAGCTTATACTAAAAAATTATTTACTTTATTTTATGATATTTTTTATAATACCTTGGCTTATACTAAAGATTTTGGTTACACATTTAAAAAAAAAAATCTAAAATATTTATGCTTTTATTTTATTTTTTACTTTAAAATTCCTTAGATTTTTTTTTTTTTTTTACCAGTAGGTGATGGTATACACCATGACCACTCGATCGGTACTTTATTATTATTATTATTATTAACTATAGATAAGTCTAAAAAGAATCTAATAATAAAAATATAAAAAAGAAATAAAAAAATAAAAAAAAAACACCTAATGGATTACTAGATAACACGTAGGTCAGGTTGTAGGTTTAGATCGAGTCACAAGTTAGAGCTCTTCATCAGCGATGATTCGGTGGTCGTTAAGGGCAACTAAGGGGTGTTTTCCAAGGTTTTGGGGGGTAGGGAATCGATTAGTGGTGTTTTTTTTCACTAAAAAGTAACTTAAGGTGGTGTTTCAAAGATGGCCTATGGTGATGGCGATAGTGGTTTTTCGATCCGAGCTTCTAGCAAGTCCTTACCTAGTGAGACTACTTTTTCCTTGCTCCTTACAACCTAAGGGAACTATTGGAACCTAAACCAAAGATCAAGGTTAAGTATAGGTGGTGAAATCCTAGAGAGAAGTTTAAGCTAACAGTGGTTTTTTCTTTCTAGAGAGAGAAAATGAATATGTGAGCTTATGAGTACATTTTTTGAGTGATTTTTCCAGTCTCTTGATGTTTAGTACCTTAGCCTACTTATATGCATCCATGGATGAGCTAAGGATAGCTTGTATAAGCATGAATCAGTTCACACACAACCTCCCCTTGTGATGAAGATCAAATTAAGAGGATTGTTCTAAAGAGTGTTGATCCACTTCAAGTGCCAGTTGGACCATTGACACAAGCTAAAGCTAAGAGACTTAAAGAAGCACTTAATGGATTAGTTAAAGTAGTACAAGAAGAGGAGAATCACGCATGTTTGAGTTAAGGGGAATTGAGGATTGTGAACCTACTTAAATTGTGGAGCACAAAGGTGGAAGTCGAGGAAGAGATCTAAGGCCGACAGCTTCAAAACCACTTAATGCCATCGGCCTTGGCGGTGTAAGCCGTTGGCCTAAATGGCCAGTGTGGACAAGTAAGCTGTCAACCTAAGTGAATGGCATATATCCAAATGGAGGCCAGTTTGAGGATTTAAAAGCCACCAACTTTACATGGAATTATAGGCCAGCTTTGTAATATTGTAGGTCGTTGGTGTTTAATGTTTGTCCTTTATTTGAATTAGGTTTTTTAATGTCGTTTTGTTTACTTATTCTTATGGGACTATAAATTGTCGTCATAAACTCATTATAACACAATTAAGAATTAAGAAAGTTTATTCACCTTTTGAAAGAGAATTTCTCTTTGGTTCTTGAAAGAACTATTGAACTTATCGGATTTTGGATCCGTGGTGTTCACTCAAAACTTATCAATCGACGATTCCATAATTGATTGTGGTGTTAACACTTATACCAAGGTTTTTGTCTCGTTTATAGACACTGGGTCACAATTTTCATCGTTCTTAATAGATCCATAGGTTGTGGGGATTATCAAATCTAGGTTGTTAGGTTTCATCCCAAGTTAGTGAGGTTTGCATCAGTTTGATATCAGAGCACAATCGGGTTTGTCATGATTGCCTAACTTGTTATTTTGATTACTTGTTCTTAGATCTAGGGTTTGAACAAAAACAAAATAGTTCTTTTGAATTTGGTCTGCATTTAGATTTTTTCTTCGATTGTTGTTAGAGTTTAAAAGGAATCGTACACACTTCCTTTCTCAAGAATCAAAAAAAAAAAAAAAAGAACAAAAAGAAAGAGAAGAAAAAGAAAAAGAAAATTCATATAAAAAAAAAGAAGAAAAAGAAAAGGGAAATTATTTTCAATTGGGTTGTGTTAATTTAGAATTGGAGATTGGGTGGAGGTTGTTGTTACAATTTGTGATTTAGAGTTTATTTTGGTGATCCTCAATAGAATTCTTAACATTATGTGAATCTTGTTAAATCGTGTTACGAAACTGCTGTTGAGAAAGTTAGGTAGATTTCTACATGAACAAATTCGATTGGATTGTTAGTTCAAAAAGAACCGAAAAGAGGAATTTTTAGTGGGTAAGGATTGATGAGAACAGTAGAGCGATTTGAGTGAAACACATGAGCAAGTGAACTTGCGAGATTTTATTTTATTACTCCTAACATTTTCTGATACGATTCCAAGAGCTAAGATACGAGCGCCAAAGAAAACAAAGTTAATCCGAGCTCTAGGTGGCAGTACAGGGTCCAAAAAAGGAGGACATAAGCATCGGGAGGACCCAAGGCGAAGTTCGGCCAGCTTAAGGCGGCCTTGAATAAAGGCCGGCCAAGTTAACTTCAAGGCCGCCGGCTTTGGAGTTGGACTAAAAGTAGGCTGCCGGCCTTGGTGCCGGCCTACATGAAGGTCGCCGGCCTTTGCTGCCGGCCTATGTATTTAAGCCGTCGGCCTTTGGCCGGCCTTGAGTGGCTTCGCACAATTTGTTTTAGACATGATATAAATAGTGTCTTTAGGGTTTTTTAGGAGGAGAGATGATATTTTGGTTGTAAGCAAACACTTTGAGCATGTGTGTGAATCCTCTTTTGGGATTCTTGAATATTGAGAATTGATTTTCACTTTATTCGTATTATTCTTATCAAATTCTTAGTTCCTATAGAATTTGTGGCGAGCATCGTTATTGAATTCTTAGAATTCCTTAACCTTAAGTGATTGATTTATAGAACGTGGTCTCTATCGTTCTATGATTTGATTGCGAATTAGTTTAATTTTATCAATCTTGGCATCTCTAGATTGGTAATTTTATCAATATCCTTTGATTTTATTCGTTAGTACCAAAATACAGAAACCCTAAAATTTGTAACATTTGATTGTTATTGATGATTTGATTTGTGTGAAAAGGATTCCATTCCGATTTCGTATCATTTGGTATCAGAGCAAAGGTTGGATTCGTAAGGATTCAGAGCAAAGGATTCGATCAGAACGTGGGTTAAATCGGTAAGGCTGTTGAATCTCAACTCAATTGTAGTTTTAATTCAATACTGTTGTTGGTTGGGAAATTTGGGAATTTATTTTGATAAGTATTGCTGTGAATTTGATTGTTGGGCGTTGAATTAGTGATTGGGCTGTTGTTGAGAATTGGGGTTTTGTGAATATCTTTGCTGAATTCAATTGTTGGGTGTTGAATTGCTGTGAATTGGTGTTTGGGGCTGTTGTTGAGAATTGTGTTCTTGTGAATATCTTTGCTGAAATTTTGATTGGTAGAGATGTCGTCACATGGAAGTGTTCATAACAACAATAATGGGAATGATGCTGATAATGGGGGTGAGGTTGTGACTAGGGCTGAGTTCAATAAAATCCAAGAAAATATTAGATTGATTATGGAGAGATTGAAGGTTAAGGATAAAAGAAGCCATAGTGGTGCAGGAATTAGGAGGAGACATTCTAGTGGTGAATCTGATGCTGGTAGTGAAAGGAGTAGGAGAGGAAACAATGATGACATGCGTAAGGGGATTGAAAACATTAAACTGAAAATTCCACCTTTCACTAGTAGTAGTAAACCGGAGGAATTTCTAGACTGGGTGCCATGGGTTGAGAAGGTGTTTGACTGTTATGAGTGGGATGAGCACATGAAGGTGAAAATGGCGTCTCTAACATTCTCTGAATATGCTAGTCTATGGTGGGATAAATTACAAACTGAGAGACGTAGGGCTGATGAGGAGAAAGTGTGTTCATGGGCTTTGATGAAAAGGTTGATGAGACACAGATTTGTGCCAGACTACTATAAACAAAAGATGCTAATGGAGTTGCAATCCTTGAGGCAGGGTAAGAAGAGCATAGAAGAGTATGTGAAGGAGTTTGAGACACTAATGGTAAGATGTGATATTAGGGAATCATCAGATGAATCCATAGCTCGTTTCATCAATGGGTTGAAGATGGACATTGCCAATGCAGTAGAACTCCAGCATTATCAGACTCTTGAGGATGTGATTAAATTAGCCAATCGGGTTGAGCGACATCAGTGCAGGCGGGATCAGAAATCATATCACCACCGTAAGTCAGATGATGGTGAGAGGGAGAAGGAAAGGAAGGAAAAGGGAAAGGCAGTTGCTAGTGAGGCTGTTGACCAAACACAACAGAAGAAGAGCAGGGATATCAAATTTTTTAAGTGTTTAAGACTTGGCCATATTGCTTCTCAATGTCCTAATAAAAGGGTTATGGTCATAAAGGGGATAAAGTTGAGAGTGAGGAAGAAGAACAGAAGAGTACTGAGGTAGAAGAGGAAGATGAAGACATTATAGCGAATCCAGTATAGGGAGACTTGATAATGGTTAAGCAGGATGAAGCTGTTCATAATCAGAGAACCAATTTATTTCATATCCAAGGCATGGTGTAGGGGAAGACTTGTTTGATTGTGGTTGACACAAGCAGTTGCACTAATGTTGCTTTAGCAAGCTGGGTTACTAAGTTGGGTTTACAGGTGGAGCAGCATCCAAGACCTTATGCACTTCATTGGTTGAGTCCACAGGGAGCTATTCATGTACACAAACAGGTTCGTGTTCCATTACTTATTGGTGATTATACTGACAAAATTGTTTATCATGTAGCTCCCATGGAAGCTACACATTCGATCCTTAGAAGACCTTGGCAGTATGACCTCAAAGCCAAGTATGATGGATACACCAATGAGTATACCATTCAGCAATAGGACAAGGCATACAAGCTTCTTCCTATGAGTTCAATTTAAGTACAACAAACAAGGCTGATTTACCTTAAGAAGCCCAAGGGAAAGAGGAGTCTATTTATGTGGTCTAGTAGGATGGACGATACAGATTCGAGGTCGAATCTTTTTCAACATGGAGGGAATGATACGATTCCAAGAGCTAAGATATGAGCGCCAAAGAAAACAAAGTTAATCCGAGCTCTAGGTGGCAGTACGGGGTCCAAAAAAGGAGGACATAGGCATCGGGAGGACCCAAGGTGAAGTTCGGCCAACCTTAAGCTAGCCTTGAATAAAGGCCGGCCGAGTTAACTTCAAGGCCGCCGACCTTGGAGCCGGCCTAAAAGTAGGTCGCTGGCCTTGGTGCCGGCCTACATGAAGGCTACCGGCCTTTAGCCAGCCTTGAGTGGCTTTGCACAATTTGTTTTAAACATGATATAAATCGTGTCTTTAGGGTTTTTTAGGAGGAGAGATGATATTTTGGTTGTAAGCAAACACTTTGAGCGTGTGTGTGAATCCTCTTTTGGGATTCTTGAATAATGAGAATTGATTTTCACTTTATTCGTATTTTTCTTATCAAATTCTTGGTTCCTATAGAATTTGTGGCAAGCATCGTTATTGAATTCTTAGAATTCTTTAACCCTAAGTGATTGATTTATAGAACGTGGTCTCTATCGCTCTATGATTTGATTGCGAATTAGTTTAATTTTATCAATCTGGGCATCTATAGATTGGTAATTTTATCCATATCCTTTGATTTTATTCGTTAGTATCAAAATACAGAAAACCCTAAAATTTGTAACATTTGATTGTTACTGACAATTTGATTTGTGTGAAAAGGATTCCATTCCGATTTCATATCATTTTCTTATGCAGCATTATGTCGAACATAAATTCTCTTGAAAGTGTAATGGGGGGAATTGATATGAAATTGATCATGGAAACTCTAATGAATGAGATGAGAAGAATGTTTAGAGTGGAGATGCATCAATTTCATGAGCAGATGGAGTAGTACTTTAAGTAGTCATGGATTGCTTCTACAAGGCATAGGAGGGATAAAATGTTAAGAAGGGTAGTGCGCATGGAGGAAGATGAATGGGCAAAGGAAGGATCTGTAGCTGAATCTAATTAGGATTCATTTATGGGTTATAGGAGGAATGCAGGGAGAACTAGAGGAGTTAGGAATGAGGAAGATAACAACCTAAGGAACATTAAGATGAAAATCCCTTCCTTCCAAGGGAAGAATGACCCTAAGGTATATCTAAAGTGGGAGAAGGCGGAGTTGATTTTTGAATGCCACAATTATTCTGAAGCCAAAAAGGTTAAACTTGCTACCATTAAATTTTCTGATTATGCAATTGTATGGTGGGATTAACTTTTATTGAATAGGAGGAGGAATAGGGAACCACCAATAGGGACATGGGAGGAGATGAAGAGGATCGTGAGGAAATGGTTTTTGCCTACATACATACTATAGGGAATTGTACAACAAATTACAAACCCTGAAGCAAGGCAATAGTAGTGTAGAGGAGTATCATAAAGAGATGGAGGTTATCATGATTAGGGCTAACATTGAGGAGGATTGAGAAGCGACTATGACTAGGTTCTTAGTTGGCTTGAATAGGGAGATTCAAAATGTGGTGGAGTTGTAGCATTATGTGGAATTGGAGAATATGGTCCATATAGCTATTAAAGTTAAGAAGCAACTCAAGTAGAAGGGTATTGGTACTACATGTGCTACATTCAGTTCATCCACTTGGAAAACAACTCCTTACAAGACGGAGGTGAAGTAGTTTAAGCCAATTCCCGAAAAGAAACTGTAGTCTGTTCACACTGGCAATCAAGATAAATCCGATCCTTCTACTTCTATAAATTTTGATATTTAATGCTTTAAATGTCAAAGTGGAGGTCATATAGCTAGTCAATATCCCAATAGACAAGTTATGGTGATGAGGGATGATAGGGAGATTGAGACTGATAGTGAATTTGACTATGATTCTATGCCACCATTGGAGGATGATGTTGATGGTGAGGAGTATGCTGTTCAGGGGGAGTTACTAGTACCTAGGAGAGCTTTGAATGTGTAAGTTAGAGAAGAGGAAGAGGTGCAGAGGGAGAATATTTTTCATACTAGATGCCTAGTTCAAAACAAAGTATGTAGTGTAGTTATAGATGGTGGGAGTTGTACTAATGTGGCAAGTGCAACTATGGTTAAGAAATTAGGACTTTCCACTAGTAAACATCCTCGACCTTACAAATTATAGTGGTTGAATGATAATGAGGAAGTGAGGGTGAACAAGCAGGTGCTAGTTACTTGTGCATTAGAAGATATGAAGATTATGTTTTATATGATGTAGTTCTTATGCAAGCTACTCACTTGTTGCTTAGGCAACCATGGCAGTTTGATAGGAGGGTTAAGCATGATGGCTTTACCAATAAGTATTCTTTTAAGAACAATCAAAGGCTAGTTACTCTTATGCCTTTGACCCTTAAGCAAGTTTATGAGGACCAAGTGAAATTGCAAAAAGAAAGTGGTCAAAAGAAAGTGTGATAAAAAGAATTTGAGTGAGATAATAAAAGGAAAAGAGAGAGAAGACGAGACTTGTGAGAAAATAAAGAGAAAAGTTGAGAGAAAAGAAAATTTTTATGTGAGGGCAAGTGAGGTTAATAGAGCTATGATTTTGCAATAGCCAATGATTATACTTATATACAAAGAGGCTCTTCTTAATGCTAACTAGCTTGACACTTCATTGCTAAGTGTTGTTGTTTCTCTTTTGCAAGGCTATGAAGACGTCTTTCTAGAGGAGATCCCAAAGGGTTTACCACCCATCAGAGGGATTAAGCATTAAATCGATTTTGTACCTAGTGCGACTATTCTAAACCAATCAACTTATATGAGTAATCTTTAGAGACCAAAGAACTCCAAAAGTAGATTGATTGATGAAAATCACATTAGAAGGATTGGTCTAAGGATGATCAAGGACAAGATAAGGAGTTGGGAGTAAAGAGCACGAGCCTATTCGTAGTGCAGATCACGAATGCAAAAGTTGAGAAAGGAATCAAAAGCAAACAACTTCAAGACTACTGAAGACCGCAGGCCTAAATGGACGACTTTAGGAGAAGGTCGCCGACTTAAAGTGGTCGATGTAAATGACAAGATAGACCGACTTTGTAATCGTTAGCCTAAGTGGCCGACTTACTAACAATTTAGGCCGGTTGGATTCTAAATTCTAAGCCATTAGCTTAGGTGTCAACTTAAGAATAAATGTAGGCCGGCTTTAGTCAAATTTAGGCCGTTGGCATATAATGTTTTCCTTAGTCACAATTAGGGTTTTTTATAACATTTTATGTATTCTTTTATTGTGAAACTATAAATAGTCATCATACATTCATTTGTAAGGATCTTTTGGCAAAGTTCATTCATAAAATTGAAAGTAATTTCTCTTTGATTCTTGAAAGAACTAATTGAACTTATCAGATTGTGAATCTGTGGTGTTCATAAAAAACTTATCAAGTGATCATTCCATAATCGATTATGGCATTATCACATATACTAAGTTTCTTATCTCATTTATAGACAAAGGGTCGCAATATCCATCACTCTTGATAGATGCATAGGTTGTGAGATTAGCAAATTGAGTGTTAGGTTTTATCACAAGTTAGTGGGGTTCGCATCATTTGGTATTAGAGCAATCAGGTTTGTCAGGATCGCCTATCTTGTTATTTCAATTACCTGTTCTTAGATTTAGGGTTTGGATAAAAAAAAATCGTTCTTTGAATTTTGAATTGTTTCAAGTAGATTTGAATTTGATTGTTGTTAGTATTGAAAGGAATCGTACACACTTCCTTTCTTAAGAGTAAAAAAAAAAAAAAAGAGGAAATTCGTATAAAAAAAAAAAGAAGCAAAAGCAAGAAAAAGGAATTCATATATAAAAAAAAGGAAGTCTTCTCACAAACAAAAAAAAAAAATTGCGATTGATAATTTGTGTTGATCCTTATTGCAATTCTTAGCATTCTGTGAATCTTATCAAGTCATGTAACGAAACTTGTCAAGTCGTGTTACGAAACTACTATTAGGAAAGTTAGGTAGATTTCTATAGGAACAAATCCAATTGGATTGTTAGTTCTAAAAGAACCGAAAAGAGAAATTTTTTAGTGGGTAAGGATTGATGAAAACAGTAAAGCGATTTAAGTGAAACACATAAGTAAGTGAATTTGAGAGATTTCATTTTATTACTCCTAACATTGTCTTGTGCAGCAATATGTCTCATAGAAAGTCTTCTAAAAATGTTGATGGGGAGGAGTTTGTTGTTGGTAGCCAAGAGAGTTTAGAATGTACAGGTTAGAGAAAAGGAAGAGGTGCAATGGGAGAATATTTTTCATACTAGATGCCTAGTTTAGAACAAGGTGTGTAGTGTGATTATAGATGATGGGAGTTGTACTAATGTGGCAAGTGCAGCTATGGTTGAGTAATTAGGACTTTCCACTAGTGAATATCCTCGACCTTACAAATTGTAGTGCATCTATAATCTATTGTGCCATTAACACTTATACCAAGGTCTTGTCTCATCTATAGACAACAGATCGCGATTTTCTTCATTCTTGATAGATTCATAGGTTATGGGGATTATCAAATCTAGGTTGTTGGGCTTTGCATCACCTTGATCTAGTTATATCCGAATTTTTGTTTGAATTCGTGTTTATTTAGTGAAGTTTATCTAGTTTTTTGTTTTCTTTTGCTAAATTTCACTTGATCCATGTTAAAACATAGGCATGGGATGTTCATATTCAAGCTTGTCTTCATCTTGCGTTCGTCAGCTGAAGGTTGAAGACGATCACTTGCTGAGCACATGATTGAATCTAGCCAATCAAAGGCTGCCACAAAGAAAAGAAAACTCTGCACGAAGTACCATTTGGAGGAGTCAAACCCACAACCTACATGCCACACATTCCACATAGGCAGGGACACAAACCAGCTACGTTGGCCATTTTCTTAGTTTATTATTACAATTAATTATATATATATATATATATATATATATCTAAGCTAATGGTCCTAATTAATTTTTATTGATTTTAAGGTTCCCGAACTTAATTTAGAGTTTCATATTTCCTTATTTTTATTGAAAATGTTCACATTTTTTATTAATTTTGGTTATTTCATTACTTTTTTTCTTGAAAGTTTTTTCATTTACTTTGACTTTATTCATTTTTTTCTTTTTCTTTTCTCTTCTTCTTTTTTTATTATATACATTTTGTTTTTGTAAACCAAGCTTTGTTATTATTATTTATTATTTATTATTTATTATTTATTTATTTATTTAAAAAATGTAGACAAAGGCAAAAATAAGGTGTCTGTAATTAGATAAAAAGGAAAAAAAAATAAAAATGAAAGGAAAAAAGAAGTGATTTATATAGTGAAAATGATGATATTGTCAATATATAAATTTTATATAAGGAAAAGAAATAAAATCAATAAAAGCAAAATTAATTCTCATTGTTCAAGTGAGTAAAAGGGGGCACATTCAACTATATTACTCTATAATGCTCAAGAGCAATGAGGAGGAGAAGAAGGAAAGAGTAAAATTGCTATGATGGCTACTTTAAGTTAAGATGGCTCTAAAAACTATTCCATTATTGGCGTGTGCTTCAAGACAGTTAGAGATGAACAAGCTTAAATAAATGATATTGACAATGATGATAAATTGTCAAGCGCTGAATTTTTCAATATTTGTAAATAATAGTAAGCTAAGAAGGTCACGCTGGAAACAATATTATTGGAAGTTAATTAAACACTTAAAAAGGAAGAATTTAATTACATGAACAAAAAAGTATGATAGGCATGAAAAAGGAATTTGGTAATATAAAAGTGGAACTAGAAGCATGTAAGAATAAAAATAATTGAGGAAATAAGTGGATGGGTTCACTAGAATTGTACCTAGCTACATATTGTAAATGGCTATTTCTGGTAAAATATTATAACAAGGATAATTGAATTTCACATTCAAAACTATCGAAGCTGTGATACACTTCTTAAACTTCCAAAACATCATAGAAAAAGCACATTTAAAGCCTTATCCATTGAAGCTTTCGAACAAATTGTTAAAATTGTCTTAACTAAAGACGTTGGGGCCATTACAGCGTTTCCAACATAGACATATTATTGAGTTATTCACTTGATTGTTTAAGCGCCACTCTTTTACTTACATCAAGATTCTTTGATTTATAAGGTTACATTCACTTGCAAATTTAATGGTCCACGTGTTACCCACAACATTATCATACGATACATTAAATTATTATAAATTTTTTTCGTATGAAATTAATGATGAAGTATAAGGAGTTGGGAGAATCCGCACGAACAAATTGATTACAACGAAAAGAGTTCACTTCATCACTTTAGAGCCTCGAAATTATCATTCTTAGGTTGCAAGGACAATTCTATGGAGAGGGTTATATAGTGTCGGATATGTAAAGTTGAAGGACAGGAACACGCAAGGACACCCTATCGAGAGGTTTATGGCATTGTCCCATATGCCATTGTCTAAGAAACCCATTTCTAATCAAAGCCATATCTGATTAAAATAGCACATAGGAAATTCACTCTATCTTATTATACGCTTTGCTTATATGCAATTTAATTATACGGTGAGCTTTATTTCCAGAGTGTTTACATTTTAGAAAATGGAACACTTCTGCAGCAATAGTAATATTATCTTCGATCATGCTACTTGAAAAAGTATAGGTACTTCAAAATTCATATATTAAATTCAGGAGATATTTGAGCCTGTCGAAAGGATTCTGCAATCAGCCTTATAAGAAAAAGGCTCACGAAACCGACATGCCCCAACTCTTGATGGATCTTCGAAATCTCACATGGAAAAAGAATAAAATAAAATAAGTCCTATGATTCATTAGAACCTAATTTAGTTGTATTAATCGAAAGAGGCCTCGAGAAAGAAACATTGTTTAAGAAGAAAGTAAGCTTAGAGGAACTATTATAAATCCTATTTCCATGTATTTTCACATCATACTAGCTCAATGAGAACTAGAAGTCCGCTTAGCACCACATGCTATATCCATGTATCTATTAATTTAATTCATCATATTCATATCATTTGATGGTATGATATGGTATGTAGTTGTGCCAAAAGAACAAAATGTTGAATTGATGAGTAATAGATGTCTTGAATCAGTCGTACATTGGTTCAAAACACTATAGCTTATCCTTCTTTCTTTCCCTAGGCATATGAGATATAGCATCTAGAATATAGCTTTACAAATGGGTCAAAATTTATGAACCAATCCATTTCCCTCATTTTTTGTTGAATTTTTGAATCCAACCAAAAAGTAGATCAAATAAACCTAGCTCTTTTAACCAATAAGTTAGAGCGAGTCAACCCGTAATGAGCCAAGTTAGCCCATCAACCTAAGGATATTTTAAGAAAAAGACTAGCATTTGGCCTTCAATCACAATCGGGTGCTTGCCATTTTAGAGTTAAGATTTCAATATTTTCCATTATGCACTTTTCCTCTAATGCAACTATGGCTTCAAGCATAAAGATATGTGACTGCCTTATGTTCAATCTTTTAATCTAAATCATAAGCAAGCTTAAATCAATACTCTATATAACATAATGTTTTGTTCATAACAGCTCATATGCTCATCATCAATCATTATGGCTCAGCTATTTCAATTTGGATGAATGGGGATTTTTTTGCCATTATAAATCGGTATGTGCTATAAAAGAAATTAAATACATAACACAAATATTATTATTTACTACCAAGTTATGTGTAGAGCAACAAAGATTTCAAAAAATCGTTTTGAGAGAGGGCACCTATAAATAGAAAAGTGCACATTAGCTATATAGATGAGTTAAAATACATTTTAGTAGGTTAGCCTATATAACCCACTAAAATGTAGATGAGTTAAATAAGCTAAGTTAGTCTATTCAACCCACCAAAATGTATAAATAAGTCAAATGGGTTGGGTTGGTAAGATAACCTGTTTTATTGAATAGGTTGTATGGGTTAGGTTAGACCCAACAATTTTTAACCTATTTAATAATCACACCGTAATAAGTTAGCCCATTTAAGCTGAGGACAAAGCAAGCCAAGTCACGCTAGGCTAGCCTATGTACTTGGTGATAAAGCTTTCATATATCTAAATGGAAACAAATATCTTGTAGAAGATCTTATTAATAAATTTAGAACTCTAAATGACATCTTCAATTTTAAATTTTTATTCAATGGAGAAAACTAACAATTTTGGGTAGTGAGAACAAAGACCTACCTAGAGACTTTAAATCTCTAAGAAGCCACAAAAGGGGAATATGGAGTTCCTTCATTTCCAAATGATCCTAACATAGCTTAGATCAAAAAACACAAGGAAAGAAAAACCAAAAAGTCAAAATGAAAAGTATGCCTATTTGCTGCTATTTCAACAACCATTTTCATGAGAATCATGTCTCTTAAAACACCAAAAGAAGTTTAGGATTATTTAAAAGAGAAGAAAGGATACAAGGCATACAAATGCTAAATTTATTAAGGTAATTGGAGTTGCAAAAGATGAAAGACCCTAGGTCAATAAAAGAGTACTCAAATTGCTCACTTGGCATTGCTAAAAAGGTAAGTTTACTAGGCAATGATTTTTCTATTCTAGAATTGTAGACAAATTTCTTATAACAATGTCTACAAGATATAAACAACCATAACCACCTTAGAGAACACAAAGGATCTATGTAAAAAGACCTTAGCAAAGATGTCAAATGCTTTGTAATCCCAAAAGCAACAAAGGCTTATGAGGCAAGATTGTTTTATTAAAGGATCCTTACCAACCAAGCATCAAGAAGTTCAAAATAACAAGAAGAAAAACTTTAAAAAGAAAAAAAAAAGAAAGAAAAAAGGTATCAAGTTGTGAGAACACTACAAAGAATTAAATTTAAAGTGATGGTAGAAACTTAAAGAAAAACTATGCAACTAGTCAACATTGCAATAAAAAAGGTCATCCACCACTCAAATGTTAGAGCAAGCCAAATGTGGTATAGTAAGTGCAATCAACTTAGACATGAAGTGGCAATTTGCAAAATCAAATTTCAAAAGGACAATATAGATGCTTAAGTGAACACGTAAGATGAAGAATGTCAAATGTTTGTGCTATGCAACTAGGACCTCTTTAGAATGTTAGCTCATTGACAATGGTTAAATAAACTACATGACTTATGACACAACTCTCTTCAAGGATTCAAAGCCCACTAGAATCATGAAGGTCAAAATAAGGAATAATGACTATATTCATGCAAAAGGAAAAGGAACCATTGAAATTACCACAAGATCCAAGTACAAAGACAATTTCATGTCCTTTTTATACCTAATATTGATTAAAATTTGCTTGGTGTAGGTCAAGTGATAGTAAAATGATTTAAAGTATCCTTTAAAATAAACATAGGGTTATCTATGATACTATTGGTTAGGAGGTTTAAGGGTTAAAATGAGGTAAAGCTTCTCATTAAATCTAATAAAGGAGGAGCAACTGCTTATTATAATGAAGTCAGTACCACTGAAATCTAGCATAAAAGACTTAGCCATTGCCATCTTCAAAGAATATTGATGATAAAGAGGGACATGACAAGATGTTTAATAACCGATTCTTGTTGATCATTTGCTAAATTGCAATGCCGGTTAAGTCAATTTAGTAAACAAAACAGGATGTCATTTCTTAAATCGACTTAGAGAGCCACCAAAAAACTGCAACTAATTTGCACATGTGTGATAGGCTCTCGATGAATGCCATCATTACAAGATAGCCTATACTATAGTCTTTTATTGATGCAAAAAAAGGCTAGAGCATTTTGAAGTTTAAGAAATATGGTCAAAAATCAAAGTGGCTACTAGATTCAATTGCTAAGGTCTAACAATAATAAGGAGCATACCTTAGCAAAATTTAGTTCAATCTACAAGTAAGCTAACATTGAAGATCAGTTGACAACTTCCCATGATGCAATGGAAAAATAAATTGGACTAAACTTAAATACTAAAAACAACTAATAATTAAACTTAGTTAAGAGAATAGCTAACTTAATATTCATATCCCTCAAAATTTGGAATTGAGAAATGTAGGAAGATCCCCATCCATGTATGATTAGAACGAAACATAAGAGTTTAATATGGAAATTACAAGTAAGGATTTACTCTCATAAAATTGAAATGATTAGGCAAAATGTAGTCTAGATATAGAAAAGAGGGATAGTGAGAAATTAAGCATAGTATATGGATATATAATCACAATAATATTAAGTCTTTCATGATGTATAAATGTGTATCAAAAATTTCCCTTAACCTTCTATGGAAGGCAACACCAAAACCATAAGATGGAAAGGAACAATAACACCAAAATTGATTGATGATTAGCTATGACACCTCCAAGTTAACCAAAACATTTGCTGCCCGTTTACTTCGCTGAATACAATAAGGCTATAATGAAATAGCTATTACAGCAAATTAGCAAGATCCTGTTTACTTGGATGTAATGTAATTAAGATTACATTGTTTACTTAGGAATAAGTATTGAATAATAAATAGTTTAACGAAGGAATCCTTAAATGCCTATACATAATATTAAAGCCTGAAATTGGATTATGTCTCCAAAATAATGTAATCCTCAGTTGACTACAGTGAGGAACTATTTAGATGTCTCTGAGATTCGTGTTACTATCAATTTTTTGCTATTGCAAGTGACATTAGAATAAACCTATCCAAGTCAAATGTTTTCAAGAATACAAAATACTTGTTAGTTGTTCAAAGCATTGTTAAGTACAATAGCATACGAGGTATGTCATACATAAGTCACATTTTCATAAGTCACATACATAAGTTACATGTTAATAATTATGGAAATGAAATTCCCTTGTCCTATTAAAAAAAAAAAAACAAATATCAACAACCAAGAACAACATGCCATTTTTAGTTTTCCTCTAAACCATTTTGACATACGTTGTACGACATGATGGATCAAGCTTATAGAGGATGTTGACATTCTCTAGCATCCATGGGAGCTTAATTAACGCTTGATATAATTCTCTCTCAGATAGACCCTCAATTGTGGATAAAAAGGTTGTCAGTTCAGTTCCATCAACTCTAGGCCGATCTATTGTCAACTTATTGACACATGTTTGTATTGTATCCCTCAATTGTTGCATCCCAGCCATAGAGCGATCCATTATCGTAGATAATTCCACCCTAGGCGTAGTTGCTGTTTGACTTCACCTCCTCTTTGAACTTGGATGAGTTGCACTTTAGTGGATGGAGTCCGTATCAACATCATCTCCTAGGGCTATGATATCATTCGAGTTCTGAATTAGGGGATCCTCTTTGTCTAACTCCTCAATGATGTCTTTAGCAGTTTCTGTATCCTAACCTATTGCACGATCTTTGGCATAAATCACTTACAACTCATTCAAGTGTGGAAAACTCCTTGTCATGAAGGGACTAGCATCTTTATGACTCTATAAGATTGACACAATGAAAATATAACATCAATCCACACCGACTTCTCTGCTACTACCATCTTCCTTGAATCATCCCATCCAAACCCACTCATGCCCTTTCCATATACCATATCATACACTATGCTCCTATCCTTTTTCAATGCTCGAATACACGACTCAATGTAGGGTCTTTCCTTCAATGTACAGTTCGGTATCCTTTGCATGAGCATTCACTCCAACTCATTTAGATAACCACTCTTGAAACCGGTGTCAACATTATGTGTCACTCTATGGTGTAACTCAACCATGCATGTCACTAATGCATCATCTTCAACACTATCCACTTCCACTTGCTTTAGTTCATTTGCTTGGGATCAACATCTATAGATTGTACCTCCTCCATGTGTAATGACAAAAATAAATAGCACCTTCAAGCGTGGAAACAAACAACTATGGAATGCAATGTTAGAAAAGATCACATCATGACAATAAAGATTTAATGTAGCATGAAAAATTAAGGCGTACACCATCACCAGTGAAAATGGCATAGCAAGTATAGGCAAATGCACATAAAAATATAATCCTAATATCAATTTTGCAAGTTGTGTTACATTAATGATCTACGCAAATCATTGTTAACTACATCTACATGCATTATAGTCATTGAACATCTCGTTTACCAAACTTTGTCTCCAATCCGACCATATGTCATTGTTCCCAAGTGTAAGAATCATATTGTCCTCATCATCTACTAAATAATCCTCAGTGCCCTCCATTAAATTGTCTGGCGAATTAAAATTCATCTCCATCCTAATGAAGTTATGGAGCAAACAACATGCTAAAATAATTCGATTATGCACTCGCACATGATAAAAATATGGGCTCTTAAGAATGGCCCATCGCATCTTCAGCATGCTAAAATACCTCTCAATCATGTTTCTGGCCGAAGCATAGTGCATGTTGAAAAACTCTTCTACAGTTCTTGGTTTATGCCCTTAATGTCACTCATGTAGATGATACCATTGTCCCCTAAATGGAGCACGAAATCCCTCGCAGTTAGGATAGCCTCCATCAATGAGGTAATGGCAACCTACATAAACATACATTATCAATTAGCAAATATAATTATTGTTGCAAAATAGAAGTATTAAAAAATGAACCAATAAACAATCATACCATGTGGAACTTTTAGGCTATTCCTCCTAATGAGTGCATCTCGAAGAATTCTACTATTGACAGTAGATCGTCCCACCCAGGCAAAACATAAACAAAAAGCATGTTTGGAGTACATACTTCAAGACATTAGTGGCAATTTCATTCTTCTAAGTTCTATATCTACCTTTGTCAATCGATGGCACTTTGATTTAGATATGTGTCCCATCTAGAGCACCCAAATAGTTATACAATTACAAAAAAGTTATTCTTCCTCCGTCCAAACCTTAAGAAATTTTTGTAATGTGAAATTTACCTTGAAAAATCTCCATCGTTCATCATTGCAGTTATCTGGAATGGGTTTAGGCTTCTTCAATAAATGATGATGTAGTCATAAGGTAGCATGTAGTACTAAATTGAAGTACCGACTAACTATTCATCCAGACCTCTTAAAGTTATGCTTAATGACTATATTTTTCGCATGGTAGGCAAGTATATGCAAAAACATGGTAACTTGCTCATCTACCTAGAGATGCCTAGTTGCCTTTAATCTGCCTATACGATCTAACATTTCACATAGTTTTGCAAATGCATGTCTATCTACTCTCATCTATTCAACACAAGTTATATCATTACAATGAATAAGTCTCCTAATTTTTTCACGGTGTTGATAAAAGTTTAATTCGTAGGATCGGACAGTTGGCCGATGGGTATGCAATGCCAATGCATTCAACAACAACATAACATAATGTGTGATGTCATAGTATTTTACTAAGAAAGCTAAAAGAAAACAAAGTATCTTCTTTTTCTTCTATGATACATGGAGATTGAAGTTCGACTCATCCATAGCTATAATTAAATGCTATAGGTCTGACAAAGAAATAAAATATAATATAACAACTACTAAGAAGAAGTAACCATAATATTTAGAAATTGACCACCAATGAGCTTCAAGCATATACAAAAATCAAATAAATGGCAATGATGCTTGCTAGACATAATACACATAATGTAAAAACAATCATCATGTTTCACAATACAAATGATCGCCTGCCAAACAATTTAATACTTACGAACACACTCACAAGGAGTAAGCTCAACCAATATTATCTATTACTATGTCTACACACATGTAGCATCGGAAACCAGCATCCCGTTCAAATATACCATAATCAAACAACTCCACATGTTTCTTTCAACCAAACCAAATGACTTGTCTACATCACATAATGCTATGTTTTCTTTCAAGAAAAAATACTGGGAAACATGACATCATGCAATACAATCACTTGAGACAAATTTTCAACCATGAAAATTAGGTACCGGTGTTGTATGTTCCTTTAAATTCACAACTCGTTATGATCATTTATTTTCAATTGAGAGCAATTTAATTGGTCCTTAACCCATGGCAGTGGAAGTTTAGTACCATACCTCAATCGACACCGGCTGCAAAGGAAACACTACCATTAAACTTTAGCAATGTTATGTCCATAACTACCTTGCGACGGTCGGTGACTTCAACTCCGGCCGGCAAAACCACCACTAGCAACAACCAATAGGTCCACCAATAGATGAGACATAACTCCACAACCAGCGGCGACGACGAAGGCCAATGACGATGGAGATCAACAATGATGGAGGCAAATCCACATCGACAACAATAGAGGTAGATCCATGACCGTAAGAATGGACGGAAGCAGCTTGATGTGCCTTACAATTCCAATTGCATACATATCCACAAAAGGCGTAATCACTAAATCAAATCTACATTGGCATGATCAACAACACTCCTTTGATCCCTAATTCACGTAAAACCAAATGGTAATGGTACTAAATGGTGTTGATGAACAATATAATTGTATAAGATGTAATGGATAAGAATATAAATGAATTAGAATTCCACTCAAATTGACTTGATTAAAATTTGAAATTGATGAACCCTAATTCACGTGAAGAACAACAAGTAGCATAAATAAATTGCACCTAGATATGACACACTAGAATACAATTTGAAACAACTAGAGAAAGATTGATATTACTCACAATCTTCTCAAGCTAATCTCGCTACAATTTCACTTGTGAAATTGATAAGAGAATTTTTATAAGCAAGGACCCTTCCTCATGGCAAAGTGTATAATTTTCAAGTTTTCAAAAAGCTCTCTCTAAACCCTACTTAGCAAGTATTTATACTTGCTACAATTGGGGTAAAAACAACAAAACAAATTACAAATAAGTCACTCCAAATGACTGGCTCTACAACATAAAAATATAAGTACAAATAAGTCTTCGAATGGCCGGTTCTTCACTTCAATAGAACACATTATGGATCAGTGGATGTAAGTCTAAGAATCTCTCCAATTTGATCCTTAGTGCATTTTATTTGTCATGGTAAAACCGATAAATGTACCTGCTATAATGTAAAGATAAAGTTTTATTAGATAAATATGACAAAATGTGGATATTTGGGCTCATGTATCCAATTTGTTTTCCCCACTGTTAGAACCATAGAGTTAATTCCCATCATAGCTATAATGGAGCCAACGATGACCATAGCGAGGGACGATCGACTTCAGTGACAACAGGGGTGAAGGACGATTGACAATGCGCGAAGATGAGGGTAGATCCATGATGGCAAAGATTGATGGAAGTAACTACGACGACGGATCCACCAATAGAGCAGACGCCACTCGACAACCACTGGCGATGACGGAGGTGAGCCACGTTCGACTTCAATGATGGAGGGGGCAACAAACGATGTTTAAATGTGCAACAATAGGGGCAAATAGACACTTCCACCAATGTTTCCACCGGCAATAGGTTGATCAACAGCAATCGGCAACAAGAGCAAAACAGTACATCTAGTGAAATGTGCATCCACGACTTCTATTGTGTTTAAGGAAAAGGGACATCGAGTTGCTATTACAGGGAATAGGCTAGGGAATGGTGATTCCTAATTTTATGTAATTACAATTCTATACAAATTGCTATTCCGTGAAGTAAACAATGTAATAGCTATTCCATACGTAATAGACCCATAATGGAATAGCTATTACATTTAAGTAAACGTGCCGTTGGTGTATTCGCAAAAATTTGAATACATTGTCAAAATGAGAAATTATGAACCAAATAATGAAATTTGTTCCAAATATTCCACAAGTTAACAAATGTCCATCTTCATCAAAATTTCCCATATAAACAGCGATGCTGCCTTACTAAAACAACAACTTTGTATAACAACGATAGATACTATAAATATAATCAACCACCTATAGAATATTTTGAAAAGGGAGTAATGCGTATAATTTCAAGTGCAACAAACAATGAATTTAACACAATATAGCAAAACTTAGTCAAATATCCAAAAGTAAGGCAAGACTGTCTTAACCACTTTCCCAAAAAATGGCAACATAAACATGGAACAACAGATATAGTAAAGAGATAGTGCTAAAAAGGATCAAATACTCCTAAAATACACCAAGCTATCTCACCAAACCCTAAAAGGTGAGTGGTGACGCGATAATGATAAAAAAGCAATCTAATAGGATAATATGACCTTGCAAAAATAACAAAGAATAAAAGATGATCAAGTTAACACATAAGCTTATGAATAAGATTGATGTGCTCAAAACCACTTTGAAGCACAATCAAATGACTCAATTAAAACAAGTCTCAATTCAATCACAAACCGGTCCACTTAGGTGACAATTCACGTGAACACCTTTGGAGATTTAGATGGAAAATGTAGGTCAAATGATGTAATTACAATCCTTATTTGTAATATTCACCAAGTAACCACAAAAAGGATTGAAATCCACATGAAAATCAAATCAAAAGGAAGCAACAAAACCGTGAATTCCACTCCCCCCCTTCAATTCCAAATTCACGCCAATCACTAAATGATATATATATAATTCAAGTACTAAAAGAACAATCAATCTTACAAGATTGTTGTCCACGAAATACAATCACAAATATGTCTAAGAAAGATTCAAATCTACCCTAGATATGACTCACTAGAGAAGAATTGAACATACAACAAAGACGAATCAATATGACTCACAATTCTCCTTTGTCGCACTCGCCACAATTCCAATTCTTGGGTTAAAATTGATAAGAGGTTTGAACTAAGGATGAACCCTAATTCCACACGTGAAAGTGTATCTCAATTCTGCAAATTTTTAGCTCCCTCAAACCCTCTCTTAAGCAAGTATTTATACTTGCTACTCCTAGGGTTAGAAAGTGGTCAAAATTACAAGTTTGCCACTTTTAAGGTGGCTAGTCCTAAATGAAAATTACAATGAAATAAAAGTGTCCTAAAACCAAATACAACCAAAAATAGTTCATAAAACAATTAAAAAGTACAAAATATCATAAGTCTTCATGAGCTAATGCCTCGAAATGGAAAACAATCGTAGCGGGTCATTGATTATCACCCTGAAAATGTTCTATGTCCATCAACTGCTGTAGGACATATTGGCATCCTTTGTGGACACTAATTTACATGGAAGAGTAGAAGTACAAAGTGAAGTTTGCTTTAGCAATTTTTCTTGAACTTGTAAAACTTACTAATTCTTGCCATGAAGTAGCTTGTGGCGTGAGGAGATAAATATGATGTGCCTAAAACCAAGATTAAGCACATACAAAACCAATTTGAAAGACAATCAAACTAGTCTTAATCTCTTGAATAATGGCGTCAATTTCCAATGTTTATAACCAATGTTCTTCAATTAGGATGTGTTCAATCTTAAATCCAAATATGATATAGCTCTGATACCAAAATATGATGTGCTCAAATCCAAGATTAAGCACAATCAAAAGAATCAAGGAAAACACCTTAATTCACAAAACACAAAACCGGTTCACTTGACTAGGAAAAATGCGGAAATCTTAAGGTAATGGAATGAAATCCAAAGAGCTCTAATTGCTATTATCAATCCAAACAAGTAATCTTCATCAAATAATAACAATTAGAATTGAAACCCACATGAATCAAATCAAGAAATCAAATGGCTAAACCGCAAATTCCAACCCTTCCTTCAACTATCCAATTCACGCCACAATAAAGAGAATGATATCATATATCATTATAATCAATCCTATAACAAGCTATTGATCACGAATTTGGATTTAAAACAATTCCAAGAACATCCAAATCAACCCTAGATATGACTCACTAGAGAAGAAATGAACAATAACAAAGATGAATCGATATTACTCACGATTTCTCCTTATTGCACTCACCACAATTTCAACTTCTTGGGATTGAAATTGATAAGAGAATTTGGAATTAGGAAAACCTTAAGCCCTCTCACAAAATGTGAAGTGTTTGTTCTGCAAAATTAGCCTCCCAAACCCTCTCTTAAGCAAGTATTTATACTTGCTACTCCTACGGTTAAAAAGTGCTCAAAATTACAAGTTTGCCACTTTTAAGTGACTAACCCTAAATGAAAATTACAAGGAAATAAAAGTGTCCCAAAACCAAAATACAACCAAAATAGTTCATAAAAGAATAAATATATAAAAGAAATGGCCTTCAAGATGTTGGTCTTCTATAGGATCCAACGACCTAACTCATCGCCGGTTCAGGTCGGTCCATGGATAACCCACAAGCTGAGTCTGAGGGAGTTTGTCCATTGCCCTATAAAATATGATAAGTGTGCCTGTTGGAAAAAAAAAATACAAGAATAATAGAAAAGAGGTTAATCTATAAATAATTCCGGGGTCGATCTGCTCAAAATGGGCCCTCAACGCCAGGATTTGAAATCCTTCAGTTCTTGCCCTAAAGATAGGTCTTGTCGGATTTTTATTCCTATCATCTCCTCGGGCCTCAAAAAGATTTGTCCTCAAATCTATTAGATCAAATGCAGTAGAGACTTTGTTTCCTCCTAGGAAGTCACCTGAAGAAATATCTCTGCAGAATCCCAATATCTAAAATACTACAGGTGGTGATTGTCTTCTCTCCTCCATTTCCAGGATGTATCTCTTCTGCAACACAAATAATGACCCATTATCCACTAAAGTTACCCCTGTATCAACTTGTTCCACTGAAACTGTTTCCTCTTTTTCTAACTCATCTGTATGTTGCTGATCCTCATGGTCTTCTAATGGTTGGCCCAACTGCTCATTACCCTCTAAAACCTTTGAAGGTGAACATAACTGTCTCTGAACAGTCTGGTTCTCTGGTGGTCTACTCCTCTGACTATGATTATCAGGATCCTCTGAAGGTTTGCACACCGGTGTCTGACAAATTTTATGCTCTAAGGGTTGGCTTGTGTCACTAGAGCCCTCAAGAACCTTTGAAGGTTGGCATACTTGCGTCTGCACAATTTGGTCCTCCCAGTCTAGGTAATCATCTGCAGAACCCCTACCATCAAATGAAGGCATCTGTAGCTTCGCACACTCTGGTCCTCGAGGTGGTCTAAATTCCCTGTCCGGGTATGGATTAAGCCCAAAATTATCATCTCTATCGTCCCTAAGAGCATGATAATCTCCCTTTACTCTAGGTGGTGCCATAAGGTTTACCACAGGTGGTGGTGGCAATGTCATCCTATCAATCCTTGTTGCTAATGTAGCAACAAGTGTGGAAAGGTCCCGAAGTTGTTCATCTAGAGTTCTTCCATTTGTATTTCGACAACTTGGTCTGCTACCCACTTGGCTATTGGCCTCATTTCCAATGTACCCATTCACACTATCATATGACATGTTTGTGGATGTGATTTATCTGAAGTACAAATGTAATCTCAAATAATTTGTAGCACACTCCCTTCACTTCACCACGTCACAATAACAAGTTTGGATAACAACACACACACTTGTACACCCATGGTGCAACAAGTCACCAATGCAACAAATACTTCTTATCACTTCAAGTATATTAGAATAAGTGAAGCACAAATAAATACTTCCAAGTAGTTAAGATATTGAATTCAAGTAAGCAAGTGTTTAAGTAATAATACTTAATAACTTTCACACTTAAATGCTTATATTTGAATTTCAAACTTCACTACTTAACTTCCTTAATTAGCCACGGTTCACACTCACACTTTATCTTAAAGTGCAGCACCTTACACTACACACAACTCCACAAATTTACACCACCACACACACCCCACTCCTACACGGTGTAACCAATTCACTACAACACTACTACACATTGTAACTTTTTTTTTTTAAAACACTCTTACATACAATACTTCAAGGTGTACATGTCCTTACCACTACACAACTCCCATTCACACCATAAACCACAAGCAATGGCAGCAACAAAATTCAAATTTGAAATCGCTCCACTAAATGCAACCTTCTCCACAAATGGTAAAAAACAATTCAAATTCAAATAACACTTATTCAATGCTACTTAATGAATTGCTTTCAAACTTAAAGAAGGTATTTGAATTTCAAATGGATGCTTATCCTTCCACACACTTCAAATCTGGAAATTGCAAATGCTCCAATTCCGAATTGCACAAGGATTCACAACAACAACGTACACAATCTCCTTCACGCCACAACAAGCCATGGCAAGGATTTGGTAAGTTTTTGCAAGTTCCAAAAGTTGTTGAATTAAACAACACTTTATACTTCTGCCCTCCACGAAAATTAGTGATCATAAAATGATACAACAACCTTCCCAAACCAACTCCAACAATCAGCAAATTAAATCCCAAGACAAGGTAATTTCACAAGCTCAAAACCACAACAATCAACACAATTGCGGTTTTCACTAAATCAATCCTAATGGATGATTAACTCCATGAAATCAAATGAAACCAATTCCCTTCTCTCAACATGAGCTCTAATACCAAAATATGATGTGCCTAATTCCAAGCTTAAGCACAATCAAAAGAATCAAGGAAAACACCTTAATTCACAAAACACAAAACCGGTTCACTTGACTAGGAAAAATGCGGAAATCTTAAGGCAATGGAATGAAATCCAGAGAGCTCTAATTGCTATTATCAATCCAAACAAGTAATCTTCATCAAATAATAACAATTAGAATTGAAACCCACGTGAATCAAATCAAGAAATCAAATGGCTAAACCGAAAATTCCAACCCTTCCTTCAACTATCCAATTCACGCCACAATAAAGAGAATGATATCATATATCATTATAATCAATCCTATAACAAGCTATTGATCACGAATTTGGATTTAAAACAAGTCCAAGAACATCCAAATCAACCCTAGATATGACTCACTAGAGAAGAAATGAACAATAACAAAGATGAATCGATATTACTCACGATTTCTCCTTGTTGCACTCGCCACAATTTCAACTTCTTAGGATTGAAATTGATAAGAGAATTTGGAATTAGGAAAACCCTAAGCCCTCTCACGAAATGTGAAGTGTTTGTTCTGCAAAATTAGCCTCCCAAACCCTCTCTTTAGCAAGTATTTATACTTGCTACTCCTAGGGTTAAAAAGTGCTCAAAATTACAAAGTTTGCCACTTTTAAGATGGCTAACCCTAAATGAAAATTACAAGGAAATAAAAGTGTCATAAAACCAAAATAGTTCATAAAAGAATAAATATATAAAAGAAATGGTCTTCAAGATGCTGGTCTTCTATAGGATCCAACGGCCTAGCTCATCACCGGTTCAGGTCGGTCCATGGATAACCCACAAGCTGAGTCTGAGGGAGTTTGTCCATTGCCCTATAGAATATGATAAGTGTGCCTGTTGGAAAACAAAATACAAGAATAATAGAAAAGAGGTTAATATATAAATAATTCCGGGGTCGATCTGCTCAAAATGGGCCCTCAACGCTAAGATTTGAAATCCTTCAGTTCTTGCCCTAAAGATAGGTCTTGTCGGATTTTTATTCCTATCACATCCCATGGAGAATTATCATTGTACCTGTAAGATTATTTTGAAAATTTCGACAGTGCCAGAAATTTTCCCATCAAGGATAAAATGGTGAATCAATGATTGTCTTTCCCTTCCTTTATCTTGTGAAGTCATGTCTTGGTCAATCTTGTGTCATGTTGTTTTATGATGAGTCAGGTCATTAGTTAGTTTTGTCAAGTCTAGTCTTTTAGCATCCTTATCAAGTCCAAGTTGGTGAAAGGTTAAGGTTCACGAACCATACCCCCATTGGTATCCTTACTAAGTTAAATAAAATACTTAACCTATAATAAAAAGGATGATAAAAGACTAATGAATAATAAAATCAACCGGTAGTTATAAATAATGAAAATAATCAATTTAAAAAAAAAAAAGGAATTGTATTGAGACTAAACATCCAAATCCTCAATATCCAACACAATAGCATTAACAAAAGACACTAATCACCAATGTGATCATAAACAAAAGAGAAAATCTACTTAACCATAGAAAAAATCAAATCAAACCTCGAAAGGCTAAAGATGGCAAACATATATACAAATAAGAATGATAATAGACATAACGAAAATACATTAAATGGAATAAAATCCAAAACACTACAATTTATAATAATGATCAATAACTAAAATAAGGAAAACATGTGTGCATTACTTGTAGATGTTGATTATTGCTTATTTCCTAGATTTATGTGTTGCTATCTAACCTCTGGTAATGCTAATAGTAGTAACTTCCTGTAGAATTAGTGCATGGTAATAGAGATGTTAAGGTTGGAGGTATCCATTTTAGGAACATGATAATCTTAGGCATTATGTGGTGAAATCTAAGGGTCACTTGAGAATAGCAAATGAAATTGTAGAAAGAAAATTGAAACCTTGTAGATATAAGTTGGATGATTAAATTTGAAATATCTTTAGAGAAGATAACCATGTTTTGGGAGATAATAAGGAAACTAAGAAAACTAAAAGAGGGAAAAACAAGATCGCTAGAGGCGAAAAGAATATAACAAGTTTGGATAAGATTCAATAAGGGATAGGCCTTAGGAGATTTATATGGATCAATAAATTGATAAATGGTGTAAAGTAAGCGATTGAGAATAGTAAAGAAAATGTGCATTATGCATATAAATGGGAGATAATGGAAATTGGAGTCCAACTCAAATCTATTTAGAATCTAGATTATTCGAAGATAATGAATATGAAAAATTAATAAGCAAATCAATTGACAATATTGAGGAAGAAATGCTCTGAGGTGAAATACGGCAGTAAATGCTAATAAGGGTTTTCCTTAATCATCAAGACAAATTTCTAAGACAAAATTTATTTTTAAGGGGGGTGGATAATTAACAATCCAAAATTAATAAATAAGGTCAATGGAATTAAAAGGAAAATTTTGAGCTCAATTAAGAGAAAATTTACAAAATTCAAGGCTAAATTGTTCTAAAATGACCCTTTTGCCCTTGAACTTAATATTATTGAAATTAACTTTAAAATAGCTCATGATCCTAAATAAACGTTCTAAGACCCTAATTAAGTGAATAAAATCCTTTAAGAATTATTTGGAGTCAATTATAAAAAGAGAAATTAAAGTTTGGAGCCTAATTTCACTAAATGACAATTTTGCCCCTAACCCAATTTAGTGTCATTAAAGTCAACTAAAATCACTAAAAGACTTATTTAAAGTCATTTTAAGTCATTAGAAGTGATCTTTTGAAGTTTGGAGACAATTCATCAAAAATGACATTTTTTATCCTTGAAATAGGTTTTATCAAATTTGAACCAAATTAGCTTAAAGATCTTAAATATAGTTCCAAGACCTTAATTAGGTAAATAAAATCAATTATAAGTTAGTTGAATATGGTTGGAAAGGAAAATTTTAAATTTAGAGGTCAATTAGGTGAAATGACCAAAACACCCCTAAGCTTAATTTTATTGAAGGGTAGATAAATACTTGAGTTCTTAAGGGTAATTTGGTTAAAATAACAAATAACTTTCAACTGAAGTGAAGTGGAAAAAAATGAGGGGAAATGACCCTTTAACCCAACTAAGTATCTACTAGCTACTTATGCTTAGTCACTTGAGTCAGCAAGTGACAAACATTGGATTGGCATTACGGCTGTGGTCATATACCCCAAAATGACACAATAGTTAAGCATTTAGGCCATCTAGTGATGGCTCAGCGGGTAGCTAATAAGTGAGATCCTATAAAATAATGGGCATTATAAGTTGAGAGAAAGTATATTAGGAGTATTCTAGAGATGATAGGTTTCGATAGGTTATATAATATAGCTAGGCTATGATCAGTGAAGATCGCATAATAGTGAGATCACTCAAGTGAGGACTTTTCTAATCCTTTATATGATTCGATAGGGCTCAAATTCGAGGAGTATAGGGATGACTTCGATGACCTAGACTACATTGATTAAAACATTTTTTTATTTCCTATTTTTTGAACTTAGTTTTATGTTTTTAATACTATATTTAGACTTTCATCATAATCTACCTATGGCTCTGTGGCCTCTTCACTTTTATTTGTATTTGTGGGCCCCTTAGGCCCTAAGACTTAGATTACCCTTTAATGTTTATCTACATGCTTTCTTAATAACAAACTTTTAAAAATTTTCAAAAATCAAATGAACAATCAAAATATTTTCAACAGCTCATTAACGATTTCAAAGTCATAAACTTGGTTTAAAAACCCATCTAGTAATTGTAGCTTTACGTATTCTACTTAAGTAGATTCCGTGGTAAATGTTGTCGCCATAGTAAATTAGGGGCATGATACTCTGAGTGCTTGAATGCTCTTTTTCTTGATAGCAAAAAGTTGTTAATCATATGTGTATTTCAAATTTTGAACTGCAACTATATTTAGACGTTAAGCGACTACCTGCTTGATTTAGCTTTATATTGAGAATTTGTTACTGTAATCTTGCTTTGAAATTTAAGAAAATCCCAAGTTTTTTATAGAAAGCCATTTAAATAATTTGAATTTTGATGTTCTAATCTCTTGGAAATTCTTCTGTTATGTCTTTAAAAAATGTTGAATCTATTTTTGATGATCATCCAAATACGTTATATTGTTGAGATTTGCATTATCTTCATAAAATCTTGTTGATGAAGTCAAACTTGATATGATATGGATAACTTCCAACTTATGATCAATATTATGGACTGAATAACAACCTATGCTCTTATCTTCTCATTTAAATTTGAACTTTAGCCTATATATCCTCCAAAATATCCAAGATAAATCTTTTTCAAAACAAGAATAACTTTATAACTTTAGAATTAAACTTGATCCTTGCTAGAAAATCAAAATAAATAATCATATAATAATCAAATCAAATATTTCTTCTTAATTCCAAAAACAATCACTTAATCCTCATAGATATTGTCTAACTCTAGTGGAACACATTGAACATAGTACCCAAATATATCTAATAAGCAGAGTTGGGCCTTCAAACTAAATAAATATCCAACTTAGATTAAAATTTAAATTATTACGATCTTTTCAACTTATGTCAGCAACACCTTTTGACCTATTATCTATGTTCCCATTATCTTTTGACTTATCCTCTAAGTCATCATAGCTTAGTTCCTTCATTTAACTTCTAATTCCCAACTTTTTATCATAAACATTCTTTCACACTTAGTAAACTTATTAGAATCAGTTAACTCATTTTGTTATCATCAAAACACTTAGAGAGAACCTAACAAAGGGTAAGCACAAATGTTTTGTGCTAATTATTCTAATAACTTTGCTCCCATTGTTACATTAGATAATTAGATTGTTGCTAGTAATAGTAGTATAAAAGGGCAAGAAAGTATTCTAGTTAGATATCAAATTAACTTTTTGAATGGTGCATTACAAGAAGAAATATATGTAGAGCAACTAGAGAGATTTGTAAAGTATAGTGAAGAAGATGAAGTCTACCCACTTAAGAAGGTTCTTTGTGGCCTAAGACGAGTGTTATGAAAAGCCCAGTACAACAAAACAAATGAACATTTATCAAGCCTAGGTTTTGAAAAAAGCCTATCTGAGTCCACTCTTTTTGTGAAACTTAAGGCCAATGACCTTCTCATAGTGTCCCTTTATGTTGATGATCTTTTAGTAACCGTAAACAATATAAGGCTAGTTGAAGAGGCAAACAAGAAATGATATAAGTTTCAAATTGACAAATTTTGGCCGTATAAGTTATTTTCTTGGAATAGAAATCAACTTATGCAAAAGTGAAGTGCTCATATCTCGAAAGAAGCATGTAAAGGAGATATGGAATAAATTTCATGTGGAGGAGCACTAAATAATAAGTGCACCATTGAATTAAAAAAGAGAAGCTGAGTGAGGAAGATGGTGCTAAAAAAAATGATGAAGGTTATTTTAGAAGCTTGATTGGATGCCTGATGTATCTCTGTACAATATGGCCAACCATTCAAATTTGTTGCAAGCCTCTTATCTTAACTTATACATGATGCTAGTGTAGTGCATTTAAAAGCAACATTTAGATAATTGAGGTATATCAAAGATACTATTGATTTGGTATCAAGTATGAGAAACGTCAAAACTTCAAGTTAAGTGGATTCTCAAATACTAACTAGGAGGATCCATTGATGACATGAAGAGTTCCTTAGGATGTTGAATTTGCCTAGGTTCAGAAATTTTCTCATGGTGCTAAAAGAAGTTAGAGATTGTAATGCAATTCACTATAGAGGTGGAATTTACAACAAAAATAGGAGCAATAAATCAAGTTTTATGGTTGAAAAAGGTTTTGTGATTTGCTTATGGAGTAAAACAAAGACAAACATAGGATCAAAAGGTAGGGGGGACCAAAATCAATATTGTCAAAATCACTATGACAATATTATTATTATTATATATAAAAAATTACAATCTTGAAATGCAAACTAATTTAAAAAAAATCAAAGTCTAACTTGTCACTCTTTTTTATTATAAAATTCATTTATGACAAAATAATTTGATATTTTTATTTGCCAAATTTCTTAATTGTAATATATGTTACAATATAGAATGCATGTTGTGCTATAGATAAATATATAACATATATGATACATGTGTTATATATTATAATAATTCATATCATACATATATAATTTCCTTGTGGTTGATAATATAGTTTAATATACAAATGAATTTATATAAAATATAAGTGCTATCTATATAATTATGTACAAGTTAAGTGATACTTAATTATACAAAGTGCAAAATATTTATCATTATAGTGTTTATAAATAATTGGTATGTGAAAGACCATAGAAAAATGATCTTGAAATACCAAATTAAAAAAAAAAAGTAATATGGCATAATGATGGTTACACCACAAAAACTTGTTATGTAATGAAAAGAGAAATTACAAGTGAGAGAAGGCATAATAGAGACTCTTGGTCTTAGAAGATGCTTATGTAGATATGAATAATAAATAGTATTTATAATTAATTGTTTTCTATTGAAAGAAAAAACTAAAAGTAAACAAAAAAAAATTGCTAACAAATTAGGTAGAGTAGATGATAAATATCTCCAAAATAAGTTATAGATATGGTAAATTTTAATTTTTAAATCGAATTTGAATAAATTTAAATATGAAAATTCTTTATTAATAAGAAAGAAAATTTTTTTTTATTGTTTTCTTAGAAACTATTAAAGATTGGGAACACATTTAGGTGATTAATTGTAGTGGCAATTAAACCAATATAGAAAGTTTGAATAATATCAAAGTCAAACCGCTATAATGGGAAAGGAGAGAAAAAACGTAATAATATTCATGGTAATATTAATTGCGAATTGAGAATAATCTATTATTTTCAAACCAAACATTATTTGAAAATGAAATTCTTAATGCTATGTTAATAATGAAAGATAACACGAGAATTAAAAATGGAATCAAGGACTTGTCGCATCAATACTTCCATTTTTATGCCATTCAATTGCATATGTGGACCTATGGTTGTTGGGCTAAGTGAGTGGATGATAGTTTATATGGCAAGAAAGGAAAAGGTTGGTCTAACTCCAATGCCCACATCTATTATTTTACACATTTCTCTTTTGGGCTAGAGGGGCATGGCCTCTTTTGGGCCCCCATAGGCCCTTCCCTAGAGTAAAATTATATATAAGAGATTTTTATTGAAAATAAAGCAGCATTGCAATCTTAAATAATTCAATGGGACTAAGCATTTCAATAGCAAGCTCTACTTCTTAAGGGAGGTGCACAAAATGTAGAAGCAACTTTAGTTTACTACACATGTAAGGATGAATTGGCACACTTCTTCACAAATCACTTCCAATTGGTGAGCTTTTAAGACTAAGAATTGAAGTTTATAGTTCCTAAAGTAAGAAAGAGTATTAAATATTTGCTACAAAACTTCATATGACTTGTGATTTTTCTTAGATTTGTGATTAAGTAACCCTAGCTAATAAGTTATTCCTACATTTTAAGAAATAGTTAATTTGTTTCTAATTTTATGGATTATGGTTTGGTTTGCTAAGATTTTAAAAATTATGTTTAGTTCAAGTTTTATAGATGTAAGAAAGGACTCATAAATAAAATATATAGAATTCCTTTGCTACATATTGTATCTTTCTTTTGTTTAGAATCTGTGTTTTTTCTTCTTCTCTTAGTTTTTTTATTTTCTACAATTTATTCCATCTCTAAAACCAACAGATATTAAAAATACTACTTTATAACACTCAATTGCTCATATTTTTATTAATAAGTGGAAGAGGGGAATCTAATTTTAAGGAATGGATAGTAATGGAAACATTCATTTTTATATCATAATTCATTTAAGTACTTTATTTTCCAATTGAGTCATTTAAGCTACCTATTATTGTCTGTCAACACCAATTTAAGTCCCTCTATCACTATTTTCCTTCACAAACTTCAAAAAGCACCTATATGGCATCCAAAATACCTACTAGAATTTGGTTATCAATCTTTTGGCTATTCATTTTTTAACACATATTTTATCTTCTTAGCTGAAGTTTTTATAAATTTTTTAATAGTTATTTGTCATATCGCTAAGTGGGAGTTCATAACAACTTCAACAACTCACTTGAAACATTAAGGATTTAAATGGAGTTTAACACAAATATAGAGGACTTCTAATGTACTTATTCCTATTTTTTTCTTATTATCTTTTCCTATATCCCCACCAATATTTTATTTAACCATGAAAAAAGAACAATTAGAAAGAATCTAATTTTTTTAAGAAATAGAACACTTTAGGAGAAATTATCTTTGATCATGCTATTAGATATAAATAGGTATTTTGAAACTCAAATATCAAAATTAGGAGATTTGATTTAAGCTTATTAAAAGATTCTGCCATTAGCCATATAAGAAAAAGGCTAATGAAAGGGACATGGCTAACTCTTGACGGTTTTTTGCAATCTTACACCAAGGGGAAGAAGACGAAGAAGAAGAAGAGGGTTTTAGATTGTAGAATTTCATAAAATTAATTGAAATGAGCCTAAAAAATATTTTTTATCACTAGAAAAATTATGCTACATATAACTTCTAATGGAATCTTCCTCTATAAAGCATATTTCCATGTATATTCTCATCATCACTAACTCATCCAAAGATACATCACTTGTTATATCCATGCACTTATTGTTTTCATTCGTCATAATTTAAGTCATTTAATGGTTTGTGTTGTATTGGGATTTTCCAAGTGGTTAAATCACTTGCAATAAAGGACAAAGTAAGCTATGAGGGTTCAAAGGATATTTTGGTGTAGCCACTCTAATACCTAAGTTAGTAAAAGGATTGTGGATAAAGTGTATAAAATTAGTAAGAAAATCAAGAGAGTTCTAAAGCACTTTACCTAATAGTCTCAACTCCTATTTATGGGGATTGGGACCGATCTTGATATGGTAAGTACATTCATATCTAAGATTCCTTTCTGATTTTATGGAGGATGTATATTTGATTGGCTCCTTTCCTTCTCTGTCTTAGGCCTTATCCAATTTTAAAGTGCGTATAGCAAATTCAAGCAAGAGGTTAGGGACATGCTGATTGGGCCTTTACACTTCTATGTTGTGACAATCTACATGAGGTCGATCTAAGTGCATAGAGCTTAGATAAGAACCCAAACAAGTTAGATTATGCCTTAAGGCCCATGATTAAAAAGCTCTATCAATAGGTTGGTATATAGTTACGCCATATGAACAAAATGTTAAATTGATGTGTAGTAGAGGCAATCGAATAGATATATGCCAACCAATATATTAGATCAAGACAATGTAGCTTATTCTTCTCAAATTTCTGCAAGAGTGATATATAACATCATAAAAAGCTTATACAATCAATTAATAAGCTATTGGCCACGAATTTCAAAAGTTCTCATAAATGTAAATGGAAATAAATATTATAAAGAGGATATCGATTAATAAATTTAAAAGTCTAAGTGACGTGTATAAATTTAAAGTTTTTGGATCACATAGTTGATCAATCTAAACTCATCATCATATAAATGTATGCAAAAAATAAAAGGAAACGTTGATATGTCGAGCACATACAATTAACCATACACATAAGGATTAATCTTTACACTAGCCTTCAATTAAAGTGATCATACAATACGATGGTCCTTTAGTAATAGGTAGCAATAATATGTACCATGTTGTTACTTTGTATTGCATTTAGAATATCTTTATTTCATCATGCAATCAACTCTTCAATCACATGCATAATTCACAACATTTTCGCATGCAATGTCAACTTTGATTAAACCTATGGATATACATGTACTATGCCACACTATACTACATGCATAATTAAGCATAATAATCATAAAGAGTAACTCAACTATCCATAGCATCTAATCAAAACAATCCTCCAAAAGGTAATTGTTAGAGGAGCCCTCAAAATTTGTGATAAGAATCAAAACATTTCCATAAGAGGACCCATTACTCTAGCTAGAGCCCAAGGACTAAAAAGTCTTACACTGAGAGTCCTATTTGACTAGATAGAACCCAAAGACACTCACACAATATCTTCATTCCTTTTACATGATTGCTTTACATTTAATCCAGTGCAATTGTCAGTACTTTAGGATGATGACCAAGTTAATTAAAGGATGGTTTAAAGAATGGTTTACGGCTCACTTTTGAACTAACATAGACTAATTGGGAGCTGGCCATGTACTTTTGTTTTTCCTTTATTTTCTTTACATTTGTTTTCATATGAGGGACTACTATAAATACTTGTACAATGGACACAAAAAGGCATTATTCATTTCAATAAAAAACACAAGGGAATACACGTGAAATTAAGGGTTTTCTCATTTCATCCACTCTTATCAATCTTTTGTAGATTGTGGTGAGTCAAAGGCTAGGATTGTTGTGTATCACATCAACAATTACAAGCTTGATCCTTCTTCTACTAGTGTAGAATATCTGGTAAGAAATTGAATCTTCTTTGTTTTCTTATTCTTGGTATGAATTAGGGCTCCGCATGAAAATTGAACTTTCAATTTAGGGATTATCCAATTGTCTCATAATTATATATGTGTTAATTGTTCATTGAATTGGTATATCATAATTTGGTATAAGAGCAAGGTTGAGAGAAGGGATTTCAACGTAGGAGTGTTTGATTTTGAATTGAACAATTAGGGTCTATACCATGAACCTCTTGAATTGTTTGATTGTGAATTGAAGTTAAGACTATTGCATGATTTATGTCGTGATTTATGTTGTGGATGGTGTGTGGGTATGCTATGAATTGCATGATTGAAGATTGAAACTAAGTGTTGTAAATGCTCATTTTGAATTTTGAATTGAAAATTGAGTAAGGTTAAATTTAGAGTGTGTGTGACGTAGTGGTGTAGTACACATGATTGGGGATTGGAAATTGACAAGGAGTGATAATTGGGTTTGTGTTGTAGTACACATGATTGTTGGTTAGAAATTGAACAAAGGTTGAGAATTAGATTACTTTGTGATTCACGAGATTGTGGAATTGGGAAATTGAACAAAGGTTAATATTAGGGTGTGCCGTGGAGGTGTGATTGTGAGTTGGGATAATTCTATTAAAGATTATAATTCAATAATCATGTCAAATGATAGTGTTAATGGAGGAATTGGGAATAGAGCTAATAGTCAGGTTGGAGGAGTAGGTTAAGGACACCATGCTGCAGGTGGTAGAAGGGACTTAGAAGAGCAATTACAAGAGTTAACCATGCTGTAGGTGGTAGAAGGGACTTAGAGGAGCAATTACAAGAGCTAACCACCATTGTTGCTAATCTAGCTACAAAGGTTGACCAAATAACACTTCTCCAACAGCCAATGGCAAATCCACCAGTACCCCTACCTCAGGTAGCTATTAATAATGCTCATAGGGAAGGAGCATTAGGAGGTAATAGGGGAAGCTAAATTGGAGGAAATTATCCCACACAACGAGAAGGAAGAGATGATAATTTTAAGGATGAATTATATCCTAACCATGAGTTCAAGCTACCTAGGGGTTTAGAATATGTGAAATTACAGATGCTTTCATTTACTAGAAGGGGATCTATAGAGGATTATCTTGATTGGGAGGATAAGGTGGAAGGACTTTTTGAGTGTTATGAGATTAATGACAATACTCGAGTACGTTTAGCAGCAGTTGAGTTTATAAGGTATGCCACCTTATGGTGGAAGAACATTATGGCTAGTAATAGGAGAGATGAAGATGCTAAAATATGTACTTGGCAAAAGATGAAATAGGTTATGAGGAAGAGGTTTATACTAAAGCATTATAGACATGAGTTATTCATGTGTCTCCAAACATTAAGACAAGAAGGCAAAACCATAGATGAGTATAAGAGTTTGAGACATTAATGATTCGATGTGGAACAGTTGAACCTCCTAAATAAATGATGGCATGATTTGTGTCCAGTCTGAAGTATGAGATCGCTTGTATTATGGAGCTACAGCAATATGACACACTCGATGAGGCCATTTAGTTGGCTTGAAAGTTAAGAGACAGAGGCATTCTAATCCTTATAGAGTAGCGAGTAATAGGTATGGATCCTTTAATAAACTATATGGGTCAGACAATAAACATATTAATAAGGGGGGATATGGTAAAAATTTAGAAAAGAATACAGTTATTCCAGAAGTTAATGGGAGAAAGAATTTTCCAAGAAAGGGAAAAGTAGTTGCTAGGACTGAGAATAAATAGATGACAACCGGTTCATCGGGAGGAAATAATCGCCAAGTCAAATGCTTCAAATGCTTAGGTTTTTGACATACGGCTACTCAATGTCCTAACTGAAGTGTGATGACTACTATAAAGGTAGAGAGTGAGGATGATGAGGAAGAGATGCATGAGCCTATAGGTTTGTCAATACTATTATATGAGTATTATGGAGATGCAGATGCTGAGGTGCATGAGGATATGGGAAATGATTAGTATTTAGCTATCAATATGTTACGCGAGGTGACGACTACTTTTCCAGCTAATGAGGAAGAACAAAGGGAGAACCTATTTCATATTTCCTGCAGAGTCTAAGGTAACTTTTGTGCTCGTACTATTGATGGTGGTAGTTGCACTAATGTAGTGGCTGCTTCATTAGTTAATAAATTGAAACTAGTCACTACCTCCACACCTTAAGCCATATAAATTGCACTGGTTAAGTAAACAAGGCAGTTTGCATGTTACTCAAAGGGTTAAGGTTCCATTTAACATAGGAGAGAGATACCATGATGAGATAGTCTGTAATATTCTTCCTATGTGTACACCACACATACTGCTTGGTAGACCTTGGTTATATGATAGGAGGGTGTTGCATGATGGGTTTAGGAATACCTATGTGTTCCAAAAGGATGGCAAGCGCATTGTATTGAATCCCATGTCACCAACTGAAGTACTAAAAGCATAGAGACAAATAAATAAAACTATCAAAAAGAAGACCATGTTTGTAAGACAACATGAACTAGAAGAGGCAATTCAAGAAGAGAGACCAGTGTATCTATTACAGATGAAATATGTGTTGGAAGTTGATGGGCGAAAATAGTTACCTCCAGTTGTGAACCAAGTGCTAAATGAGTACATAAATGTATTCCCAAATGAGATGCCTGAGAGATTACCACCAGTGAGAGGCATTAAGCATGCGATTGAATTACAGCCTAAATCAGTCTTACCAAACCGGCCTGCATATCGCATGAATCCTAAAGAAGCTAGAGAATTGAAGCGATAGGTGGATGAGCTGGTAGAAAGGGATTTTTTTAGAGAGAGTACTAGTCCTTATTCTGTTCCTACACTTCTTGTTCCAAAGAATGATGGCACATGGAGAATGTGCATTGATAGTAGAGCTATCAACAAAATTACCATCAAATATAGGTATCCCATTCTTAGACTTAATGATTTGTTGGATGAATTGAGTGGTGCACAAGTATTCTTTAAAATGGACCTTAAAAGCGAATATCACCAAATTTGTATGAGGGGTAGAGATGAGTGAAAGACCACTTTTAAAACACGACATGGTTAGTATGAGTAGATGGTCATGCCATTTAGGTTGACCAACGCCTCTAGTACTTTCATGCAACTGATGAATCATGTCATGAAGGAATTTCTAGGAAAATTTATTATAGTTTATTTTGATAACATTTTAATTTTCAGCAGAAACATAGAAAGTCATGTTGAACATTTGTAGGCAGTCTTCTCAATCTTGTGGAAATAGCAGTTGTATGGAAATCTCAAGAAGTGTTCGTTCTGTTAGTCAGAAGTAATATTTCTTGGTTTTATTGTGACTGGTTCCAGTTTAAGAGTTAATGAAGAAAAAGTTAGGGCTATCATGGAGTGGCCAACTCCACATTCAACAGCTAAGGTGAGGAGTTTTCATGCTTTAGCTTCTTTTTATAGGAGATTTGTGAGGAACTTCGGTAGCATTGTCACTCCATTAACTGAATTGACTAAGAAGAATGTTCCTTTTGTTTAGGGAGATCAAGCTCAAAGGAGTTTTGAGGAAGTGAAGGCAAGGCTAACTAGTGCTCTAGTTTTAGCATTACCAAATTTTGATAAACTTTTAAACTGGAGTGTGATACATTTGAGGTAACAATTGGTATAGTGTTGATGCAAAAGAGGAGGCCTATTGCATATTCAATGAGAAATTGAGTAGTGTACCTTTAAACTATTTAGTGTATGATAAGGAATTTTATTCCTTAGTGTGTACATTAATGACATGGCAACACTATCTTCTCCCTAAGGAGTTTGTTATCTATATAGACCACAAATCATGAAGCACTTCAAAGGCCAACAACATTTGTCTAAATGACAAGCCAAATGGGTGGAATTTCTAAAGAGCTTCACTTATGTGATTAAGTACAAGAAAGGGAGTACAAATATTATAGTGGATGCATTATCACACAGGTATGTACTTATCACTCCTCTCCAATTAAAGTTGCTTGGTTTTGAATTAATGAAGGAGCAATATGTTCATGATGATCACCTAAAATTGATTGTTGAGCAATGTTTTGGAGAAAATGTAATAGATGGATATTTATAATAGATGGTTTTTGTATAGAGTAAGAAAATTATGTATACCCTATGGTTTTGTTAGGGAATTGTTGGTACGGGAAGCTCATGCTAGAGGGTTAACAGTATATTTTGGTGAAAAGACGACATTAAAGTTGTTAAAAGAACATTTTTACTAGAGAGGTATTTTGAAAGATGTACACAAGGTTTTGGATAACTTAAAATCAATCTAATATAATAAAAAATAAACTAAAACAACTTATTTTATCACATTTCTCGATGCACTAACATTGAACATGTTCTCAAAGTTTGAGGTCATGATCACCACATATAAGTTCATCTTATACCTAAAAAAGAAGTTCCCTAAATGAGGTAAGTTAATACCCAATACGTGAATACCACTAATATGTTGAATTCAATTAAGGATCAAACAAACAAAAATTCCAACAATAATTGAACAAACATAAATTGAAGACCTAGATTCTATGCCCTAAACAAAAAGAAGACCTAATTTCCTTACAAAATATTACGTACTAGTAGAGGAAGTGATCGAAATTTTTCCAGCAACCTAGATGGTTACAAAACTCGATTTGGATAATGATTCAAATCACTCATATTTTACCCATATTTCTCTTATCTAATAAATATTTGAGTAATAATCTTATAGATATAATAATATTTCTCCACATGATGCCAAATGACTTTCATTATTGATCACAAAGGAACATTATCAGATTCTCATCCAATGACCCATTGTGATCGACATCGCCTCGATGCATTAGCTTTTTGAGAATTCTTATTATTTTTGTATTTGTAATTGTTCCTTAGACTATTTATGTTGTAATCTTTCTTTTGGGAAACTTTCATTTGCTTGTAATTGTCTTTTAGGACCGGCCACCCTAAAAGTGGCATAGTTATAATTTTGTGGACTTTTTTAACCCTAAAGGGAGCAAGTATAAATACTTGCTTAAGTAGGGTTTTGAGGGAGTGAGCCAAATTTTCAAAAAAGAACAAACACTTTATGTTTAAGGGTTAGGGTTTTCCAAATTCAAATTGCTCTTATCAATTTCAAATCCCAATTTGAGGTTGTGGCGAGTGGCTCTAAGGCTAATTTGTGAGTAATATCAAATTTATCTTGTTGCAATTTCCTTTCTTCACTAGTGAGTTATATCTAAGGTTGCTTTGGAAGTGTTATTGACCGAATTTTGATTGCATTTGCAATCAAATTCTTGTTGCTTCAATTGATTAGTTTTAGCCTTTAAGTTTTAACCTTCAATTTAGATTCATTTTGAACCGTGGATCACGAAATTGGTTTTTGCTATTTTTGTGTGTAATTCACATGGATGTATTTGTGATCATTGTTGTTTTGGAAGAATTTATCATTGTGGAATTGTTACTTGCAATTTAGAGCATTCGGATTTCATTGCATTCCATTAGGGTTCACGCTAAACCTAGTAATTTTAAGCCGAGATTGAACAAGTGTCTTAAGGTTTATAACTTGCTCCAATTGCATGTGCTTAACCCTTAACTTAGGCACATCAGCTTTGGTATCAAAGCTGAACATACTTAGTTCACTTCAATATTGATCACATAGTGTTGAGGAATTGGTTATAGACATTGAGTTTTGATGCCATTGTTCATGAGATTGGAAACTAGTTTTATTAACATTGTCTTTCAAATTGGTTTTACATGTGCTTAATCTTGGTTTTAGGCATATCAGAAAGGATCACACTTGATGTTGTTGATATAACACACAGCAATCCCTAGCTTTTTAACTCACCACAATCACACAAAGATTAATAAGAGTTGTGTGAAAAATGAAGAGACCTCACTCTTGTGTATGTTTTATTTTCCATCAAAAAACAAAAAGTCCTTTTGTGTTCTCTTAACAAGGTATTTATAGTAGCCTTCTATAGAAACAAATGTGAACTAAAGAAAAATAAAGGAAAACACAAAGCAAGTTATCAGCTCATTTGGAAAATAAGGTGAGCTACCAATTTAAGTGAGTCAACCTCTAATTTGTTTACTTAGTCGTCGCCCCAAAGCACTGACAATTTTACCTGATTAAATGTAAAACAATCATGTAAAAGGAATGAAGATACTATGTGAGTTTCTCCGGGTTCCATCTAGTCAAATAAAACCCTCAGTGTAAGACTTTGTAGTCCTTTAGCTCTAGCTCAAGTGATGGGTCCTGTTACTAAAATGGTTAGATTCCTATCATCTCCTCAGGCCTATGAAAGATTTCCCCTCAAATCTAATGGGTCTTCATGAAGATCTTCTGGTAGGTAAGGTAACAAATTCGCAACATTGAATGTAGTAAAAACACCAAATTCTCTAGGTAATTCCAACTTGTAAGCACTATTGTTGATGTGCTTTAGAATCTTGAATAGTTCATCTGCTCTAAGTGAAATTTTCTATGATTTCTTGTGAGGAAACCTATCCTTATTGAGATGAATCCAAACTAAGTCACTTGGATTGAAAATCTTGGCCTTCCTATGTTTGTTATTTTGAAGTTGTTGCTGCTCTTGAGTTTTCTTTAGGCCTTCAATCGCCTTCTGATGAAGTTTCTAAATCTCCTAGGAATGCTCCACTCCACTTAAACTTTCTTCCTTTGATGCTGGTTTAACTATTAAATCTAATTGAAGTGTAAGATTATAGCCATACATGACTTCAAAGGGGGACTTTACCGATTAAGCTATAAGTTGACATATTGTAAGCAAACTCAACAATAGGAAGACATAAGTTCCAATCGGTAAGATTCTTGCCAACCATTGCTCTCAGTAAGGTACCAAGAGTACGATTGACAACCTATGTCTAACCATCTATTTGAGGATGACAAGATGTACTATACATGAGCTTAATATCAAGTCTCTTCCAAAGTGTCTTCCAGAAAAAGCTAAGAAACTTAGTGTCTCTATCAGACACTTTGCTATGCGGAACACCATGCAATCTTACAATTTCCTACACAAAAATGTTAGTAATAAAAATTGCATCATCTGTTTTGTGGCAAGGTATGAAGTGAGACATTTTACTGAAGCGGTCAACGACCACAATGATGGAGTCTTTACCTCTACGTGTCCTGGGAACACCTAAGATAAAATCCATACTGATATCAATCCATGGCTATGTAGGTAGAGGTAAAGACATAAATTCATCCCAAGGTTCCTTCTTTCCCTTCACCTTCTTACAAAGCCCACATCTCTACAAAACCTTATATACATCTTTCAACATACCCCTCTAGAAAAAATGTTCTTTTAACAACTCTAAGGTCCTCTTCTCACCAAAGTGTCCTAATAATCCTCCAGCATAAGCCTCTCGTACCAACAATTCCCTCACAGAACCATAAGGTATACACAATTTTCTTGCTCTATATAGAAACCCATCTATCATATAATAACCATCTACTACATTTCCTCCAGAACACCGCGCAACAATTAATTTCAAGTGATCATCACGAACATATTGTTCCTTCATTAATTTAAACCCAAACAACTTTGACTAAAGAAAAGTGATAAGTACATACCTGCATAACAATGCATCAACTACAATATTTGTACTCCTCTTCTTGTACTTGGTCACATAAGCGAAGCTCTCTAGAAATTCCACCCATTTCACTTGACTTTTAGACAAACGTTGTTGGCCTTTGAAGTGCTTCAACAATTCATGGTCTGTATAGATAATAAACTCTTTAGGGAAGAGATAGTGTTGCCACGACATCAATTCAAGTACTAAGAAATAAAACTCCTTATCATATACTGAATAATTCAAAGGTGCACCACTTAGTTTCTCACTAAAATATGCAATGGGTCTTCTATCCTACATCAACATTGCACCAATACCCACTCCTAAGGCATCACATTCTAGCTTAAAAGTTTTGTCGAAATCTAGCAATGCTAACATTGGAGCACTAGTCAATCTCACCTTAACCTCTTCAAAACTCTTTTGAGTCCAATCTCCCCACATAAAAGGAACATTCTTCTTAGTCAATTCAGTTAGTAGACTCACAATGCTACTGAAATTCCTGACAAATCTTTTGCAGAGAGAAGCTAAACCATGAAAACACCTCACATCAACTGTTGATTGTGGCATTGGCCACTCCATGATGGCCCTAATTTCCTCTTCATCAACTCTCACACTAGAACTAGTCACAACAAAGCCAAGAAAGGTTACTTCTGATTGATAGAATGAACACTTCTTGAGATTCGCATACAACCTCTGATCCTACAAGACTGAAAAGACTGTGTGTAAATGCTCAACATGACTATCTAGGTCTCTACTAAAAATTAGAATGTCATCAAAATATACTACTCCTTCATGACATGATTCATAAGTTGCATGAAAGTACTAAGGGTGTTGGTTAATCCAAATGGCACAACCATACACTCATATAAACCATGTCGTGTCTTAAAAGCGGTTTTCCACTCATCTCCAGCCCTCATACGAATTTAGTGATATTCACTCTTAAGGTCAACCTTAGAGAATACCCATACACCATTCAAGTCATCCAGCATATCATCAAGTCTAGGAATGGGGTACCTATATATGATGGTAATTTTATTGATGGTTTTGCTATCAATGCACATACGCCATGTACCATCCTTCTTTAGAGCAATAAGTGTAGGAAAAACACAAGGACTAGTACTCTCTTTAACAAAAGCCATTTCTACCAGTTTATCCACCTATCACTTCAATTATTTAACTTCTTCAGGATTCATGCCATATGCAGACCAGTTTGGTAAGACTAACCCAGGCTGTAAATTAATCGCATACTTAATGCCTCTCACTGGTGATAATCCCTCAGGTAACTCATCAGGGAATATATCCATGTACTCATCTAGCACCTAGTTCACAATAGGAGGTAATTGTTCTCACCCATCAACCTCCAACACATACTTTATCTGCAATAGATGCACTCGTCTCTCTTCCTGAATTGCCTCTTCCAGCTCTTTCTATCCTACAAATAAGGTCTTCTTTTTTATGGTTTTATTGATCTATCTCTGTGCCTCTTGTACTTTAGTTGGTAACATGGGATTCAACACAATTCTCTTGCCATCCTTTTGGAACACATAGGTGTTCTTAAACCCATTATGCAATACCCTCTTATCATATAACCATGGTTTGCCAAGCAGTATGTGTGATGCACACCTAGGAAGAATATCATAGACTATCTCATCATGATACCTCTATCCTATGTTGAATGGAACTTTAACCCTTTAAGTAACATGCAAACCACCTTGTTCACATAACCAGTTTAGCTTATATGGCTTAGGGTATGGAGTAGTGAATAGTTTCAATTTACTAACTAATGAAGCAGCTACTACATTGATGCAACTACCACCATCAATAATAAGAGCACAAAGGTTAACTTAGACCCTGCAAGAAATATGCAATAGGTTTTCCCTTTGTTCTTCCTCATTAGTAAGAAAAGTAGTCATCACCCTGCATAACACATTGATAGCCAAATATTGATCATTTCCCCTGTCTTCATACACCTCAGCATCTGCATCCCCATAATACTTATCTAATACTGCTAAAAAATTTGTTGGCTCATGCATCTCTTCCTTGTCATCCTCATTCTCCACCTCTATAGTAGTCATCACCCTTCGGTTTGGACATTGAGCAGCTATATGTCCAAAACCCAAACATTTAAAGCATTTAATTTGATGAGCCTTTCCTCCTAATGAACCAGCTATTATCTGTTTATTTTCAGTCCTAGCAACTACCTTCTCTTTTCTAGAAAATTCTTTCTCCCCTTTAACATCTAGAATAGTGTTCTTTTCCACATTCTTATCGTATCCCCCCTATTAATATTCTTGTTGTCTAACCCATATAATTTATTAGAGGATCCATACCTATTACTAAGCACTTTATAAGGATTAGAATGCTTCTACCTCTCAACTTTCAAGGCCAGCCGGATGGCTTCATCAAGGGTTTCATATCACTATAGTTCCACCATACAAGCAATCTCATAATTTGACTTGACATAAATCATGCCATCATCTGTTTAGGAGGTTCAACAACTCCACATCAAATCATCAATGTTTCAAACTCTTAGGCATAATCATCCATGGTTTTATCTCCCTATCTCATTGTTTAGAGACACGTGAATAGCTCATATCTGTAATGCTCTAGTATAAATCTCTTCCTCATAACCCATTTCATCTCCTACCAAGTATAAATCTTAGCATCTCCATCTCTCCTCCTATTAACCACAATGTTTTTCCACCATAAGGCAGCATACCTGGAAACTCTACTACTACCAGACGTACTCAAGTATTGTCATTAATTTCATAGCATTCAAAAAGTCCCTCCACCTTATCCTCTCAATTAAGATAATCCTCTACAAACCCTCTTCCAACAAATAAAGGCATCTGTAATTTCATATATTCTAAACCCCTAAGTGACCTGAACTCATGGTTATGATAGAATTCATCTTCAAAATTATCATCTCTTCCTTCTGGTTAGGTGAGGTAATTTCCTCCAATTCGCCTTCCCCTATTACCTCCCAATGCTCCTTCCTTACGAGCATTATTAATGGCTACTTAAGGTGGGGGTGCTAGTGGATTTGCCACTGCTTGTTGTGGAAGTGTTATCTAACTAACCCGTGTGGCTAGATTAGCAACAATGATGGTTACTCTTGTAATTGCTCTTCTAAGTTTCTCCTACCACCCATAGCATGGCATCCCTAACCTCCTCCTCTAACCTGACCATTAGCTTCATTCCCAATTCTTCCATTTATACCATCATTCGACATAATTGTTGAATTATAGCCTCAACACAAATATTCCAAATCACAATCAGTCACACTACAACACACCCTAATATCAATCCTTATTCAATTCCTAATTCCACAATCTTGCGAATTCACAATACAACCCTAATCTCAACCTTTGCTCACTTCCTAATCCACAATCACGTGAATCATAATACAATCCTAATTTCAACCTTTGCTCAATTCCTAATTCACAATTACACCACTACAACATACACTCTAAATTCACTCTTAATCAATTTCAATTTAAAATAAGCAACCCACGGCACTTACCTAATCTCACTCCTCAATCATGTAATCATAGCACACCCACAACACCATCCATGGCATAAACCCTAATTTAGCCTTTGTTTCAATTCCAATTCACAATACTCAATTAAATCACAACATAAATCATGCAATAACCTATTTTCAATTCACAATCAAGCAATTCATGGTGTTCACAACATAAAACCTAATTTTCATTTCCAAATCAAGTAATCCACGTACAAACCCTTCTCTTAACCTTGCTCTAATACTAAATTATGATATGTAGAATTTAATTAAGGATCAAAGAAACATAAATATCAATGATGATTGAACAATCCTAAATTGAAGACCTAGATTCCACTCCATAAACAAAAAGAAGACCCAATTTCCTTACTAGTGAGTTGCCGGTTCAAGTGAGCCATCTTCTAATTTCTTTACTTGGTCGTCACCCCGAAGCACTGACAATTGCACCTGATTAAATGTAAAACAATCTTGTAAAAGGAATGAAAATATTATGTAAGCTTCTTTGAGTTCCATCTAGTCAAATAGGACTCTCAATGTAAGACTTTGTAGTCCTTTAGCTCAAGCTCGGGTAATGGGTCTTGTTACTAAAATCATTTGATTCCCATCAACGACGCACACAGACACATACCAAATATTTCTTAAGTCACATGCATTCAATGCAACAGATATCACAAACAACTAAATTAATTATCTTTCAATTTAGCCCATCAAACAACATAGGTACTCATACCTCTAGCCTCAACTTTCTAAACTAGTATCGGAATCTACCATCTTCAACTCCAATAGCCCTAAATCTGCCAAAATCATATCAATATATAACTCTATAAAGGATACCACCACATACCAATCAACAAGTACCCCCTAAGGTTCTCCAACTCTAACCCTTAAGTCAAGTCACACACAAACAACAACGAATGTATCAATTATATACTTATTATGTTCATTAAATTCCTATCCCTAGCACATATAAATAGCATATATGGTAAACACGTATCTAGTGTCACATTGTTCATATAATCTCTAATTCTTCTTCATTTCAATCCTAATCAAACGTTGTATTAATGATTGTTCAAAAATCCTAACTAAGCTAAATTGAACCATTTATAATCATTTTGATGTCTAGGAAAACATCAAAAATCAAAAAGTAATGAAAAACAGCGTTTTTAAAACAAGCACAGAGAACACAATTTTGTTGCTCACTCATGTCTCTCTTTGGAAAAGAACGTAGTTGGAGGCATGTACAATTACATGGTCAACATAGGTCACAGGCATATTGTCACTTGTGTAACTCTGGGGCAAAAAGGAATTTTATGCTATAAAAAATACATGATCGTGTTCTTCATGTTTTGGGTGTGTACAAAACAACACAGGTACTAACACGGCCATATTGACCTCTATGTACCCCAGATCCCACTTTTACACATAAAAAACACCAATTTTCTCCCTAATTAAACATATCTTAATCTTTCAAGATATGAAATTACATGTTCTATACAATTAAACTCCAACTTTACCTGAAAAGGTTCTTTTACATGTCACTCTGAGAGAAATACTTATTACTACAACCAAATTATTCCTTTTAACACTTCAACAACATAAGATTTTGAACAAAAGACGTAGAGGCTCACTTACCGTTATTTTTTAGCCCGGTCTGCACATGATGAATGAAAACTATTCGAAGGAGAAGTAATGTAAGGGAAAAAGAAAAGGAAGAGAAAGAGAAGGTGAGCGGGAACTTGAGGCTTATTTTAGGAGGGGTAAGGGGGTTTACATTCTCCAAGCTTCTAAAAATATCACTTCGCTTACATTCAAATTCTCATTTTGTCATTTTTAATTATCTTTTATTATGCCTTAAATTATAACATATATATTTTATTGACAGGTTTTACAGTTTCGGTATGCATATCAACATATATTTTAATATGTTAATCTTATGAAATTTTATTTTACAAAAGTACTTGTGCTATTAAATTATATCAAACAAGTTAAAATTAAAATTGGAGTCACTACCCACTAAGCCAAATTTCTAAGCTAAGTATGGCGGCATGCACATATTGCATATAATCATATTACGGAAAGTAATTAACACCTTTAACAACATTTTGCTTTTAATTCTCATCCTACTGGATTCAATGCAAATATATACGTACGTACATATATATATATATATAATTTTATTTTAAAGTATCCTAATTAATGTTTTTTATCATTTTGATTAGTCTTGATTTAATTCAATTTATCGACCAGAACATTAATCAACAAGAACCAAAATAATTTAAGTTTACATTGCCGATGCTGTCGTTCGGTAGAGAAAATTTAGACTTGTTCTCTGCATTTCCGTAAAAGGGTCTACGGTTATGTATGTATATGTCCATATTGTTAGCTCTAGTTTTAACATTTCTCAATTATCCTTGCTATTTTATATTAATGAGTGTTATTTAATCTGAAAAATAAAAATCCATTTACCTAGGTTTCTTTATCGCTCACGGAGTGTATATGCAATCCAAAACATATTACATTTTTCAACCCAATCTACTCATTGGAATGTGCAAGGATATTGATAAATTTTATGATATAATTATTTAAAAATGGATAATATTATAATTTTTTTAATAATTAAAAAACCTTATTTATAGCGATTAAAATAGTATTGTCAATAACTCCCTAAGGCCCTTTTTCGGCCAAATAGCTTTATAAAAGCTATTGATAGCTTTCCTGAAGTTTTGTTTACAACTTCTTTTAATGTTAATATATCTTATTTTTATTATAACTTAAAATTTTTTACTATAATACTGTATTATCGGAGGCTTGCAATTCTAGGCCTAGTGGGCTGCAAGTTTGTGAGTGTAGAGGGTCGTAGATAAGAGTGGGCTAATTGGTTTTCTTGTGGGCTTTGGTTTTGTTGATTGTATTGGAAGGTCTTCGGCAGATTTGGAAAGATTTCTTGTTGGGTTCTGTTTAGAAAAGTGGTAAGAACTGAGACAAAGTGCAGCTGCATGAAAATTAATTTAATTTGTGGGAGTATGTAGGGACAGCAGAGAATGTCCCTGGGCATGGAAGGGGACTTTGGGTGGTCTTTCTTAGTCCTAATAGGCTATGGATCAGGAAATGGAATTTATATCTGGCTTTATGTTGCAAATCTAATTGGATTATCCTTTAGTAATTTTAATTCAAGTTGTACCCAAATTCGTGTCAGCACTACAAGGCCGGATTATAAATTTATTTTTAACTTAAATTATACCAATTTCACTTGAAAACACCAACTTTAAACTCTTTTAAATGTCTGCATTTACATCTTGTGAAATAGTTGTGGGATCCTAGTTAGATGAATAAAATCATTAATAAATTACTTGGAATCAATTAAAAAAGAAAAATTGAAGATTGGAGATCAATTGTATAAAATAACCAAAAAAAAATGCTAAGTTCAGTTTTTCTAAAAGATGACTTAACTACAAGATTTGTACATTAAATTGGAGACTTAGGACGATAATTTTTTAGCCAAATATGAAGTGGAAAATAAAGGGTAAAAGAAATGCTTATTAAGCCAAAAGTAATGGCGAAACTTGGCAACCTTGGATAACTTGGCATCAAACAATTGGTCCCCTCAAGTAATTTCCTTAAACCCTAGGATTTAGAACCCTTAAAGCCCTTAACAATTGTCGTAACTTCCCTTGCCTCCTTTCCCAATTTTCTTTTCTCATCTAAAGGTAAAATAACTCTTAAAACCCTTCTTAAACTTAAACCCTTTTAGCAAAGTTTAATACCCACACTAACCTAAGTTGTGTTAGTGCCTTTGGCTAGGATTAAAGGAGCAAGAAGGAGGCTAAGGAAACTCTAGAAATTGTCGCCACCCTCTTCAACTCTAAGGGCAAGTTTCTTTGAAAATTTGATGATTAAGTAACAACTAGTTCTCAAATCTTCATTTAGCTACTAATTGAAACCTTTGATGCTAGGAGTTGTTCTTGGGAAGCACAAGAATCATCCTTAGGAGACCTCTTGCAAGTGGCAAAGCAAGGGAAGAAAGCTAAGTGAAAATTCCTTGAGGTAAATCATCAATCTCATGTTGAAGTGACGTTTGATGATGGTATTAGCATGTTTAGAGCCTTGTATGTTAATATCTTGAAGTCAAATATGTTTGTTGTGATCATCTAGTTTGTCACCACATATAAAGATTTTTGAAGAGGGAATTTTTGTTATTTCTTTTGATAATGGGATTGTGAACGTGTTGGATGTGATGATGTGAATCAGTTACATGATTTGCAATGGGTTTAGCAAGCAAAATTCCAAAATGAATGTATTCATGTGTGTACCACCACATGTAAGCATAGATTAGGGTTGATTCCTTGATTTAAAGGATACTTTGAATGATGAAATGTGTTAATTTGATCACATGAGTGTTAAATCATGGATTAATTGGTGATTAATATGCTAATTGATGCATACAAGATGAGTATAATGGCTAGACTTGTGAAATTGATGACCTAGGTTATGGAATGAGTACTTTGAGGTTGAGTATTAGAATTTCCATCATAGTTCATAAATGGTTGAAGTGCAAATTAGGTTGAATTTGAAGTTTGTATGATGACTTAAAGCTTATATAAAGTTTAGTAAACAATAGAATAACTTAAGGTGGAAATTGGAATAATTAATCATAGGAATTATGATCATCATCTTTTGATATATTCCCATGTTTAAATCTGAAAATTTATGGGTGATTTTTATTTATTTTTTAAATAGTAATTTAAGGTTGTGACATGTTATTTTGATAATCCTATTTTGTTTAGAAGTCAAGTGATGCTTAGAAAACAAAATGGTGATGAGCTGATTTCACTTTTGGATGCAATTTTATGATTTGGGGCATGTTGGACTATTTCTGGAACTAATTGGGGTTTCATCTTATTTAAATTGTGGGCTTAAATGATGATTTAAAGACAACAAGTAATTATGAACAAGTGGGGTTTAGTTTAGATTGATTTGAACCTAAGATAAGTGAGATATGAGACTTTAAAATGAAAATTTGTAACTTGGGCTAATATAGAAATTTAGTAGGCTTAAAATAACTAAAATGGGATTTCATTTGATAAAATAAATAGAGAAAGAGATTATGAGTAAAATGATTTTGGTTTAACTTAATTTAGGTTTAAAATGAGTAAGTTATGGACCTTTAAAAAAACAAATGTAGATAACAAGAGATAGAAATTAGATGATTTAAATAATTTGGGCCAAGGCCGATGATATTGGTTTATCATTCTATTCTAAGACTTATAGGTAAGTGTACCTATTGATATTATAATATAGCGGATATTAATATCAAGTGTTGATCTCATAGGGACTATGGGTATTAATAATTACATTTTTCCTATTATCTAATCAACAAAATCTAGTGATTAAAATTAATTGAAGTAAACAAGAAAATAATAAGAATTAATAAGAAAAATACATACTTAGATATTGAATACCCCTAGATCTACTAATGCAATCAATTGATTATTATTTGATTCCATTATTACATTCTTAAATCATGAAAATTCCTAAATTGAACTAATAGCTTTTTTGAATCTATTAATTTCTAATTCTTCATTGAATAATCAGGATCTCTTCCTACTTAAAAACTCTAAAATCACATTACTTTGATTTGTTATAGCTATTCATGGACGTGTTCTTAATAAACTCTAAGCTTCCTCAAGGGTTTTATTATTTAATATACCTCTAGCCAGTACATCTATCATCTACCTAGTAGTCTCATTCAATCTACCATAAAAAGTTTGGATCTACATCCACAATGGAAGTCCATGACTTGGACACCTTCTTAACAATTCCTTAAATCTCTCCCATATGTCATATAGTATCAATGACTCAATCTATACACAAGAAGAGATGTCATTTTATAGCTTCACAATCTTAGCTAATGAAAAATAGTTTGCTAGGATTTTTTCAACCATCTACTCTCAAGTAGTGATTGAACCTCTAGGAAGAGAGTTTAACCACTGTTTTGTGTGGCTTCTTAGGGAGAAAGGAAATAATCTCAACATTATGGGATTGTCTATGGCCTTGTTAATCTTAAAGGTATCACAAATTTCAAAGAAGCTTGCTAGATGCGTGTTAAGGTCCTCATCCTACAAACCATCAAACTAAACAAATTGTTAGACAATTTGTGTAATATTAGGTTTGATTTTAAATTTGTTAGGCACAAATACTAACCCAAAGCACTTGAATCAGCTCTTGTAAGTGATGGTCTTGCATATTTTGACATCGTTCTCTCTTTGTTGGCCATGATTACAATTTAAATGTATTCAGACCCTTGGGTAAGAACATGAAATCTTTGACTAACTCATCAGCATCCCCTTGGCATAAACTAACCAAAAGGAAAATTTTTCAGTTAGAAAAATTGAAAAAAAAATTGCAGTGAAAAATAAGTAATAAAAAAATAATGATTAAATTAATAAGATATGGGTGTTCTAATATCCTAACTCCCTAGTAACGGCATCGGAAACTTGATATCGGTCTGTCATTCTATCCTAAAACCTATAAGTAAGTATACCTATCGATACTATAGTATAGCAAATATTAATGTCAAGTGTCGATTCCATTAGGATTATAAGTTCTAGTAATTACCTTTTTCCTATTATCTAATCAACAAACCAAATGATTAAAATTAATTAGAGTAAATAACAAAATAATGAGAATATCACTAATAAAAGTGCAAACCTATGTAGGTCTCAATATGCCGAACAAATTTTTGGTAAACCTATAACAAGTTTATTTTTCAAAAGTTTTTCTAATTGTGAAAAGTTAATAAGTCTTAGCTTTTTATGTAAAATAAAACAATTTTCATTTACTGTTATAAAACATCTTTCAACATTCAATCTTGAAGGCTCAACCATGTAAATATTTCTATTATGAAATCCTTCAAATAATTTCTCTCCATTTTGATCATAAGCTTCTACTTTGTCTTTTCCAAAAATCATTTTGTAACATTTGTCACAAGGCTAACTAATACTTAAAAGATTGTGTTTAAGACCTCTTACTAGAGAAACGTTTTCAATTGTACTAGAGGGAAATCCTACTGTATCAATTGCTATTATCTTTCCTCTACCATCATCACCGAATTTGACATGGCCTCCATTTTTCCATTCTAGATTTGTGAACAATAAAACATCTCTTGACATGTGTTATGAGCACCCACTATCCAGATACCATAATCCTTCTAACTTTGTTTTATGCTCCTACACATGCAAAGAAGATGATTAAACCTTCTTAGGAACCCAGACTGGCTTAGGTCAACAAAATTTCAAGCTCATATTAGTTTGATTTATTACTTCTTGTTGGTTGAGCTTGTTATTTTTGTAATAACAATATTCTTTTTATATGTCCATATTTTGATGGGAATCTACCCTATGTCTTAGCAGTCGGGGAACCTGATTTGGATATATGACCCAAATTGTCCACATGTGTTAATTTCTCTATCCAATAATGTTTGATTTGCACTATAGCAGGTATAGTGGTCAATCTTTACGAGATGCCGAATAACTTAAACTGTTGATCAAATTAGGAACATCATCAGACTCACATCCAACAGTTCGCAATGAATTCAATTGACTTAAAGAACCAGCTCTTTGAAGACCATCTTTTGTACTTGTAATTTTCATTATTGAACCGGCCATTTTTATTCATTTTTGGGACTTATGATTTGATTGAATTTTGTTGTTAGAACTGGCCACTTAGTGGCATATTTTTAATTTTTTGAGTCATTTTACCCTAATTGAAGCAAGTATAAATACTTGTTAACTAGGGTTTGTATGGGACTTTTTGAACATTACATTTTCATACCCATTTTCACATGAAAGAGAGGGTTTATCTCTAATTTCATAAGACTCTTATCAACTTCTTCAAGGGTTGTGGCGAGTGAAGGCTTAAGGATTTGTGAGTAATATCAAATCCCTTAAGTTGATTCCAATTTTATACTAGTGTGCCATATCTAGTGCGAATTGGATTGTTCTTGTTGAGTTCTTATTTGCACCCCATTTAGGGTTCCAAATCTATTATTAGATTTATGCCATTTTAGTGGAATTATATCCTAAAGTGTGTTGGTTAATTGTGCTATATCCAAATTACAATTTGATTATCATTTTTGTGGAAGTCAATTAAGTTTTAGGGGTTTTAGAGTGTGTTGGAGTTACACATTCTTGTAGCTTGTTGTATGATTCTTCAATTGTCATTATTTAATTGCAATCATCAATTGAAGCATATCATAATTTGGTATCAAAGCATTAGTTCTTGAGAAGGGATTTGTGTAAATGTGAATTTGGAAATTAGAGTTCTTGAATTTTGCTTATTGATCCGAATTGTTGAAGTGAAGTTAAGTTAATTGATTGTGGTTTTTGTTGAACTCTAATTGTTGTTGTTGAAGTGGGGGTAGAGTACCTGTTGTAGTTCCTTTGTTCTTAAATATTGCCGTGAGTAAGAAGGGAGTGTTCCTTGAAGATCATTTGAGAAAAGTGAAAACTTGAAGCATAGAAGAGTGTTGATTTTGAATTACTTACCTTATGGAGTGTGCCGAGTGAATTCTTGTAAGAGATTTAAGAAATTGAGAAGTGTCTTTGCAATTTTCAGATTGCATTGAGTGGAGATTAGGAAGTTATTTGAAATTCAAACACATTCTTTACATTTAAAGAAAGTCATTAAGTAGCATTGATTCAGTGTTATTTGAATTATTGCTTGCCGCTGTGATTGAGAGTGCATTTGAAAAGAGTTGCAATGTGTTGTGTAATTCTATAGTGATTAGAAGGGTTGCAATGTGAAGTGGTGTGTCTGGTGGTGTGAATTGTTGCGTGTGTGTGTAGTGGTGGTTGAAGTGGTTGCATTGTGTATGTGTGTGGTGTGTGTAGCTGTGTGAATTTGTGGAGTTGTGTGGTGTAAGGTGCTGCACATTGAGACTAAAGTGTGAATGTAAACCGTGACTAAGAAAGGAAATTGAGTAGTGAAGTTTGAAATTTAAAAACAAGCATTTAAGTGTGAAAGTTATTAAGTCTCATTACTTAAACACTTGCTTAGTTGAATTCAATATCTTAACTACTTGGAAGAATTTAAATTGTGCTTCATTTATTTTACTATACTTGAAGTGTCAAGAAGTATTTATTATTGGTGACTTGTTGCACTGTAGGTGATAGAGCTATTTTATACTCAATCTTTATAGTATATATTGTGTTAAATTATTATTGATTTTATAGAAATCATAAGGAAATGGTACTTTAATTCTATCATCGTGATAAATCAGGTTAAATGGAGTCAAGGATGCTAATTCAAGTATTTTAGAGAAGTCATCTACAACTTGGATCAAGACAAGGAATTACACTACCGGAGGAAGCACGGTTTGAGGCACGACCAAGGTTCAAACCGTGTTACACACTGGACAAGAAGGCAAAAATGAGGACTTTCAACAGAGAGAGACACGGCTTAAGGCACAGCCGTGGTGGAACCCGTGGGAGAAACCGTGCTTGAAGCCGTGGTGGAAGCCAGGACCAAGGAGAAGAAAGTGTGGAACATCAACCAGATGAACGCACGGCTTGAAATCTAGCCGTGGGTGTAACCGTGGTACACACTGGACATGGATGAAGACTTGAAGATTATGCACCGATGAAGGCTCGGCTTGAAATCTGGCCGTGTGTCTAACCGTGGTTCACACTGGGCGTGGATGAAGACTTGAAGAATATGCACAGAGGATGGCACGGCTTGATCCACGGCCGTGTGTTGAGGCGTGCTAGGCAGACGAATCTTCACTTCTCGAAATCTACTTGGAAAAGGAAAGATATTTTCGTATCTTGCTAGCAAAAGATCACATGCTACCCCCTAACAATATAAATAGAACCAACCCTAGAGGGTTAGGACAACTTTCTTATCTTGTTTTAATTTTATTCGATTCACAAACCAAACCCCCCATTTTCCTTTTCCTTTTTATTCTCTTTGGATAGAAATAAGTTTAACCAATCTCTGTGGATTCGACCCTACTCACCACTATATGCAAATCATATAATTGTCTAGGAGTAGGTTTTATTTTTGTTGGATTCGACACCCATCAAATTTTGGCGCCGTTGCCGGGGATTGGTGTCAAATTTATTTCTATTCTTGTATGACTCATTCTTCTCAGATAGGTGAACTAACTTATAATCCGGAGATTGAGAAGACTCTAAAGAGGCTGCGACAAGAAGCTAGATCATCCCCCAGACCGAACTTAGTATCGGACTTGTCTGATTCATCCCTTGATTCTGAAAAAGAGGATGACATGGCAAATCTCGAGAGAACCTTAAGGGAGTTGGCTGCACCGGATGTGAATCAACAACCACTTTGTATTCACTATCCCGAACTAGCCATGGAATTCAAGTTGAAATCTGGGTTAATACATCTGCTACCCACCTTTCATGGTCTTGAGAATGAAGATCCTCATAAGCATTTGAAAGAGTTCCATATAGTGTGTTCTAGTATGAGGCCGCAAGGAATAACCGACCATCAAATCAAGCTACGCGCTTTTCCATTTTCTCTAAGTACTAAAGCTAAAGATTGGTTGTTTTATTTGCCTCCAGGTTCTATAACCACATGGAATGATATGGTGAGACTCTTCTTGGAAAATTCTTCCCCGCATCCAGAGCCGCTGGTATAAGAAGAGAAATTTGTGGTATAAAACAAAGGGACACCGAGACTCTTCATGAGTATTGGGAGAGGTTCAAGCAATTGTGTGCAAGCTGCCCACAACATAGGATATCTGAACAACTCCTTATCCAATACCTCTACGAGGGCCTACTTCCGATGGAAAGAAAGATGATGGATGCTGCAAGTGGAGGCGCCATAGTAAACAAAACCCCTGGTCAAGCTAGGGAATTGATCTCCATTATGGCTGCTAATTCACAACAATTTGGGTATAGGCACGATACGTCTTCAAGGAAGGTAAATGAGGTAAGTGTGTCTAACCTTAAATATCAAATTTCTAATCTTACCTCCCTTGTGCAGCAGCTAGCTCTTGGAAAAACGCAGCAGATGAAGGCTTGTGGAATTTGCGCTGCTCCTAATCATCCGACCGACATGTGCCCCACATAGCAAGATGACAATCATGAACACGCCAATGTTGTAGGCGGATGTCTAGGACAACCGCAAAGGAAGTATGACCCCTATTCGAATACTTACAATCCTGGATGGAGGGATCATCCTAACTTCCGATATGGCAATAACCCTCAACATGTCCAACAATTCCAGCCAAAGCCATCACACCACGTACCCCAAGCTCCTTCCACTTCAGGTATGCCCCTTGAGGATATTGTTAAGTCTCTAGCTGTGAATACCAAACAATTTCAGGAGGAAACAAAGCAAAGCATTCAAAACTTGGAGCATCAGGTAAGCCAACTTGCTTCAGCTGTCAATCGGTTAGAAACTCAAGGTAAGTTACCTTCTCAAACTATTCCAAACCCGAAGCAAAGCGTTAATGCCATTACCTTGAGAAGTGGAACAGAATTGCAGGGATCAAATAAGAAAGGAAATCCGTCTAATCTTGAGGAAGAGACCAAGAAAGAGACTTCGACTCTGAGCCAGCAGGGTGACCAGATTAGCAAGTCTCTAGATGAGCCATCGAAGGTCACATTGATACCACCTCCTTTCCCCTCCAGATTAGCGAAATCCAAGAAGGAAGCGAAAGAAAAAGAGATTCTGGAAACGTTTCGTAAAGTCGAGGTAAATATTCATTTACTTGATGCAATTAAGCAAATACCGCGCTATGCTAGATTCCTCAAGGACTTGTGCACTAACAAAAGGAAGCTGAAAGGCAATGAAAAGATTAGTGTGAGTGAAAATGTTTCAGCTATTATTCAGAAGAAGCTTCCTCCTAAATGTAAGGACCTAGGTATGTTCGCCATTCCTTGCAAAATAGGTAGTCTTGGAATCGCTAAAGCCATGTGTGATCTAGGAGCTTCTATCAATGTCATGCCTTTGTCTGTTTATCAACGTTTAAATGTTGGTCCTTTAAAGGAAACGGGTATTATTGTTCAACTTGCTGATAGGTCCAATGTTTATCCTGAGGGAGTTCTAGAGGATGTTTTAGTTCAAGTCAATGGGTTGGTTTTTCCTGCTGATTTTTATGTGCTTGACATGGACGATAGTGATTCTCATACTTCATCACTGATATTATTAGGGCGACCATTCCTTAAGACTTATAAAACGAAAATCGATGTAAATGATGGCACCCTCACTATGGAATTTGATGGTGAAGTGATTAGATTTAACATTTATGATGCCATGAAACACCCTAACGATATCTCTCCTGTTTTTGTTGCGGATGTTATTAACCCATCTCCTATTTTTGTTGCGGATGTTATTAACCCATTACCATAGGCACCAAGGTTGGAATCCAAATCCTTATCCGAATATTTAGCCAGGAACGTCTAGCCAAAGACGTTAAAGAAAGGCGCTTCATGGGAGGCAACCCATGTAAAAAAAAAAAAAAAAATTGTTTTGCATTAGTTTTGGCTTATTTTAGTTTTGTTTTGTTTTAGTTTAGTTTGTTTTGATTTTAGTGTAGTTTTGAACTCTTTGGATCGGCTGCAGCAAGGATACATATCATTAGATGACACTTTCCAGAGCTTAAGGGGAAAACTCCAATACCAGGGAAGTACCAGTAGTTTCCTTTCTCTTATTCTCTAATGTTCCTTGAGTTGTTAATTCCTTTTCAATTGTGCTAAATTAGGAACAGTGAGGACACTGTTCAAGCTAAGTGTAGGGGAGAGGATAATAAATTATAGAGAATAGAGAATTGATCCATACTTTGAATGTTTGTCCTTAAGTAATTTTAAGCCAAATTTTTTCAAAATTATCATGAAATCTAGAATTATACTAAATGTTGTAATAAGCATCTACAAAATGTGAAATTGACTTGTTCAAATGTTTTACTCACCCACTGCTGTGATTAGAATACATGGTTAAAATTAAGTAGTGAAATCTTTAAGAAACAAATTTACCTTGTATTTAGCTTTAGAATTGGAAGTCTAAGAGTAAGTCGAGTCCTAAGTGAAAAATAAACAAGTTTACTTCTAGGTTATATTAGCTACTGTATACTCTTTGAAGTTGTTTGTAAAGCAATCATAACACTTAAAAAAAAATAAAAAAATCAAGCATAACCATTACTCCAATGATTCAACTAATTGAGTTAAGAGTATTCAAACTTGAATGTTAGAGTGAGGAAGAGTCCGTAGGGGTATCTCAAAACCCGGTCACTTGAGTGATGAGCTCGGGATGTTGCCGACTCAATGAACTCACTATAACGATAAGGGCGAAAAAGGCAAAAGTTCATGAAAAGAAGCGAGCAAAAACCCGTCAAAATAGATGCTTGAATAAATCAAAAGAACATGAATGCGAACATTCATTGAATAAAACAAAGATGTATAAAAGGGAGAATATCTAGCAAAGAGCTTATACCATATGCTTTTACTTTATACTGCAAGGATTATATGCTTGATAATATCCAATGAAGTTTAATTAGGTGTTTTTCCTTAGTGGATTAAGTATTTACTTTTGGAATAAAAATTCTTTTGCTAAACATGAGGATTAAAGTTTGTTTTGTTTAGATTAGCTATTGAATTTTGTCCATAGTAATTTGATCACAGGAAACCAATTGGGTTGAAGTAGTAGACATTAAATTACAAGTCATGAATTACAAATGAATAAGATGCTTGGAATGATGAAAAGAAAGTTTGTATAATCTATGACAGATTTCTCAATTGATTTGATGCAATTGCTTGAGGACAAGCAAGAGTTTAAGTGTGGGGGAATTTGATAGAGCTATTTTATACTCAATCTTTATAGTATAAATTGTGTTAAATTATTATTGATTTTATAGAAATCATAAGGAAATGGTACTTTAATTCTATCATCATGATAAATAAGGTTAAATGGAGTCAAGGATGCTAATTCAAGTATTTTAGAGAAGTCATCTACAACTTGGATCAAGACAAGGAATTACACCACCGGAGGAAGCACGGTTTGAGGCATGGCCAAGGTTCAAACCGTGTTACACACTGGACAAGAAGGCGAAAATGAGGACTTTCAACAGAGAGAGACACGGCTTAAGGCACAGCCGTGGTGGAACCCGTGGGAGAAACCGTGCTTGAAGCCGTGGTGGAAGCCAGGACCAAGGAGAAGAAAGTGTGGAACATCAACCAGATGAAGGCACGGCTTGAAATCTAGCCGTGGGTGTAACCATGGTACACACTGGACACGGATGAAGACTTGAAGATTATGCACCGATGAAGGCACGACTTGAAATCTGGCCGTGTGTCTAACCGTGGTTCACACTGGGCGTGGATGAAGACTTGAAGAATATGCACAGAGGATGGCACGGCTTGATCCACGGCCGTGTGTTGAGGCGTGCCAGGCAGACGAATCTTCACTTCTCGAAATCTACTTGGAAAAGGAAAGATATTTTCGTATCTTGCTAGCAAAAGATCACATGCTACCCCTTAACAATATAAATAGAACCAACCTAGAGGGTTAGGACAACTTTTTTATCTTGTTTTAATTTTATTCGATTCACAAACCAAACCCCCCATTTTCCTTTTCCTTTTTATTCTCTTTGGATAGAAATAAGTTTAACCAATCTCTGTGGATTCGACCCTACTCACCACTATATGCAAATCATATAATTGTCTAGGATTAGGTTTTATTTTTGTTGGATTCGACACCCATCAGTAGGTGTACAAGTGTATGTGTGTGTTGTTGTCTAAATGTGTTTTTGTGACATGGTGTTGTGAAGGGAGTGTACTGCAAATTATTGAGATTATACTTTAGCAAATCACATCCACAAGCATGTCAAATGACAGTGTGAATGGGGGGATTGGCAATAAGGCCAATAGCTAAGTTAGTGGAAGACAAGGTTATCATACTGCAGGTAAGAAAACTTTGGATGAACAGCTTCAAGACCTCACTACCATTGTTACTACACTAGCAACGAGGATAAACTGGATGACAATGCCACAACCACTAGTGGCAAATCCTCAAGTGTCAACAAGAGTAGCTCCTCAAAATATTCAGAGAGAGAGAGAGTAAGAGGAGGAGGAAACGTGGGGAGGAGAATGGAAGGAGATCAGCATCCTTATAGGGAGGAGAGGGATGATAACTTTGGGGTCAACCCTTACCCAAATAGAGATTTTAAGTCACCTAGGGGCTTAGAATATGTAAAGCTGCAGATGCCTTCATTTGATGGCAAGGGTTCAACAGATGGCTATCTGGACCAGGAGGATAAGGTTGAGGGCCTTTTTGACTATTATGAGAAAGATGATAACACCTAAGTTCAACTTGTTGTTGTTAAGTTGATAGGGTATGTCACTTTGTGGTGGAAAAATTTGTGGTGATTAGCAGGCGAAGGGATGGAGAGGTCGAAATTCATACTTGGAGAGACATGAAAAGGGTTTTGAGGAAGAGGTTCATTCCTAAGCATTATAGGCAGGAACTATTTATGCATCTTTAGACTTTGAGACAAGGAGGCAAGACAGCGGATGATTATGTGCAGACATTTGAAACTTTGATGATCAGATGTAGATTAGTAGAGCCTCCAGAGTAAACCCTAGCACGTTTTGTATCTGGGTTAAAATATAAGATAGCATGTGTAGTTGAGCTTTAGAAATACAGTACACTTGATGAGGCTATACAGTTAGCCTTGAAAGTGGAAAGATAGAGACGATCTAATCCATTTTGGGTTACTAGTAGCAGGCCAAATGCTACTATTAAGCCCATAGGGGCTGATGGTCAGTCGAGTAGACCAAAGGGAGCAAGTGAACCTGTCAGGGTAGTGGACAGAGTTATCCCCAGCACAAATAGAGAGAAGATGATTTTTGGGAAGGGCAAAGAGGTAATTAGACCTAATGTTAGGCAGACTGTGCCGGGATTAACTAGTGGGAAAATGTGCTAGATTAAATGCTTTAAATGCATAGGATTTTGACATATGGCTACATAGTGTCCCAATAAGAGAGTCATGACAGTCATGGAGGGTATTGGAGAAGAAGAAGAGGATGAAAAAGAATTTGTTGAGCCTACAGACCTGTCTATAGCATTGTAAGAGTATTATGATGATCAGAATGCTGACACACATGAGGATAAAACGCGTGAACAGTATTTACCTATTAATGTGCTACACAGGGTTTTGACTATATCTCCATATGCTAGGGATAAACAAAGGGAGAACATATTCCATGCATCTTGCAGGATTCAAGGTAAACTTTGTGTACTAATCATTGATAGTGGTAGTTGTACTAATGCCATATCTGTTGCATTAGTAGATAAATTACAACTAACCACTAATCTACATCTTAGCCCTTACAATTTATATTGGTTGGACAATCGAGATAGTATGCATATTACACAAAGGGTAAAGGTGCCAGTTAGTGTAGGAAAGAAATACCATGAAGAGATCATTTGTGATGTGATTCCCATGTGTATCTTTCATTTGCTGTTGGGTAGACCTGGATGTTTGATAAAAAGGTGTTACATGACGAATTCAGAAACATTTATATGTTTCAAAAGGGAAGGTCATGGATAGTATTGACACCTATGTCTCCATCAAAGGTACACTCTTTCCAAGAACAAATCAGGACTACTTCTGTTTCTTCTAACGGTCAGGCAAACAAGCCTATAAAGGCATCATGGTTCAATCCAAGAAATGACCCCCTAGATTTGAGGGCAAATCTTTCAAAAGCCCGAGGAGATGATGGGAATCTAACTTGCGGTCTTAGCAAACAGGGAACTTGATTTAGATATATGATCCAAATTGTCCACATGTGTTCATTTCTTTATCTAATAATGTTTGATTTGCACTATAGCAGGTAGAGTGGTCAATCTTTATAGAATGCCAAATAACCTACACTATTGATCAAATTGGGAACACCATCGGACTCACATCCAATGGTCCGCAATGAACTCAATTGACTTGAAGAACCGACTCTTTGAAGACCATCTTTTGTACTTGTAATTGTCATTATTGAATTGGCCATTTTTATTCATTTTTTGGACTTATGATTTGGTTATACTTTGTTGTTAGAACCGGCCAGTGGCATATTTGTAATTTTTTAAGTCATTTTACCTTAATTGGAGCAAGTATAAATACTTGCTAACTAGGGTTTGTATGGGACTTTTTAAACATTACATTTTCCTGCCCATTTTCACATGAAAGAGAGGGTTTATCTCTAATTCATAAGATTCTTATCAACTTCTTCAAGGGTTGTAGTGAGTGGAAGCTTGAGGATTTGTGAGTAATATCAAATCCCTTAAGTTGATTCCAATTTCATACTAATATGTCATATCTAGTGCGAATTGGATTGTTCTTATTGAGTTCTTATTTGCATGCCATTTAAGGATCCAAATCTATTAATGGATTCATGCCATTTTAGTGGAATTATATCCTAAAGTGTGTTATTTAATTGTGCTATGTCTGAATTACAATTTGATTATCATTTGCATGGATGTCACTTATGTTTTAGGGGTTTTAGAGTGTGTTGGAGTCATGCATTCTTGTAGCTTGTTGTATGATTCTTCAATTGTCATTGTTTAATTGCAATCATCAATTGAAGCATATCATATTTGTTGCAAAAATAGCATGTATAAATGTTAGATCTTATCGAACGTTTCTAATTTTGATATCATCTCCATTGAAATTGATATGTGCTTATCATTCTTAGATTATATGTTCTGGTATATCTTTCATAATACCATCTATAAGATCATTTGAAGTGTTATCTATACATCTGTTTAGAATATTGTTTAGAGAACTATTTATAATACTTTCTGGAGAACTGTCTAGAATTTTTTCTAATATTTTTTTCCATTTTGTTTAACAGATTTATTTTCACTCATATTTATGTTTTTATTTTCCTTTTCCTTCTTACTAATATTAACATTATCTTTAATTTTTAGATCTTTTCCTTTAAAAAAATAGTTTTCTCAATTTGATTTGAGGACTCAACCTTATTACATCCTAATCTTTCTTTTTTACTTACTTTCTAAGATGATATTAATTTTTGCAATTTTTCATCACTTTCAGAAAACTTAGTGACCATAGAACATAAACTTTTTGAAACTTCATTAATTCTTACATTAAGCTCTACAATCTCTTTTCTTAATGTATTGTTTTCATTTGTCAACATATCATGTGCTTCTCATAAACTTTTATTATCCATATGTGGCACTTCGGTAGCATTTTTTAGAATATCATTTTCATCTATTAATAACATATTAGTTTGACATACAGCTTCTTTTTTATTTTTTAAAGTTTCAATCTTTTCATTTGCCTTAGTTAAAGCCCTAACATTTGTTTAAATTTTATTTCTAAAGCTAATAGGCATGTCATTATCAGATTCAAAAGATACCTTAAATAATGCCATGGAGCACAAGTGTGCTTCTTCTTCATTATCTGATCCAGTGTATAACTCAACATTTAACTCATTAAGATCACTCCATGTTGCCATTAAAGCTTTTTGTTTCTTCTTGTATTTCTCCATCTTTTTAATCAACACGGGACATTTATACTTTATGTGTCTTGGCTTTTTGCATTTGAAGCAAACTATTTCCTTCTTTCTCTCTAAAAGTTTTTCCTGTACCCAAGTTAGATTAATTAGATGAAAAATGTTTAAAACATTCGAAATGCTTACCATTTCTCTTGAATGCTTTTTTAAAATCTTTGAACCAACATTGTTATATCATCATTGTCCTCCTCACTATTTGATCCTTCTTTTGTCTAAATATCTTATTCACTAGCTTTAAATGCTATGGATCTTTTGGTTTTCTCTTGATCATTCATATGTTTCAGTTTTGATTCATATGCTTGAAGTTTTTCTCGAAGTTAACTCAAGGTCAATTTGTCTAAATTGCAAGCTTCTTCGATTGCATTTGTTTTTAAATCCCACAAACTTGGCAAGATTCTCAAGAGTTTCCTTACAAGCTCACTATCATCAAACCTTTTAACAAGTAAAGCAAGATCATTAGTAATTAAAGTAAATCTGTTAAATCCATTAGATAGAGTTTCACTAGATTGAAATCTAAATAATTTGTAGTCCTACATCAATGCTCCTCTCCTGGTGTCCTTGATCATTGCAAAACCTTCATATATTTCGCACAACTTGTCACATATTTCTTTTATAGTTTCGCATGATGCAATCATTGCGAGCACAATTTAAGATATGCTCATCACTGGTAGATTCTTTACTATACTGTTACCTTTAGCTTTTTTCTTTTCTTCATTAGCTAGAATTGGACTATCAATTAAAACAATTTCTTGATCTCCATACTATATAATTTCCCGCGAAGCAAAATCAATCGCTTCGATATATGTCTCTAACCTGCATTTCCAACATTAAAAATTAGTTCTATCAAAGAATGGTATACAATTAGATGCAATTGTAATTGTGTTATTAGCCATTAATCAACTCTTGCATCTAGAAGAGCCATTGCTCCGATACCAAATACAGGTCCCAATATGCCGAAGAAGAGGGGGGTGAATTGTTTGAAAAAATATATATATATATATCAAATTGATCTATTTGAATTCTATTTATCTTCCTAGCATGATGAAGGTCATGCATGATGAACAATAATAAGATAAATAGATATGTTGTGCAGTAAAATAAAAAAGACAACAATTTATAGAAGTTCTTCCTATTGAGTACGTCCTTTCTTCCAAATTCGTTACTAGGGATCCTATCTTCCACACCGGTTTTTCCACTATTTCAATTGCTAAGAATTTTGTTACAATCACCAATAGTTTTTACTCTATCTTTCTAGCCTTTTCTTTGGCTAAGCACAACTACAAGACTGTGCAACCTCACTTTCTTAGATGTAACCTTACACGAAAAGTAATAGATAACTTTACAAAAAATAAAAAATATATATAATTTCCTTAAGTTAAGCTCAAATAAACAAAGAAATTTGATTTTTTTTTTCTATTCTGATTATTCTTTATGCTCATATATTTGTATCTCTTCTTTTTTCTGTATAGTATCTTTGTATCTTGTTTATGTTTTCTATTTCTATTATGTGTCATATATCTTGTATATTGTATATCTTCAACTTGAATTGTTTTGTATATATATTTCCTCATTCTATTGATAGATTGCATGCAATGTTCATTGAGACTTCCAATGTTCATATCCCTACATTTTTTGAAATTTAAAAAATTCAAACTATAACTCAAATTCAAATTGATTGACATGGAATAGATTCAATTGGGATTGGTTGATGTTTATCTTTGTCTAGCTCTTCAACAACTTCAAATGGATAACTCTCTCTTGTAAACATAAAATCCCCCTTTATTTGGATGTTGTTCAACTGATAACCATATTAGTTATTCTTATCTCCATATTGTTCTTCTATTGTTGAAACAACTTTGACTTGATTGTCATATGTATACAAAAACGTTATAAATTAATGTCATAAATAATTCAGAATTATAAATTTAAACTTATATAAGGACACATAATATCAAATATTTACAAAATAAACTATCAGACTGTCTGCATAAATATCTCATGAAACATCTAACAAATTGTCTAGATAACTATTTAGATAATTGTCTGGATAAGTGTCTATATAAGTTTCTGTATGAGCGTCTGTATACTACTGCCTAGATGAGTATGAACTCTTTTATTCTTCACACTTGATCCACAATCTATATAATAATAACTTTTTTTATTATTAAAACTTATTTCAGAGTTCAGATAATTCAATAACCTAAATTATGAATCTCCCTAGAACTACTAATGCAATCAATTAATTACTATTCAATTCCATTATTGTATTCTTGGACCATGAAAATTCCTAAATTAAACTAATAGCTCTCTTAAGTCTATTAATTCTTAATCCTAGATTGATTAATCAAAATTTCTTTTTAATTTAAACCCCTAGAATCGTATTGTTTTGATATGTGAATTTCTATATTAAGTTTGACCCTCATTTGAAATATTTACATCATTTTATCTATAGCACTACATACAAATCCTTTCAATTATACTTGATTCATTCAAACATAAGATCTCTCGACCTCTATGAATGAAATCAATTATCAAATTAAGATGCCAGGAATATTAACTTGAATAAACAATTAAGAACACATAATTAGATCACAAGAATAAGAAAAACTTCATTAAATAAAAATCATCAATTGCAAATTGATTCTAGGGTTCATCATATTTAAGTACTAAAAAACAAAATTAAGCTAACATCATATTTAAATATAAAACAAAACTATAAAAATAACACATAAGAACAAGCACAAAAAATCATAAAAAGTTATTAACTAAAAATCCTACACCTTATCTCTAATTCTAACACTAAAAAATCTATATCAATTACTTGGACTCTACATCACTTTTACAATGATCAAGCATCTCACAACTAAGAAAGTTATATCTTCCTAGAAATGGAAAGTTGAATATTCAAAAATTAGGATATTGAAGCTTCATGAGTCTATAAATCACATCTTCAAAGTTTCCATCAAATAAGGAAAGTATATCTTCCTCAACTGTGATTGAATAAGAAATTAAATTTCTTCATGACACGGCCTCAACACAATTGTGTATCTACCATGGCCACATATTTGCTCATGTAACTCTTGGCAATTTATCCACAACAAATATTGCAATTTATACTTTAACATGGTCATCTACACAAGTATGTACTTCTACATAGCCCTATAAATGATGATGTATCTTAGTCCTTTAATAAATTCCTTTCTTATAGATACATGGGCGTCAACATGATCAAATCGATGACCTCATTAAAGCTTTACTTATAAATAGCACTTGACCATATACTCTTCAAAATTGCATCACTTATCCAATTGGACTCCAAATTGCATGAAACTTATATAATTTATTTTCTTTAATCTAAAATTGTTTCAAAGGACCTAAACTCAAAATATGAGCAAAATCAATATAATATTTAATAAATAATTCTCATAAAATAAATTAGGACTATGTAAAAACGAAATAATAATAAGTATAATTATACACTTATTAGCTAACCCATCCATATAGGCTATAGACCATCCCAATACCCTTTTCCTATGGATGATTCACATGACAATACATAAGTAATTAGACCTAAATGGCTAAATTTATCAAGTTAGACCAAATTATGAATAAATTGAGTAAACAAATTCTAATTGAACTAATTGACTAAAATGGACCTAATTAAGCCTAATAGGCTTGAATCCCAAAATAAACTGGAGCCATTACATCTTTAAGACCCATGCCCTAAGGGGGCCCTAACAAATTAAAATACCTTAAATAGGTCTTATGTTCAATAAGGCCGAAAGTCACTAAAGACCTAAAATAAAATAAAATTAAGCATAACAAATAAGTCAAGCCTAGGAAATAATGAATAGAACAAGTAGGCATAATGGGCTCAATTGCGTATGATATCACAAAATGAATTAAAATAACCTTGTCAAACCTAAAATGGACATAAGGATAATAATTGGGCTTAAATAATATAATTAGAGTTAAATAAAATAAAATGGGCCTAAACACATAAATTAGAGCATAATAAACCTAAATAGGCAAGTCAAATGAATTAACTCCTAATTAGAGAAATCACTTCAAATAATAAGGTCACTTAAATTAATTAGGGCTAATGAAGCCAATTGCAAATATGGTTGGGCCTACTTTCCTTTATAGGCCTAAATACCTTAAGTGAGCCCTAATAACATCTAAATATGAATTCAAACAATATAATGGGCCTAAGTAGATAAAAAAAAAAAACCTTAATTGAACCTTAATAACATCTAGACATGAATTCAAGGCATATAATGAGCCTAAGTAGATATACACTTAGTGATAGCTAAAAAGCAAATTGAGCCTTCTTAACCTTTAATTGGCCCATAACTAGTATAGGCCTTAAATTGTTTAAGACAACCCTAGAGTAATATCCAAATAATTAGAACGATTATCCAACTTAAGTTTTCCCTTTTAATGCATAAAATTAGTTCATCTCACTCAATGAAAAATTGGACTTTAACTTAGGAACCTTCAACCTTTCCAAGTACATAGTAACATATCGCAAGAAATCTTAGTTTTAGAGATAGAAATTTCCATCTCTAAAAGTAATAATTCTATTACAAAAGACCTTCAAAGACAGAAATTCCGTTACAAATTTCTATTGCAAAAACCATCATCGCTAATTCTATTTAGCAACAAATTGCATATTGGTCACAAATTTATAATAGAAAATTTTGTTTAAAAAAAATTAATTCCATTGCAAAAAGTCAACAAATTTACAATGAAATAAATTTAAAGACACAAATTTTGGTTGCAAATTAGAAAATTTTTGTCTCTAAATCTCATTAAATTAATTGAAAATTTAACAACTTAACTAGAACTCCCTACACTAACATAAGTTCACTTTCGAATTAAATACCTTACTAATTCTCTAATTCTCTATTGTTAGCACATTTATATCTCCTGTAATAGTGACTTCCTAAATGGTCACCCATTATGTGAGTGATCTAACCTAAGCACACTTAAGTTTAGAGTTTTATGTATCTTGTAACTGCAACAAAGAGATAATATGTTATCTTATTTATTTGATAAAAATTATATATTACTATATGATAAAACCATAATAAATATATATTAATTTTTTATTACTTAATAAATATTTTATAAGATATAGGTATATGAAACAACATACAATATATGTATCAAATATAAAATTAAAATAACATTTTATATTAAAGTGTATATATTATTTATTTATTTATATTATTCACTTTTAGAGACATGATTGATTTATCTCTAAAAGTAAATGTTAACATTTTCCTTTATTAATATTAGAAACAAATTTGTAATAATATCCAGTCTTTAAAAAACTGATTGATAATATGTTTAGGACTTTGTTAAAAAAATAAATAAATTTATAATAAGACTTTTTTTTTTTTTTTGCTATTGCAATTTTATCTCTTATCTAACATTAATAAATATTTTTAGAGACTAAATTTTTCCATTACTAAAAATTAAGTTTATATTTTTGATAATTAGAGATAGGTTTGAGACAAAATCCCAATATATATATTTTTATTGCACCAAAATTTTCTTATTTTTCATAATAGAATCAGATATGGATTTATGATAGAATTATTTTCCTTGCAAATCCATTGGTAATTTATCTTAAATTCTATTGTAAAAACAAATAACACCGTAAAATTTTGTCTTTGCTTTTCTAGTTCCAAATTCGTTGCAAATCCATTACAAATAATTACTTTTAGAGATAGAAAAGCCTAATATTGTTGTAGCCACATGCATGTTGCTTGCTAAACTAGTAATTCAAATAGGACTAATAATCAAACTTGATTAAGTAGCTAAGTGCTGCTTGTGTGTGGTCATCTCAAGCTAAAGTGTGATGCTTTAAGCCTGAACTAGGGTTGTGGTTTTAGTCTAGTAACCCTAGTAGTTAGGCACTTAGGTCATCAAGGAATGGCTTGGTAGGTAGTTGATAGGTGGAGTCATGTCAAATAACGGGCACTATAAGCAAATAATGGTATATTGGAAGTTATCTAAGGTTATAGGTCCTAAAAAATGATACAATATAACTAGATTATGATTAGTGAGGACCACATAATGGCAATGACACATAGATGAGGCCATTAAGTTTTAATTTCGCGACATAAAGTCCAGCTACTTCTATTAACCTTTGCTTACCTCTATAGTGGAATCAAAACCTAAGTCCTTTGTCATGTTGTCTAAAGTTATTAGTACTCTTCTATTGGTTGTTTACATTAAATAAGATAAATATAAGCTATATGGTTGTTTGCAGCATTGGAATGCAGGCTTATCTGACATTTGTATGTATTTGCATTACTATGCACTAGGTCTCTTTAGCTCACTTTTCTTTTTCAAATGAGGACCTTCAAATGGATCCATTATACCATTCTATATGTTTTTGCTTTGAAGAGTTTTGGGGAGAGGACACTGACTTAGATGACATGGACTACTATTAATCTTATTTTCTTTATGCCTTTTATTTAGATTGTATTTACACTTATTATAGAACCTACTTGTAGCTCCATGGCCTAGTTCCCAATATATTTGTATCTTTTATGGACTTGTTAAGCCCTAGAACTTAACCTATCCACCTAATACTATCCATTGCATTTTCCAAACTCAAATGAACTTTCAAAACACTTTCAAAATCAAAGGAGTTATCAAAATTTTCAAAATCTATTTGATAATTTCAAGTCTTAAAACTAGTTTAGAAAATCACTTAGTAATTCTAACTTTACATATTCTACTTAAGTAGATTACATAACAAATCATTGTCATCATAGAGAATTAGGGGCACGACAAACACTTAGTCTTGGAATAGTTTCAAAGGTTGCTTGGCTTAAGCCTAATATAACACATGCATTGTCATTTTATGTTGGTGATCTTGCTATTTCCCATGACCTAGACTTTTTCTTGTCCATCTGTTCACTTATTTGCTTAAGATGGACATGATGTAATTTATTTATTAGATTCAATGTGCAAATATTGGAACCGATAATTTCCTTTGATTTTTTTTTTTTAAGTTTCCTACAATATTCCTATATATATATTTTTCAATCTTTCAAAATTTTTAGTTTTTTTTTTTTAGTATTAACTAATTAAATATATTGGATTAATTATCTACATTAGTAAGAGGAGACACATAGGCAACTAGCTCAAGAAAGTAGGTCCTACAGCTAAGAGGATGGTAATTGCTAACTTTTAAAAAACCAGGCAAATTCAAAAGTTCTTAATGAAGTAGTTTACCTTTATTTTTATTGACTTGTAACTTATTTATTGGTTCGGTCCAACTTGTAAAATGAATTAAATTATTGAAATATTAAGTAGAGTTATTTTTGGAGTTAAATTTAATAAATTCTCTTAAGTCGTATTAATGCTTTAAGTGTGTCCATATACAAAGTTTAAGATTCATATTTAAATCTATCGGCCTTGACTATGGATGATTCCTCGCCTAAATCTATTTAATGAATTATTTCATGTAGTTTATGGTTTAAATTTTCATTAATCCTCTCATTGCTTATATATGAAATTTCTTTCTAACATCCATAGTTTTCAATATTTACTTTATTACTCTTATATGACGCCCTCCTTTTCCTATTACGAATGGCTAAATACTCACTAATCAATCCTTCTAAGGATTTCAGTTTTCACCGCATAACCTTCTGAAAATGTTATATAAATATAAAATTATGCATCATATATGTGCATAGCATATGTTTTATTAAAAATAATTATTATATCTTATAATAGTATTATTTTCATTAGAATGTTATGTAATAGATTTAGAATATTGAGTTCACAATGTAGTAATTAGTCGCTATTGGATTTGCAAAGAGTTGTAATAACATTTTTGTTTTGTCCTTTCCTTTTATCGAGAATTTCTTATATCTAATTGCCGTTAAAAATGGAATGTTAGGCATTATATGATTTACATTTATACTTATCAAATTTTTCGAGGCAGGTTCTCAATCTTCAAATATAAATTTGACTATAGCTGTTGATATTGTCATTTACTATTATAATAACTTATTATTGTCGTTGCTTTCAATGTCATTTTTATTACAATAATGAGTTCTAATTATAAGGCTATATGCCTTATACTGTATTTAAGAGACTGTCTATTTGAATAATATAGAATTCTTCTTATTCTATATAGGGAAATAATTATTCAGATATACACTTCACACTTTTCTTAAGGGTAATGTCTTAAGGTATTATGAGTTTTTATTAACTTTTCTAGAACTTTCAAACAACCATTATTGCAAAAAAGTGTTAATCGTCAATTATATAATGATATCGATAAAATGATGATGCTTCCAATCAATTATTTAGGGATAAAGGCATTTCTAATGTGTGTATGGTTAACTTTAGGCAATTAAGTGCTTAAATTTTCATTTTTAGCAATTTAGTATTATACTTTTAAAGATTGTTCATTTAAGTATCTCTATTATAAATGCTTCTTAATAGACATTAATATTGCTAATACTAGTAGAAATTTAAAAAATGAAAAAATAAACTCCAACTTTTATAATTAATTTCATTAAATATTATTTAAAATAATTAATAAAAATAAAAAAATAATAAAAAAGGAAAATGCAGAAAAATTTTGAATTTTGAATTTTTTATTAAATATTTTAAATAATATATAATTATAATATTTAAGGAAATTAATTATTATAGTTAGACTTTATTTTTTTCTTTTGTTTTTGAAATTATGCAATTTTCTTATCTTCTGAATTTTTTTATATTTTTTATTAATTTTATTTAATTATTTGTTTAAAATAATTACATGAACCAATCAAATGATGTCACATGTAAAACATTTAACATGTGGCTATTAACATCAATAAAATTATGATCCATTAAAAAGTATTTATAACAAAGATACTGAAATGAGCATTTGTAATGAAAGCTTAGGTACTTAATTGCCCAAAATCGAAAATACAGACACTAAAAATACCTTTATCTTGATTATTTACATAACATTCACACAAGAATATTATTAATATAAGAGTGGAATAAGGTCTATCATCCAATATGCATTATTTTAATCAGGTGCATTCATTCAAGAACTTTCTATGTGTTCACATTATTATGTACTTTTAAATTTAATGTCTAGCATACTTTATGATGAAGAATCACAATATAGTTATGTACTATTGAAATTTATTTTAGTATAAGTCCAATAGTTTTGGGAATGTGATTCATCATAAGAGTTTTGGAATTTCGATAAAATACTTATAATTATCATGTGATTTATTCCTAGGTTATCACTTACTTAAAATAAAATATTTCATTGAAGCATATAACTATTTGTTATTATTATCATTATTTACTTAAGGATTATATTTTACCGAATACTTAAATCAGAAGTTTTAGAATTTCTAAACAATTTACTATGTAGCTCTATAGGTTGCAATAGCTATTCTAAAATTTTGTGGTAACTAAGAAACAATGAAATCATTAGGTGACATATTCCACATCCTCAAGAGTTGAGACTATATATTTATTCTTCATGTGAAATTAGCAATTCCTTCATATACATATTTTTAGAGGTTTCTTTTTTATTTTTGGAATTTTGGCTTTCAACATTCATCATATAAAACTCTCATCAAACATATTTTATTTATTCCTACTTTGTTGATATCCCAATTGGACAATGCCAAACAATATGAATTTCCATAATCTTCTTAAGTATATTGGTCAAATTTTTAGGGTTTTGTAGATGGAGAGAGAGAGAGAGGTGTATGGGTAGAAATAAGAAAAGAAATTGAATAAGAAGATTGAGAGTATAAAAACAAATCATATCTATTGGAAATTTTAATTTTAAAGGGATTGCATGTCAGTCCTAAACATGTGTATGAAACTTGCTTATCAAACAAGTACTTTAATAAGTTTAGATGTTAAACCTAAATTCAAACACATTGATAAATGGATCTAAACAATCTAACTTGCTTATTAATCATATCAAGTTTTACTTATACAAACCTATTCAAATAGTACCATATTGTATTTGGGTTGGTGGATTTGGTGCCAAATGACTAAACCTATTCACACATGGTTAACATAAGTTATGTTTACATCATTTGCCATAATGTGACTACTCACTACTACCTTAAGCCTTTATCCAGACTTGAAAATATCTTTAAAAATAGGATTAATGTCAAGAATGGTGATAGATGTCTTATCAATTTTAAATCCAAAATTTAATATTGCTAAATGCAATACTCTATAGCATTTTTTCTTTTTATAATTGCACTTCTACTAACAGCCCTTCCACTATCCCATGTGTAATTTCATAACAATGGAAATGCAACATGTCAAAATTAATTACACATGACAGTCCACATTAGAAGCCCTTATGATTTTGACTAATAAATAATGTACTTAGTAATTTAATTAAAAACAATATATAAATCTATATTATTAAAGCAAAAGACACCAGTGTGGTGTCTTTAGTGTTTATATCTATATTTTAACTACCTATCATTTAGCTATTCACCCACATCATCCATGTCACTTACACTTCCATTCATCTACATAATGTTAGATATTTTCTTAACCCACTCTCCCTCTTTCTCTCGCTTGCATCATAGTAAAAACCTATCCCTTTCTCTCTAAGTAATTTTGAAATTGTTTCTTTCCCCTCCTATAACTCTTCTCTTCATACATCCTTATTTTTTTTCTCTCTTTTCATGACTCAATTGTCTCTCTCTCCTCTCTCAATTGCCTCTCTATATTTACCATGCTACAAACTTCTACTTTTCCTCCCTTTTTTTTTATTTTCTTGGTATAGTGGGAGTCAGGTTTTAAGTTAAAAAGTTTGATTCTTTTCATAGACTTATACCTTTATGTGTTACTAATGGTTTCTTTCTTTTGGATATATGCTTTTTAAGCATATGTCATCAACCACTTCGATCTCATAGTTGTTTCTATCTACATGTTGAATGTATCGCAATCATACAAATTAAAATCCTTTTTACTCCGACTCTTCCTTGCGATCAATTAGGCAAGTGCACCTATCGATTACAGTAGTATAGAGTTAAGCACGGATATCATCTCCTCAAGGACCAGCAAGTACTAATACTAACTCTAAACCAACTATCTAACCGCACAAATTCGAGAGGTTTTAGATTAAATTAGGAATACTTAACAAAACCTATAGCAATTAAAATTAACACTATAACTAAATTATTAATCTGATAACTAAGAAAATACCCTACCCTTATTACTCCTCTAATTGTCATGTAACTTTGCCCTTTCAATAAACTAGTTAACAAGCAATGGTTATCTCTAAACCGCGGAGTATCTAACACTAAGCTAATGTTCTTCCCAGAATCACTAGCTCCTAACCTTAATCTCTTTGATAAAGATCCCTCTTCTATCAAAATCAATTAGAATTGCATTAACACTCTTGAACCCTCAATTAGATCAAATTATCTAATTTAACCTAATACGGAAAATTCACGTTCTCTATCCCTAGATTACATACGAATTCCTTTATTCATGTAAGATCTATTCAAATAAGAGATTTCCCAATCATCTTATAAGAAATCAATGCAAACCCAATGTTGGCCATACATCAAATTAGCAACACTACATGAACAACATGAATAAATTCAAAGAATTCCAATACTCATTAACTCTGCAATCAATCCCATATTACATAACAATTAGAATTCATAAGGTTCGGGAATGAAACAACTAGCCACTAAGGATTTTCAAGATATAACTCAATGAAAATAGAAGGCAAAAGAAAGAGAAAACTCCTATGCATGAGCCCTTCGGCCTCCTCGGCCTTTCGGCCTCTTGGCCTTCTCTTTTGCGCTCTCCTCTTTTTCTCTCCTTTTCTCCTCCTCCAAAAAACTCCTTCTCTCTCTTCAAAGATGACTATTTATACCTAGGGTAGCTTCCTCTCTGGCATGTAGAAGATATCCTCCAAAATTGGACGAAAGATTTAAAATCGATTTGAAGATATCCTTCCTTCGATAGATACACGGTCCTACTACACGGGCGTGTATACAAACCGTGTATCTCTCTGACTAAGTGAACTCTGGGCGTGTATATCCCACACGGCCATTTGTAATAGCCGTGTATGCCTCTGGCTTCTTTGTTCTTCATACACGGTTTACTACACAGGCGTGTAACTCAATCGTGTGTCCTCCTCAATATGTTCCTATGCACGGTTGGTTTACACGGGTGTGTATTCCAACCGTGTATTGATCTATCTTAAAACTCTTCCACGCTGATACACGGTCGTATACACAGGCGTGTATACTAACCGTCTAGTCGCCTGATTCCCTCACACGGCCGTGTATATCTGCTGTTCCTTCCAAAAAGTATTTTTCTTCATGTATTTCTCTCTGATTTCAATCCAAATCGATATCTTTTCTCAAAATAGTGGTCCTCATCCCTGAAACTGAAACATTTCTATTTTAAGTATCAAAATTCTTCAAGATAACATCAAATTATTACACAAACAAATAGAATTCATCTAAAATACAAGTGTTAATTTATACTTATCACTACAAAATCTCAATCTCTTTATTGTCTCTACTCTAAACCTCATCCTATGCACCCCCACTCCTCCCCACACCCTTTCTCTCTTGAAAGCATTGTTATGGGTTGCTCTTTCTTAGAATTGTCAAAATTGGTACACTTCTAATGTGAAGTTGATAACTTTCATGAGTAATTTTATGTATGTTCTCCTCTAAGTATTTTACAATTGGACCATTTTTTTGTTGTTAAATTTAGTGAATTTATCTTTCTTATCTAATATATTTAACAGAATTAAGATTTCACTTTACTAATCCACCAAATCAGGTACTCTATTACTATCCCTGACAATAATATTTTTTAACTAAAGTTTGTTATAGGTCAGCATATTAAGGTTTTTTTTTTTCTAATACTTATACTCTTCTTCTTTTTTTTAACATCTTCATCCTGTAAGTTGTAATTGCCCACTAACTATGTCTTTGACAAGCTTGTTCACACAAATTGGCACCTAAAAAGTAAATCATTATGTCATCCTTAAAGTAAGGATTAAGGTGAATAATATCTTCCAGTTGTACTTGTCACTTACATACAAAATAATTCCACTAAAAAATCAAACCTACTTCTCCTGATTAATGTTATTACATTCTCATCTAAGAATCATTGTTAAGAAGTTGCACACTAAGTGCATTCAATTTAGAATATAAGTATCAAGTTTCTATACCACTTGAGTGAATCAACATCTAGCCCATTTCTTTTGATTTGAGTCTTAACCTATGAAGCAAAGCAAAATGGTCACCATGTTTACTTGAATATCACTAATTTCCCAAGCCACCAAAAGAACCTATATTAAAGTTTACAAATCATAGCTAGAAAACACTTCTAACCCTCACATTACATGGAGTATAAAATTATTTACAATGAACATGATGACCTATTTAAATAAAAAATAATAGAAGGTAGAGTCTCCTCAAGCTGGACTAGTATCTTCTAAAAGAAAATTTCTCAAACCCTTCACCCTAATTCAAAAATTTCTCAAACCCATCCCTTGATCCAATCTTCAACTCTATAATTCAGTACCTACGATTCATATTATGAGCTAAGTGAATATAACTGAAGATAATCAATAATGAACAACCACACAAAATGGAGAAAACAAGTTCAAGCATATGCTATAAGCCAAACTCAATCTCATCATTCATAGAGCACAAACTCAATATTTATGGAACAAGCAAATGTATATGTCATCTACTAGCCGGTATCCTCTATAAGTGGCATTAAGAGGCTTAAATTGAGCAATAAATGAGCATTAATTAAGCATTAAAAGAGCACACTCGGTCGCTCTAACTAGGCATTAAACTAAGCAAATGCAATCTATATGCTAATTAAAACAAGTTTAGCAAACCGAGCACTTCTGTAAAGCTTTGTAAAACCAACCAATAGGTTGTTTGATGCCACACCATGAATGCAATGACACTAAATCCAAGCATGTTTTCCAAATAAAACAAATACCCAGAAATAATCTATATTCAAAACAATTGAATGAGCATATAAACTTGACTGAGTCAACTTTCAAACCAATTGAACATAAACCACTATTATTTATTGACAATATAGAAATTACCAAGCATACTCCTTGTTTAACAATACAAAGTGCCAAGCAACCTATAAACCAATTACAAAGTTGCTAGCCAAAAGACTCGTGAAGGAGATCACTTAAGTAAAATCCCACAGGGGTAGAATACCTCAGAAGATCTAAACATGATACACAACACTCAACTCAATAGCTCCTTCCCGATCCTCAATCATCCTTATCCTACTATGGCTAATTATAAGCCTCATCTTACAATCAACAATAAACATGAACAATCAAAATCCCAAAGTGAATCAAGTAGAAGGTCTACCTACACTAATGTTATTTCCTATTCAATATGTCGGTCTTCACCTATTATTCACATGTGTATAATCTTTAGAACTTATTCCTGTTCAAATATAATTATTCCTATATATCGCGTCAATTCATCAAGTCACACCATCAGCTTTGAATCATCATAATTTGGCCATTCCTCATCTCTTTTTTTTCCCTTTACTAAGCCATATATCACTGCATTTGTTGTGAAAAGGCGCTATGTATATGCCAAATTCTTAGTCTGGTCAAATTCATATAATTTCCAATTTGCCTCCTTGTGTCATCTATTTACTCATAAGTTATATCATACCACTCATAAGTTATCATAGCCACGTAGTTATATCATATTAAGTTTCAAACCGCATTTAAAATTCATTCGTTTACATCTATTCATACCACAGCAAGGCCAACCAGCTTATTGTTATCGTCTAGTAACTCCCTGTTGATAGTCATGTTTCATAGACATTATTAAGTTAACTTCATGGTCGGATTTGAGCACTCCTTATTAAAGTATTTCACAAACACTCAATAATTCTATAAATTTCCAAATTAGAGCGGTTCATTAGGAAATAATGAACTCGTCGGCCAGGCCTACCGCCAGTCCTTCCTTCTCGCCTTGAAGCTCAAAAACAACAGCACCACTTTAGCTAGTCCAACGCAAACTGACCAGAATCCAGGCTCTATTTTCTTCCCATTTCTTTAACTGATTTCCTCTACATGCAAACTAATCCATTTCTTGTTTCAACAACCAGAGTTTTTTCCTACTATGCATTAACTAAATTACTGGAAATTTTTGGGTTTTTGGTGGGTTGGTTGGTGAGTAAATTGTGAGTGTCTTTGGGATTGCTTGGCAACTAAATAATATTTTTAGCTCTATATATTTTGCTCCCTAACCAAAATCCTTTGAATGAAGTCAAAGGAGTTTGGACATTAGATAAGCCTTTCTAATGGCTATAAAATTGTTTGATACATATGTGCTTATGGAATAACTGCACTGCTACTGCATACATGTCTTGCGTGACTCATATTACAAGAGCTTGAAACCAACACTACATATAATTTTTTTTTTTAGTGCGTAAGCTTGCAGCACCATTTAATTGAGCGTCTATTTTAAGCTCATCGAAATGACTTTGCTCATAAAACAACATATGCATAAATTTTCTTTAATAGACAATCCACATATATATATATATATATTTCATTCTTTTGGAGTATCTGGCTTGTTAAGTTGCCATCCATTTTTGTAGAATATCTGGTTCATTAAGTTATCTTCAATGTCTTCATTCTCCGTTAATGACTTCAATTGACTTGCTAATTTTAATCCATGGAATGCACCAACAAATCCATATATTATGCGCATATTAATTTTTTATAGGAGTAGAAGTTTTGGATGATAATAATAACTTTATGTTTGGCACCACCTTAGCATGTCATATATCTTTGATATATTGCTGAACTAAATAATATATATAGATATATATATATAAACCACTTCAAATCTCTTATGGAAGATCACACTTTGTCTTCCCTCTTTATTTTCTTTTCTTTTGGCGGGTAATAAAATCTGTAGCAACCTTCTTTGTGAAATTCACTTCCTTATATGCTTCATATTGAGCCTAGTAATTATTTTGTTGCCACCCATGCTGTTAATTGACATTCCTTATATAAGTCTACCATTTAATTAAATAGAAAATGCATAATCTATCTTCAGACACAATCTTTCTTTTCCTTATTTATCTTGAGATAGTTGCCACCCTTAACTTCACCTTTGCTTTATAAATTAGTTTGTTCATGTTAGTGGTGAAGTGTTGAAGGTCGTGCAATACATTTTTTTTTTCATCTTTGAATTTTTATATCATTCTTGTATTTTTCCCACAGTCGTAGGTAACTAAGGAGTCATTAAATTTACTTCCATTGTAGGTTCGATTCTAGGATAAAGGATCATTGCTTCACCTGTCATCATTATGCTTCAAGATCTTGCACCGTCAAACATTGCAGGTGAGGTTCTTCCATGGTCGTCATTTTTCTCAAATGCCTATACATGCTAAACCCTCTAGTTGTACCACCCACACCTATTTTATTATATCCAGGGCCACCACTTCTCATAAATCCTAAATTAGTGTTCCTCGCGGTCTCATTCATGGCATCATAACCAGCAGTCAGAATTGGGGTAGAATTCTCATCTAGTGATCTAAACAAACCGAATCCATCTGATAAGCCATTCTCACTTGTCAATTCTTACAAAATTGTTTTTTATTTTTTTATTTTAAATTGAATTTTTTTTTTTTGTTCTTGTTCTCCACAATACCAATTGAGATGGAAAGTCCCAAATTAGGGATTGATAGTGACGATGTTAAGTACGTATCCGACTTTAATACTGTAATGGTCACCGCCATTGAGGAAGCTAAGGACCTGATATGTCGAAATATAAGGAGAATCAAAACAAACGCAAGCACCAAAAGAAAAATTTGTAACAAGCCAACACCATGCAAACACACCAATTCCCTTACCAAATATGACGCACTAATAGAGGATGGTCTACGCTCAGTATTTCTAATATAACACACAATAATTCCTATGCTTTAACTTGCCACAATCAAAGGATTGATAAGAGCTGTGAGAATGAGAGAAAGACTCCCTTGTGTATATTGTCAAATGTCCAAAAGTTGCCATATGTTTTTATCCCAAGGTATTTATAGTAGTCTCTAAAGGATACAAACATTGGTTAAGAAAAAAAAATAAAGAAAAACCAATCTAAATAACCTATAAGCTGCCTAAAAAGCCAGCTAGTCTAAGTGGATGCACTACCAGCTTTTGGAAATACACCGACAGCCTTTATGGCCGACCTTCAATCTTGAACCACCCTCTTTTTAGTTTGCTTGATTGGCGTCCCGAAACACAAATAAATACCTTGATTGAATGTAAAATAGTCATGTAAAAGGAATGAGGATACTATGTGATTTTCTTCGGGTTCCATCTGATCAAGTAGAATTCTCAATGATAAATTCTGTAATCTTTTGGTTCTAGCTTAAGTAAGTGGCCTTATAATTGAATTGATTTGATTCCCATCATCTCCTCGAGCCTGTGGAAGATTTGCCCTCAAATCTGATAGGTCTTCATGAAGATCTTCTAGTAAGTAGAGTGATAGATAGGAAACATTGAAGGTAGTAGAAACACCATAGTCTCTTGGTGTAAGCATTGTTGTTGATGTGCTCCAAAATCTTGAAAGGTCCATTCACTCTAAGTGAAAGTTTATGTGATTTCTTATGAGGAAATCGATCCTTGTTGAGATAAATCCAAACCAAGTCACCTGGGTTGAAAATCTTGGCTTTCCTGTGTTTGTTGCCCTAAAGTCGTTGTTGCTCTTGAGTCTTCTTAAGATGTTCAGTTGCCTTCTGATGAAGCTTTTGAATCTCCTAGGAATGCTCCACTCTACTCAAACTTTCTTCCTTTGCTGCTAGTTTAGCTATCAAATCCAATGGAAGTGTAGGATTATAGCCATACACGACTTCAAAGGGGGACTTACCGTTTGAACTATATGTCGACCTATTGTAAGCAAACTCAACAATAAGGAGACATAAGTCCCAATCGATAAGATTCTTACAAACCGTTGCTCTTAGTAAGACACCAAGAGTACAATTGGCAACCTCTATTTGACCGTTTGTCTGAAGGTGACAAGATGTACTACATGAGCTTATTACCAAGTTGCTTCCTGTCTTCTAGAAGAAGCTGAGAAACTTAATGTCTCTATCAAAGACTATGTTGTGTGGAACACCATGTAACCTTATAATTTCCTGCACAAAAAGGTTAGCATTAAAAAGTGCATCATTTGTTTTGTGACAAAGTATGAAATAGGACATTTTACTAAAGTGGTCTACGACCATCATGATGGAGTCTTTGTCTCTGTGTCTTGGGAAGACCCAAGACAAAATCCATACTATTATCAATCCATGGCTGTGTAGGTAAAGCTAAAGGCATATATTCACCCCAAGATTCCTTCTTTAATTTTTCCCTCTTACAACTCTAAATCTCTCCAAAATTTTGTACACGTCTTTCAACATGCCCCTCCAGTAAACATGTTCCTTCAATAATTCTACGGTCCTCTTTTCACTAAAGTGTCCTAATAAACCCCTAGCATAAGCCTCTCGTATCAACAATTCCCTCACAAACTTACAAGGTATACACAGCTTCCCTATTCTATACAGAAAACCGTCTATCATATAATAACCATCTACTACAGCTCCTCTAGAACACCTCTCAACAACCAACTTCAAATGATCATCATAAATGTATTGTTCTTTCATCAATTTAAATCCAAGCAGCTTTGACTAAAGAGAAGTGATAAGTACATACCTGTGTGATAACGCATCAGCTATAACATTTGTACTCCCCTTCTTATATTTAATCACATAAGTGAAGCTTTCTAGAAATTCCACCCACTTTACCTGGCATTTAGATAAGCATTGTTGGCCCTTGAAGTGCTTTAAAGATTCACGGTCTGTATAGATAATAAACTCTTTAGGAAGGAGATAACGCTACCACATCATCAATGCAAGCACTAGGGAGTAAAGTTCCTTATCATACACTGAGTAGTTTAAAGGTACACCACTTAGTTTCTCACTGAAATAGGCAATGGGTCTCTTATCCTACATTAACACAACACTAATACCCACTCCTGATGCATTACACTCCAATTCAAAAGTTTTGTCAAAATATGGCAACACTAAAACTGGAGCACTAGTCAGCCTTGCATTAATCTCCTCAAAACTCCTCTGAGCCTGATCTCCCCAAACAAAAGGAACATTCTTCATAGTCAATTCAATCAATAGATTCACAATATAGTTGAAGTTCCTGATAAATCTCCTATAAAAAGAAGCCAGACTATGGAAACTCCTTACATCAGCTGCTGACTGTAGCGTTGGCCACTCCATGATGGCCCTAATTTTCTCTTCATCAACTCTCACACCAGAACCAGTCACAACAAAGCCCATAAGTGTTACCTCTAATTGATAGAATGAGCACTTCTTGAGATTTCTATACAACTTATGATCTCTTAAAGCTGAGAAGACCGCTTGTAGATACTTAACATGACTTTTCAAGTCTTTACTAAAAATCAGAATGTCATCAAAATATACGACTATAAATTTCCCCAAAAATTCCTTCAGAACATGATTTATAAGTCACATGAAAGTGCTAGGGACATCAGTCAACTTAAACAGCATGACCAACCACTTATAAAAACCATGTTATGTCTTAAAAGTAGTCTTCCATTCATCTCCTACTCTCATACGAATCTAGTGATATCCGCTCTTAAGGTCAACCTTAGAGAACACTTGTGCACCATTCAGTTCATCCAGCATATCATCAAATCTAGAAATGGGGTACCTGTATTTGATGGCAATTTTGTTGATGGCTCTACTGTCAATGCACATACGCCATGTACCATCCTTCTTTGGAACAAAAAGCACAAGAACAACACACGGGCTAGTACTCTCTCTGACAAAACCCTGTTCAACTAACTCATCTGCTTGTCGTTTCAACTCTTTAGCTCCTTTAAGAATCATGCGATATACGAGCCAATTTGGTAAAACTAACCCAGGTTGTAGTTCTATTGTATGTTCAATACCTCTTGCTGGTGGTAATCCCTTAGGTAACTCCTCAAGGAATACATCTGTGTAATCATCTAGCAACCGGCTCACTATAGGCGGCAACTGTTCTTACCCATCAACCTCCAACACATACTGCATCTACAATAAATACATTGGTTTCTCCCCCTGAATAGCCTCCTCTAGTTCTTTCCTCCCCACAAACAAGGACTTCTTTTTAGTGGCTTTATTGATCTGTTTTTGTGCTTCTTGCACTTCAACCAGTGACATAGGATTCAAGAAAATTCACCTACCATCCTTCTAAAACATATAGGTGTTCCTATACCTATCATGCAATACCCTCCTATTAAATAACCACGGCCTGCCAAGTAGTATTTGTAATGCACACATAGGAAGAATATCACAGACAATCTCATCATGGTAACTCTCTCCTATGCTGAATGGAACTTTAGCCCTTTGAATAACATGTTGACTGCCTTGTTCACTCAATTAATGCAGCTTATATGGCTTAAGGTGTGGAGTAGTAGTTAGTTTCAATTTATTAACTAATGAAGTAACCACTACATTGGTGCAACTGCCACCATCAATAATAAGAGCATAAGGTTACCTTGGACCCTATAAGAAATATGGAATAGTTTCTCCCTCTGCTCTTCTTCATTAGTAGGAAAAGTAGTCATCACCCTACGTAAGACATTGATGGCCAAATATTGATCATCGTCTCTATCTCCATGCACCTCAGCATCTGCATCCCCATAATACTCATCTAGTACTGCTGAAAAATCTGTTGGATCAATCCAACTCTTCCTAGTCATCTTTACTCTCCACCTCCATAGCAATCATCACCCTTCGGTTTGGACATTGAGCACCTATATGTCTAATGCTCAAGCACCTGAAGCACTTGATTTAGCAGGTTTTCCCTCTTGATGACCCTACTGTTATCTACTTATTTTCAGCCCCAACAACTGCCTTCCCTTTCTAAAAAAATTCCTTCTCTATAACAGTTACATTCTTTTCCGTATTCTTACCATATCCCCTTTGTCAACATTTTTACTATCTGAACCATACAATTTATTAGAGGATCTATACCCGTTACTTGCCATTATATAAGGATTAGAATGCCTCTACCTCTTAACCTTCAGGGCCAGCTGGATAGCTTCATCAAGGGTATCATATCGCTACAACTCTACAATAGAAGCAATCTCATATTTTAAGCCCAACACAAATCGTGCCATCATCTACTTAGGAGGCTCAATAGCCCTACATCAAATCATCAATGTTTCAAATTCTTGAACATACTCATCCATGGTTTTGCCAACCTGCCTCAATGTGTAGAGATATGATAAGATCACATTATAATTATACTTTCTTTTGGATTTATATTAAATTTATTTCAATATTATAAGAAAATATAAAGAAATGGTACTTAATGGTGTTTATTGTGAAAATTTAGGTTTTGAGGACCTAAAAGTAAATTACAAGTTAATTGGAGGAGTTTTTTACAAAATTGAAGAAGCAAGTGAAGGACTGCATTGAAGGTCTCCGGCCTTGAGTCGGCCTACATTAAACCAACCTAGAAAGAAACATCAAAGCCGCCGGCCTTGAGCCGGCCTACATTGTTCCTCGAATATCCATTGCGAAAATCTCTCCAAAATCTTATCTTGATTAATTTGCTGACTCAATTCTTCATCAGATCAGCCTTATCCTCCTCCTCTTTGGATCTATAAATAGACCCCTTGTGTGAACCTTGAGGGCATCCTTTGTTTTTAGATCTTTTGAATCATTAGAATTCCTTTGGGAGCTTAGGATTTTATCTTCTCTTTAAATTCTTTTACATTTCATGTTATTCTAAATTTTAGTTTGAAGAAAGAAAGTTATTGAAGTTTGCTTTCAATTGAAGAACTTTAGGAATCATTTCGAAAGATTGGAGTTTTAGAAACTTTTGAAGATTATAGCAATTGTTTCATTTATTTAATTTTCTTCTATGCCACTTATCAGTTTATTTTTATTATTTAATATGAATTCCATTGCACTTATTTACTTCAATTGTTCTTATGCAATCTATACCATAATGTTCTAAATCATCCTTGTGGGAAACATGATGAAGCCATAATTCAAACTAAAATGATCATTGTATTCATGTTATAGGACATATAGATATACGGAATTTTCATATAAGAAGTCCTGCTATGAATTGTATTTTTTTAATTGAAATCAATGCATAGGAATTTAAATGACTCGAAAGAGAAATTTAGGTTTTGTCAGGAATTCTTAAGTAAGATTTAATAATTCATGCGAAAGCAGCGTTATTGAATTTTATTAGAAATTGACCTAAGTGTTTCATGCAATATTTTTATTAAATTTTTCACTAAGGGATTAGGAGAAATTATTTTAAAGTATTAGGCAATCATATAATTGGGAAATTTATGATCGTGAATTAGAATCCTCTATTGATTTTAATTAGTGGGAGCTATTAAATTAAATTGGGGTAATGTTACTTTAAAACTTGAAAAGGGATTAAGGTTTTGTTAATTTCTTGTGAAAATCCATATAGCTATGAGTTATTATAACATGAAGGCAATATGATTAGTAGAATTAGGGTGGATTCTAATTTCCCACCATCAATTTTTCAATCTTTTTTTAAACACAATTCCCTTTTTGCGTATTTAGTATAATTCATTCGATTCTCATCAAATATCATTGCCTAAATAATCAATCTTCATGGTTCGACACTCTTCTCTCACTATATTACTTGATCCAATCCGGTACACTTCCCGGTATTTATTCACGCTCATTTTATATCTCTTTTCGCGTGGACCAAGTTTTTTTGCGTCGTTGCCGGGGATTGATTAATATTAGACCATTTCAGATTCTATTGTTAATTTAGGCACAATTATTTTGTTATTTTTTTTTTATCATTGTGTGATCGTTTCTAGTTCTCTTTGAAGGTTTTTTATACACAAGAGTAGAAGTGCTGAACTTCTACCAATTACTCTTGAGATAGAACACACCTTGTGACAACTTAGAAGAGAGCAAAGAAGAAGGAAAGAAGTTGACATGGCAGAAGACAACCGTACTTTCAAAGTAAACGGTTATTTTCTCAAACATTATTATGAAGGGAAAAATGTTGATAGAGATGCCATAGCTGTGAATTTAGGAGATTTGAGAACTTGAACTGGAAAAGTCGGGCTAGCGACTATAAACTAAGCGCTTCATGGGAGGCAGCCCATGCTCAATAAGTATATACACTATTGTTTTAGTTTTGTTGATGTAAAAATAAAAAAAAATAAAAAGAGAAAAAAAATTCTAATTCAAGGCTGGATAAGAGCCGCCAGTTTCAGTCGGCCTAAACTCGGTACAAATAAAGGTTGGCTCAAAAGGACGGTGGAGTATAGGTACAGGGTGCCGACCTTTGTCTGGCTTTTAGACATTGGCTGACCCTTCTCTCTCTCTCATTTGCTCACTTATTTTTCTCTCTTACTAACTTATTCTCTCACGATTGCTCTCCCTCTTTCTCGCACTTCTCCTCTCTCTTTGACCTAATTTCTCTTCACTCTCTCACTCACTCTCCTCTTGCATTTAAGACACTCAGGGATGACAAACATTTTGGGAGGAATTTTCTTGTTGATGAACAATTTTACACCAGGGAAGTACCAGTGTTCTAATTTTTGCATTGACATTCTTTTCCTTAATTTTGTGCTATTATAGGAACAATGAGGACATTGTCCAATTTAAGCATGGGGAAGGGATTATAAATGTAGAAGTATAATGATTGATTGCACACATCATGAGCTTATAATTCCCATGCTTTATTTATGTCCTTAAGTGTTTATCATCAATGAAATCTTGAAATTGACTTAGATAGGTGCCCCACTCGCCAACTGTTGTGACTACTTTATATAGTTAAAATTTAATAGTAAAATCTCTAGAGAACGGGTTTACCCTATGTTTAGACTTTGAACTTGAGATTGAGTCCTTAACTTGAAAAAACAAGCAAGTTTACTTCAAGGAAAAATTGGTTGGGATAAATTTCTCTTGAAATTTCTTTGAGAATACCTTAACACGTAGTGAAAGAGGTAAAGGAAATATTTTACTTAGTGATCCCTTATAAAAATAGTCTTAACTAATATTCATTTATGCAAAAAGAAGAAGAAGAAGAAGAAGAAGAAGAAGAAGAGAGCCTTTACTCCAATGACTCAGGAAAGTGAGTTAAGAGTATCCAATCTTAAATGTTAGTATGAGGAAGAGTTCGTAGGGGTCCCTTTAAAACCTGGTCACTTAGGCAATGAGCCCAGGATGTGCCGACTCAATGAACTCACAATAATGAGAAGGGCGGAAAGGCAAAAATTTAGTACCTTAATGAAAGCCAGGTTGACATGGGCGAGCTTTGGTTCCTTAGAAGAGTGAAGTCTGACTCCGTTGTCAATTAAGGCAAATAAAAAGGGAGAAATTCTAGGGAAAAAAATGGATACCATATGCTTTCACTTTTTGTTATCTTGTTTAGAGAAGTAAAATTGAGGGAGATTATACTTGCTAATAACTAATGAAGTTTAAATGAATGTTTTTCCTTATGGACTAAGTACTTTTCTTTTGATTGTTAAACACTGGGATTAAAAATCTGTTTTATTTAGATTAACTACTAAATTTCAACTAGATATACTAGTTACAAGTTTCAGTATGGTCAGAACAATGGGCACCAGAAGTTCAATGACGAATTTCTCTTGTTTAATTCAATTATTTTGCTTGAGGACAAGCAAAAGTTCAAGTGTAGGGATGTTGATAAGATCACATTATACTTATATTTTCTTTTGGATTTATATTAAATTTATTTCAATATTATAAGAAAATATAAAGACATGGTACTTAATGGTGTTTATTGTGAAAATTCAGGTTTTGGGACCTAAAAGTAAATTACAAGTTAATTGGAGGAGTTTTTCACAAAATTGAAGAAGCAAGTGAAGGATTGCATTGAAGGCCGCCGGCCTTGAGCCGGCCTACATTAAACCAACCTAGAAAGAAACATCAAAGCCGCCGGCCTTGAGCCGGCCTATATTGTTCCTCGGATATCCATTGCGAAAATCTCTCCAAAATCTTATCTTGATTAATTTGCTGACTCAATTCTTCATCAGATCAGCCTTATCCTCCTCCTCTTTGGATCTATAAATAGACCCCTTGTGTGAACCTTGAGGGCATCCTTTGTTTTTAGATCTTTTGAATCATTAGAATTCCTTTGGGAGCTTAGGATTTTATCTTCTCTTTAAATTCTTTTACATTTCATGTTATTCTAAATTTTAGTTTGAAGAAAGAAAGTTATTGAAGTTTGCTTTCAATTGAAGAACTTTAGGAATCATTTCGAAAGATTGGAGTTTTAGAAACTTTTGAAGATTATAGCAATTGTTTCATTTATTTAATTTTCTTCTATGCCATTTATCAGTTTATTTTTATTATTTAATATGAATTCCATTTCACTTATTTACTTCAATTGTTCTTATGCAATCTATACCATAATGTTCTAAATCATCCTTGTGGGAAACATGATGAAGCCATAATTCAAACTAAAATGATCATTGTATTCATGTTATAGGACATATAGATATACGGAATTTTCATATAAGAAGTCTTGCTATGAATTATATTTTTTAAATTGAAATCAATGCATAGGAATTTAAATGACTCGAAAGAGAAATTTAGGTTTTATCAGGAATTCTTAAGTAAGATTTAATAATTCATGCGGAAGCAGCGTTATTGAATTTTATTAGAAATTGACCTAAGTGTTTCATGCAATATTTTTATTAAATTTTTCACTAAGGGATTAGGAAAATTATTTTAAAGATATTAGGCAATCATAAAATTGGGAAATTTATGATTGTGAATTAGAATCCTCCATTAATTTTAATTTGCGGGAGCTATTAAATTAAATTGGGGTAATGTTACTTTAAAACTTGAAAAGGGAATAAAGTTTTGTCAATTTCTTGTGAAAATCCATATAGCTATGAGTTATTATAAAATGAAGGCAATATGATTAGTAGAATTAGGGTGGATTCTAATTTCCCACCATCAATTCATCCTTTTTCAAGCACAATTCCCTTTTTACGTATTTAGTATAATTCATTCGATTCTCATCAAATACCATTGCCTAAATAATAATAGAAATTGATATAGGTCTATTACTTAATCAATCTTCGTAGTTCGACACTCTTCTCTCACTATATTACTTGATCCCATCCGGTACACTTGCCGGTATTTATTCACTCTCATTTTATATCTCTTTTTGCGTGGACCAAGATACATGAATAGCTCATCCCTATAATGCTCTAGGATAAATCTCTTCCTCATAACCAGCTTCATCTCCTACCAAGTTAGGATCTCAACATCACCATCTCTCCTCCTACTAGCCATAATGTTCTTCCACCATAAGGCAGCATACCCTGTAAACTCTACTACTGCCAGATGCACTTGGGTATTGTCATTAATTTCATAACATTCAAAAAGCCCAACCACCTTGTCCTCCTAATCAAGGTAATCCTTAGCAGATCCTCTTCAGCAAATGAAGGCATCTGTTATTTCACTCTAAACCCCTAGGTAGTCTGAACTCATGGTTATGATAGAATTCATCTTCAAAGCTATCATCTCTTCCTTCTTAGTGGACATGGTAATCTCCTCCAAATCGCCTTCCCCTATTACCTCCCAATGCTCCTTCCTTATAAGCATCATTAATGGCTATCTAAGGTAGGGGTGCTTATAGATTTGCCACTAGCTGTTGTAGAAGTGTTATCTGATCCACTCGTGTGGCTAAATTAGCAACAATGGTGGTTAGATCTTGTAATTGCTCTTCCAAGTTTCTCCTACCACCTACGACACGACATTCATGACCTCCTCCTTTAAGCTAACTGTTGGCTTCATCCCCAATTCCTTCTTTCACACTATCATTGGATATAATTGTTGAATTGCAATCTTAACACAAATGTTCTAAATCAAGATCACACATACCAAAACACAACCCTAATGTTAACCTTCGTTCAATTCCCAAATCACAATCACGCAATTCACAACATAAACCCAAATCTCAACCCTTGTTCAATTCCAATCCACAATCACGTGAATCACAACATAAATCCAAATCTCAACCCTTGCTCAATTCTAATCCATAATCACGTGAATCACAAAACAAACCCAAATCTTAACCCTTGTTTAATTCCCAAATCACAATCACACAACCACAACACACACACTTTAATTTCAATCTTGATCAATTCTAATTCACAACAAGTAACCCACAACACAGACCTAATCTCAATCCACAATCACGCAACCACAACATAACCTATGGCATAAGCCCTATGTCGAGACGTGATTTTGATCATTTTCCTTAATTTTAATCTATACTAAATCCTACCCATTTGACATAGATTACTCGACTAAATTAAGGAAAATCAATTTTTAAAAAAGAGTAACCACCAATCTAAGTTGGAAAATAAAGTTAAAGTTAATTGAGTGGATTAACCTTAATTAGCTACTAGTCTACGGATTTTCCTAAAAAATATTTCAGAAAAATATAAACCAAAGGTACTAAATTCGGGGGCTAACCTATCAAAACCTAAACAATTACCATGTAAAATTTTCAAGAATATTTACTAAAAGGCCTTTATATTTATATATTTTTTTTATCTACTACTATATATTATAATATGCTATTTATTATTGTTATTTTCACGTTTTTATATTTTCATAAGATTTTGAATTTATGTTAAAAGAAAACCTAAAGTCTAGAGTTTATTATAATAATTTTTCTAAGGCTTTTATGATGTGCTCAAAACCATGCCCAAGCACATGCAAATGAATCAAAGAAACAACCTTAACTCACACATATGAACTGGTTCAATAGGACTATAAAATTGCGAGAACCTTAATGGAGATTTGATGAAATTCGAAGATTCAAAGATGCAATCAACAAACCAACAATGATAAAGTTCTCCAATTAACAATAAATACAAGTGAAATCCACGTGAAATACACCAAGATGACAAGATCCAATGCCGTGATTCTCCTCTTCCAACAATGACAATTCCCGTCACAAAATGATTCAAAAATTAATAATGGTAACAAATGCTAAAACCATTCAATCTTATAACATGATAATTGATTACAAATGCAATCAAAAGCTAACCAAGAACATCCAATTCAACCCTAGATATGACTCACTAGTGATGAAAAGGAAACATAACAAAGAAGGAATTGATATTACTCACAATTTTCCTTTGTTGCACTCGCCACAATTTCAACTCTTGGAAATTGAAATTGATAAGAGAAAATGGAACTAGGGAAACCCTAAGCCCTCTCACGAAAATGTGATGTTAATTCTGAAAAATGGCATCTTCAAACCCTACTTTAAGCAAGTATTTATACTTGCTCTCTTTAGGGTTAGAAAATGCACAAAATTACAACTATGCTACTTTTAAGGTGGCCGGTCCTAAATAGAAATTACAATCAAAATGAAAGTGTCCCAAAAGAAAATACAACATAAAATAGTCCAAATAACAATTACAAAATAAAAGAAAATAGTCTTCATCATGCTAGCTCTTCCATAAGATTCATCAGCCCAGCTTATCGCCGATTCAAGTCGGTCCATGGATAACCCACAAGTTGAGTCTAAGTGAGTTTGTCCATCGCCCTATAAAATATGATAAGTGTGTCTATTGGAATATACAATACATAAGTAAGATAAAAGAGGTTAGTAAACAAATAATTCCAAGGTCGATTTGCTTAAAATGGGTCCTCATCGCCAAGATTCAAAATCATTTAGTTCTTGCCTTAATGATAAGTCTTGTCGGATTTTGATTCCTATCATTTTATTGTTAATAACCTAAAGTTTTTATTCATCTAATTTTTCTAATTTTTTTTTATTTATTTATTTTCTTATTTATTTATTTTTCTAATTTTTTTATTTAATTTTTCTAAACCTAAAGTTTTTAATCTATTATGATTATTTTTTTCTAACATAAAGTTTTTATTTTATTATGGTTGCTCCGAAAGTGGCTACATACCTACTAATCAGGATCAAACCGTCTGTAGTTCGCTTTTCTTTTATAAAAATTAAAGTTAATAAAAAGCACTAGGTTTATATTATTAAATCATATTAACTTTTATTAAGAAAATACCTAAATGTCTTAGATTATTAGATGAATGTTTTTGAAAAGTCTAAGATAACCTAAGTTTGGGAAAAACCTCATATTAATTTCTTATTTTTTTCTTTTAAAATCCAAAGTGATAAAACCCTAAAACACTATATTTTAATAAAAAGTTTTTCTTTTATGTATTTTTATACTTTACTCTTTATTCTTATTCTATTCATTTATCTAAGAACCTTAAACTAAAAAAAACTTTATTTTTTTATATTTTTATCATTTTCACTTCCTAAAATTTTGTTTATACTAAGATTTTTACTTATTTAATTTAATTTTTTATACTTTTCATTCTTATATTTTTATTTCTAAGATCCTAACTTATACTAAAGATTTTTATTTTTATATCTTTTTAGATTTTTATTCTTATGCTAAAGATTTTTATTTTATTTTATTTTATTATTTCATTCTTACACTAAAGATTTTCATTTTCCATATTATTATTTTTTTTTATTCACCATCGGCCAATGGTATACACTACGTTAACCCAATAGGTACTCTAAATTTATTATTATTACTAATTGTTATTATTATTATTATTATTTAAATTTTTTTATATTGTTAATTAAAGATAAGTTAAAAAAATGAACTAAAATGTCCTAGTTATAAAAATAATAAATAAAAAGAAGAAGAAAAACCAATCGAATTGCTGGATAGACACGGGTCGGATCGTAGGTCAAATCGGGTCGTGGGTCAAATCACGACTCATAGGTTAAGTTACGGGTCACGATGGCAGAGCCCCTCGTTAGCGGCGATTCGGCAGCCGTTAGGGGTGATTGATAAGTGCTTTCCTAGATTTTTAGGGGTGAGGAATCAATTGGTGATTTTGTTTTTACCTAAAAGCTAGCCTAGGGTGGTGTTTCTAAGGTGGCCAGTGGTGATGGTTGTGGTGTTTTTTTTATCCAAGCCTCTAGCAAATCCTTAATCCATGAAATTAGCCCTTTTTTACTCCTCGCAACCTAAAGGAACTAATGACACCTAAATTTAAGCTCAAGGTTGAGTGTAAGCAGTGAAATCTTAGAGAGAAGGTGGCGACGGTGGTAGGTATTCCTAAAGAGAGAAAGCTCACGGCCAAAGCATATGACTGTGTTTTTTTGTGATTTTTTCGGCCTCTTGAAGTTGTGGCATCTTGATCTATTTACATGCATCCATGGATGAGCTTAGGATGGCTTGGATTGAGCTGAATCCAAGTAGAGGATAAACTCCATTTTGATTTGATTTGTTTGTTTTGTTTCTTGTTAAAATTTATGTTTATCAATTTTTTGGTTAAATGTTGATGGATTTGCATGGAAAAATCAGTTTGGGTGGGTTAGATTCATCATCATCTGGCCATTTTTCTCCTCCGAGGTTGTTGGCTAGAGGTTGAAGACGATCACCTATTGAGCATGTGATCGAGTCCAAACAATCAGAGGCTGACACATGGTAATCTGGGGGAAAAAATGAAAATGGCACAAAGTGCCTTAGACGGGACTCGAACTCGTGACCTATCCCCCTCCCCACGTGCACCAAGCCAACACATGGACCAATTGAGCTAACCTATTTCTCAATTTATTATTACATTTAAATTATATGTGAGCTAATGGTCTTAGTTATCTTTATTGATTTTAAGGTTCCCAAACTTAATTTAAAGTCTCATATTTCCTTATTTTTATTGAAAATGTTCACAATTTTTGTTAATTTTGTTATTTGTTATTTTTTATCATTTTTAAAAGTTTTTTTTCCATTTTTATTTATTTTTTATTATTTTTTCTTTTTCTATCGTTCAATTCCCAATCAAGCAACCCCACATTTTGAGCCCTAATCTTAACCATAGCTCTAATACCAAAATTATGATATAGAAATCAAGACAAACGCAAGCACCAAAAGACAAATTCGTAACAAGCCAAACCGAACAAGCCAACACCATGCAAACACACCAAGTCCCTTACTAGATATGACACACTAGTAGAGGATAGTCCAAGGTTAGTATTATTGATATAACACACAACAATTCCTATGCTTTAACTCACCACAATCAAAGGATTGATAAGAGTTGTGAGAATGAGTAAAAGACTCCCCCGTGTATATTATCAAATGTCCAAAAGCTACCATATGTTTTTATCCCAAGATATTTATAATAGTCTCTAAAGGATACAAACATTGGTTAAGAAAAGAAAAACCGGTCTAAATAACCTATAAGCTGCTTAGAAAGCCGGTCTAAGTAGATGCACCACCAGCTTTTGGAAGTACACCACCAACCTTTATGGCTAGCCTTCAATCTTGAATCACCCTCTTTTTAGTTTTCTTGATTAACGTCCTGAAATACCAATAAATGCCTTTAATTAGATGTAAAACAATCATGTAAAAGGAATGAGGATACTATGTGATTTTCTTCAGGTTCTATCTTATCAAGTAGAACTCTCAATGATAGATTTTGTGGTCCTTTGGTTCTAACTCGATGATAAGTATCATAAGACCCTTAATTTTAGTACTTATTAGTTATAATTTTATATGGATTTCATGTGATTTGTGAAGAAAAGGGTACTTATATGATTAAATTTTAATTCCAGCCATCAATGGAGACAAAAGAAAGGTTTAAGGATGATATGAGTAAAGGCGAGGTGAAATTTGGCAAAAAAATGAAGAAAATTGATTTTTGGTTCAGCACAACCCATGCAGACGCCAATGCTGGATGCAAAAAATGACTAGTAGCTATATGAAGGTGTGCCCCAGGTTCAACACAAGTCGTGCTGGAGGCAGTGTTGAACTAGGTAGTGAAAATTACGTGTTTCGAAGTCAGCATGTCCTCGAGCATGGCCATGCTGAACTTTGTTTTATTTCTAAAGGACTCTTGTTTCTTCTGGCTTCGCTTTGAAAACCCTAGGGGAGCTTTATTACCAACTTCAATAGGAGAATTGTTCGAGCATCATTGCAGATCACAAAATAAACAAGGGATTATTCTTTTTAGCATGAATCAACTCTATTTCTCTATATTCTCTATTTTTTATTGAAAACTCCATGGAGGAGTAATTCTTTATATCTTTCATCTTATGAAACCCTAACTCATGTGCTGAACCATTGATTAATTAATGAATTATTTATATCTTTGCATCTATTCATGTGTTTCCATTGTTCTTATGATTGATTTGTGCACACAAATTGATTGCATGTCTGATTTTTATTAGATTGAAAGAGATTTTGTTTAGTAAATTAGATTTTCATGAATAGAGAGACTACATGTTTTACTTAAAGGTAGGAAAACATTAATTTTCTACAATTAATCGAAATTTGTGAACTTAATGAGATCTTGCATAACGATAGTGAGGGAGAAGTCTCCATTATCTTATGCATGATTAAGAATTGATTAACTCAAGGGAGTAATTGATTCTACTTGAGAATTCCTGCAGATCAAAGTGTAAATTGATTCGTTAATCGATATCTTATTTTGAGAATTTAAGAGTTAGGGTGGAACAAGATGAGGGGTATATTTTGTAATTGAATATATTTTTAAGATAATATCATTCAATTCTAGGGTTACTAGGATTTGTTAGTTGTTAATTTAATTCATAATTTTCACATCATAAATTAGACTAAATAGTAGAGAAAGGTAATATTAGTACTTATTTTCTAGATCTCGGAAGACGATATCTATTAAATCTATACTATAATTGATAGGTACACTGCCTAGCTCGATAGTAGATTTTATTGGTTATAAATTTAAAACTTAAAATGCTAGGTCAAATTCGAGCGCACCACTCAAGTTAGTGGCCTTGTAATTGAATTGATTTGATTCCCATCAAGACCGAAGGCGGCAGTTCCTGTCAAAGGAAGGCTCTTTAATCTTCTTCTTCAAAACTACTAAAGCCTAAATCTGTATAATAGTAAGCCATTAACACCTGCTCTAGCTCCATGACATAGCCAACCTCACACTGTACTGGCCTCTGGCTGCATGTAGCTTCTTCATTTGCGTGAATATAAAGAGCTTTTAAAAAAATGACAATGGAAAACAAGGATAGCAAGCTGCACTACATAACTTTAGTTGGAAATCAACTAAGCTTTCTTCCTTGATAAGGACAAATGCAAATGCACTTTTACAAGTTCATCGAGTGCACTCTTCTAAGAGCTCGTTTTGGTCTGACTTTCAACAACCGGAATTATATTTTTCCACAACTGCTTGAACCATTCCTTCATCTGTTCAGCCTCTTCTTTTAGAAGTCGTGCATGTTCCTCTTCTAAAAGTGTAACTCGAGATTCAAGCTCAGCAGTATATGCCTGCTTCCGCTCGCGAGAGCGCACGGTTGATTCTCGGTTTTTTATCATCCTCCTCTGCTTCTGCTGTGTAGCCTTATCCACATCAAGCTCCTCTACAGCTCTCCTCTTCCCTCTCCCACTTCCGACACTAACAACCACTCTGCCATCTTTGTAACCGCTCCCAACAACAGTAACCGCTCCAACCTAATTCAGAAGCCCAACTACTGCCTCGATGCCTCCATAACCAACCGCCCTAACTTCCTCCTCCGCAGCAGCCACCCCGGCTCTGGACAAAAAGTCCTCCAAAGTCATCCCACCAGCTCCACCTTTACCATTATTCACATTGTTGTTCCCATTGATACTCACGGTTGTGGTGGTGGCAGAGTTAGTGGTGGTGGAGTTGGTGGTGGAGTTATCGACAGTAGTGTTATCTCTGGTGACAATGTCCTTCCAGACCTCATCGCCGAACTTGTCAGGCATAGGGGCAGAGTTGTCGTCGGGGTAGATGTTACGGAGGAGGTCGTCCATGGTGGTTTCGGCAGGAGGGGTAATTTTGGAAGAAGGGTCTTAGAGATCGACCATGAGAGCGTAGAGGGATGTTATAGAGGATTCACGACGTGGTAGATCCGGATTGCTCGTTCTCGTCATTGATGATGTCAACACCTTCGACGATGCCATAATTCTTCAAAATTGTTAAAAAAAAAATTTCCCGATTTCCTCGCCCTTTCAGGACCTACAGAAACGATTTACGGTTGTTGTTGTTGTTGTATGTATGTATGAATACACAAGAGTTGAGAGCAATTCAAAATGAGTTGTTACTTACTATACCCATATGGGTTATACCATGCTAACATTGTTGTCTTCATGCCCTTTTATATATATATATATATATATATATTTAATCTTCTTCACTCCTTTCTTTTTTTTTTTTTTTAATTTCAAGTTTCATCTCGACATTGATAATATTGTGTATCAATGGGAAAAAACACAGAAGTAATCAAGCAAAAAGACTTGCTAGTGTAATTAGATGGGCATCCACCGCCGATCTCGAGTCCTCGAGATACGCGGTAAGATGAAACTATCTCTAAAGATATCTTCTAAGACAAAATTAAACGTCGGGAGCTCTATGCGACAATTCGCATAGACAATATGCTTCGCTTTATCGGATGCAAGCCCCATGCTTGCTTAAGAGATGCCATCAACGCGAGTTCAATTTTGCACTTTCAGAATGAAAGAAAGGAACTTTCCCTCTCAACCAGTCAATTTGCATTCCTCAAGCAACCACCCTCCAAGTGAAATTTTAGGTAAAACATATCATCTCAAAGTCAAAGTATGTGACTCTTTTAGAAAAGGTTGGCGTCTTCCGTGCCATTACTACTTCCACCCGCTTATAGTTCCCACATATGAGCAAGTCAGAAGTGTGGCAAGTGATCATCTATCGATGGAGCACTCAGACTCATACATTCATCACTTTTGGGGGGGAAATCACTCCGACACTTGAGGATGTGGTCATTCTTCTAAACATAACTAGTTTTTGGTAGACTAACATTACCTTTATTTAAGTGTCTTATAAAGAACATAGTTTTCAAATGTCTTTACTGGATGCCTTAAAAGCTACTCACAATAGCAAGAGGAAGTCGTGTTTCTCTTCCTAGCTTGCATGCTTCTTTGAGGAGCAAAGGAAGGACAAACCTCAGGTTTCTAGCCCAGGTCGTGGACAAGAGTAAGTATTCTCATCTATTTTGAATATACCTTTATAGTTGTGTACTTACACATTTCTCACTTTTTTTTGTGTCATTTTCGTAGGTATGAGCTTGCAACTTTTATAGTGTATTGGCTCTCTTTGTTTGAGTTCCTTGGTGGACCAAAGGAAGGTTTGAGTCCCTAACTGTTTTCCTTAGCCATATGAATTTCTTAGGGTGAGTGCTTCACACTAGGTCCCTTTTATCTAGGCTCTTTGTATCAGCGCTTGGATCTGAACCACAAGGCTTCTGTTCGTTCAAAGGGGCACTATGTGAACGTATTGCATGTAAAACTAGTATTTCTCCAACTCTTCTTTTGTGAACGATTCCAGAAACAATTTACACCTCCTCTTAATAATGTTAGGTCCAACCTTACTCTTCCTATAGCATGGGCTTGGGTTGAAGGAACTATTGAGTAGGCACTTTTGCAACTTATCAATTTTAAGTTAGAATTTAAATTTCACCCTTATGTGAAATGGCTTGCTAGTTATGAAGACAATATTGAATTATATGCTCCAAGCTCAAAGGATGAGGTAAACTTGGTAGATAAGTGTAAGGGCCTCCACAATTCTAAGCTAAGATTTATTCTATTGTGTACTCCAGGGAGTCTACCCTCCCTCCTAGATAATAAAGACTCTTCTAAATACTATCTGAAGTAAAGGGTTATAGTATATTCTCCTCATAGGGTTGCACACCAACTTGGGTTTGACCAAGGGGCACCTAATGTGACTAATATTATTAACAACTTTGAGTTGTGTTGTCGGTCACTCTCGTTAGGTGACTGCAGAAATCTTCATCCAAAAGTGCGGCAGTTATACTTTCCTTCTACAAGTCACTCCGGGTTGCTTCTCTTGGCTAGCTAACATATTGGTCGAATTGCTTGCAAGACTTTTGAGCATATGCTTTTGCTTCAATGGATGATACACTTTGTGTACCTAGTGTACCATTGGGAGTTCTACCTTAAATTACCGCCTAAGCCCAAGCATAAGCCTATTGGTGATGCCCAAGAGACTATTAAACAAGTGGATCAACAATCAGCATCTCCTATTGATGTGGTATTAGGGAGATCCTCTAGGAATAAACGCCCATTTCTTCCATCAACAGAGAGTAGACAAGCCAAGTGTACCTTTATTCATGATGTAGCATCTTTATATATTTCTTGTTATTATGTATGTACATATGGCCTTTTTTACTAACTGCCCTTGTCTATTATATATCTATAGGTTGAGATAGGCTCTAAAGTTCACTCTAGCACTTCTATTGATTCAACGGCCGTTTCAATTCGAGTTGATGATGATCAAGGCTTAGTAAATTATGCAAAATCACTGATTGAAGATGGTAGAAGCGATGATGATGATTTTGAAGAGCTGCATGACTTTATTGGAGTTAGAGCACTTACTACTAGTACTGATGAGGCAGTTATAGAGATAAACAAGGATAATGATAACAATGATGTTGATGACCATGCCAATGCATTGCTTTGCTCGGGCACATATGAAGATGAGTTATATGTAGCTCCTATTGATATCCTTCCTCCCCCAATCACTACGATGTCTCCTCGAGACAAGGAAGCAACTCGAAGGGTTTATGCTACGATAGAGGAGACTACATCCTTTTGAGGATTAACTATACCTTCCTGGCTATTAGACTCATTGGAGACCCCTGATGCTATGGATAGAGACTTTTGGGTTGAGTCTCATGTGTTAGGAATAGAGCTAACTTACACTATGGTGAAGATGTTGGGGGAGACAACGTTATTGTTGAATAGGCCTTGGAATACCTTGTTAGAGGTAAAACTTGAGTAAGTGATTAAATGCATTGAGGGGGCCAGCCTTCTAAGGTTCAAAATTAACAACTTAGAACCTATTGTTGCTAAAGCCAAGAGGTTGTTGAGTTACTATAATGTCAAGAGGTGGCATGATGAACTGATGAGTAAAGTGCAAGAGTTACAAGAAGTAGTTAAAGTGATATCAGTCTTCTTACTATCTAACTTTAAACCAATAGGCAAGTGCACCTATCAATTCTATAGTATAGTGGATAAAGATATTGAGTGTCGATCTCACTGAAATTATGAGTACTAGTAATTACCTTTTTTCTTATTATCTAATCGAAAAAATAAATAAATGAGTAAATAAAATAAATAAAGAATAAATTAAAGAAAGCAATAATTAATTAAAATTGTATTCAGGTATTAAATTCCCCTAAAATTACTAATTTAGTCTAATTATTATTCAAATTCTTATTTTATTCTTGGACCGTGGAAATTCCTAAATTGAACTAACAGCTTTCTCGAGTAATATTAATTCCTAATTCTATATTGATTAATTGGAATCTCTTTCTAATTAAAACTCCTAAAATTGCATTATATTTTATCTATGAATTCCACTATTAGGTTTCACCCTAATCCGAAAGAATTACATTGTCCTATGTCAGGATTGCATTCAACTCCTTTCAATTATTCCAAATCTATTCTTATATAAAATCTCTCAATCTTTATATAAGAAATCAAATTTCAACTAATATGCCGGCAATATTAAATTGAAAACAATAACGAATTTATAATTGAATCACAAAAATGATAAATAAATCATTAAATAATTATAAAAATTGCATTTTCATTCTAGGGTTTATCGTACCCAAATACAATAGGAAATTAAGCTATAAACATGTTAAATCTAAAAGCAATAATAATAAAAGAAAGCATAAATAAAGCATTAAAAATAAAATATAAAAATCTATTTTAATCTCCTAATCTAATTCTAATCTCTTAATCCTCTAATCTAATTTTTCTAATCATCTAATTCTATCTTCCTAATCTAATCTACCCTACTAAAAACTAAAACTAATCGTCTGGACTTGATATGCTCTTTCTCGTCATATCTATATATGTTGGAGTTGATACAGTGATATGGATGTATCTCATGCTTTCCGGCATATTTTCTCGATTGAAATTTCTAGCAGATGAATCTTCTCACATCTAGACTAATCTATTCTATCTTGGACTACTCTACACATTCTGATCTGGCCTTATCCAATTCTTCTCCTAATTCTTGCCACTACATGCATATATATACATATATATCAGACTCGGAACTTGGCGCTGGATGAAATCTTCCTAGCATATTTTCCAATGTCCAACATGGCATATCTTCCCAATGTATTTTCCGACATGCAACATAGCATATCTTCCCAGCGTATTGAATTAAATCTTTTCTCCTCTTAACACTCGTGTGTTTTCTGGCGAACCTTCCTATCGTGTTTTCCGGTGAATCAATATGGACAAATCTTCCCTGATCTCAATTCTCTCGTCTGTTGTGTCGCATTTTTTTTATATATATTGCCATTCCAGTTCAGCAAGGTCAGATTTCCAGCGTAACATGGGCATGCTTGCTTGCCGTGTTCATTTCTATATAGATTTCAGCGTCAACACAGGCATCTTTGCTTGTCGTGTTTAACTCTATTCAGAATTTGGCCTTCAACATGCCCACAAGAACAAGTGTGTCCACCTCCCCGTGTCTGCTTTCATGCTTCCTTGCACATCCTCCCTTCCTCGGCTGATCTCACAATTGGACACTATTTGTTTTCCTCTGTTGGACACGTTGATATTGATTCATGTATTGGACTTCTCTCTTGTATAAATTATATTTTCTTCTTCAATCTTCATATAATTTTTTTATTAAATCATAAATCATATTTTAAGATTTTGAAATTAAAATATAAAATGATTAAGTGCAATGTCAATATAAAATGTAAAAGAATTAAATAAAAAATTATTATAATTTATATAAATAATTAGTATTTTATAACCCTTATCAAATTCCCCCACATATAAGTCTTTGCTTGTCCTCAAGCAAAATAAACTTTAAAGATCAAGGACAAAAAATTCTTAAATAGTACTTAAATAGATTATATTCATGATAAAGTTATTTTTCTTTAGCATTTTTTTTTACTCATATTTATTGTACTATAGATACTAATATTAGAGTTCAAGAGTTAATCTATGAAATATCAAAATTTATCATGCCATTTAAACAAAAATTTACAAACCCAAAATTGTACTAGACATTACTTAATCAAAAATAAAGTTCTCAAAATTTTGTCAACTTAATTAAGGTATATACTTCCCCTTTTTCATCCCTTTAAGTACTATGTTGTCCATCAAAAGCTTTTTTTTTTTTTTTCCATCTATCTCTTGAAAATCCTTCCTAATTTTTTTTAGTATTTTGGAGTAATTTCATTTTACTAGACAATCTTATACTACTAGGTTTTAAGATACCCCTTCAAGCCTCTGTTAACTCCATTACTTATTTTAATTAGTTTAGTTTTCTCATACTTTTCTCTTGACCCATGTAGTGAGCTTTAGGCCGATGATCCCAAGTTTATCACTCAAGTCAACAAGTGTTATCCTCCGAAAGGCACCCCACAAGCTTAATTACTCGAGTTAATAAGGCCCACTACTAAACTTTATTTATATATTTCTTTTTCTTCTTTTTTTTTTTTCTACTTCTATTTTATAGGAAAAGTCTTCAAAAGATAAATTTTGTCAATTTAATTATTTGAGATCATAATACTCTTAAGGATTTCTAAGAGACATGTATATATCAAAATAAGTTTAAAAACTCGAATTCTTAATTCTTGGTTAGTAACATCTTTCCAATCTGTAGTTTCTAAATTCTAAGCCTAAATAACATATAACTTTTGATTTACTAAGATTTCACAATTCAACTCTAATCTAGTATTCTAAGTTCACTAATGAAAAGGTAAAAATATATCAAGCAAAAATTTTCAATAAATTATTGAATTATGAATGTAATTTATAAGCAAGCTTATTATATTGTGTTATTCCCCCTACACCGAAATGGTACATTGTCTTCAATGTATAAAATAGAATAGCAAAATAACAAATGGCGAAAAAAAATTAAAAAAAAAAAGACTTCCCTAATAATGCTTGATAGACTTGAAGCGCAATTCCTGCTTTCTACAACAGAGAGTTCCTAACACGATTGATGAATGCGGGCATGTAGACTCTCATTGGCTTTCTTCTGTGTTTCTTGTGTCTTGAAATCATGCCTTACAATACAAAGATCAAGGAAAATTTTAATTTTTTTTTTGAAATAACTAAGTGTAACTAAAAAAAAATTAAATTGAATTAAACTAAATTATAAAACTAAGTAGTACTTGGGTTGCCTCCCAAAAAGCGTTGTTGTTTAACGTAGTTGGCTCGACATTGTTACCTCTTTTGTTTAGTCAAGGGGGCGGGACTTATATTTCTAGTAGTTAAATTTCTTGGATTTACTTAGACCCTTTAGATTGCCACAAGTGTGATACTATTGTATTGGGTCCTTATGAATGCCATTCTACACATAAGTATAATTGAACAAGTTAGATGTATTCACTAAATAGCAAGTATTGTTATTATTTGGAATATGTGAAATTATGTTAGGCGTTTTGAAAGTTTGTTCTTCATCCTTTATTTTCAAAGTTAAAGTGCGATTGCCTACATCTACTATTGCTTTTGTAGTAGCTAGAAAAGGACATCCTAAAATAAGTGGAGCATTTGTATCTTCATCTATATCTAAGATTACAAAGTCTACTAGGAAGATAAATGCTCCTACCTTAACCAACACATCTTCAATGATATTAATGGGATATTTAACAGACCTATCAACTAATTGAATGCTGATTTGCATTGGTTTGAGTTTTCCTAATCCTAAGTTCTTAAATATATGATGTGGCATTAGATTTATATTAGCACCTAAATCAACTAAAGCATCATTTATTGATAAAGTGCCAATAAAACATGGTAAAGTAAAACTCCCTAGATATTTTAATCTCTTCGGCAACTTATTCTATAGGATAGCAAAGCATTCCTCATTAAGGGTGATTGTCGAGACTTGTTCTAGTTTCTTCTTGTTGGAAAGCAAGTCCTTCAAGAATTTTACATACATAGGCATCTACAATAAATCCTCAAAAATAGTAAGTTTATATGAAGTTGTTTAAAAAGTTCCAAAAACTTACCCTCAATGATAAAGTTGTAGGATGGCGGAGCATTCCTCATTTATTGATAAAGTGCCAATGAAACATGGTAAAGTAAAATTCCCTTGATCTTTTAATTTCTTCGGCAACTTGTTCTGTAGGATGGTGAAACATTCTTTATTGAGGGTGACTATAGAGACTTGTTCTAGTTTCTTATTGTTGGAAAGCAAGTCCTTTAAGAATTTTACAAACTTAGGCATCTACAATAAATCCTCAACAAATAGTAACTTTATATGAAGTTGTTTAAAAATTTCCAAAAACTTACTATACTACTCCTTCGAGTGTTCTTTCTTAAGTCAAGCTAGGTAAGAAATTTTTGGAACATACTCTCTATTCTTTAGGGGTCAATCCTCTCCTCTTGTGTTTTAACTTCCCTTTCAGTTTACACTACTTGATCATTAATTAGGAAGATTGCTTTGACGTGTTCCCTAAGGCTGGGCTCTATATTTCCAGGTAGAGTTCCTTGGGGTCTTTCTAAAATCATTTTCACAATCTATCCTACGTAAGTTTCCAAATTCCAAATCGAAGCGCCTTAATTCCTTAACAATGCTTATGTAGCTTAGAAGTTTGTTTCAGTTGTTTGAATAAACTTTGCCATCAAATTTTCCAAATTCAACTTCTGTTCCAATGAGTTATGTGCTTGTTGGAATCCGGGTGGGCTATTCCTTTGTTGATTTTCCCATGAGAAATTGGGATGATTTCTCTAATTCGGATTATAAGTATTATTGTAGGGGTTGTTTGGTTGCCTATTTGGAAGTCTTACAAAATCAACATTTTCATTAAAATTAGAAACAAACTCCGGCTGACCTGGCTGCTATGCTATGGAGATTCCATCCACTTTCTTGCTTAGTGCCTCGACTACGCTGCTAAAGCAGTAACAACATCGACATCATATACTGCTGCTACTTTTAGTTGTCTGGCTCTTGACGCATTCCATTGGTAGCTATTCATGGCCATGTTTTCTATCAAATTCTAGGCCTCTTTAAGAGTTTTGTTATTTAACGTCTCTCCAGCTGCCATGATATGCCTTGATTCCAAATTCAAGCACACAATATAATTGATGATTCAATTACACAATTAGTACTCCAAAATGGCATGATGAACTTGATTTCAATCAAGCAAAATAACAAACAAAACTATGAACAAATAAGTATGTGATTTTCAATGGAAAATCACACAATTGCACTAGGAAGCAATGTCAAAATTGAAATGACCAAATCTGAAAATTACAACCTAAATCACGTGATTGAACAAGTAACCACAAATTTTACCTAGATATGACTCACTAAACACAATTTGTTAACAACAAAAGCAAGATTGATATGACTCACAATCTCCTCTTGTTGGTTCTCGCCACAATTTCACAAGAAATTGATAGAGATCTTTGATTTGCAAGGATCACCCTCATGGCACAAAGTGTTTGTATTTTTTAAAAATATCAAAAGCTCTCTCGAAAACCCTAGTTAGCAAGTATTTATACTTACTCATATTAGGGTAAAAATATACCAAAAAGTTACAAAGATGCCACTAAGTGGCTGGTTCCCATAAGCAACAATTACATGTACAAAATAAAATGATCGGTTCCCATAAGCAACAATTACATATACAAATGGTCTTTAAGTAGTCGGTTCTTCAATTCAAGTGAACAATTAGTTGGACCGGTTCTTCTTTGGTTTATGTAAATCTATAAATAACCCACAAGTTGAGCTTTAGCGAGTTTATCCATTGCCCTATAAAAATCGACAAGTATACTTGCTGGAATACATAATAAATAAGTAATAGAAAAGAAGTTATTATACAAATATTTTTTATGTCAAATTGTTTAAAGAGGACCCTCATCGCCAAATTTTGTAACCCTTTAGCTCTTGCCCTAGTGATAGGTCCTATAGGATTTTGATCCATATCATCTCCTCAGGCCTTAGAAAGATTTGTCCTCAAATCTGATCGGTCAAACGCAGTAGACTCTGTATCCTCCTAATAAGTTATCTGTAAAAATATCACTATAGTCTCCTAGTACCTACGATACCACTAGGGGTAGTTGCTCTCGCCCCTCTATCTTTAACATATATCTCATCTACAACACATATAATAGTCTATCATCCGCTATGTCAAAATTTGATGGGTGTCGAATCCAACAAAAATAAAACCTACTCCTAAACAATTATATGATTTGCATATAGTGGTGAGTAGGGTCGAATCCACAGAGATTGGTTAAACTTATTTCTATCCAAGGAGAATAAAAAGGAAAAGGAAAATCGGGGGTTTGGTTTGTGAATCGAATAAAGTTAAAACAAGATAAGAAAGTTGTATATTGATAAAAATCCTAGCCAAAGGAATCAAGATAGTTTAATTCAAGGAATTGATCATCGATGCAAATGTTCTCTATTCTTAGTTCTAGATAAACTGGTTATGGTTATTAACAAGCTCTAACAACCTATCTCTCCTTACTTCCTCGATAACCTCAAACAAGCGCTTTGAATTATTTCTCTTATTGATTAAACAACCCTAGACAAGCGCTTAGGATTTAATCTATCAATAGCATTAAGATCTAGAGAGACCACCAATTCATGCCAGTAGATTATAAGATAACCTATTTAAACATGATCACACACCTCCATAACATGAATTCGATCATCTCTTTTATAACCAAACATGTTATTGCGTCACTAAGACTAGACCAATCAAACAATTACGGATTTGACGTGCTAGTTGACAATATATTAACTTGCTAATTGAGTAGAAGAGCTCTATTCATACCAATCAACAAAGATAATAATGACAAAACGATAAGAAGATATATGAATACCCAAAAGCAAAGAATAGAATAAATACAAGTCAATTAGACCTCACAATTCGTGGAGAATTAAACATCTATGACCCTTTGGCTAGAAAAGTAGCTTAGCTACTCATGTTCATCAACAAAACGAAAATAAAAGATAGAAACATAATGAACCGTGTTGCCTGCTCTGCCTCCTCGTTTCCTTCTTGTCTCCAAGGTGATCTAAGATTCAAAGATCAAAAGTTGTCCTAACCCTCTAGGGTTGGTTCTATTTATATTGTTAAGGGGATAGCATGTGATCTTTTGCTAGCAAGATACGAAAATATCTTTCCTTTTCCAAGTAGATTTCGAGAAGTGAAGATTCATCTGCCTGACACGCCCCACCACACGGCCGTGGGTCAAGCCGTACCATCCTCTGTGCATATTCTTCAAGTCTTCATCCGCGCCCAGTATGTACCATGGTTACTCACACGGCCAGATTTACAGTCGTGCCTTCATTTGTGCATAATCTACAAGTCTTCATCCGTGTCCAGTGTGTACCACGGTTACACCCACGGCTAGATTTCAAGACGTGCCTTCATCTGGTTGATGTTCCACACTTTCTTCTCCTTGGCACACCTAGCTTCCACTACGGCTTCAAGCACAGTTGCTCCCACGGCTTCCACCACGGCCGTGCCTTAAGTCGTGTCTCTCTCTATTGAAAGTCCTCATTTTCGCCTTCTTGTCCAGTGTGTAACACGGTTTGAACCTTGGCCGTGCCTCAAACCGTGCTTCCTCCGGTAGTGTAATTCCTTGTCTTGATCCAAGTTGTAGATGACTTCTCTAAAATACTTGAATTAGCATCCTTGACTCCATTTAACCTGATTTATCACGATGATAGAATTAAAGTACCATTTCCTTATGATTTCTATAAAATCAATAATAATCTAACACAATTTATACTATAAAGATTGAGTATAAAATGGCTCTATCACCTCCCCTAACTCAAAATGTCACACCAATAATGTCTTCTTCTTCCCTATTTCACTTATATGTCTTTAAATTTCTTGGCCCTCTGATGGTTTACTCATTTGCCCCTGAACCTTTTAGACCTCTGATGGTTGACACATCTGCTTCTGAACCACTTGGTCCTCTGAAGGTTGGCTCATCTAACTATGAACCTCAAGGACCTCTGATGGTTGACTTATCTGTCTTTGCACCTCTTGGACCTCTAATGGTAGCATAGGGTTCAATACTATACATTTACCCTCCTATTGGAACATATAAGTATTTCTAATGCCATCATGTAAAACCCTCTCATCATACAACCACGGCCTGCCAAGCAATATATGGGATGCGCATATGAGAAGAATGCCACATTCAATTTCATCATGATGTTTATCCCCTATACTAAAAGGTACCCTAGCTCTCTAGGTTACATGGAGACTCCCTTGCTCACTTAGCCAATGTAATTTGTTGGGTTTTAGATAGATGCAAGGTAGTTACAAGTTTCAATTTCGATACTAATGAGGCAGCCACAACATTAGTACAACTACCACCATCAATAATAATGACACACAAATTACCTTGCACCCTATAAGAAGTGTGAAACAAGTTTTCTCTTTGCTCATCATCAATAGTTGTAAAAGAAGTCAAGGCCCAGTGTAGTACATTAGTAGACAAATACAAATCACTCGACATTGTGGCTTACTAACTTCAACAAACCAACAATATACTTCACCACACACACCACGACAACACACAATTACACACGCACAGTGTAACAGCAACCAATGCAACACACACTCTCCTACACTTCAATTACGGCAACAACAAATTGAAGCAATAATTAAACACTTCCCAAATAGCAAGTTAATGAATTCAACTAAGCAAGTATTTAAGCATCAATACATAATAACTTCCACACTTTAATGCTTGTTTTTAAATTCAAATTTTAACCACTATGATTCCCTTTTTAATCACGACACAAACACACACCTCCACTTCACATGTAGGACCCTTTCACCACTATACACACACAACACAATATGTTGCAACACCCCTTCACAACACAAGTCACTCTGCCACACACATACACCTCAATCACGGTGCAAATTTCAAACACAACCCCACTTACACTTCACATGCAGCACTTCCTCAATCCACCAAAACACTCACTTCACCACACTCACGACTCAACAAAATTCAAATACCACTCTTAATGCAACTTCTCCACAAATGGTAAGAAGTAAACTCAAATTCAAATAACATTCAATCAGCTATTACATAATAACTTCTTCAACTTAATGAATGTGTTTGAATTTCAAAAAAAATTCCTAATCTCCACACAAGGCAAATCTGAACATTGCAAATGGCAATCCTCAAATTTCTGAAAACACAACAAGCAATTCACTCTTCTTTGTCTCAATTGATGTAGCTTCAATTCCGAACAAGCACTTAGGAACACTCCTCCTTCCTTCACGGCAAGTTCAAGAAGACAAATGTTACTACAAGTCTTCTACGTCTACTTCAACAACAACAATTAGAATACAACATAAACCATAATTAACTACAATTTCACTTCAATAATTCAGATCAAGAAATCAAATTCAAGAACTCTAAATATCAAGTGAAGTTCACACAATTCCCCTTCAAAACCAAGCTCTGATACCAAAATATGATGTGCTTGAAAATCCAATGACGAGTACACAAAGCCAATTGAAGAATCAACTAAACAAATTCTACAAAGTGGCATGATTCCAATTGCCACATGAACCCTAATTGTATGAAACAACTTGCTGTGATACCAAAATATGATGTGCCTTGATTCCAAATTCAAGCACACAATATAATTGATGATTCAATTTCACAATTAGTATTCCAAAATGGCATGATGAACTTGATTTCAATTAAGCAAAATACTAAATGGAACTATGAACAAATAAGCATGTGATTTTCAATGGAAAATCATGCAATTACACTAAGAAGCAATTTCAAAATTAAAATGACCAAATCTGAAAATTACAACCTAAATCACATGAATGAACAAGTAACCACAAATTGTACCTAGATATGACTCACTAAACACAATTTGTTAACAACAAAAGCAAGATTGATATAACTCACAATCTTCTCTTATTGGTTCTCCCCACAATTTCACAAGAAATTGATAAGAGATCTTTGATTTGCAAGGATCACCTTCATGGCTCAAAGTGTTTGTATTTTTCAAAAATACCAAAGCTCTCTAAAAACCCTAGTTAGTAATTATTTATACTTGCTCCTATCAAGGTAAAAACACACCAAAAAATTACAAAGATGCCACTAAGTGGCCGATTCCCATAAGCAACAATTACATATACAAATGGTCTTCAAGTGGTCAGTTCTTCAATTCAAGTGAACAATTTGTTGAACCGGTTCTTCTTTGGTTTATGTAGGTTCGTGAATAACCCACAAGCTGAGCTTTAGCGAGTTTATCCATTACCCTGTAAAAACTGACAAGTATACCTAATGGAATGCACAACAAATAAGTAATAGAAAAGAAGTTATTATACAAATATTTTTGGGGTCGGATTGTTCAAAGAGGACCCTCATCGCCAAATTTTGTAACCCTTTGGCTCTTGCCCCGGTGATAAGTCCTGTAAGATTTTGATTCCTATCATGCTGCATCTACCATCTACTTAGTGGTTTGATTCAATCCCCCATAGAAAGTCTGAATGTGCATCCACAGTGGAAGACCATGATGTGGGCATCTCCTCAGCAGATCTTGATATCTCTCCCATGTATCATATAAAGTCTTAGACTCTATTTGAGCATAGGAGAAGATATCGTTCTGTAGCTTCGTAGTCTTTGTTGGTGGAAAATACTTAGCAAGAAAATTTTCCGCCATCTATTCCCATGTAGTTATCGACCCCTTAGGTAGAGAATTCAACCATTGTTTAGATCTACGACACAATGAAAAAGGGAAAAGTTGCAACCCAATGGCATCATCTGTGGCCCCATTGATTTTGAAGGTGTCGTAGATTTCTAAGAAGTTAGCGATGTGTGTGTTTAGATCTTCATCTTGCAACCCATCAAATTGAACGAATTGTAGAGCCATCTGAATGATATTAGGTTTAATTTCAAAGTTGTTGGCTACAATTGCAGGCCTAGCAACACTTGAATTAACCCCAACAAGTGATGGTATCATGTAATCGAGCATCGTTCTCTCTTTTTGCTCATTGGCCATGTTGATAGATTGGTTATCGTCTAAGTCTTAAGCCAAAACTTGATATTGACTTGCTTTACGACATCCCCTAAGCATAGATAATAGCAGAAAAACAACAATTATAGAAAATAAAGACTAATAAAAAATTAAGCAATGAAGGAAATAATGATTAAATTAACAAGATACAGGTGTTCTTAATATCCTAAACCCCGGCAATGGCGCTAAAGACTTGATATCGATCTTCCTACTATCTAACTTTAAACCTATAGACAAGTGCACCTATTGATTCTATAGTATAGTGGATAAAGATATTGAGTGTTGATCCCATAAGAACTACGATTACTAGTAATTACCTTTTTTTCTTATTATCTAATATGTTGGTCCCAATTAGATTAATCAAGAGGGGGGTGAATTGATTAATTACTTAAAATTTCAATTTTTGCAAATCATCCAAAATCTCTTGACTAACAAAATGACGTGAGCAACAAAAATGAAAAACAATAATGTGCAATAAATAAAATGAGTAGAAAGAATAGAATGCTCAGAGATTTATAGAGGTTCCGCCTCGAGCATCAGTCCTCTCCTCCAGCTCCACGCCAGGGTCCCGATTGTTTTTACTGGTTGTGTTTCACTATATCAATCAAATTGAAAGTATACAAAATAAGCCTCTTCAAGGCGAAGTCTCACTGCTGAGTCTTTCTAGTTTCTTCACTAAGCTAATCACTCAAACTACAGTGATGAAACAACTCTCAATTCCTTATGCAAGAAAGGAATCACAATAACAATGAGGAATGTCAAATTTCCTCTATAAATTGGATCATACGTATATATAAAAAAAAAATTGCGCCTAAAGATGTATGAGCTTTTTCTTTTCCGTGTGCTTGATTCTAAGAAGAACGTTCTCTCTGTTCTATTTTTTATTTCAACTGAACATTCCTTTCATGAAGAGAACATAACGGTTACTTTGTTGGAGAATGTAACGTTCATGGAGTTCCACGTGACAAGCTCGAATTTATTTTTGAAATTTTGTATTTCAAAAATAAGTTGAACTTGGAGAAAATCTGCATTCCGTGATATTTTTTATGAGGATAAGCTTGGATAAATCAGTTTGATCGAGATCTTCTTTGGAGATATTCCTTGGATCAAGTTTATTGAAGATATCACTCACATTATGGAACCTTATCTTGATATCCCATATATTGTGGAACCATATCTTCATGTAACAACCATATTTCTTATCCTTATCTTTGTAACTGCTGGATCTCCCAAAATATAGCACAAATATCTATATTTAAATCTTGATAAAACCTATAAATCTTATACAATCTCACTTTATCATAAAATAAAATCTTTGAATAAAATCTTGTAAAAACTTTATGTAAATTAAAAACCCCATGATATAAAATCCAACTTTAGTAAAACACATCAAGTATATTACCCAAATATACTTGACACGTGGAGTTAGGCCTTGAAATTTATTAAAAACCATCGATACAAAAATTAAAACAAAATTTGGAAAAAATTCGTGACAGGCATGGAAGGTTCTGAAAGAGCTTTTGAAGCAAACCTGTCAACCGTCCTCTTGTTGTGAAGGTTCTGAAAGTGCTTCCGAAACAAACCTGTCAACTGTTCTCCTGTTATAAAGGTTCTAAAAGTGCTTCTTAAAGATTAACACGAGAACTACGGATATACTACACAACTTTTGAAATACCTTCTGTCAGAACAAAAATAGTCTGTATAACACCTTTGAAGGTTCTGAACAAGCTTCTGTCTTTTTGTTCAATTTAGAAAAATTCACTTACTATCTTCTGAAACAACTTCTGACAAGCTCAAACATACGTTACACATTATTCCTCTTTTGTTAATATCAAAACTAAATTAGAAAACTTAACATAATCGACAAAATTAAATAAATGAGTAAATAAAATAAATAATGAATAAATTAAAAAAAAAGCAATAATCAATAAAAATTGTATTCAGGTATTGAATCCCCCTAGAATTACTAATGTAATTAACTAATTATTATTCAAATTCTTATTTTATTCTTGGACCGTGAGAATTCCTAAATTGAACTAATAGCTTTTTCAAGTAATATTAATTCTTAATTCTATGTTGATTGATTGAAATTTCTTCCTAATTAAAATCCCTAAAATTGCATTATATTTGATCTATGAATTCAACTATTAGGTTTCACCCTAATTTAGAAGAATTACGTCGTCCTATGTCTAAGATTGCATTCAACTCCATTTAATTATGCTAGATCTATTCTTATATTAAATATCTCGATCTTTATATAAGAAATCCAATTTCAACTAATATACCGCAATATTAAATTAAAAACAATAAAGAATATATAATTGAATCACAAAAATGATAAATAAATCATTAAATAATCTTAAAAATTGCATATTTATTCTAGAGTTCATCGCACCCGAATACAATAGGAAATTAAGCTATAAACATATTAAATCTAAAAGCAATAATAATAAAAGAAAGCATAAATAAAAGCATTAAAAATAAAATATAAAAATCTACTTTAATCTCCTAATCTAATTCTAATCTCTTAATCTTCTAATCTAATTTTTCTAATCATCTAATTCTATCTTCCTAATCTAATCTATCCTACTAAAAACTAAAACTAATCATCTGGACTTGATTGGCTCTTTCTCGTCATATCTATATATGTTGGAGTTGACACAGCAATATGGATGTATCTCGTGCTTTCCAACGTATTTTCCCAATCAAAATTTCCGACAGACAAATCTTCTCACAGACTGATCTATTCTATCTTGGACTGCTTTGCATATTCTAATCTGGCCTTATCCAATTCTTCTCCTAATTCTTGCCTATATATAAATATATATATATATCAGACTTGGAACTTAGCACTGGACGAAATCTTCCTCACATATTTTGTGGCATGCAACATAGCATATCTTCCCAGTGTATTTTCCAGCGTATTAAATCAAATCTTTTCTCCTCCGACACGCGCATGTTTTCCGGCGAACCTTCCTATCGTGTTTTCCGGTGAATCAACACGGACAAATCTTCCCTGATCTCAATTCTCTCATCTGCTGTGTCGCGTTTTTTTTATATACAACCATTCTAAATTAGCACGGTCAGATTTCCAGCGTAACACGAGCATGCTTACTTGCCATGTTCATTTCTATATAGATTTCAGCGTCAACACGGGCATCTTTGCTTGCCGTGTTCAACTCTACTTGGAATTCGGCCTTCAGCATAACCACAAGCACGAGCATGTCCACCTCCCCGTGTCTGCTTTCATGCTTCCTTGCACGTCCTCCTTTCTTCGACTGATCTCACAATTAGACATGATCTATTTTCCATTGTTAGACACGTCAATGTTGATTTATGTGTTAGACTTCCATCTTGTAGAAATTATATTTTCTTCTTCAATCTTCATATAATTTTTGTATTAAATTGTAAATCATATTTTAAGACTCTAAAATTAAAATATAAAGTGATTAATTGCAATGTCAATACAAAATGTAAGAGAATTAAATAAAAAGTTATTATAATTTATATAAATAATTAGTATTTTATAACCCTTATCATAAAGCAACTGATCTTCAGATGAAGGTACTTTTAGGAGACTTAGATCTTAAGTCCTTAGTAGGCCTAGATTGTCCTCCATAGTTTAGCATGACTATGCTTTTGTTTTCATTCTAAAGCATTATATTGAAATCAATATAGTTATTTGTCTTTATTTTGTTTTTATACATGTGTGATCATGACTTATTCACATGTACTTGCCATGAATGATGCTAGTCACAATCACATTATTTAGTTAAGTTATTATCTCATGCATTGAAGCAAAGTTTTTACTTGCTAACAACAATACATTAAATGGTTGAAACGATCAATCGCACTTAAGCAATGATAGTGGTGTTTATTGCAGAGTTCAACATACTAGCATTGATGGTTAAGAGGGTATTACCTAATACATAACCACTTATTCCTTATTTCCGAATTTGTAGATATGTTTTTGCGGGCTAAGTATTTCATTGCACACTTGGGAGCACTTGCTCTGACCATGTGACAGCAACATAAGAGGGGATAGTTAATCATCTTTGTGCACTAAGGAGATAACTCTCTAACTTTGCAACAACAAGATTAGTGGGTATTAAAAAGAAAAGCATTGAAAAGGCTCTAACAGTGTGAGCCATGCATATGATTCATGATAATTTGCAAAAACACCATTCATTTCACATATAAAATTTTTTAATGTATTGGAAATTGATAGGTGTGGTAATTTTATTAGTTGTTAGGTTTAGAAGCTTGCAATAACCACTATTGTGGACTTCATAAATGATGAAGGGGCCTTCTCACTTTGGTGTGAACTTAGGTGCTGGAATACCTTGCCGCACATGCTCTATTGCGTAAAGTACAATATCACCTTGGTAAAAGGACCGTTTCTTGACCAAATGATCATAAGTTACACTTAACGCTATCGATAGTTGGCAAGGTGATGTTTGGTGATGTCTTGTCTCTCTTCTAGAGCTTCGAGATTAAGCATACATCAGGTATTCAGTTCTAGTTCAACATTAATGGCCAATCTTACAAATGGGACCAAAACTTCTATGGGCATCATCGCCTTGCATCCTATATACTAAAGAAAAAGTGGTGGCCTAAGTAGGGCTTCATTTAGATGTCCTATACGCCCACAATGCCAATGGTAGCTTGTCATGCCATTCTTTGTGATTTTCATGCACCATATAACTAAGTACTTTTAGAAGAGTCTTATTTGTTGCTTCTACTTGGCCGTTTCCTTTTAGGTAGTAAGGTGTGTGTCATGCCCCAAAGGGGGGCCTAGAAGTTTCCGCTAAAAATCATCATGGCACATATGCACTCGTTACATAATAATCGTCTTATGAGCCAAAGATCGTAAGACTCTAAATAAATAATTACATTTACAACTAATCATAGTACATATAATTAGATAATAAAATATAACTATGGATCTCATATCCCACGATCAACCATGATCGTAGAAAATCAGTATCCCTTACTAGCCAGTAAAATGGAATAAAATCCTAAGTTTCACACTAGCCATTTCCTCGTAAGGCTCTATGGTCCATCTCTAATGAGTTTCGTCACTTGATATCCCTCGAAGACTTTTTCAACATCGACTAACGGTTGCCTTATTTTCTATCTTATCCGAGATCAGCTTGCAATTCATCACTATTCTTCTAATCAGGTTCCCTTCAAGTTACGTAACCGGGTTATCAAAGACTGGGTTTCTAATAGCCCCCTCTTATCTTCCATGATAGATGAGGCCTACCTAAAACTAGCAAAGAATTTAATTGGATTAAACCAACAAAACTCAATAGTAGACTAATAAACCAGATCATAGTACAATGGGAGAGAAGGACCGTATAAGTAGGTAGAACAATACAACGAAAGAACCAACTGAATAAGCAATTATAGCAGCGTTAACAAACAAGACTATTGACGCGTTAGTTTGCATGTTACACAGTGAGCAATGGTACCAATCAGTATAGGAGATCGGTATAGTGATGAGATTATCTGTGATGTGCTTCCTATGTATGCATTTCATTTACTACTAGGTCGACCATGGCTATTTGATAGAAAGGTGTTACATGATGGGTTCAAAAATACTTACATGTTTCAAAAGAATGGTACACGGATTTTATTTACTCCTTTGTCTTCGTCTAAGGTTGTTCTTCCAGGAACTAGTCAGAAGCACATATAGCTCTTCCAGATTTTCAGCCAACAAGCAATTCCAAACATCGGGTTTCAGTCTAGGAAAAGACCCTCTAGATTTGAGGGCAAATCTTTCAGAAGCCCGAGGAGATGATGAGAAATTTTCTGACACCACCTATACCTTCAAAACTGGATTTGGCTGATGGTCCAAATCGCTTATATTTTCACTTTATATACTATATTCTAATAACTATTTGAGAAATAATTTTACAGATACAATAATAGTTCTCCATGGGATGTCAATATGTCCTACACTAGTTGATAGACACGGGACATTTTCAGATTTACAATCAAAGACCCGCTGTGATTATTTCCATTCCGAAGCATTGGCTCATGAAGACTTATGATATTTTTGTACTTTGTAATTGTTCAATGGACTATTTCATGTTTTATTTTTCTTTTGGGACACTTACATTTTATTGTAATTTCCATTTAGGACTGGCCACCTTAAAAGTGGCAAACTTGTAATTTTTGTCCATTTTCTAACCTTAGGAGTAGGGTTTGAGGAGGCTAAAATTTTCAGAATTGAGATACACTTTGCGTGAGGATTAGGGTTCTCCTAATTGTCATTAGACTCTTATCAATTTCAATCCCAAGAGTTGAAATTGTGGTGAGTGCAACACTTTGAAATTGTGAATAATATCAATTTCATTTTGTTGTGATTTCTTTTCTTCTCTAGTGTGTAATATCTAGGAGTGAATTGAGATAGTTCTTGGTCAAATTTGCTTCCTATTATTTTCGAATTCTTGTGCTTAATTGAGATACTTGGCATTTGAATTTGGTTCATCCTTTATGTTTGCTTCTTGAACCGTGATTAGCACATGTGAAAAGGGGTTCTTAGAGTTGAAGATTTATTTTGAGATTGTGAATTATTCACGTGAATTTATATGTGATTAGTGTGATGTTAGAAGAAATTATCATTGTGGAATTATAATTGCATCATTGAGTATTTGGATCTCATTGCAACTTCACTAGGGTTCACGCAATTTTACCCCTTTTGGAACCGGTTATATGTTTGAGATTTGAAGTGTTCCTTTGGTTCATTTAATTGTGCTTAGACCTTGGTTTTAGGCACATCATCTTTTGGTATCAAAGCTTGAGGTTTGTGAGAAGGGATTGTTGCAACTTGAATTCGGAAATTAGGGATTTATTGAGTAGCACCTTGATCCGAAAATTGTTGGCGTGAATCTTGAATTATTTTTTTTTAAGTTGTTAAATTGTATCTTGTTGATTAGTGGTTGAGCATTTGGAGATTTAAACACTCTTATATTCCTTGGTATTTGGCTATGAATGTGTAGTAAAAGTTGAAGCAAACCATGAAGGATTGAGCGTAGTGTTCAATTGGTGAAGAGGATTTGTGTTGTATACATTTGTTTTTGAAAAAGTGGAGGAGTAACATTTGTATTTCCAGATTTGAATTTAGATTTGAAGTGTGAATTAAGAAGCCAATTTGAAATTTCAAAACACACATTAGGTCATTGTTTAATTGTGTGTCGTTTGAATTTGAAATAACTTCTTACCATTTGTGGAATTGTGTACTTATTAAACTCCTTTTTGAATTTGAAAGTGGACTACCTTACCTTATGTAGAAGTTGCAGTTTTGGTTGTAGTTTGTGGAAGAAAGGAAAGCTAATTGAATTTGAATTCCATCATTGGAATTCCATAATTTGAAGAAGCTTGTGGAGTGTGTTGTGTGATTTCTTGTGCAATTCGAAAGTGGAAGTGTACAATTTTTAGATTTGCATTGTGTGGGATAATAGGGAATTTATTTGAATTCAAACACATCTATTAAGTTTGAAGTAGTTATTGAGTGGTATTGATTACATTTCATTTGCATTTGAAATTGAATCTTACCATTTGTGGAAAGTGCATTAAGGGTGTTCATTTGAATTTGTTGCCGTGTTGTGGAGTTGTGTTTTTGTCAAATTAGTGAAGAGTGTATGCATGTGACGTGAGTTTTTGTGTATGTTGAGTGAAAGGTAATTTGCATCGTGAAGTGTTGTGTGTATGTAGTGGTGGTTGAAGTGGTTGCAATGTGTATATGTGTGGTGTGAGTGGCGGTGTGAATTTGCGGAGTTGTGTGGAGTAAGGTGCTGCACATTAAGATCAAGTGTGAGTGTGAACCGTGGCTAATAAAGGAAGTTAAGTAGTGAAGTTCGAAGTTCAAAGATAAGCATTTAAGTGTGAAAGTTATTGAGTATTATTACTTAAACACTTACTTAGTTGAATTCAATATCTCAACTACTTGGAAGTATTTATTTGTACTTCAATTATTTTACTATACTTGAAGTGACAAGAAGTATTTGTTGCATTGGTGACTTGTTGCACCATAGGTGTAAAAGTGTCTGTGTTGTTATCCAAACGTGTTATTATGACGTAGTGAAGTGAAAGGAGTGTGCTACAATTATTTGAGATTACATTTGTACTTCAAATAAATCGCATCCACAAACATGTCAAATGACAGTGTGAATGGGGGCATTGGCAATGAGGCCAATAGCCAAGTGGGTAGTAGACCAGGTCGTCGAAATACAAGTGGAAGAACTCTAAATAAACAACTTCAAGACCCTACCACAATTGTTGCTACATTAGCAATAAGGATTAATAGGATGACATTGCCGCCACCACCTGTGGTAAACCTTTAGGCACCACCTAGAGTATCTCCTATAATGTCCAGAGAGAAGGGACAGTTAGAGGAAATTTAGGGAGAAGAGTAGAAGGAGATTATCATGCTCTTAGGGAAGATAGAGATGATAATTTTGGGGTTAATCCATACCCAAACAGGGAATTTAGACCACCTCGAGGATTAGAGTATGTGAAGCTACAAATGCCTTCATTTGATGGTAGGGGTTCCGCCGATGATTACCTAGACTGGGAAGACAAAGTCGAGGGTCTTTTCGAGTGTTATGAGATTGATGATGACTCCAGGGTACGTCTTACAGCTGTAGAGTTCATAGGGTATGCTGCTTTGTGGTGGAAAAATATGGTGATCAGCAGGCGAAGGGATGAAGAGACCGAAATACACACTTAGAGAGACATGAAACGAGTTTTAAGGAAGAGGTTTATACCGGAACACTACAGGCAGGAGCTATTTATGCGTCTCTAGACATTGAGATTAGGGGCATAAAACAATGGATGACTACGTACAGGAGTTTGAGACACTAGTGATTAGATGTGGATTAGTTGAACCTCCTGAACAAACCCTAGCACGTTTTGTATCTGGGTTGAAGTATGAGATAGCTTGTGTAGTTGAGCTTCAGTGATATAGTACACTTGATGATGCTATACAGTTAACCTTGAAAGTGGAAAGATAGAGGCGATCCTATTCATTCCAGGTTACTAAGAGCAGGCCCAATACTAATAAAAAGCCCATGGGGCTTGTTGGTCAGTTGGATGGGTCAAAGGGAGCAGGTGAGCATTTCAGGGTTGTAGACAAAATTATCCCTACCACAGAAAAGGAGAAAAATGTTTCTGGGAAAGGTAAAGAGGTAGTTGGATTTGATTTGAGGCAGATGGTACAAGGGTCAACTAGTGGGAAGATGCGCCAGATTAAATGTTTAAAATGCATGGGATTTGGACATATAGCTACACAGTGTCCCAATAAAAGGGTGATGACCATCATGGACGATAACGAGGAAGATGATGAGGAAGAGACTGTCAAGCCTACAAATTTATCCTTAACCTTATAAGAGTATTATGATGATGAACATGCTGAATCACATGGGGATAAAAAGGGAGGGAAATACTTACCTATTAATGTGTTATACAGGGTTATCACTATTTCTCCAGATACCAGGGACATATAGAGGGAGAATCTATTCCACACACCTTGTCAAATTTGAGGTAACCTATGTATGCTTTTTATTGATAGTGGTAGTTATACTAATGTCATATCTACTGCAATGGTAGAAAACTTACAATTAACCACTAGCTCTCATCCTAAACCGTATAAAGTGCATTGGTTAGACAACCGAGGTAGTTTGCATGTTACACAGCGAGCAATGGTGCCAATCAGTATAGGAGAACGGTATAGTGATGAGATTATCTGTGATGTGCTTCCTATGTATGCATTTCATTTACTACTGGGTCGACCATGGCTATTTGATAGAAAGGTGTTATATGATGGGTTCAGAAATACATACATGTTTCAAAAGGATGGTACACGGATTTTATTGACTCCTTTGTCTTCATCTAAGGTTCGTTCTTTCCAGGAACTAGTCAGAAGCACATAAAGCTCTTCCAGATTTTCAGCCAACAAGCAATTCCAAACATCGGGTTTCAATCCAGGAAAAGACCCTCTAGATTTGAGGGCAAATCTTTCAGAAGCCCGAGGAGATGATGAGAAATTTTCTAGCACCACCTATACCTTCAGAACTGGATTTGGCTGATGGTCCAAATCGCTTATATTTTCACTTTATGTTTCATATTCTAATAACTATTTGAGAAATAATTTTATAGGTACAATAATAATTCTCCATGGGATGCCAATATGTCCTACACTAGTTGATGGACACGGGACATTTTCAGATTTACAATCAAAGACCCGCTGCGATTATTTCCATTCCGAAGCATTGGCTCATGAAGACTTATGATATTTTTGTACTTTGTAATTGTTCGATGGACTATTTCATGTTGTATTTTTCTTTTGGGACACTTACATTTTATTGTAATTTCCATTTAGAACCGGTCACCTTAAAAGTGGCAAACTTGTAATTTTTGTCCATTTTCTAACCCTAGGAGTAGCAAGTATTATAGTAGGGTTTGAGGAGGCCAAAATTTTTAGAATTGAGATACACTTTGCGTGAGGATTAGGGTTCTCTTAATTGTCATTGGACTCTTATCAATTTCAATCCCAAGAGTTGAAATTGTGGCAAGTGCAACACTTTGAAATTGTGAGTAATATCAATTTCATTTTGTTGTGATTTCTTTTCTTCTCTAGTGTGTAATATCTAGGGGTGAATTAAGATAGTTCTTGGTCAGATTTGCTTCCTATTATTTTTGAATTCTTGTGCTTAATTGAGATACTTTGCATTTGAATTCGGTTTTCCTTTATGTTTGCTTCTTGAACCGTGATTAGCACATGTGGAAAGGGGTTCTTAGAGTTGAAGATTTATTTTGAGATTGTGAATTATTCACATGAATTTATATGTTATTAGTGTGATGTTAGAAGAAATTATCATTATGGAATTATAATTGCATCATTGAGTATTTAGATCTTATTGCAACTTCAGTAGGGTTCACGCAATTTTACCTTTTTGGAACCGGTTATATGTTTGAGATTTGAAGTGTTCCTTTAGTTCATTTGATTGAGCTTAGACCTTGGTTTTAGGCACATCAAAGGAAGGAAGGAAATAGAGAAATAGGGGACGGGGGTAGCACGGACCGTGATTTGACATGGAATAGTTGACGTAATGGAGGCAGCTGATTGATCTTACTGCTGCTGCTACTGATCAACATGGGAGGGATAGATGGGTTGGACAACGATTTGAAACTTTTTTTCTTTTTTTGAAATTTTTGGGACTTCAAACCTCCCCCCATTCAAGAAGTTCCATCCTTGAAACTCTACCATGATTGCCTCTTTCACGTCTTGAACTCAAGGTCGTCATTTTGCATACAACCCGTATACATAAACGAGATTGCTAAATTTAGGGTTCGCATATTTTTGTTGAATTTAGCTTATTTAGTGATTCTATTTTATACTTTGTTCCATATTGTTTTAGTTGAAGTTGTAATGCTATTCCTTTCTATGCTACATAAATTTGTTCCTAGGTCCTATGGTTTATGGGCCCACACTAGCCTCGTCTACTTCCTAGAGTGTCATTATGCCCAATGGTAGTGTCATCCTCAAAGCTCGATGGCTATGACTCATTATTCGTTACATTTTATAATATCCTCTATGTGGTTTCGAATGAGGATATAGAATTTATGGGCTAGCGTACCTTGAGTAACTTAGAACTAGAAGGAAACTCTAGAGTAATAATTACATATATGTATAGACTATCGTCTATGTCTTTTACAATTTTATTCTTATGATCTACCAGGTTCTACCCTATCTCACTGTTTAGTAGGTTGCTCCTATCTTTGACAACCTAGAGCTCCAATACCAAATTTTCCAAGCTCCCCTTTGGGGCGTGACAGTGTGGACTTCACGTGATCAATATCATAAGAGGCCAACAGTTGTCATATGTGCGAGTTGATAAAAGATGTACCATTGTCAAAAGAATGCGCTTTGGGATTCCAAAGTGACAGATGTCATGTTCTTTCATGAAGCTTGGCACTACTTGTCTTGTAGCTTTCGTTAACAGGATTGCCTCCACCCACTTAGTGAAGCATTTGGTACTAACTAAGATCCAAATGCATCCTCCAGATGATGGATGTATTAGGTCGATCAAGTCAAATACCCATCTATGGAAAGGCCATGGAGTAATCAAGCTATGCAATTTAACGGTAGGAGCATGGATGGCATTCCCATGTTACTAGCATACGACACACCTCCTAGTAAAGTTGAATGTATCATTTTCCATTGTAGGCCAGTAATACCTCAAGCTCAATAGGTGGTAGTACAACTTCCTTCCTCCTTGATGTTCTCCACTATCTCCGGAGTGGGCTTCAGCTAGTATAGTCTCTATTTTAGCTTATGCGACATACCTAAGGGGTTATCCCATGAATTATACCTTGTACAGCTGATCTTTATGCATGATACACCTCCTTACCTTACATTTTACTATGCGGGCATCAGTGCCACTCATAGGTAAGGTGCCATTCTACTAATAGTTTGTGTAAGGGCATCTCCAATCGCCAACACTTGCCACGAAGTGGCATTCTCCTTAATCGGGAATCTCGGAGCATTTTAAGCAACTCATTTGCATTTAAGAAGCATCTTTAGCTATAGTTAGCCAGTAATACCCTATGCATTGTATGAAACGATACAAGGATGGGCCTTCCTCTCCACACCAAATTTATGATACCTGTCCAACATCAAGCATGCTTGCTTTGCACCAATACATCGCGATAAGATGCCCTTTGGACCTTTGAAGTACAGAATGCCATTAATGAGGAGAAAAGTTTTTAAAGTTACGAGAGAAGCTACACTAGAATGCATTAGCTAACCCTTGATGGGAGTGCGCCAATCATCTGGCGTTTCTTCTTCCTCATCTAGCAACTGTAGAGCTATGCACAGAACCGATTTTTTAATAACTTGAATACTTAAAACATCTTCTTCAGCTTGAATAGGAACTTTAGATGCCAAAGTTGCAAGTGTGTCTGCATAACAGTTAGCCAATCATTTGGTATGTTCATATCTCACTTAATTGAATTTGCTAACCAAAGATTGCACTGTAGCCCTATTATGTGCTAGTGTTGGTTCTTTGAGAGCAAATTCACCATTAGCCTATTTGATAATCAGGTTTGAATCTCCACGAATGCATAAGTGAGATTCCCTAGCACTTTGTGCCAAAATGAGTCCGAGTAGTAAAGCCTTGTACTCAGCCTAATTATTAGTGCAATGGAAATTGAGCTTAAATGCTAATGGTATCTCTTAGCCTTCAAGGGTTATCAATACTACCCCAACTCCTTTCCTGATGCTAGCAAATGAGTTATTAAACTATAATTTCCATTCCTTGCCCAATTCTGTCCTCATGGAATCCTCATGAAACTCTATCGGGATCGTATATGTGGTGTGGGTCTCATGTGCTATAGGAAAATGAGCCAAGAGGTCTACTAGAGCTTGAGACTTAATAGCCTTAAGTAGCATAACCATAATGTCAAACTCTGATAGGAGAAGTAACCATTTTGCAATTCGTCCAAATAGGGCCGATCATGATAGCAAGTACTTTATCGGGTCAGAGAGTGACAAGATTGACTTTATACGCTAAGAAGTAATGACGCAACTTTTGTGTAGTAAATATCAGCCTAAGACAATGCTTCTCATAGGTTGAATAATTGATTTCACTCCCTTGGAGGGATCGACTTAGGTAATATATAGGTCGCTCCCTTCCCTCGAGTTCGTATGCAAGTAAAGCTCTAATGGACTTGTTAGTGAATGTCAAGTAGAAAATCATTGGTAAACCCTTGACAGGCATTGTCATGTCAATGGAGACGTGAGTATATCCTTTACCTTCTAAATGGCCTTCTCTTGTAATTTCCCTCACTCAAATAGTACTCCTTTCTTCATGAGTTGTTATAAAGGATAAAAGATCTCGGCTAACGCTGGGACGAATCGCCATATATAAGAAACCTTCCCTATAAACGTTTTTAATTCCTTCGGGTTAGTAGGTGAAGGCATGATCATATAGCCTGCACCTTTGGTGGATCGACATCGATTTCTTTTCTGTGAACTATAAATCTAAGGAATTTGTCAAACGCTACACCAAAGACACACTTTAGCAGGTTCATGAGCAGCTTATACAACCGGTAATGCTTAAAAACCTTCTACAGATATATCAAGTGATCTGGTGCCGACCTTAACTTGATAACAATGTCATCTACATAGTCTTCCATGAAGTCATGCATCATATCATGGAAAATGGCAATCATTGCTCTTTGGTAAGTAGCTCCTACATTCTTAAGCCGAAAGGGCATGGTTGTATGGTAGAAATTCCCTATTGGCATCCTAAAAGCAGTACATTCAACATCTCCAGTAGCCATTTTGATTAGATTGTGGCCTCTAAAACCATCTATAAATGAGAACACTCATGTCCAACCACAGCATCCACTAACATATCAATATTTGGCAATGGGAAGTCATCATTTAGGCAAACCTTGTTGAGATCATGAAAATCTATACAAACTCGTATTTAGCCATTTTTCTTCCTAATTGGTACAATATTAGCTAACCATGAGGGGTGCTCAATTGGCTTGATAAAGCTAACTTTGAGCAACTTCTCAATCTCTTCTTTATTTGGACCTCAACTTCTAGGCAAAAATTCATTGTCTTTGTTTTACTAGCTTAACCTTAGCTGCAATGTTTCAATCTGTGTACCACTAAAGTGGGGTCCAATCTTGGCATTTCATCGTAAGTCCATGCAAATACATCTCTATACTTCCTTAGCAACTCTACTAAGTGGACCTTAAGCTCTTGCAAGAGATTATTACCAATGAAGATAGATCTTAAAGACTCCCTTGGTTTCACTAGATCTAACTCTTCAATTTCATCAACTTAAGGCTTGAGTTGATCCTACATCTTTGGGGGAGGGGGGATGGTTGGGTTTCTTATATTGCTATAGGATGTGAAGAAGGTGAACAAGCTTCTTCAAATCCTTCTCCTTCAAATCCTATGGACCATCATAAATAGTATACCCTCTGCCCATCTTCTCTAATGAAACTCTCTATCACTTCATTTCTCCTCTACTTCTTTTGGCCCCCACGAGAGCCTTGCATTCTCTTCTTTCTCATAGGCCTCTCTTGAGTCTCCTCCCAAGTGGGTAGTGGTGTGCCAAAGGGTATTGCGATAGCAGTTTCTCCCTCTTCAACATATTCATCAAAGAATACAGGTTCGGTAAAGTATGCCTCATTATGCTCAAACGGATTGTCCGTAGTGGGAATGAATATGTCATTTCCCTTCCAATAGCCCTTAATGCACTGATGCCATGTTAAGGGTATGAGACTATGATCATGTAGCCACTTTCTTCTAACTAGTAGATGGTAAGATACAAGCACATTGATTACGTAGAACCATGTGGACCTCTATATAGGGCCCACTTTAAAGCTCACATTAACATACCTTACTGTGTTTGTAGATGTATCAGTGAAACTATTGATGGCAACAGGTTGTCTCACTAAGCGCTGGTTGTCTATCTTTGCAGCCTTTAATGTGGACAATGGCATTATGTTTATAGAAGAGCCATTGTTTATGAATGTCCTCTTAATGGGATGCCCATTTAACATGCTTTCCACATAAAGAGGACGGTTATGATTGGGATTCTTTGCACACATATCCGCATTAGTAAAGAGAATTGCATTCTCATGCGCCTTTACCATTCTTTGTACAAGTTGCACTAGACTTCACTCCCATATTGTCTCTCTACAATTTAAGTAAGGGCAGTTGCTACTACAAGACATGCATCCTCGTTAAACCCCAGTAGGTTCAAAAAAACTTATGAAGTTAGCAGTCTTCATTAAGGCAGCTACTTTTAGCATACATGCATCTTCATTATTCCCAGTTATAGCCTCTTGTACATTACGCATCTCAACATGTAACATATCTCCTTCTTTAGTACTAAGATTGTGGCCAATGGCATTTGCAATACCCTGTTGATTATTGTGTGTAGGAAGTGGATTATTACAAACATCATTGTTTCCTATGATAAGTTCTCTATTACAGACCCTATCATTGAAAATCTTCTTTAAACTCTTTCATAGGGTGACCTACAAATCTATGATACCTGCAAAACTTAGGATCATTCTTCTCATTTTGTATTGGTAAACGATCCACTCTTGGGAGCTTGATATTCCCATCTCGTAACCATTGGTCAAACAAAGCATTTACCTTTCCCATTAGGCATGGGAAAGGGGGAATTGATGTAAATCCTCAGGATGTATCATTTCTTAGCTTCTTATTGTCTCTAAGGTTCTCAACTTGGGTCGAGCTAGCAAACGTAGCACGTTTCCCAAACCTCCCATTTTCTCCTCGTTATCTTACAACAGAATTGTTAGTTCTCTTTGCAGTCTCTACTAGTGCAGAAAAGGAACTTAGATCGAGATTTTCTAAGTGGACTACATACTCAGTGAACATCCCTTGAATGCAAATCTTCACTAACTCCCTCTCGTCACATACGTCTTGGATGGCTAGTGTCTAGCCCCTAAAGCATTCTATATAATCCATCAAGTCTTCCTTAGTGTAGTACCGTGTTCTTTCCATGTCTGTTATCATGACCCGTTCTTAAGTAAAGAAGAATTTCTCTAGGAATAGCTTACACATAGACCCCCCATGAATTAACTAACCCTATAAGGAGGTTGACATACCAGTTTTATGCCTTTTCGGTCAATGATTTAGAAAATTCTTTGAGTTTCAGGTCATCATCTAGCCTTTATACTTTTAAGATCTCAATAAACTTAAGTAAATTTTCTTTGGCACTCCCTTTTTTGCTATGGAACAGGATGAACTTAAGACTAACATAGTCCTTAGGATACGACTTTTCAGCAATGTGCTAATGGTAAGGGAGTCTTAACTCTGGTACTCCATAGTCAACTTTACTTGTATTTCTTTTAGGTATATGTCCAAGTCTTCCTTCATTACAAAGGAAGTCCTAGGGCAGATAACATGGAAGCAAGTGTGAAAGTAAGTTGACGGCTAAATCCACCAAGAGCATTAAGAGGTGGGACATCTGGTTAGTGGTTTGCTCTTGAGGAATGTTCTCCTCATCAATGGGAGGGTTAACGGGAGGAACTACATGTGATAGAGTTGCATGGGCGGCACCTTTTCTACGTAGCAATGTTGGTATTTAGTGAAGCAAACCTTATTGCACAGCAGCGGTGGCAACCAACCTTATGACTAGCGGAGCAAGCATGGTCATGAGTTGACTTAAAGCCCTTATGTTCTCTTACATAGTCTGCGTCATTTGTGCAAAATCTATGGAACCTCAAGCTGTGAATTGCCTTGACCAATATTTTGCAGTATTTGAGGCAGGTTATACTCTATCAATTCAATGTTAGGATCTTGTTCTTGATAGATATTTTCATATGGTCTTCTCTTCTTAGGGGGTACCATTACTCTTCTGTCACTTAACATTGTCTCCAGTAGGGTCGCCAAAATGTAGATGGTGAGGGGGGTTCCAGTAGGAGTGTTCACATGCGTATCATGCGGGTACCACACTGCACGTAAATTCAGAAAAAAGCAATTCAGAGATAACACTTGATGAAATGACTAGGGAGAGAGTGGCAAGGAGGAGGAATAGGCAATCTCAAGCATCTCCAATGCACAAGTGACAGATAAGGGAGCTAAGGGGACCTTAAGCATCAACTTTGCAATTCTTGGGCAATGGAGATCGTTCTTTGCTTGATCTCTTATTCGATCTTTGAGAGTAGAGAACTCTTAATGGAACACCGTTTCTCTAATCTCTAGAATTTAGGAAAAAATGTCCCTTAATGAGGAGGAATGATTGAGTATTTATAGACTCTTGGGCCTGATGACATCTGTTAAATCACTTTGGCAATCAATGGGTAAGATGGAGTCTGCTCAATTTAAGATTATCCTAATGAGCTTGCCATAGTTTTCATAGGCCCAAGACCAATAGCCTTCCTCATAAGTACATGATCTTACCTGAGAAAGGTTAGATATAGATAGACTGATCTAATGATCCCTGTTCCGAGCCCACCAAGTCAATTCTCCCTAAGTCATCCCAATAATTGGATTGGACTCATTAGGTCCTATCACCTAGCTTAATGAGTTAAGCCAAATAATTAATGGGCTTAACCTAATATATTTATATAATATTTTTAGTCCTCTACAGAGTGCTACTAAAAGAATGAGACTTTGGGAAAACCACAATTGAAGAAGAAAATGATCTTACAGCTATAGGAATTAGCTTTTTCATTCTCTTATAATGACACATGAAGTAACTTGGTGAAAAGTAGTTGAACTAAGGAAAAATATATATATTATACCAAAATCCTCTTGTTCATTAGATAAAAAAGAAAAATAAAAGGAAAAAAAAGTGATTTATATAATGAAAATGATAATATTGTTGATAACTATTTTTTTTTTTAAGAAAAAAAAATAAAATCCAAAAATGCAAAATTAATTATCCTTATTCATGTGAGAAAAAAGGGGCACATTCAACTACACTATTCTATAATGCTCGAGCGATGAGGGAGAGAAGAAGGAAAGAGTAAAATTGCCATGATGGCTTCTTGAAGTTAAGATGGCTCTAAAAGCTATTCCATTGGCTTGTATTTTAAGATGCTTAGAGATGAACGAGCTTAAATAAATGATCTTAACAATAATGATAGATTCTCAAGCGATGAATTTTTCAATATTTGTTAATAATAGTAAGCTAACAAGGCCACGCTGGAAAGGATATTGTTGGAAATTAACTAAACTTTTGAAAGGAAGAATTTAATTTTATGAGCAAAAAGGTTAATGACATGCATGAAAAGGGAATTCGATAATATAAAAGTGGAATTAGAGGCACGTAAGAATAAAAATAATTGAGGAAACAAGTGGATAAACTCACTAGAATTGTGCCTAGCTACACATTGTCAATTGCTAATTCTAACAAAATATTATAAAAGGGATAATTGAATTTCACCTTCAAAACTGTTGAAGCGGTGGTACACTTCCTAAACTTCCAAAACATCATAGAAAACGTGCATTTACAGCCTTGACCATTGAAGCTTTCAAACAAATTATTAAAATTTTAACTGGAGACTTTGGGACCATTACAGCATTTTCAACATAAATAGATCATTGGGTTATTCACTTAGACCAATCTCTTACTTACAACAAGAAACTTTGATTTATATGGTTCCATTCACTTACAAATTCAATGGCGCACGTGTTACCGACAACATTACCAATATGATATGCATTAAGCTATTATGAATTTTTTTCGTATGAAATTAATGATGAAGCGTAAGGAGTTGCGAGAATCCGCATGAACAAATTGATTACAATAGAAAGAGTTCACTTCATCACTTTAGAGCCTCGAAATTATTATTCCTATGTTGTAAGGAGAATCCTATCGAGAGGGTTATATAGTGTCAGGTGGACGAGAACACGTAAGGACATCCTGTCGAGAGTCGGGATGCTACCGGCCGGATCATAATATAGTATTCATGGTTCAAGCTAATTAAAACCTTATAGGGTTTAAGGTTGGATTTTAAAATTTAGAAAAAAAAATCAAATGAAAAAACTTGACCTAATAATTTTTTAAAAAAATAATAAATTAATATTATAATTTATAATCAATAAATTTTATTTTATTATTATTATATTTTTAATTAGTATATTTTTATATATTTAATTTTCCTTTTCTTTCCATCATAAGTAAATTAATAATAAATTAAAAAAATGACATGAAAATAATTTGAAGTATGAAAAAAAAAAATTAATCACCATTCAGGTCAGGTAAAAACAAAAAAGAAAAAAAAACTATTGGGTCGAGGTGGTTTTTTGATATATAATTCTTTACCGGGTCGGATTCAAATTTCAATAAACCTGTCCCAAACCCAACCCGTTTACATCCCTAGTCGAGAGAGTTATGGCATTTCCGCATGCCATTGTCTAAAAAACCCTGCTCTAATCAAAACCACATCTGATTAAAACAGCATATAAGAAATTCATCCTATCTTATCCACTTTGATTATACGATAAGCTTTATTTCCAGAGTGTTTAAATTTTAGAAAATGGAACACTTCGACCATCCTACTGGAAAAAATATAGGTACTTCGAAACTCATATATTGAATTCGGGAGATATTTGAGTATGCTGAAAGGATTCTGCAATTAGCCTTATAAGCAATAGGCTGACGAGGCGGACATGCCCCAACTCTTGATGGCACTTCGAAATCTCGCATGGAAAAAGAATAAAATAAAATAAATCCTATGATTCCTTAGTGCCCTATTTGATGACATTAATGGAAGGGAGCCTTAAAAAAATAAAATAAATAAAAACTTATTCCTTAAGAAGAAAGTGAGCTTGGATGAACTATTGCAAAGCCTATTTCCATATATTTTCTCATCATCATACTAACTCGTTGAGAGCTAGAAATCCGCTCAGTAGCACCTGCTATATTCATGTATTTATTATTTTTCATTCACCATATTCAGATCATTTGATGGTTTGGTATGTAGTTGTGCCAAAAGAGCAAAATGTTGAATTGATGTGTAGCAGAGGCAATTAGACAAATATGCCGATCGAATATTGGTTCAAGACATTACAGCTTATCCTTCCTTCTTTCTAAAGGGATATGAGATATAGCATTATGAATACAACTATGCAAATGGGTCAAAATCTGCATCTAGCCTATTTAACCCATTTCTGATTGAATTTTTGAACTTATCTAAAAAGCAAATCAAATGAGCTTAGCCCATTGAACTTGCGAATTATAGAAAGTCAACACATGACAAGCTAGGTTGGCCCATCAATCCAAGGATATTTTAGAAAAAAGACTAGTTGTTACAATTTACAAGCAACTGAGAACTAAAAAGAAAGCTTTTCAAACCCTAGCCTTATATACTTTTTTGTTTTTATTCTTTCCTCTGGTCTTTGAAAACAACATCATCTCCTCAATGATTATTCTAATGAGGTTTTATCCACAAATATATATATATATATGATGTTCTTATAATTTGAAAATTGATAGGAGGTTCCCTCAAAATTTACCCTTCAACCTCAATTGGGTGCTTGTCATTTTGTAATTAAGATTTCAATGTTTTCCTGTCGTACAATTGTCGCTTCAAATATAAAGATATATGGTCGCTTGTTATGTTCAATCTTCTAACCTAAATCATAAACAAGCACAAATCAGTATTTTATATGAAATTTTTTTTTTATTCATAACAACTCATATGCTCGCCATCGGTTGTTACAGCTCGACTATTTCAATTTGCATGAATGGGATTCATTTGCCATTATGAGTCAATATGTGCTATAAAAGAAAAAATTAAATACAAGGCACAAAGATTATTATTTACTACTAAATCAACCCATATAATCTACTAAATTGTATAAATGAATTAAACAAACTTAGTTGGCTATCTAACCCATCAAAATTTATAAATTGGTCACATAAGCTGGATTAGTGAGCTGGCTTATTTAACCCACTAGCTCGTACATATTGAGTTAGAGCCAACAAATTTCAAGCTATTCAATAAATTGGCCACAATAAGTTGGCCCGTTTAACCAATAGCACTCAAGAAGCATATGTATTTAATTAATAAGCTATTATGGCTATGAATTTCAATTACTTTATTCAATGATAAAAGTTTCCATATATCTAAATGGAAACAAATATCCTAAGGAGGATATTAATTAATAAATGTAGAAGTCTAAATGATATCTAGAAATTTAAATTTTTATTTAATGGAGAAAACTATCAATTTTAGGCAGTGAGAATGAAAACATACTTAGAGACTTTAAATCTTTAGGAAGCCATGGAAGAGGAATATGTAGTTCCTCTGCTACTAAATAATCCCACCATAGCTTAGATCAAAAATCACAAGGAAAGAAAAACCAAAAAGTCAAAGGTAAAGTATGTCTATTTGCTACTGTTTCAACAACCATTTTCATGATAATCATGTCTCTCAAAACACTAAAGGAAGTTTTATGAGGCGTGAAACCAAAAAAAAAAAAAAAAAAGGAAAAAGCCCAATGATAAATAAAAAGAAAGCCATGGGATTATTTTAAGGAAGAATATGCAGGAGAAGAAAGGATACAAGGCATGAAAATGCTGAATTTATTAAGGGAATTGGAGTTCGACAAGATGAAACAACTTAAGACAATAAAAAAGTACTCAAACAATTTCCTTGGCAATGCTAGAAAGGTAAGGTTACTTGGCATTGAATATTCTAATTCTAGAATTGTAGACAAATTCTTGGAATTGAAAGATATAAAACAACCATAACCATCTTGGAGAACACAAAGGATCGTTGTAAAAACACCTTGGTAGAGATGTTTAATGTCTTCTAAGCCCAAAAGCAATGAAGGCTTGTGAGGCAAGATTGTTTTATTAAAGGAGTCTTACTAGCCAAGCATCAAGAAGTTCAAAATAACAAGAAGAAAAAATTTTAAAAATAAAGAAAAAGAAAAAGAAAAAGGCATCGAGTAGTGAGAACACTTAAAAAAAATAAAATAAATCTAAAATAAAGGTAGGAACACAAAGAAAAACTACCCACCTAGTTCGCACTACAACAAAAAATGTCATCCACCATTCAAATGCTAGAGTAGGCCAAATGCAAAGTGTAGTAAGTGCAATTAGCTTGGACATGAAGCGGCAATTTACAAAATCAAATTTCAAAGGGATAATTTAGATGCTTAAGTTGATGCTCAAGATGAAGAAGACTAGATTTTTGTGTTATGCAACCAGACCTCTTTAGAATGTTAGCTCATTGACAATGGTTACACAAACCACATGACTTATGGCATAACTCGTTTTAAGGATTTGAAGCCAATTAGAATCACAAAGGTTGAAATAGGGAATAACGGCTATATTGATGCAAAATGAAAAGGAACTATTGCAATTACAACATGATCAACTATAGATATTATTTCATATGTCCTTTTAGTATCTAATATTGATCAAAATTTGCATAGTGTAGCTTAGGAGATAGAAATATGATTCAAATTATCCTTTGAAAATAGGCATAGCATTATCTATGATACTTCTAATCAAGAGGTTTTAAAGGTTAAAATGAAAGGTAAAGCTTCCAATTTAAGCCAATAAAGACGAGTAGATTGCTTATTACAATGAAGTTAGTACCACAAAAATCCAACACAAGAAACTTAGCCATTGTCATCTTCAAAGAATGTTGAAGATGAAGAAGGAGATGACAAGAGGTTTAACAACTAGTGCTTGCTAATCATTTGCTAAATTGTAATGCTTGTCAAGTCAATTTGGCAAAAAAATAAGATGTCATTTCTTAAATCAACTTAGAGAGCCTCCAAAAAGCTACAACTAGTTCACACAAGTGTGATAAGATCTCAATGAATGTCATCATTACAAGGTAGCCTATACTATATTCCTTTATTAACGCACAAAAGGCTGGAGCATTTTAAAGTTTAAGAAAATAGTGGAAAATCAATGTGGCCGCTAGATTCAATTGCTAAGCTCTAACAATGGTAAAGAGCATACCTCAACAAAACTTAGTTTAATCTAAAAGGACACTAGCATTGAACATCAATTCACAACTCCCTACACTCCAAAACAAAATGGAGTTAGCTAAAAGAAAAATAGATTGGCAATAAAGATAGCAAGATGTATGTTGCATGAGAAGGAGTTACCTGAAAAATTTTAGGCAGAGGCAGCTAACACAATAGCTTTTCCAACTAAGGCTTTGAAAGATTAAACTCCTTATCACACTAGGTATAGGTATAAACCTTCACTAAACTTTCTTAAAGTGCTTGGTTGTGTGTGTTCTACTCATATTCCATTAGTTAAGCATGATAAACTTAACAAGAAGGCAATGATAGGCATCTTTGTAGATTATAGCTCAATTTCAAAAGTCTATAAAGTATATCATCCACAAACTATAAAGAGAGAGAGAGAGAGACTATTATCAGAGATATACACTTCAATGATGATAGGCAATTGGGAGTGGAAGAATTTACAAGAAACAAATGAATCCTCGCAAGAATTAAAAGAAAACTTTCCTAAAGAGCAAACAACTAACCAATGGCAAAGCAAGTTGGAAGATGATCCTCCAATTAGAGGTAAAAGGCTACTTTCAAACATTTATCGATGTAATGTGGCAATATTTAAACCCACTATTCATGAAGAAGCACTAAAGACCTAAAATGGAAGAAACATTGATGAGGAGATGTCAATGGTTCAAAAAAATAAAACGTAAGAGCTAGTTGGTAAGCCTAAAGATAGAAAATTCATTAGAGTAAAATGGGTATTCATAACCAAGCTTAATCCAAACAACTACATCAACAAATACAAGGGTAGGCTTGTAGTTAAAGGGTAAACACAAATTTTTTGTGTGGGCTATTCTAATACTTTTTCTCCCGTTGCTATATTAGATAACTACTAGTAATAGCAACATAAAAGGGAAAAAAAGTATCCTAGTCAGATGTCAAATTAGCTTTTTGAATGGTGCATTATAAGAAGAAAATTATGTAGAGTAGATAGAAGGATTTATGAAGTATAGTGAAGAAAATAACATCTATCTACTCAAGAAGGCTCTCTATAACCTAACACAAGTGTTAAGAAGAACCTAGTATAACTAAATGAATGAACATTTATTAAGCCTAGGTTTTGAAAAAAGCCTATCTAAGTCCACTCTTTTTGTGAAACATAAGGGCAATGACTTTCTCATAGTGTACTTTCATGTTGATGACCTTTTAGTAACTAGAAACAATACAAAGCCAATTGAGGAGGTCAAACAAGAAATGATGCAAGTTTTGAAATGACAAAATTTGGCCGTATATCCTATTTTCTTGAAATAGAAATCAACCATTGCAAAAGTGAAGTGCTCACTTGTTGAAAGAAGTATGTAAAGCAAAAATGGAATAAATTTTCATATGGGGGAGCACAAAACAATAAGCAAACCCATGGATCAAAAAGAGAAGCTAAGCAAGGAAGATGGTGCTAAAAAAGTTGATGAAGGTTATTATAGAGGCTTGATTGGATGCCTAATATATCTCTCTATAATAAGGTTAGCCATTCAAATTTATTGTAAGTCTCTTATCTTGATTTATGCATTATGCTAGTGCATTGCATTTAGAAGCAGCAAAAAGAATATTAAGCATAATGAAGATACTTTTAATTATGGTATCAAGTATAAGAAATGCCAAAACCTTAAGTTAAGTGGATTCTCAAATTGTGACTAGGCAAGATCCATTGATAACATGAAGAGTTCTTTGAGATATCGTTTTTTCTTAGGTTCAAGAAATTTATCGTGGTAATTTATAGCCATAATAGGAGCAATAAATCAAGCTTTCTTGTTGAAAAAGTTTGTGTGTTTTACTTATGGAGCTAAAGAATAAAAAAGTGATTTTTTTTTAAATAAGGGAATAGTTGTAATCTTATATAATCCAGTGCTTCATGGGACTAAACATTTTAATAGCAAGCTCTACTTCTTAGGGGGGGGGGGGGGGATGGATAGTATAGCGAAGCAACTTTAGTTTACTACAAATCTAAATATGAGTTGGTACACTTTTTTCACAAAATCACTTCCAATTAGTGAGTTTTTAAGGCTAAGAATTGGAGTCTACAATTCTTAAAGTAAGGAGGAGTATTAAATATTTGCTTCAAAACTGCATGTGACTTGTGATTTTTCTTAGATTTTGAATAAGTAATCCTAGCCAATAAGTTGTTCCAATGTTTTAGGAAATAATTAAGTTTGTTTTTTATTTTATGGATTGATTTAGTTTGTTAAGATTTTGAAAATTCTATTTATTTCAAGTTTTCTAAATGTAAAAAAATGACTCAAGAATAAAATACATAGAATTCCTTTACTGCATATCATATCTTTCTTCTATTTGGACTCAGCATTTTTTCCTTCTTCTATTAGTTTTTTTTTTATGTAGTTTATTCCATCTCTAAAACCAACATATAGCAATTAAAAATACTACTTCACAACACTCAGTTACTTATATTTTTATTAATTAGTGGAAGAGAGGAATCTAATTCCAAGTATTGGATAGCAATGTAAACATTCATTTTTATATCAAAAATTGATTAAGTACTTCATTTTCCAAGTGAGCCATTTAAGTTGCCTATTATGGTGTGTCAACACCAAATTAAGTCCCTCCATCACTATTTTCCTTCACAAACTTCAAAAAGCATCGATACAACATCCAAAATACATACCGAGAATCTAGTCATGGCACCAAAATTATTTATCAGTCTTTTGAATGTTCATTTTTTTAACACATATTTTATCTTTTTAGACAAAGTTTTTATAATTTATAACTAGTTGTTTGTCATATCAATGAGTGGGAGTTGATAATAACTTCAATAACTCACTTGAAGCATTAAGGAATTAAATGAAGTTTAACGCAAATATAGAAGACTTCTAATATACTTATTCTTTTTTTTTTTTCTTATTATCTTTTTCTATATCCCCACCAATATTTCATTTAATCATAAAATAAGAAAAATTACAAAGAATCTAATTTTTTTAGAGAGAGTACGATGAAACCTTATCCTCTAGTTCAAGGCATGACACTTGAGTTTATGTTTATTACAATGATATTGTGTAAGACTTAATTTCAAATGAAACATTTAACTTTTGGCTAACACCTATTATTCCAAATCATCTTGCAGCATGTTGAGGATCTTCCCATTACTACAAGATAGAAATCCATTTTAATTGAAGCCATATCTCATTAAAATAGCACACAAGAAATTCATTCTACCTTATCAAATGCTTTGTTTATATCCAATTTAATTCAAAAAGAGAGAGAGAAGAAGAAGCAGAAGAAGAAAAAGAAAAGGATTTTAGATTATAGAACCCTATTTCATAAAATTAATTGAAAAGGGCTTAGAAAATATTTTTTTATCACTAAACAAATTACATGGCATATAACTTCTGATAAAATCTTCCTCTACAAAGCCTATTTCCATGTATATTCTCATCATCACTAACTCATCTAGAGATATAGCACTTGTTATATCCATGTCAATTAATAAATTTAAAACTCTCATCACATGTGTAAATTTAAACTTTTCTAATTGCATAGCTAATCAACCTAAACTCATCATCATGTAAATGTATGCAAAAGATAAAAGGGAATATACCTATGTGAGCATACATAATCAACCACACCCCTAAGTGATGAATCTCGACACTAGCCTCCAATTAAAAGACAGGACCTCTATACCATTTTAGTTTTCAAAGGTTAGCATATGATAACATCATAGAGTGTACACCACCCAGCAACATTCACATATAACCATGTCATGTTAATAGCCTTTAGTTGTGCAAAATATGACATACATGTTTGATTAAATTTGTCATCACGTATAATTAAGTCCATTTAATAAAAGTAATTATATAATATAGCAAACACTTAGTAATGAGTATATAAGTAGCAACAATATGTATCATGTTCTTAATTTGAATCGGCATTTAGAATATGTGAAGTTTTAAAAATTTCGAAAAATATATATATAAACAATTAAAGAAAATAAATAAAATAATAAATTCTTCAAAACCTAATTTTTAAACGATATTTAGTTAAATAACAAAATTAATTTAAAATTTTAAATGTAGTAATATCAAATTAAAATTTAGAGTAAATATTTATATTCAGGATAAACAAATTAGATTAGATATAAACTTTCGTAATAAAATATTAAAAATATAAAATTTAAAGATATCCTCGCATGTGAGTGAAATAATAAAATGGAGACTTTATAATACAAAATATAATATATATACTAATATAAACATTTATATCCAGCTATTAAAAAAAAAAAAAAGAAGACTGACCAGATGCTACTGCAGCAGCCTGAGGTCCAATCTATCGCATCATCCACGACATCGACGCTAGGTCGCATCAATCAGTGTCCCGTCTTATCCTTGTCCATTCTATCTTCCCTTCTTCTTCTTTTTCTTTTCCTTCTTTTCTTCTTCTTACTCCCGGCTTACTTTTTCTTTTCTTCCCTTCTCTTCCCAGACCACGTCTCCCCTGCCCTTCCGCGTCCTGTGTTTCCTTTTTTTTTTTTTTTCCTTCTTCCTTCCCCTCATTTTCGTGGCACCTTGACGTCAGTGCTGTCTCCTCTTCATCACTCTCTCCATCACACCCTCTTCCCACTTCCACTCCTACTTTTACCTAGTTGACGACTTCCAGTTGCAATTACTCAAGGTGGCGACTCTCTTGAGATTTGGTTCTTGCCTTCTGGATCCGTAGGTGGCGCTGCCAATTGACGAACCGTAGGCGGTCTGAGTCGAAAGTCCCACCACTCGTGTCATGTTGTGCTAGGCTCGGAGGACAACCAAGGGGGCAGCTAATCTCATCGAGCACGGATGGCTCGGCTCTAAAACAACAGCAACAACAACGACCGCAACGACGATAGAGGCAATAGCTACCACAACGATGACGATAACAACGACGACCGCAGCAATAGCAGCAATGACAACAACGAAGACCGTAGTAGCAATGTAAGAAGGGGGAAAAAGGGAGATAGAGCGAAGTGTGCGGTGTGTGTGCGGGTGAAGGATGATGTATGTGAGAATGTGTATGCGATGGTGGATGGCGTGCAAGGTGTGTTTGTATGTGCGTGAGGTGGAGGAGTTGGCTTGTGCAACCTTATGTGTTTAAAGGGAGAGAACAGCAACCACAACTGCCATAACAATGGTGACCCCGATCGCAACAACGGTGGCGACCTCAACTATGGCAACAGCATACTATCAGGACATATACACGCGACCAAATGACTAATTATATATATATTAAAATAATATATATATATAATCAAAAAATAAAATAAAATATATAAAAATAAAATAAAATATTAATAAAAATATATAATAATTATGAATTATATGGATATATATATATATGGAATATATATATGTAAAAAAAATGTACATATTATATTATATTATAGCTAAAAAGAAAATAAATAAAAAGAAAGGAAAAATAAAAAAAATAAAAATACAGAACACACCTTTTTCAATGTCAGCAAAATTAAGTAATATTATATATATATATATATATATATATATATATATAGACATTAGAATAGAGAGAGAAAAAAACCAAATCATCAAAAATTAGATAAAAAAAAGAAACCAAAATTCTCTCCATTTCATCCGAATTTTCTGGGCAAATTGAAATTGAAATTTCCAACATGCAATCATCAGGATAGGAAGAAGAACAAGATTGAAGTAGGATGCAACAAGAATTTGAAGAAAAAAAAATCAAATTAAGTAGGGAGAATTTTGTCTGTTCGTTCGAAGGGGGTAGGGTAAATCTGCTACTAGGCCAAGCTAGGGTTAAGGTTTTGGGTGGGAGAGGATTCCGGCCGACATAATGGTTGCCGGCTTTGGTGGCCAGAGGCCGGTGAACGGAGCAGCCCCCAGTAACGCTTGAAACTTCCTATTTTTTTTTTTTAAATATCAAATGTTGATAAAAAATTATGATTTTTGGTATTTTGGAATAATTTTGTATGAATATTAATGAAATAATTTTATTTTTCTGAAATTTGATTCAAAAATATGTGGTCCTTAAGAAATGCTCTATTCTAGACGTAAATTAAATTGGAAACTAAATAGGTCAAATGATGTATTTTTGATGTGATGTTTAGTATATAAGATCCTTATATGATTCATTAGATCACCAAATCAATAATTGTTCAAATTGGAGTCGTTTTCTATTTTTAGTGAATTTTTTCAAGCTAATTACCCTGTTCTGGCCGAATTAAATCCTTAGCAAAATTAGAGAATTTGATTTGATTTGTTGAATTTGATGTTCAGTTGAGGTTCATTGAAGCATAATATGATTTTAAGAAGCTTGGGTTAGTTACGAAACAAAAACGAGAGTGTTTGGTGCAAGATCGTGATAATTTAGAACCATACGATTCAATATAAAATCAGATCGAAATTTAATTACATTAATATATAATAGAGCGTAGTATACCCATATATATATGAATTAGAAATTGTAGGAAAATGGTGGATTATACGAGGTTAGGATGGAATTTAGGGGTTTGGAATACTGAATTAGCAATTTAGGATTCAATAGAGCAAATGAGGTAGCATTGATTGGTATACTGATGATTCAAGTATTTCTGTTGAGTAAGGAGGACAAAGGAACTTGGCCAGTGCGACTATTTGGATTGGCATATATTGTTTCAGGTGAGTACCCCCCTTAACTCCTCTCTTGGGTACAAGTGGTTGATAATGTAAACTACTTGTTGTTGGCTGAAATTACCCAGTACGATCACTTATGTGATCAATGCAGGAGGATTGTTGAATTACATTGGTTTGCTGATGGCTGGTTGTGTGTCATGATATGATTGGATTATGAGAAAAAAAAAAAAGGGAACATTCTAGAAAATCCTAGAATGAGAGTTGGGTGCGGGATTTGATTATACTATTCCTGATAGCATGTGATGTAATGAACTTAAATTATTGAATGCTTAATGATTGTGATGTAATGCTGGGATATTTTTAGCTTATTAGATGAGGTTTATACGACTGGTTAAGTTCATACTATTGTTGTCTTGGTAACGATGAAATATCTAAATAGATAATAAAATGGGGTTTAGGCTATAAGTACCTACTAACCCAAAACACTTAATGTAAAAAAGTCTTGTTCCCTGCCTAGTAAGTTTGTGGTATGACCTTTGAGTCGACCCAGATGGGTTTGAGGCACGGTTGACGGACCGGCCCGGTTCAGTGACCTATGGGGATCTGGTCACCCCTTTTGTTTGAGGCTGGTGATAGGCGAGCTAAATGTTTCTAAGTAAAAATAGTATATAAGGATGTCTTAATTGGTTGAGAAAACATTAAGTTTTGAAAAGTACATGAGGGTAGTTTATCTACCTGTTGACAAGCTTTGCTTAGGTTCACTGAAAAATATTTGTGACATGTGAGTAAACATGAGTGATTGAAATGATCTCCAATGAAAAAGGTTATGAGTTTAGCAAAATAGAATTACAGGGAAAATATCACTAAGTAAGATCATGGTGATGTTAAAATGTAATAAATTGAATTGGGTTTCTTGCGAGTATAATTTGAGTTGAAAACTTACTTGCTTGAGTAATCACTTCGAGGTATTTGATAATATTGTTGATTACTATTATGTGATTTTGTTGTTTGTTTTTACTAGGTTGCTTGATTTTATACTCACTTTGCTTCTTAAGAAGCTGAGGGGTTAGTGTTTTTGCCAACCTCAGGTACAGGTACCGAAGAATAAGTTATTGGAGACTCGGGTTTTTTTTGGAGAGCGCCAATAGAGGCAAAGAAGCCCTTAGTTTCATTTTGGAACCTCTGTTATTTGTAATATGATCTATAGGTGTTAATCTTCAGATTGTAATGTAAATATTTGTGTGTATAAGGTTGGATTTGTAATCTTTTGAGCCACTTAAGGCTATAGGATTAATCATGGGCTATGCCTACTTACCGGGAATGCAGATCCCGATAGTATATATATATGATGTATGATGTGACAGGAGATTGTAAGCACATGTGTTTAGATATGATGTGGATATGAAATGATAGCGCTGTTAGCGCCATTTTACAGGACGTTTATAAAATTTCATACAAGTTGGAGTTACAAGTTCAATATTAGCAAAATTTGCCTTATCTCTAATTCAGAGATGGCATAGTAACCCACCTACAGGTACCAAGGATAGTTACAGGAAGTTTGGAACAGGTTCAAGAATCAGACCTAATAGGTGGGACGCTACAACCACGACCGCAACAACCGTAACAACCGCAGCAACGGCAATCCCCACAGCAATTGCAATGAGGATCCCAACAATAGCAACAACAACAACCATGACGACAACAGCAATAGCAGCAACCTCCTTAGGTGATCAGGTCCTAAGCATGCGTATATCGATGGACCAGCGGGGAGGAAAGGATGAAGTGGAGTAGAATGTAAGAAGGAAATGTTGTCCATCGAGATGACGTCCAGCTAAGTGAAGCCGTGAGAGAAAGGGGGAAGAAAAGAAAAGGGGAAAAGGAGAAGGTAAGGAAAGAATAGAGGAAGGAAAAGAATAAGAAAGTAAATGTAGGGGAATGTGAGGTGTTTATGGAAATTTGTGTGTATGTGTATGAAGAGATGTAGGGTGAATGAGATGTGTATGTGTGTGTGCGTGAATGAAGTGTGTATATGTGTATGTGTAATTGAAGGTGTGTAAGTTGTGTAAGGATGTGTGTATGTGTGGGTGAAAGTGTGCGAGGTGTAAGGGCGTGTATGTAAGTGTATGTGGTGGTGTGCAGAATGTAGGAGGATATATGTGTGTGTATGTGTAGTGATGCATGATGTGCGATGTGCATAAGAATGTGTATGAATGAGGATGCATATGGTGTGTGTGTAGGAATATGTATGTATGTGTGTGCGTAAATGAGGAGGTGTATGGATGTGTGCAGGAATGAAGATGTGTATGTGTGTGTATGTGTGTGTGGGAATGAAAGTGAGTAGTGTATGTGAAAATGGTGTATGTGATGGTGGGTGTGATGTATATGGAGATATGTGTAAATGTAGGTGATGGTAAGTAGTGTATGTAAGGATGTGTGTATGTATGGTTGAAGGTGTATGGTGTGTGTATAAAGATGTGTATATGTGTATGTGTGGTTGAGGGTGTATGATGTGTATGTGTGGTTGAGGGTGTATGATGTGTATAAGGATGTGTGTATGTGTTAGTGATGATATGTGATGTATGTAAGGGTGTACGGTATGTGTATGTGGGCATGTGGCATGTGTGTGTGTAAGGGTGTGGTGTATGCGAAATGTATGTGTAGAATGATATGTGATGTGTGCGAGAAAAGTGTATGCATATGAATAGTGTGTGGTACTAGTGTATATATGGATGGTATATGAAGTATGTAGCATGTGTGTATATGTATGGAAGACGTATAGTGTGTGGGTATATATATACATATAAGGAAGGAGTGGTGTATGGGTATATATGTATATGTGTGAAATAGTGTATGGTGTATGGACATGTCTGTGTGTAAGTATGGATGTTGAAGATGATGTATGGGGGATATGTATATATGAGTATGGGATGATGTGTGGAGTGTGAATATGTATATGTGGGTATGAAAGGTGAATGTAGCGTGTGCAAAGTAGGTGGGTGTGTATGTATTGATGGTGTAAGGTATATATAGAGTATGTGAGTAAGTGTATGAGATGATGTATGGTGTGGGTATGTGAGTATAGATATAGGAGGTGTGTAATGTGTGTAGAGTATATAAGTAAGTATGTATTGTTGGTGTGAAGTATATGTAGGGCATGTGTATATATGTGTGTGATGGTGGTGTGGAAGGAGAAAGAAGCAGGTATGTATGTATGTATAGGTACGTGCGTGGTGTGTGAAGTGTGTATGTAAATAGATAAGAATATGTGTATGTGGTGTGCATGTGGTGTGTGGGAAAGGTTGGTGTATGTATGGTAATGGAAGCGATGATTCATAGGAAGATGTTAGAGATAGTTGGATAAATGAAAGGTTTAAATATGCTTCATAGACAAGAGAAATGTCTATGATGGTGTAGATGGTGAAGGGAATAATTCAAGCAACATCCAAGATGATAGCTTGGGAGATATTAGGAATGAAATGGATTTCACAATGAAGTGTTCAAAGGATGTCGAAGAAGATCGTTCCTTCTGGAACCTTGTATCAGAATCGCGTTGAAGAAGTGTTCAACGTTCAAATCTTGTTCGCTTGAAGTTCCTTAAGGAGGAAACTTCACGCCTTACCATCAAACACAAGATGAGTAGAGTACACATATCGGGTGCTAAAAAGACTACCAAAGTTAGGTGGAGATGCAACTTTCTATGATTGGGTTGAGGAAGTAATGCAGAAGGATACTGACTTCAAGAGGAATGCAAAGGAGTTACCCACTAGAATCGCTTGACTTCAGCTAGGACTACGATAACCCTAAACAAGTGAGTGGGAAACTTAATGATATGCTACTATGTTGTGTTGTATGTTGAATGTTATGCATGTGGAATTGCTGTTTGTTATGTTACTATTTGATATTGTTGGTTTGAGTTATGCAATGGGGATTAATGAGTTAGGAAAAAAGTCGTGAAAAGTATAAAAGAATGAATGGTCCGAGGGTATAGGTGTCAATAACTTAGTGATAGCACCTAGCGCCATATTGTTAGTGCTATAACTAAAAGCTTAATCCATGTTTTACAAATTGTTTTCCTTCCAAAACAAACCAGAACATAGAAACTTAACTTTTCCTTCTATAGCTACTGAGTAGGTACGCTTAGTTAGAATAGGGTATATAGGTATCATTATGTATACATGTCAGAGCTGGTTCCTAAATGTGTATACATACACTTGACAAATTTATTTTCCTATTTTATTTATGAAATACACTCACGAACATAACCATACCAAATCATGAGTGCAACCTTAATTTTTACAACTCGACAATCCTATTTTCTTACCCTCTTAGGTATGTAAAGAACGTGTCTAATAAATTGTCCTTAATTAAAGAGAGGTCACAAACATATACATGTATAGATATGTATATATGCATATTATACACAAGTGTCTTGAAGACATTAAAAGGAAAATGCAAGATGACCTTGTTGGTTCTCGAAAGTGAAAATGATAAAGCACTTGAGAAGTGCGATGACATAGAGGTGACAAACATGATGAATGTAAATCAACCCCGAATGGTTGGTTTGACATGTAAGATAAATGACATAAAGGTGTCAAATAAGATATTTATAAGTCAACTCGAGCAGTTTGACATTTAAAAGGAAATGGCACAGAGAGCTACCAAGATAATTTAACTGTATATATGACTAGAAAAGTCTATGTCCATGGGGTCTGGGTTCAATGTCTATCTTGAGTGATAAGAAAGACATGATCTATGCTTGTTGTGATGAGTGTGAAATGAAATGTTTGATGTTTGCCTTTGTGGTATGACTGAGAATTGATTTTATTTTATATGTTGTTTGATCACTTTAAATAAATCAATTAAAGTACGAATTGGACGATAATAAAACTTGACATGCATTTTCACGAGACATTGCATGAGATTGAAGGCCATCACTGTCACAGGATGCGTCAGAAGTGACCAAGAGGATCGTTGTTCCGCCAAGTGCGAACTAACTGATTAGGGGATTGTCACGTCTTGACGATTCTGAGTCCGGCCTGTCCTTGAGGGTTTTGCTCTGTCTGATGTAGAAAGGCACAGAAGCGTTCACTGTTAAGTTAATAAAATATCATAATTAACAAGTGATAAGATAAATAAACCGGGTAATAACCTGGGCACTGATGGTGGCTTTGGAATCCCTAACCTAAGGTCAAGGGGGCATAAACCCTAAACTTCACGTCGATTATCGGAAGACCACGTGAGATACTGCATTCATATAGTTGTTCTTGTATAGCATATGTTTAATATTTTAACTTGAATTTGCTTGTGTATGTATATAGCATATGTCAAATATTTTGATGTGAATTTGTTTGTATGTGTACATTGCATTAAAAGTGTTACCATCCCATTCACTAAGCCATAGTATGCTCACCCCCTCACAAACTTTTTACAGGTAGCGATACGAAAGCATAGGATGGGATAAGATATGAAATGTCGAGGGTTTCTAGAAAACTAAAACAACAAAGTAAGAATTATGGATAATAGATTGTTTAGATGAAAAGTTAGGACCCTCATATGAATAGAATTTGAAATTGAGAAACCTATGATTTATCATATTTTACTAATTGATAGGGGATACTGATTCTCTACGATCACGGTTGACCGTGGGGTACGAGATCCATAGTTGTATTTTATTATCCAAATATATGTATTATGATTAGTTGTAAATGCAATTATTTATTTAGAGTCTTACAATCTCTGACACATAAGACAATCATCATGTAACAGGTGCACAGGTGCCATGATAGTTTTAGTAGAGACTTCTAGGCCCCCTTTCGAGGCATGATAGAATATATTTGTTTCATCATTCAATCAACACTCAATCACATGCATAATTCCAAACATTTCCCCACACAATGTCAACTTTAATTTAATACCTACATAAACACACATGCTATAATGCACTATACTACATGCACAATCAAGTTTAATTATCATAAAAAGTGACTCAATTGTCCATAGCGTCTAACCAAAATAGTCCTCTAAAAAGTAGTCGACAAAAAAGTCCTCAAAACTAGTATCACCTAAACATTTAACAAGTAATTAAGTATTTAACTTCATAATTGAAATATACTAACTTAATTAACTACGTTTATTTATTTTTATTGATTTGAACTCAAATTTTGAATGAATGAAATTTATTCATTTAACTCTAGTTTTTACAATTAAATTGTTATTTAGGAGCTCAAAATGTCTTATTTTATCTAAAGATCATTACTTTTTTGAAAGTTTGAAATCTATTACCATCATAATTCGGGTCAAGTTACAAGCACTTATTAGGAGTTATTGGTTATATTACTTATTAGCTAATGTTGTTAGTTAGTTAATTAAGTTAATTAAATTACAAGTTAAACAAAGTTTGTTGTTTAGGGGACTAAATTATTTAATTAAGTTAGGTTTAGGGGAAAGGGGGCTATTGGCACTATTTAAAATTTTAGGGCCTAACTTTCTAGATCTAAGTTTGCTACCATCAAATGACTAACTCTCAAAATTTAATAAAATAATCCCAAAATAAACAAATATTTCCCTATACTACCGTCCACTATTATCTCTATAACTTAAATTCAACTAACAAAACTTCAAATTACAATTATTCAGAATTTCCATCACTCTTCCTCCACATAATAATAATGTTCTCTTCCTGTCTCATCCATGTAATGTCCTATCAAGTTATCATTCTCATCATACTCTACTTGCTATTTATTCTCACCTATAGCTAAAAATAAATAAATTAGGAAGGCGGTGAGCCTAAGGTCAGTACATGAGTACCACACCCACATGTGCATGACACTCCACATTAATAACACATGCATATATGCAACATTTATTCACAGCATCTTCATACATCAGCTTACACACCAATCTCAAAATTAAATATACCACGTAGGGGTACTCGTGACCCAAGAATACACAAAAAAAAAAAAAAAAAATTGTCCTAGTGGGAACTACCACTACGGGCCCCATCTAACCCTAATCTACCTCAGATCATTTCGATATACGACTCCACTAAGGATAAGGAGACATACCGATCATCAAGGTACCCCCTAAGGATCTCCATTACAAGTCTCTAGGCCAAGCTAAGAATAAGCAACATGCAACCTTTCATTCACAATTCACGTTACATCACATAATTCTTATAACTAATTTATTTAATAACTACCTAACAATCACAACCAACAAATAAGGTAAACATGTATCTGGAATCTTAGCCTTAAGCACATCTTGTCTTGAACTTAAGCTAAGTTGATATCTATGCAATCATCAATACATCCTTCTTAGTACTAAATCTAAGAATAATATAACTCTCTTAATTTCTTTTAATCTATTAGGTTATCTAAGTGACACGAACCCTAGGTTACGATTGTCCTAGAACCCGATTAGATGGAAAAGTAGCCCTAAAATCGTCCTTGGAACCAAGCAACAACTTGACCTTAACTCAAAGAATGAATTAAAACCAAAGTTATAAAGAATTATGATCGAAACAAGTTGCCTTGATTAGATCGGAATGCACTCTTGATGAAGAACAATAGAGAGGTTTTACTTCAGAGAACAAAATACATCCAAAAGTCCCCAAATTCAAAACCTTAAAGGACTATATATAGTCTTGACAATTAAAGGAACAAATGAAAAAGAAATTGCAAGACGGACAATTAAAAGTCGACTCTCAAAGTTGGCCCAAAGCCAACGGCTTATGTTCTATGCCGACTAAGTAAGCCAACGGCTTACAATCATCAAGGTTGGTGGCCTATATATATAGGCTGGCTCAAGTAAGCCAGCGGCTTACAAGGACCAAGCCAGTGACCTAAGTGCTAAGCCGACATCACAAAGCCAACGGCCTTCTTCTGCTTCTAAGCAATCTTCAATATTAATAGTGGAGATACTTGATAGATGAAAAAATGATCTTTTCCTCTATTGGCGTAAGTATCCGCAAAGCGTGGTCCAAGTGTTCTGGAATAAGTACATTCAAGGCTTGCCCTAAACGTTTTACTCTTGCCCTTGTCATCAGTCGTCCAATTTCTTCCAATGGGTCATAGGAAGGAGTTGGTGCAAGTTGATTCTCATCACTAAGACCTTACTAATTATCTAAGTTGTGTGGAAATTGGTTTAATTAGGAGTCAAATAGATATAAAATGGAATTGTTTTTCACTCAACACAGCCATGTTGAAGGCCATGTAGCTCAACATGATTATTACATGATCATGTCAAAAAGTCATGTATCTTTCAGTGGGTTTTAGGTTCAACAGGATTGGAATATGACCGTGTAGACAGGTCGTGTATCTCTTGGTATATCCGTTGTGTTCAACACAAGAGTAACACGACCGTATTAGGAGGTCGTGTATCTCTCAATATGTCTTTTGTGTTCAATAGGGGAGTAACACGACCATAGTGGGAGGTCGTGTATCTCTCGGTATGTCTTTTATGTTCAACACAGGACTAACACAACCGTTTTGGGAGGTCATGTATCTCTCGATACATTTTACGAGCCCTAAATTTTCTTCAACCAATGCATCCAATCTCCCCATTCTTTAATCCTAGGTTTAAATAAATATTAATACGTGAATTTTCTAATCACTTTATAAGAATTAAAATTCTTACTTAGTTCAGATTACTCTTTAAATGTCTAATTTGTTTTATCCTTCGTTTGCTCTAATTCGCTTTTTGATCAAATCTTTGTCATTACAAAAATAAGTAGGCCTTAGGTTCAACATCATAACTAAATGTAATTACAATCTATACACTTACCTATTGGATTAGCCACAAAAATTCTCTTATGATTCTCCTTAGTTCTCTATAGGGGCCCTCTCCCTCTCTCCTTAGGTGGGCTACTGTTGAGCATTGTATAATGTGCCGAAAAAAAGAAACCTTAGGTTAGTTTCGCTTTTATAACTCAATCAGGAAAAGACGAAATTGTCCTTGTTTTATTGTCCTCTTTACGACATTTGTCAAATATATATATATATATGTTTATTTAATATCGTGTATTACACATCATCATTGTGAAAACTCTTCATAAAGACGTAGTATCATAAGCTTTACCCCTTGCTAAATGCATAAGAAAATATATCTACCGGTGAAAATAAGTAGGCTTTTTAATACTTCCATAAGACCAATGCCTTCAAAATATAAATACAAAATATGACAATCTAAGGCACCCAAGTATGAATTTCAATGAACGAGCCACCATCAAAACATTAAAATTTATGTAGCCACTATTATTGTAGTAGTTACAAAATGCATTGGCTCTATGGAATCGAATTCCAAAATATAAATAAGCCTACCATAGACCATTAAGCTTTTAGCTACCAAGAAAAAAAACACAAAAAAGAAAAGAATGTACATGTACAGCTGCTATTTAGCTGGTCGAGATAGGAGAAACCCTTTAACTTGTCCAACTCTAGTTTCAAACTTTGACGTTTCCAAATATTCTGAAGTATATCTGTCGGACATTAGCACATTCTCTTTAGTAATTTATATTTAGCATCAAGTATATAGTAGAAATACCATTTTCTTCGGTCGTAAGTATGGAAGAATAAGCTCTCTGCCGAAAAAAAAAAAAAAAAGTACGGAAGATTAAGCAAGCAGTAGATAGTCAAGTGATTTTATTTTCTTTTCGCCATACAGAAAAAGTTAACAATAGATTTAGTTAGGTTTGCCAAATTTCAGGTTTTCTTCTTGTGCTAGTATCTAAAATTAGACCCCAAAAAAAATGATTAAACCGTAAATTAAACTAAATCAAATCAAACTGAATCGTAAATTAAGTTCAAATCATTTTTTTAAGTTTGAAAAATTTACAAACTAAATTAAATAGTTATTTTTCAAGTTCAAAAATTATGAACCAAACTAAATAGTAAAAAGTAAAATAAAAAAAAAAGAAAAAAATTGATGAAAATCTAGAAAATATATAACTAAAAAAAAAAGATTCGATATCGCTTAGTTAATTCTTTATCTTACTTAGCTTTAATCAAGTAACTTATTACTTTTTTAATATAATATTTTTACTTAATGATTAATATAAAAATTAAAATTGCCTAAAAAGAGATAATAAAATCTTTTTAAAATGTGTATTAAAAATGGTAAATGATACTAAAAAAATAATTAATTAAATTTTCTTAAGTCAAGTACAATTTTTTCATAACTTATTGGCTTGTGTATAGAAAAAATATTAATAACACACGTAAAAATAGTTTAAATCTTGAACCAAATTAGATCACAATGTTTTTTTTTTAGTTCAAAAAATTCCAAACTAAACATATGATTATGTTCTATTTGAAAAAAGAAAGAAAGAAAGAAAGAAAGGAAGATAATATATTGTTTGGATGAGCTCCAAGGACAAACCATACCGAATCAAACCGTTCTCACCTCTACTTGTATCGATCTAATCGTATTGTATTGTGCCGGGTGAATTGAGTCAACAATTGCATAATAATCATGTTTATGTTAAATTGGAATTTACTTTTAAAAGAGTTGTATAGATAGGATTTAAGCCCGAATCTATTTTAAAACGTGTATTTACGATAAATTTTGACAAGTGTATCGTTTGAGGAGTTAGTCTTATTTTTATTTTTATTTTTTTTTCTAAGAATAAAATGGTAAGCACAGGTTCAAAATGGAGAGACTCAAAATACTGCAAATGCAACTTTACCCTAATACAACCAACAGCGTAATTTATATCTGGTGGCTCAGAAAGTGAAAAATATAGATTAGCATTACAGCTCCAGCTAATACCATCCTTACATTGCCATTGCCATGTAACACAATCACAAATACCTTTCGTTCAATCTAGGAAATCCCAAAAGAAAGAAACCCAACTTTTTAGAACATACTGGAGTAGAGAGAGAGAGAGAGAGAGAGATGGATATATTTTAAACGAAAAGATATGTTCTTTCGTGTAATCAATAAGTTCTAGTCCCATTATTGTTGGTGTTTTCATTTCAGCCCGAGAGAAGACGTAAACAAGGAATCATGTCACCTAAATTTCCAATACTGCCAGCAAATTTGACTGACCAACTCTAAATATTTTACTGAATTCTATTATGGCCAAAACCAAACCCCCCCACCCCAAAAAAAATCAAAACTTTGATGAAAAGATAAAAGATTATATTATACTCAGTAACCTACAGGATCATATGAATGAATTATGGAATAAAATTGAATCTGATCTAGTCTGATTTCCACTAATAACAACATATATATATATTAAAATAAAATAACAATGAAAAAACCATTGCCATGGACGAACTTCCCAACTAAATTCTCCAAAGTTAAAATCATAACTGCTGCTTATTAATTACAAAGCGAGAGAGGGCACAACCAAAAAAAAAAAAAAACAGAAAAAAAAAAAAAAGAAGTTAGAAGAGGAAAGAAAAGATTAGATTAGATTGGATTGGATGAGATGAGATGGAGACATATAGAAGTGTTACTCTTAGCATGATCCATCAGCAGTAGGAAAGGAATAGCGAATACACATAAAACCCAAAAACTCAACCGTCAAAAATTGCAACCGCAACATAAATAGAAGAAGCAGAGTGTTGAGACCAACACAATTGCTTCCAAAACAGACATTATCTTGAACAAAACATCATCGAATAAAGACCGCTGTATGTTGCTTATGTTCATTCTCTTCCATCTAAATGCTCCCAGGAACTTCCACTTCCATGCCTCCTTCATCTTTAGCCTCTTCAACGACATCCATGAATATTTCTTTCCCTCCTTCATTCTCCCTCTCTCTTTCTCTTTCTCTTTGTTTGTTGGAGGTTTAGTTTTTTATTGGTCTTCTGGGTTGAGAGAGATTGAAGATGAGAGTAGGCGGTTTATATGGAGGAAAGAAAGAAAGAAAGAAAGAAAGAAAAAGGAAGAGAATTTCAAAACTTGAAGAACACGATGATGGATGAGGGCTGAGGAGGGGCTAGCATTTGGAACTTTCGTGTTGTTGGTATTATTGGGGGTGTTTTGGGAATTTTATGTTGACTGAGCCGCGTTTTTCAAGATCTCTTTAGTTTTTTTATCTGACTGGGGCTGCGGGTGGTCAAGGTTTGGGAATGTAATTTGATTTGACTGAAAGAAAACAAAAAAAAAAAAAAGTACAACATGGGGACCCGACCCTTGGAGATGGAGATTTGTGTGTATTGTCTGGCTCTGGCGCGTTATTCCTCTCCTTCTTTTATTGTATGCCCACACTAAAGACCGGAATAAATAAATAAATATTCAGAAAGCAACAATAAAATAATAATAATAATAATAATAATAATAAAGTAATGTTTTGTTTACCCCCAAAAGACTAGTCCCTAGTCGCACAGTGAAAACAAGGATTTGGATTCCATAATTAAATGGAAAAATTCATCCTCTCCATGAAAAAAAAAAACCACTCCTCATTTTATGAAAATTCACCTACCAAAATTTAAATGTTGATTTCTTTTTCATACTTGGATAATATCACAAAATATCTTTTCTTTTCTTTTTTCCTCCTTAACTTAACTTTTACCTTTCGAATCCTCCAATATTTTAAGGAAGTAAAAAATTAAAAATTAAAAGCATATTGTTAAATCCCTTTATCCCGGGATTTATGACACCAAATTGGAAAACGACTTTTCACTCTCTTTTTTTTTTTTTTTTTTTTAGTATAACAGGTTAAATAGCTTATATGAACATAACATGGGATTATTTATTTATCTCAAATACTCAACTAATACCTTAAACTTGCAATGTAATAATTTGGCCACGTAATAAATTGCAATAGATTTTAGAATTCGATTTAAAAAATACTTTACCAAGCCTAAAACAAGAGGTTTGATCGTCTACTAATTTTGAGGATTGGTAAATCATTCCACCTTTCTTCCATAATTTTCCCTTTTCAAACGAATCCAATTGGTCCATAAAATAGGGAGGCAAAAAAGAAAGAAAAAGAAAGCTCACTAACAACAGCTCGTTTTTCTTATTATCATGGGATTGGATGTTAATAATAAAAGACATAACTTTTATTAACACATTGATGTCTTTCCCATTCCTTTTTTGCTTATTAACACATCAAATCCAATCTACAATTCATGGAATACTCCTAAAGCCCATTTAACTTCCTCAAACTTGCATGACATTTACTAATCTACTATACCCACCTTATTTACAAATTCAATTCAAAGAATCACTATTGCTAAGGGTTTGAGTGTTTACCAATCTCCAGCGGAAGAGTAGTTCATTTTGTGGAGCTCTTTGTTCTCTTCCTCTTCCAGTTCACTAAGAAAACTTAAGAATCTTCCAACATTATAAAACATTAAGCTTCGTGTATTGCGCGCATTCATCTTAACCCTCGAACCTTAAATTATAATATTGCCGTAGACTTTATTCCTATTTTCACGGTTATTTAAAAAGGAATGCATTTGTGTTGTTTGATAAATTATAGAAAAGATAGGGGCTTTGCAACACTAAATTAAGTATACTTACTTTTGTGATAAATCGATCCTTATCCAAGGTCCTTAAAGTGGATTCTTATAATATTTTGTTAGCATTTCAAAAAAAAAAAAAAAAATTCTCTCTTTATAAAGGCGCATTCCTCGAATGCATCTCTAGTACAAACACCCAGATGTGCATTCCGAATACATGCTATCAATACATTTCGCAAAAAAAAATTAATAAATTTCAAATCATTTTTTATAACTTTTAAATTTATGAAAAAAAAAATTTTATTATTCTTATGTAAAATTTTAATTTTTTAAAAAACAAAAAAAATAATTTGAGACAATTTATTATTGAAAAAAATTATGTAAAGAAAATCATAAATAAAATTTTTGAAAGAATTATAAAAAAAAATAGAAACAATTGTTTAAAAATGTAAAAGTATAGATATAAAAATAGAAAAAAAATTATTAAAAATGTTAATAAATTTAAAATTTTCAAATAGTAATTTACATGAATAACAAATGTTAATGAAAGATTTACATATCAAATATGATAAAATAGTATCATGTCCCCTATTATTCCTTCTCTTACTGAACTATCATGTAAGTCGCAAAAATGCATTTGTGTACTTTTTAGCTGGCCTTGTATTTGAAGCAAGAGGAACCTGTAACACCTATGTTAGATGGTATTGAGAGGTACTATCAAAGTCACGAGCAAGCACTAAACTCCAATTTGTAGCAAGCTATAAAGATTCACCCTAATATATTATTTGCTTATTAGTAAATCTCTTTTGCGGAGCAGGTGTTATAGGGAAAGGACCACTAATAGAATGACAATATAGTGTGACATATGTTCTAAGCATTGGGTTCGAGTTGTCATCTCTCATTGGCATTTGATGGGAGCTGTTGAGCCTATACTGCATAATTCTACGCTTGAGCCCAATTTTAAGGTCATTAAAGTCCTACGGTCTTGCAACATATAAAAATCAATTACTGCTATTGCCAAATGTTAGCAAGTTGCGCCCCTACCTCAACCTCCACGCCCTAGTCCCAATGAGCCTACGGGTACAACGTTACGCCCCCAATGATCATGTATAAACCCAATACCATGATCAACTAGAGCAATAGTCATAACATGATCTGAAGATAAGTGGATTTGTCGTAATGTATCAACCTATATGTTACAATTGACCATAAATTGAATTAGTATCAAATACTCAATGCATCACCCAATTAGTGTTGATGTTGCACTTACTAAATGTTTAAGAACTGCTCCTACACGTCCTATATATCAACAGCTAATAGATCTATACTACCTCATATAACCTTATTGCACCCTATGAGGGCCTTTTAGGTGAATCAATCAGGCTAGACACTTGTCCCATAAAGCTAGTGCATGTTATACCAGCCAATCTATATCAACCCTCCTACACAAGTCAATTTGATGGAGCTCAAGCTATGTGTTAACATCTTGTAGAATATACCGGCAATCCCCAAACTGCTTAGCAACATAGTTTAGGAAATGCCACTTGACTATGTGGAAACATATGAACGTCACCTAAGCAATATAAATGTATCTACCTACTCTAGAAAAGAAGGGTAAGATATGAATCAAATTTCCTACGTACGGCTAGAGATGGGAATGCAGGCCAAATGAGTCGGCTTACCCTAACTCGCACAAACCCGCAAGTTAATACTAGCCAGCCCAGTATGGCCCACAGCTTACACGTGCCAACCCGCTAACCCATAGATTAAGGTTTTTTTTTTCCAATTTTATATTACAATAATGGCCATGGAAGAACAACACACACACACATCACTAGAGCAAGCAACATCATACTCATATAGATTATATCAATACTTGGTAGATCATAGATGTTTCTCTTCCCTTTCCAAACCCTAAACCCTAACTCGAAACCCCACACCATAGCCACAAGTCCATAGCACAATAGTTAGCAAAAAAAAAAAAAACTGTAACTAAACGATAGGGACTCACCATGCATGAACACACCTAATGAACTATAAGTGAAGACTGAGGAGTGGCTAGGTTCATGTTTGGGTTCTAAACAATGATGGGTAGGTTTCATGTGGTGGCTAGTGGTCTCGAACTAGGTGAAGTGGTTGGGTTCATGAATCATGATGACTGAAGAGTGCAAACAGAGATGATGATGGACGATAACTACTATTCTACTTTCATGAATCATGTTTAAGTTCGTGTCTGCTGTTTTTATTTTCGTGAAGACTAAAGAGTGAGTTTGAGTGTTTGACTACCTACTATTATATTTTGGTTTCGTGTTTTTCCTTCTTTTTTATAATTATGCGAGCCAAGTAGGCTAACCTGTGCCTGTAATCTCCACGAGCCAAAATTGTTTTGCCCAACCTACATAAAAACTCGACCTAATAGGTAGTAAGTAAGATTTAAATGTAATGATGCATACCACCAAATGGAAAAACTGAAAAATGTTAAAGAAATGCCTACTCAACAATCTACTTGTTGAGAGCATCTCGATAAGCTGCAACAATATAGGTTGGGTGATACCTAGCATCCAGGTTTGTTCACCATCATGTGACCAAGGGAGCTCCAACTTCTATAACAAGTCCGTAGCGGCTAACAAGTGCTATTGGGAGGAATTTATCTCATGCCCACACCTAAAGGAGTATTGCTGCCTCTCCCATCCTGTGAGTTGATGAGATAGATGCAACACAAAGTGATGAGATCCATGATGAGAGTCAAGCCGGAAGAAGGAATGTAGATCCTCTTGAAGTGCCGCCTGGACCGATCACAAGAAGTCGAGCGAAACGACTCGAGGAAGCACTTAACGGGTCGATAAAGGATGTCCATGAAGCCGGGAAGGATTGGGGCAATCATGAAGTTGGAATGGATTGGAACAACCATAGGAAGACCCTTGCTCTTATACAAGTCAGACCGGACACAGGTTGAAGAGGGCGTGTACTTTCAAGGCACGGCCGTGTAGGACTCTCAAGATTACCTAGAATCATACACGGCTAGATACACGGTTAAAAGGCACGGCCGTGTATGGAGTCAAGCAAATCCACAGAAAGATACACGGCTAAAGTACACGGGCGTGTATGTTGCCAGAAGTTGCACAGACAGATACACGGTCAAAGTACACGGGCGTGTATGTTGCCAGAAGTTGCACAGACAAGTACACGGCCAAAGTACACGGGCGTGTACACAGGCCGTGTATCCCCTGTCGGCCAGCTTGTTCTGTTTCGCGTTTTTATGTCACTTAACTAAACTACGTCGTTTTAGACTTGTTTTTACACGAATTGTAACCCTAGTATAAAAGCTCCTAGGGTTTAGAACATTAGAGATAAGACATCATTGAACATTAAACACTTTTGAGAGGCACCTCTCTTGGTTCTTCAAGAACTTAATTCGAACTTATCGGATTGATTTCCGTGGCGTTCATCCCGACTTATCAATCGGTTTTCCATCCCGATTGTGGCGTCTTCACTTTTATACCAAGGTTCTTGTCTCGCTTATAGACAACGGGTCGCGGTTTTCCACTTTAGGTGTTTAGGCGTCTTAGGCAACGAATTTCCGAACGTATTGGTATTGGGTTTCGTCACGAGTTGGCGTGGTTCGTATCAGTTTGGTATCAGAGCTTAGGTTTGTCAAAACATCAAGTTCGGTTGAGGAAGGTAATATAAAAAACCCTAACTCCAATCGTTCATATCAATTATCGTGTTCAATTCCGCAATATTAATTGTCTTTTGATAGTGTAGTATTTACTAGTCGATTGTAAAAAAAAAAAAAGAGTAAAAATCACGACCAAAAAAAAAAGAAGGGAAAAGAAAAGAAAAGAGAAACGTGATCAAAAGCCAAAAAAAAAAAAATCGGATAGAAAAATAGAGGAAAATTTTACAAACCCTAGAGTTGGTTTTGAATTCTACGGAAGGAAATTGATGTAGTTCGGGTTAGTTCCAAGAGAATTGAGAAGAGGAAATTGGTGAGTGATATCATCGTTGTTTGTGAGAATACACGAGTGACTGTGTGATATCATCATTTGAGCGAAACACGTAAGGGAGTGTATCGTGAGGTTTGATCATATATATATTTGTGTTGTACTAATCTTTTCTGCAGGAACTATGTCGAGACAACATTCTCCGGAAGGTGAGAGGGGAAGGTTTGATGCTAGGTTAGTAATTGAGGCGTTGAGGGGAGAAATGAAGAGGATGTTCCAAGAAGGAATGGAACAAATTCATGAGACGGTGGAGCAAAGACTAGAGCAATCCACAAACGTATTCCAAGGGCATAAGAGGGAGAGTCGTTCTAGGAGAGTACCGAGGGGTGGAGATGAAATGTCGGGTGATGACTTTGATGAGCCTTCTGTTGTGAGTCATAGAGGTTATAGTGGTCAGAATAGAGGGACTAGAGATTGGGAAGATAGAGGAGATAGGAATAGAGAGGATGATCAATTGAGTAGCATAAAGATGAAGATTCCTCCTTTCCAAGGGAAGAATGATCCCGAGGCGTATTTAGAATGGGAGAAAAAGGTGGAGATGGTGTTTGATTGTCACAACTATAGTGGGAGAAAAAAGGTGAAACTTGCTGCCATTGAATTTTCAGATTATGCTATAGTGTGGTGGGATCAATTAATGTTGAATAGAAGAAGGAGTGGCGAGCCACCTATTGAGTCTTGGGAGGAGATGAAAAGAGTGATGAGAAAGCGGTTTATACCTGCGTATTACTATCGTGAATTGCACAACAAGTTGCAAAATCTGAGGCAGGGAAGCCGAAGTGTAGATGAGTACTTCAAGGAGATGGAAGTCACTATGATTAGGGCGAATGTAGAAGAGGATAGAGAGGCTACAATGGCTAGATTCCTTGCTGAGTTGAATAGAGAAATCCAAAATGTGGTTGAATTGCAGCATTATGTAGAATTGGAGGATATGGTTCACATGGCTATAAAGGTTGAGAACCAGCACAAGCGGAAGGGTAGTAGTAGTGCACGATTTCAACAGGGTAATGGCTCATCCACTTGGAAGACTAATCAATGGAAGAAGGAAGAAAAGCCTTTACCTACCAAACCAAAAGGGGAGCTGAGGCAAGCGGGTTCTACTCCTGGTAATCAAGGTAACCTTGAATCTTCTACTTCTAGAAATCGTGACATTAGATGCTTTAAATGTCAAGGTAGAGGCCATATTGCTAATCAATGTCCAAATAGGCGTGTGATGATTTTGTGTGATGATGGTGAGTATGAGACTGAGGGGGATAGTGAAGAAGATGATATGCCACCATTAGAGGATGTTAGTGATGATGAGGAGCCTGCAATGGGAAGGCTAGTGGCAGTAGTGAAGCGAGCGCTGAATGTGCAGGTGAAGGAAGAAGAGGAGGTGCAAAGGGAGAATATATTTCATACTAGATGTTATCTAGGAGATCACATTTGTAGTTTGATTATTGATGGGGGAAGTTACACCAATGTAGTGAGTAATTTTATTGTTGAGAGGCTAGGGCTCAAAACTGTTAGACACCCTAGTCCATATAAATTGCAGTGGTTGAATGATAGTGGTGAGACTAAGGTGAGTAAGCAAGCCTTGATTGGGTTTCGCATTGGTAGGTATGAGGATGAGGTGTTATGTGATGTAGTGCCAATGCAAGCATGTCATGTGTTGTTGGGGAGGCCATGGCAATTTGATAGGAAGGTTGTTCATGATGGCTTTTCTAACAAGTATACGCTTGTTCACCAAGGAAAAACTTTTAACCTTAAACCTTTAACACCTAAACAAGTATATGAGGACCAATTGCAGCTACAACAGTCTTTTGCAAAACATAAGGTGAGTGAAAAGCAGAGTGAGAGTGAGAGAGCAAAAGACAATGAGAAGAAAAAAAAATATAAAAGTCAAGATCAAAAGGAAAAGGAGAGGAAGGCTGGAAAGAGTGTGAGAGGCCAAGTTGAAGGGGAATCAACTTTGGTGGTGAGTGAAAAGGAGAGGGCAGCCTTGCAAAAGGAGAGTTGTGTGGCAAGAGCGAGTGTAGTAAGGAGAGCGTTAGTGATGAGGCAACCTATGTTGTTGCTGGTTTTTAAGGAAACATGTTCGACTACTAACGACTTATTAACTCTTTGCCTAGTGTGGTTGTGTCTCTTGTGCAGGACTTTGAAGATGTCTTTCCTGAGGAGATTCCAAAGGGATTACCACCTGTTCGAGGTATTGAGCACCAGATTGACCTTGTACCCGGAGCATCAATTCCAAACAAGCCAGCTTACAGGAGCAATCCGGAGGAGACACAGGAACTCCAAAGGCAGGTCGATGAATTAATGGAGAAGGGGTACGTGAGAGAGAGCATGAGTCCATGTGCAGTGCCGGTGATTTTGGTGCCTAAGAAGGATGGGACATGGAGAATGTATGTTGACTGTCGCGCCATCAACAACATCACGGTAAAGTATCGTCATCCCATTCCTCGCTTAGATGATATGTTAGATGAGTTACATGGGTCTAGTGTCTTTTCTAAAATTGATCTGAAAAGTGGATATCACCAAATTAGAATGAAAGAAGGTGATGAATGGAAGACTGCATTTAAGACAAAATATGGATTGTATGAGTGGTTAGTAATGCCTTTCGGGTTAACTAATGCACCTAGTACGTTTATGAGACTTATGAACCATGTTCTGAGGACATTTATTGGAAATTTGTGGTTGTCTATTTTGATGACATTCTTATTTACAGCAAAAATTTGGAAGATCATATGTCACACTTGAGGGATGTTTTAGAAGTGCTTCGACAGGAACAATTATATGCTAACCTCAAGAAGTGCACTTTTTGCACAGACAAACTTGTGTTTCTTGGTTTTGTTGTTAGTGCGCAGGGAATACAGTTGATGAAGAAAAGGTGCGTGCGATCCAAGAATGGCCTAGTCCAACCAATGTAAGTAATGTGCGGAGTTTCCATGGACTAGCAAGCTTTTACAGGAGATTTGTGAAGGATTTTAGCACCATTGCAGCACCACTTACTGAGGTGATTAAGAAGAGCGTGGGGTTCAGTTGGGGAGAGCAACAAGAGAAGGCCTTTCAGACGCTTAAAAATAAGTTGACTCAAGCACCATTACTTGCTTTACCTAACTTTACTAAAACGTTTGAAATTGAATGTGATGCTTCAGGATTAGGTATTGGGCAGTGCTTATGCAGGAGAGAAGACCGATTGCATTCTTTAGTGAGAAGCTAAGTGGGGCAACCTTAAATTACCCTACTTACGACAAAGAGCTATATGCATTGGTTCGAGCCTTGGAGACGTGGCAACACTACCTTTGGCCAAAAGAGTTCGTGATCCACACTGATCATGAATCCTTGAAGTATTTGAAGGGGCAACACAAGCTAACAAAAGGCATGCTCGTTGGGTGGAGTTTATTGAAACATTTCCATATGTCATCCACTACAAGCAAGGTAAAGAGAATGTAGTTGCTGATGCACTTTCAAGAAGGTATACTCTTATCTCTACTCTTAGTTCTAGACTGCTTGGTTTTGAGCACATTAAGGAATTATATGCTGCTGATCGAGATTTTTGTGAGGAGTATGTGCAATGTGAGAAGAGTGGGCATGGAAAATTTTATAAACATGATGGATTCTTGTTTAGGGAGAGTAAACTGTGCATTCCAATGTGTTCTTTAAGAGAATTACTTGTCAGGGAGTCTCATGGAGGAGGTTTAATGGGACACTTTGGAGTAGCAAAAACATTAGGGATATTGCAGGAACACTTCTATTGGCCTCACATGAAACGAGATGTTGAGAGAATTTGTGAGCGATGTGTCACATGTAAGCAAGCGAAATCTAGAGTCCAACCTCAAGAACTTTACACCCCACTTCCCATTCCTCATGAGCCTTGGGTAGATATTTATATGGATTTTGTGTTAGAATTACCCAGGTCTAGACATGGCCGGGATTCTGTTTTTGTAGTTGTTGATAGGTTTTCTAAAATGGCACATTTCATTCCTTGTCACAAAACGGATGATGCTTGTAATATTGCTAATTTATTCTTTAGGGAAGTTGTGTGGTTGCATGGTATGCCTAGAACAATTGTATCAGATAGGGATGCTAAGTTCTTAAGCTACTTTTGGAAGACTTTGTGGGCTAAGTTAGGAACTAAGTTATTGTTTTCTACTACTTGTCATCCACAGACTGATGGTCAAACTGAGGTAGTGAATCGAACTTTATCTACTTTGTTGAGGGCTGTAATTAAAAAGAATATTAAAAGTTGGGAGGATTGTTTGCCGCATGTTGAATTTGCTTATAACCGTACAGTGCATTCTGCTACTAAATTTTCTCCTTTCGAAATTGTGTATGGTTTAATCCACTAACTCCTTTAGATTTATCACCTTTGCCTATTTCTGAGTATGTTAATTTAGATGGCAAGAAGAAGGCTGAATTTGTTCAACAGATCCATGAAAAGGCAAGGCTGAACATTGAGCGACGAACAGAGCAGTATGTGAAACAAGCCAACAAGGGTCGTCGACAAGCTGTTTTTGAACCTGGCGATTGGGTTTCGGTGCACATGCGCAAAGAGCGGTTTCCCATGCAGCGTCGATCTAAACTACTTCCTAGAGGCGATGGACCATTTCAAGTTCTTGAGCGCATCAACGACAATGCATACAAGATAGATTTGCCTGGTGAGTATCAAGTAAGTGCCACATTTAATGTTACTGATCTGAGTCCTTTTGATGTAGGTGATGATTTGAGGACAAATCCTTTTCAAGAGGAGGGGAATGATGAGATCCATGATGAGAGTCAAGCCGGAAGAAGGAATGTAGATCCTCTTGAAGTGCCGCCTGGACCGATCACAAGAAGTCGAGCAAAACGACTCAAGGAAGCACTTAACGGGTTGATAAAAGATGTCCATGAAGTCGGGAAGGATTGGGGCAATCATGAAGTTAGAATGGATTGGAACAACCATAGGAAGACCCTTGCTCTTATACAAGTCACACCGGACACGGGTTGAAGAGGGCGTGTACTTTCAAGGCACGGCCGTGTAGGACTCTCGAGATTGCCTAGAATCATACACGGCTAGATACACGGTTAAAAGGCACGGCCGTGTATGGAGTCAAGTAAATCCACAGAAAGATACACGGCTAAAGTACACGGGCGTGTATGTTGCCAGAAGTTGCACAAACAGATACACGGTCAAAGTACACAGGCGTGTATGTTGCCAGAAGTTGCACAGACAAGTACACAGCCAAAGTACACGGGCGTGTACACAGGCCATGTATCCCCTGTCGGCCAGCTTGTTCTGTTTCGCGTTTTTATGTCACTTAACTAAACTACGTCGTTTTGGACTTGTTTTTACACGAATTGTAACCCTAGTATAAAAGCTCCTAGGGTTTAGAACATTAGAGATAAGACATCATTGAACATTAAACACTTTTGAGAGGCACCTCTCTTGGTTCTTCAAGAACTTAATTCGAACTTATCGGATTGCTTTCTGTGGCGTTCATCCCGACTTATCAATCGGTTTTCCATCCCGATTGTAGCGTCTTCACTTTTATACCAAGGTTCTTGTCTCGCTTATAGACAACGGGTCGCGGTTTTCCACTTTAGGTGTTTGGGCGTCTTAGGCAACGAATTTCCGAACGTATCGGTATTGGGTTTCGTCACGAGTTGGCGTGGTTCGTATCACAAAGCTAGTGACACAACCAAGGAAAACATATAAATCCTCAACTATACGTGCCTATCACATTGAAGTGCTCCAACAATAATAAAAACATGTTGTGTATAAGGGGGTTCAATTTATCGACAAAGATAAATCCGCTAAGAAGCTGCAAGATGTACGTACGCATATGATATGCAACTTACTCAACATCTGCATTTTGTGGCAAGACTTAATACATATCTTGAAGCCACATCATACTAATACACCTCACCTATTGCTTGACTCTAATCTCACTTCAAGCAATCTCTAACATGTGACAATTCAATCCAAGGAACTACTATCTATCACTACCTGACCATCGACTTAAAGGCTTAGCTAGACCTCAATATCTTACAAAATAATGTTGAACTCCCTAATCGGCATGTAAAGGTGCATTTTTGGTCCGCACCTTCGCTATTTTTTTTTAGAATTAGTTTGTCAAGTATCTTATTTCACGATTATTTTAAAAAAAAATTATATTATTTTAATGAATTTATGTGAAAACCATTCAATTAATTCATTTCACTAAAATGTGTTGACTATATATATATATATATATTTGACTTAACTTGCAAAGTTATATTATTAAACTTTTAATTTATTATCACAAAAAAATTCAAGAGTAAATAACCAAAATATCTAAAATCGCAGGTTTGAAGCTTTTGTGATTTTTAAGCTCTCCTGAATTTGCTCCATAACCTCCAATATGGAGGAAAACGGGCGAAAAAAGAAAATAATAATGAAATAAAAGTGGCTCCAACGATGCAGTTAAAGACTTTAAGACAGGTCGAAAACTGATATGGCATGGCATTGGCAGCTCGCTCTCGTTGCTTGCCGAGGAAGTAGGTGAACGTGGGAGCGGGATTATGGGACTGGGAGTCGGACGGTGGTTTCGTATTTCGTGGAAAAAAAAATTAAAGAAAAGCTGGATTCTAACTGAACTTTTTAACAAAAATAAACCTTAACCCCGTCCTCTAACTTGATGATAGTAAATAAGCATTAGAAGTAAATGTTTACTCTCTTTCATATTGGTCATATGATTAAATGGCTGTCATCAGAATATGTGCATTTTTTAAGCGATACTTTGAACCGAAATTGGGTGAATGTGCTTGACCTGGATGTGTATTCATCCACAAGTAGGAGGCACCTGTAATTCCATTGTATTCGTCGAGTATGCATAACTTAATTTAAAAATAAAAAAAAAAACAAAGAAGGCAAGAGAAGATGCCTAGAAAAGAGAAAAGCAGATCATAAATGGTGTATTGTCCTTAGTTTCTTACGATTGCGAGTTTAAAATCAAAAGTTTTGCAACTGGAGATTGGGTGGTGGGGTGATAGGTAGGGGATCAGAATATATGCTTACTTTGCATTTAATACTTAGGAGCTGGCTGGTTATTGGTTGGTATATTCATATTCTTGCCGAAAGAAATTCACAAAAAAAAAAAAAAAGGCGGAAAGCTATTCTTCCTCTCATTCGATTCAGAGTGGTGGGTGGGTGGTCTGTGGCATTGGCACCGCTCATCTTGAAAAACTAAAAGACAAAGACAGAAAGAAAGACAAGAAAACAAAAGCCCCCGGTTTTCGAACTGCTTTCTTTTTTTCGTATCACAAGCAGCACTCTTGTTCAGATACAAATTATCTAATGACAAAAGAGCAAACAGTCTTGAGCTCCTCTTTTTAGCATTTTTAATTTCATGACTATTTTATACTCTTTAGATATATAGCTTAATGATCCAACATTTTTTTAGCATTTTTGTTAATCATCTTACATATATTTATTTTTACACCAACAGCATGAATGCATCATTCGCTAGTATTTATATATAATGGTGATTTCGAACACAAGTGAAAAAAAAGAATAGATTTTTTCAAAGCTAATTATACACTTCATTAAAAATAAATAGTTGGAAAGATATAAATAAATACATACATACATATATATCATTTTACATATATTATAGAGCATATAGTATTTAAGGAAAACAGACAACGGAAATAAACCAGGAGAAAGGCGAAAATGCGTTGGATTTAGGTGTGTTTCTCAAACATATAACTAACTTTAAAACGTCATGACTTAAACCAATATTCTATTAGTATACTTTCGATACGGTTACATTCTTGTCAAATTAACTTCTTTTATGGAATATTTAGTGATATACAAAAAATAGTTCCACGTGACCTAAGCCTAATGATATCCCTAATGTAAATTTAGATAATAAATATATGATCAAAATTAATCATATTCAATTTGAATTATTTAAAGAGTTTCAGATCAGAGAAGCTCGACATAGGACTCATTAAAACTGATCTAGCTTAGTCTATAACCCTATAAACCAAGGCTCAAGTATTAAGCCAAGATCCCTTATAGACTCCAAAGCTCGAACCCCTATTCATCAGGATCCCTTTTTTTAGACTCGTAGATCCATTACGTTACTTCTAAGCCCATTTTTACTATATCCATAACCCAATCAAGACCATCGATTATCAAAATAATCAAAGAGTGGTTATTTATCACTTCACTTATAAATACCCACTAATTCCTCTCACAAGGAAACATCGCACTGAAATTTAGCTTAAAGATTGATTAAAAGCACTAACAAACATATGTTAAAAATATACTTTTTATATTTTTCAATATTAATTACATCTATTATGGAAAAATAAGTATGTAAAAATGCATACATGTTTTTTTTTTAACTGTTAACATGTGATTATGTGGCAACTATCAATTTTCTATATTTTTGAAGGGCGATTAGTATATTTAAGAGAAACATATGACCAAAGTTAATAGGGGAGTTTATGGTTTGGCTTAGTTTGGTGTTCAATTCAATTTACGAGCCAAACCGAACTAAACTGTATTTAAAATAGTTATGTTCAAACCCTTATTGAATTAAACTATTGTTAATAGTTCACGGTTCTGAATGAAATTGCTTAAAAAGCAAACCACTTCTAAAAATCTCTTATTATAGTTGATAATACTAATAATCCTAGGGGCTTTCAACCAAACAATGATCTTCAAATAAAGAAACATTACATAAGAATGTAAGCCATATAACCATGGTTGTTAAAATCACGAGTCAATTATATGATTCTATGAGTTTGCAATTTTATAAAGTTTTTCATAATCAAAATAATAGAAAAATCATTTAGGTACAAACTTTTGATATAATTATGAGTTTAAATACACGATTCTATAAGTTACCGATTCTATATAATCATTTAGACATCATTGTGCTATTACATCTTCGGTAATTGTGAATGTACACTAGTATGTAGGAGAGATGAGAAATGAAGGTGAAGAAAAAGGAATTGGCTATCAAAGATTGAGAGCCCATAAAAAAGGAGGGGTAAAAAAGATTAGACAAAAATGTCAATAAGTTTTATAATTAGAAAATGTCGCTTAATTTTTATTTAAAAAAAAAAAAACAATTTGATTCAATCCAAACCAAAATGTAAAAGAACCATATTTGTGATTCAACACAATTTAATGAACGGTCCCATAATTTGACCACTTCCATTAGAAGAAGGTAAAAAAATGTATGATAGGTGCATTTCTCAAAGAAATAACTAACTTTAAAATGTCATGGTTCAAACCAATATTATGTTCACATACTTTTTATATGCTTACACCGTCATCTAGTAATTATCTTTGTGGAATATTTTATGTATAGATACAAAAAATAGTTCTACATTACATGATTTAAGGCTAATGATATTTTTAATGTAAGTGTAGATAATTTTTTAGGTAGGTGACAAAACTCAAATAATGATGTTCAATTTATAATGATTTAAAGAATTTTAAAATTATTGAGCTCGAAAATGAGCTCATTAAGATTGCCTAGTTGGTTAGAGTCAAGTGTCTTTGTGTATTTTAATAAGTGTTAAAAGAACTTTATTTATAGTATTTATTGAATATGATTTTTTATGAATTTTGTGTAAATTTATTAAGAAAAAGATACTTAAATACTTAATATTTAATTTCAGGGGTTAAAGAGTGCAAATTAAATATTTAAAGAAAATTTATTAAGAAAAAGATACTTAAATACTTAATATTTAATTTCAGGGGTTAAAGAGTGCAAATTAAATATTTAAAGAAGATTCGAGCAAAAACAAAGCGAAATTTAGAAAAATATGAGAAAAAGTTATTTTTACACATGCACAACCTTCAGCATGGCTGTACTGGGGCCAGTGTTGGAGAGTAAAAAGTGATTAGAATGCATCGTGAAATTATGTCCTAGTTATTGCACAAGTGGTGCAAAAAGTAGTGTTGACATAGAAAATCTGCCTAAAGAAGAAACTATAGGAATTTTGGAGTGCACGATCCCGAGCATGGCTGTGTAGGAGGTTGTGTAAAAACTGGAAAGTCAAAATTTTACAATTTTCTAGAGTGCACGACCCTGAGCACAGGTATACACTAGGCCATGCATTAGATAAAAATTCCTAGATTATAAATACTCGCTTTATTACGAAAATTAGGGATCTAATTTTATTTTTTCTCACAACCATTCTAAAAACCCCAGGAGAGCAAAATCGCTAAAGTTTCATTAGGAAATCACAAAACAATTACGAGAGTTTATTCTTTTCATCATGAATCATTACTATTTCTCTAAATTTCTTATGATTGCTGTAGATTCTATAAAGGAGTGGATTTATATGCCCAGCATCTTGTGAAACTCTAACCCATGTTATTGAATTACATAGATTAATTAAAAGTTTCTGTCTTTGTATCTATTCATGTGTTTTACTATTGTGTAATTAATTTATGTGTGCGAATTGATTACATGTATGATTCTTGCTAGATAGAGAGAGGTCTCATCTAATAGGATAGATATTCATGAATAGAAAGATTGCATGTTTTACCTAGAGGTAGGAAGACTTCAATTTTCTGCATAAAGACTTAGTCTTTAATTGGGAATTGTAAGCTTAATGAAATCTTAAGGTAATAGTGGTAGAAAGGTATCCACTATTCCGTATAAGGTTATTAACTAATTAACTCGAGAAAATAGTTAGTTTAATTGAGAATTCATGTAGTGCAAAGCATTAACAATTAATTAATCAAAACCTTATTATAAGAGAGTTAGGGCTTAGAGTGGATCAAGATTAAGGGTATGTCTTTGTGATTGAATTCATTTATTACACTGATTATAATCAATCTTAGGTTTATTAGATTAATTAATTAGTAATTTAATTTATTAATCTCACATTAAAATTTAGAATAGATAGCAGACAAACGGTAATACTAGTACTTGTTTCTAAGATCATTGAAGACGACACCCGTTGTAATCTATATTACATTAGTTAGGTGCACTTACCTAGCTAGGTTTTTGGATTTATTTAGGTTAATAAATTTATAATTTGATAAGATCGGATAAATGACCCATCAAGTTATTAACGCCATTGCCAAGGATCTAATGAAACAATATTAGGAAAAACCTTATTATTTATTACTTTAGTCATTTATTTTATTAGTTTTACTTCTTTCTACTCTCCTTATCTTTGGAATACTTTAACTCGTGGTTGTTGCTTTTGTAGTGTATGATAAGGACTCTCCCTTCCAACATTCTTGATTTAGACCCCGAGATTAAGAGAACACTCTACAAGATTCACAAGAATACAATTGCTAAATCTTCTGGACAATTGGAAATCAATGGAGGAATGTCTATTATAAAAGTCGCAATAGTAGTGGCAAACGTGGAATCAATTGTGAAGTTTTTTAATAGTGAGATAGGATTACTAGAGAATATTAAAGAGGAAACACAGGAGATCATGGTTGAGGATCTACTTAAGACTAATTTAGATTATGCAAGACCAACCTTAGATGGAATAGGGCCAACCATTGTGAAGCCCCCATAAGGGCTAAAATTTTTGAAATTAAGGGCGTAGTGATTCAATTCTTGCAACAATATTGTTAATTCAATGGATTACCTGATGAAAACCCCCATGCTCACATTCAAACGTTCTTAGAAATCTATGAGACTTTTAAGAAAAATGGGCTGATAGACGAAGTTGTATGCACTAGATTATTCCCTTAAGGCTAAAAATTGGCTTCAATCATCGGGTCCTAGAGCTTTAACTACGTGGGATGATATAGTCAAGCAATTTCTAGATAACTATTTCCCTCTGTCGAGTCTAATTTTTGAATTCCCATTCCTAATCCGATCTAAACTAGACCCGATGCTCATCTAATGTAGATCATCAACTTGAGTTAGGAATTTCGTTTGATTTTTGGAGTCGCCACCCAACTGTTGTTGGGAAATATTAAATTAAGACTAAAGGAGCGGATTAGTCTTAATTTGGGCCACTAGTCGTCGTTATTTCCTCTTCTCGTTTTTGTGAAAAGAGGAAAAGGGAAAGCCAGAGTTTCTAAGTCCGGAGGCTAACCTATTAAAACCTTACGGTTACCACCTAATCTCCTAAAATTGATCTTATTTAGAAATGTGTTTCATTATGTTTTAGTTACTTTTTATTATGTTTTTGAGTTATTTCAAGAAAATGATTTTTCATTCATTTTTATGGGTTGACCCGAATGGGTGCCTACGTACCTATTACTTAGGATCAAACAAGTTGTAGTTCGCTTTTCTGAAAACTTTAAGTTTGTTTGTGAATTTTAATTTTGAAACCTCTTTTGATTTATGTTTTTTATCATTTTTTGGATTTTTCTAAAAATTCTAAGCCTAAGCTTTAATCTGATTTTTGAAAATGATTTTTAGGGAAAAACATCAATTTTGGATTTATTTTAAGAAAAATGATTTTTCTAAGTTCTAAAACTCATTTTTTTTATTTTGTGATTTTTATTATTCTTCTTGATTTTTTTATGATTTTTATGATTTTTTATTATTATTATGATTTTTTTTATGATTTTTATTAAGTTTTCTATAATTTTTGTGATTTTTTTTTTAATTTTATCCTAAGTTAATATCTATCCTATTTTGAAATCTAAAGTTTTATTATTATATTCCTAATATTTTTTTCTACATTTTATTATTTTATTATTTTATTTTTATTTTATTTTTTTTATTTTTTTTCTTATTTATTATTTATTATTTTTCTACATTATTAAATTCTAGAAAAATCTAATTTCTACATTTTCCTATTTATTAAAAATAAAACATAAATCAATAAATAAATAACTGACAAAACAACAAATAATAAATAAATAAATAAATAAATTCGGAATAAATAAATAAAAAAATAAATAAATTAAATAAAATAAAAAAATCCGGAAAATCCGACTTACCTGGATCCGAGTCGAATCGGGTCGGGTCGAATCAGGTCGGTCGGGTCGGTCATACATGGCGGCGGGGGTTGCTCGATCACGGCGTTCCGGCGGCCTTTTGCAGCAGGTGAGGTGTCGAATCCTAGCTTCTCGAGGGTGCTGAATCCAATGGTGGTGGTGGTTCACTCCCAGATCGCCTCCTGGTGGTAGTTCAACGCCGGTCGGTGGTCGCGGTTTTGGGTTCTTCTCCGATGCTCTCCGATTTGCACTCTTTCCTCACTTTCTCTCAATTGTGATTCGTGCTTTGGCTTCCTCTACTCCTCCTCTATTTATAGGCATCCGGAAACCCTCTTGGATAAGCTCAAATCGGCCGATTTGGATAAATCCAAATTTCTTCCGTTTTTAGATTTGATTTTATCTTGGCGATTTGATGTTGATCTCTTGTTTTTCTTTGATTTATCTTATGGATTCAGCTTTATCTTGACAGTAATTTAGAAGATTTGAAAAAAAATGATCGATTCCACCTTCGTCGGACTTGCTCCGGCTTCTTCTCGCGTCTGTCCGGGTGAAGAAGACTATCACGCGCGACACGCATGACTTCCTTCGGCCAATCGGACGCTGCCACGTGGCAACTCCAGGCGAAAGGCAAAAAAAATTGCATCAAATGCTCGGGGGAAGATTCGAACTCGCGACCTCCAGCCTCCCACATGTTCCCAGCACACGCACGAACCAGCTGAGCTGGCCCAATTTCCCGATTTTCTTTATATCGCAAATTGCATATATGCAATGCGATTTTTTTTATTTTTTTGTATTTTTTGAAATTTCAAAAATTTATAAAAATTATTCATCCCTTATTATTACTATTTTTGAAATCATTTTTCAAAATTGATGTGTTTTCCTATTTATTTTTATTTTTTTGAATATTTTCCATTATTTTTGCTAAATTAGAAAAATTGGGAAAAATTGAAAATTGATTATTACTCATTCCTAGGGCAAAAATGGGGTGTTTACAGCTGTCCCTCTTTGTAGTAAAGTTTGAAAAACTTAACTACAAAGACAAGAAAGACGCCATTTTTGGCCTCTTAAATAGGTTTTTGGTAGGAAAATACTCCATGAGCTAATAATCCCACGATTTAAGATGGACCTAGCAATTTAGAATGATGTTCCTTCCCAAAAAGTGCTTTATGGGCTGACTAATTGGTAATAGGACACATCTCAAGCATTGTGTAGGAATGTATGAAAAATAATGATAGGAAGCGTCTTATCAGACTAGCAACCTTAGAAAGAAAATTTACTCAGGAAGCGCCCTTATGAGCTGGCTACCTGTCAACAGAAGCGTCTTGCTAGACTAGCAACTGTTTGGAAGAATATTTCCGAAAAGTGCCCCAAGAGCTGACTAATCGGCAGAATTTAGGAAAGTGCCCCTCATGGGCTGACTAACCTTGAATTGAATGTCTCAAAAGGTGCCCCCTATGCGCTAACCTTGAGGTAAACTTTTAGGAAAGTACCCCCTATGGGCTGACTAACCTATGATAGAAATGTCTCAAAAAGTGCCCCCTATGGGTTGACCATGAGAACAAATTTTTAGGAAAGTGCCCCCTATGGGCTGACTAACCTGGAGTTGAATTGTCTCAAAAAGTGCCCCCTATGGGCTGACCATGAGAACAAGGTTTTAGGAAAGTGCCCCCTATAGGCTGACTACCCTGGAGTTGAATTGTCTCAAAAAGTGCCTCCTATGGGCTAACCATGAGAACAAAGTTTTAGGAAAGTGTCCCCTATGGGCTGATTAACCTGGAATTGAATTGTCTCAAAAGTGCCCCCTATGGGCTAACCATGAGAACAAGGTTTTAGGAAAGTGCCCCCTATGGGCTGACTAACCTGGAGTTGAATTATCTCAAAAAGTGCCCCCTATGAGCTAACCATGAGAATAAAGTTTTTAGGAAAGTGCCCCCTATGGGCTGACTAACCTGGAATTGAATTGTCTCAAAAAGTGCCCCCTATGGGCTAACCATGAGAACAAAGTTTTAGGAAAGTGCCCCTATGGGCTGACTAACCTGGAGTTGAATTGTCTCAAAAAGTGCCCCCTATGGGCTAACCATGAGAACAAGGTTTTAGGAAAGTGCCCCCTATGGGCTGACTAACCTGGAGTTGAATTGTCTTAAAAAGTGCCCCCTATGGGCTAACCATGAGAACAAAGTTTTAGGAAAGTGCCCCCTATGGGCTGACTAACTTGGAATTGAATTGTCTCAAAAAGTGCCCCCTATGGGCTAACCATGAGAACAAGGTTTTAGGAAGTGCCCCCTATGGGCTGACTAACCTGAAATTGAATTGTCTCAAAAAGTGCCCCCTGTGGGCTAACCATGAGAACAAGGTTTTAGGAAAGTGCCCCCTATGGGCTGACTAACCTGGAGTTGAATTGTCTCAAAAAGTGCCCCCTATGGGCTAACCATGAGAACAAAGTTTTTAGGAAAGTGCCCCCTATGGGCTAACTAACCTGGAATTGAATTGTCTCAAAAAGTGTCCCTTATGGGCTAACCATGAGAACAAAGTTTTAGGAAAGTGCCCTCTATGGGCTGACTAACCTGGAATTGAATTTGTCTCAAAAAGTGCCCCCTTTAGGCTAACCATGAGAACAAAGTTTTAGGAAAGTGCCCCCTATGGGCTGACTAACCTGGAATTGAATTTGTCTCAAAAAGTGCCCCCTATGGGCTAACCATGAGAAAAAAGTTTTAGGAAAGTGCCCCCTATGGGCTGACTAACCTGGAATTGAATTTGTCTCAAAAATTGCCCCCTATGGGCTAACCATGAGAAAAAAGTTTTAGGAAAGTGCCCCCTATGGGCTGACTAACCAGGAGTTGAATTTGTCTCAAAAAGTGCCCCCTATGGGCTAACCTTAAGAGAGGATGTTTAAGAAAGCGCCCCTCTTGAGCTGACTAACCTAATGTAAAAATGATATCTAGAAAGGTGCCTTTATAGACTGACCTTGGAAGAGATCTAGGGAAGTGCTCCCTTTTTGGGCTGACTACCCTATTAAGGGGAATGTTTAGACAAATACCCCACTATGGGCTGACTCATTTTGTGCTTTTGAATATGCTTTCTACAGCCTGAACTAAATGATGTGATGATATGATGATAGTTATTTATTTTAATATGCTTGTCAGTTTATCGTGGATAGCAAACAAACAATCGAACTTTCGTGCTGGTTTTCTTCTGCTTCATCTCTTCTTATCTTGACACGGGGTTGCAAATTTTGATGTGCTCCCTTTCTTTATGCGCAAGGCTCTTTTGACGGTAATGTTATCCTAATGATGCACTCAGTTCTAATGTTCAAAAATAGATAGGATTATATCACAAACTATATTAAGATTCATTATCATTTTAGCATTTATCTTTCATTGGTGATATGGTGGGTAATGTGTTTAGGAATATTTGTTGTGATGAATTGATTTGAATTTATTGACCATTCAGGAATATTAACTTTGCTTGTAAAAAGTAAAAATTTGACTCAACGAAATTTATATCGAACATTGGCTTTCATAAATATTAGCAAATTTTCAATTTCCTTGCCTAAGGATAGTACATCTTTACAGCATCTGTGTTAATGGGGTCTCTCAATTCTGGACCATCCATTTGAGTTAATATCAGAGCCCCTCCTGATAAAACCTTTTTCACCACATAAGGGCCTTCATAGTTTGGGGTAAATTTCCCTCTAGAGTCTTGGGCATTCGAAAGAACCTTCTTTAGTACCAGATCCCCTTCTTTGAAGTATCGAGGTCTCATCTTCTTGTTAAATGCTCGGGCCATTCTTTGTTGGTAACACTGGCCATGACATAATGCGGTAAGTCTTCTTTCATCAATCAGATTCAGCTGATCAAGCCTCTTCTTTACCCAGTCTGACTCAGTTAACTGGGTTTCTGCCAGGATTCTGAATGATGATATCTCAACTTCAACTAGTAGCACTGCTTCTGTACAATATACCAATGAGTAAGGCCTGGCTCCTGTGGATGTTCTTATTGAAGTCCTATAAGCCATGAGAGCAAACGACAACATTTCATGCCAATCTTTGTAAGTTATTGTCATTTTCTTGATGATCTTCTTGATATTTTTGTTAGCTACTTCTACTGCCTCGTTCATTTGAGGTCGGTAGGGAGTTGAATTTCTGTGGTTTATGTGGAATTGTTGACATAAACCTGTCATCGATTTGTTGTTGAGATTAGTACCGTTGTCGGTGATGATGGACTCAGGAACTCCATATCGGGCTATTATGTCCCTTTTTAAGAAGCGGACTATTACCCCTTTTGTGACATTGGCATATGATGAAGCTTCTACCCATTTAGTGAAGTAATCGATCGCTACCAGTATAAATCTATGGCCGTTGGATGCTGTTGGAGTGATGGGGCCTATTATGTCGATTCCCCACATGGAGAATGGCCATGGTGCTGATAACAAGTGTAGCTCGTTGGGCGGAGCATTTATCCGGTTTGCGTATACTTGGCACAGATAACAGTACTTGACATATTTTGTGCAATCTGATTCCATGGTCAACCAATAATATCCCAACCTCATGATTTTTTGGGCCAACATGTAGCCATTCATATGAGGTCCACATACTCCTTCATGTACTTCTTTCATCAGTTCGCATGCTTCATCTTTGTTCACTCATCTCAACAGGGTGGTATTAGATGATCTCTTGTAAAGTATGGACCCACTTAATAGGAAATGGCTTGCTAACCTTCTGAGTGTTCTTTGGTCATTCTTGCTAGCCATTTCGGGGTATTTACCTTCTTGGAGAAAGGTCTTGACATCGTGATACCAGGGTTTGTCATCTTGTATCTTTTCCATTGTTAAACAGTAGGCGGGCCGACTTTCGATGTCTATTTTCATCGGTTGAACTTCGGCTCCCCCTGTTATCTGGATCATAGATGCTAGCGTGGCTAGTGCATCCGCAAACTGATTCTGAGTTCTCGGGATGTATGTGAAAGTGATTGCCTTGAATTCTTCAATTAGCTCTGTTAAGTGTTGATGATACGGTACCAGTTTGGGGTCTTTAGTCTTGTATTCCCCTCTTGTCTGTAGTATAATGAGCAACGAATTTCCATATACTTCTAACTCGCGGATTCCCCTTTGGCAGGTCATTTTGAGGCCGAGAATACATGCTTCATATTTTGCGATGTTATTGGTATAGGGAAATGTAAGTCTCGTCGCTGCAGGAAATTGAGTGCCATCTAGGGATATCAATACTGCCCCAACCCCACAACCAAATACGTTGGCAGCTCCATCAAAAAACAATCTCCATTTAGCATTCTGCCCTATCCCAAAGTCTTCTACCAGCCTATTTTCCACTGTCAATATATTCTCATCCGGAAATTGGGCCTGTAGTTCTTGGGAACCTGTCTCGACAGGGTGTTCCGCCAATTGGTCGGCTAAGGCTTGCCCTTTCATCGAGTTCTGATTCACATATGTAATGTCGAACTCGGATAGGAGTATTTGCCACTTAGAGATTCTTCCTATCAAGGCTGGTTTCTCTACTAAGTATTTCAAGGGATCATGTCTTGTTAGCAGTTCAATATGGTAGTAAAGGGTATATTGCCTTAGTCGATGCATGACCCAGATTAAAGCACAACACGTCTTCTCCACCTCTGAGTACCTCTATTCCCCATCCGTGAACTTCTTGCTCACATAATATATGAAACGCTCTCTTCCCTCTTCATCTTTTTGCCCCAACACACATCCCATGGATTCAGGGAGTATAGTGAGGTATAAGAATAAGGGCTTTCCTTGCTTCGGAACTATCAAGACCGGAGGTTTTATAAGATAGTCTTTGATTGTCTTGAATGCCTCTTCGCATTCGTCGTCCCATTCTATTGTGGCGTTCTTCTTCAACAGACGGAATAATGGCCGGCATTTGTCGGTGAGCTATGAGATAAAACGAGCTATATAATTTAATCTTCCCAGCAAGCTTCTCACTTCTTTAGCGGAGCGTGGGGAAGGTAACTCTAATATAGACTTTACCTTGTCAGGGTCGATTTTAATGCCTTCCTGACTTATGACAAACCCTAACAATTTCCCCGTTGTGACCCCAAAAGTACATTTCTCTGGGTTTAACTTGAGCTGAAATTTTCTCAGTCGTTTAAACAATTTCCTCAGGATATCTATATGGCTTTCTCCTTCTTTGGATTTGGCTATCATGTCATCTACATATACATCAACTTCTCGATGCATCATATCGTGAAGTATAGCGACCATGGCTCTCTGATACGTTGCCCCGGTGTTTTTTAAACCGAAGGGCATGACTTTGTAACAGAAAGTCCCCCACGTTGTGATGAAGGTCGTTTTGGTTTTATCTTCCTCAGCCATTTTTATTTGATTATATCCTGAGAAACCGTCCATGAATGAGAAGAGATGGTTTCCCGCAGTGTTGTCTACTAGAACATCAATATGAGGTAGGGGGAAGTTATCCTTTGGTGTGGCTTGGTTTAAGTCCTGAAAGTCTACGCATGCGTGTACTTTTCCGTTCTTTTTCATGACGGGGACTATATTTGCTACCCACTCTGGGTAGTCGGATACTTCAATGAACCCTACTTCTAGCAGTTTCTTGACTTCTTCTTTGATTTTTAGTAAGATGTCAGGCCTAAATCTTCTCAGTTTTTGTTTTTTAAGTTTGACATCTTCCCTTGTGGGAAGCCTGTGAACTACTATTGACTAGTCTAGCCCCGACATGTCACCATATGACCAGACAAACACATCTGCATATTCCGTTAATAGTTCGGTTATCTCACATTTTTGCTCAGCACTCAAACTGGTCCCGATTTTGAGGTTCTTAGGGTTTTCCATGCTTCCTAGATTTACTGTCTCCACAGGCTCGTCGATCGAGATTCCGCTTTGTTCATTTTTTAGCCAATTTTCTTGTATTATTTTGTGGTCTAAGATATCGCCTTCAACAACTGACCCAGTAGCATAGGAAACGATATCAGCGTTTTTACTTTCTACCTGCGCGAAATATCCCTGATGTTCAATAATAGGAGATCTAAGTAAAATGAAAGCATATATATATAAGAAGGAAAAAAAACAAACTATAATTTGAACTTGATAAAGAGTCTTAATAAAATTTGTTTAATAATTTTTCTCTACTTTTGAGCTAACTTAGCGCTACCGATAGGATAACAAAACCAATTGTTCAAAGCCGGATGCTGGTTGGACATGCGGGGGGTTGATTTCCCTTTGCTGTCGTCCTCTTCATTTATCCGCAGCTCTTGAATGATGTTTGCCTTTCGAAAAGATTGTTGGAGAGGTGAGATGCACATCAGGGTGTCGATCAGCTTCCCCTTCATTCTGCCTTTGACACCTTTCGTTTGCGCTTCTTCTGCGACCGTAGGAATGTACCCTAGTCCAAACGTCCCATGCTGCCCCTTTTTAAACCGATGGCCCTCCTTGCTGGTTACCATGTTCACTCCATTGAAGATCTGCAGCCCCAAGTCTTCTGAACCCTCTTCCCCAATGTAAGGTATGGCAGTCTCCTTATATATGGTGTAATCCTGCTCGCCCAGTACAGTGACTATCTGCCCGTTTGCGATGAATTTGACCTTTTGGTGGAGACTAGAGGGGATGGCTCCAGCAGCATGTATCCAGGGTCGTCTCAAAAGCAGGTTGAAAGACCTTGGGATGTCGAGGACCTAGAAAGCGATGTGGAATACTTGTGGACCAATTTCCACTGGCAGGTTTACCTCCCCCACTATGTCTCTTTTTGACCCGTCGAAGGCTCTGACCACTGTGGAGCTAGGTTTTATGTTGCTTGGATCGACCCCTAATAAGTCGAGTGTCGCCAATGGGCAAACGTTGAGAGATGATCCATTATCTATAAGTACCCGGGAGACAATGGTGTCGTTGCACCTGACCACTATGAATAGTGGTTTGGTATGTTGGTCTCCCTCTTCTCCTAGCTCTGCCGGAGAGAAGGATATTTGGTCCATTGCGAAGATGTAGTCCGCCACGTGACCTAATTTGTCTGTAACGATACCTTCCGAGACCTGAATCTTTTTCAGCACTTTAAAGAGTGCTTCCCTATGAGGCTCGGATGTTGTGAGAAGGCCCATGAGTGATATATATGCTGGAACCTTATTTAATTGTTCCATGATCTTGTATTCGCTGGCCTTAACCATCTGCATAAATGCAGCAAGACCCTCTTCCTCTTCTTCCCCTTTTTCCACGTTGGGCTCCTAAGTCGGGCCTTTATACTTTGGATCATATAATCTCCCAGAGCGGGTGATGCCTCCCACCATAGGAGGCCGCTCTTATTCGAGGGCCCGATAGTCGAACGGTGCAGCCTTGTATTTCTCTACCGGTATCGAGACATTGAATACATATCTTTTTCTTGGGATTTGTACCTCAGTTGATTGTCCCTCATAGCACTGTATAACCCTGGGCTTCTGATGAGAGTTGATCATGTTGATAGTCTTCCCCTCTTCCTTTGACGGGTTGTCTTCTTTCTCAAATTCTGGTCCCCATCCACTAGGTGGCCCTTACTCAGTCGGGGTATAAGAATAGTTTACCCAATACTGAAATCTCCCGTGTGATTCTCCCAAAGTGCCAACCGTTGGGTCTCCGGCTAACCATCTTCTCTTAATGTATGCTTTTGGAGTTTCTTCTGGAGCTTGGTGGGATTGCTTCTTCTGTTGCTCAGTTGAATTTTTTTTAGGGGCTTCTTTGGGAGCCGACTCCTCTGATGTGATCATGTTAATGGTGGGTTTGTGACTAGGCAGTGGGTTGGTGTTGACATTAGGTGCTGGGGCATTCACGAAATCCAATTGTATGATTCCTACATCAATTAAGTCTTGGATTTTATACCGGAGCCTCCAGCACCTATCTGTGGAATGCCCCTCCTGACCCATGTGGTAGTCACACTTGAGGTTTGAGTCGAAGTTCTTGGGCTTGTACCGATCGTTGGGGATCTCAAAACTAATCAAGTTGTCTGCCCTCAGCCGAGCGAAGACCTGACTGAGTAGTATAGGGATTGGAGTGAACTGCCTTGGGATCCTGGCGGCCTGATTATGACCCGTCGTAGGTTGTTGGACTGGGGTACTCGGGGTCTAGAATGTCACACGAGTCCCAGATTTTTCTGCCTTACCGGAGTGGACTGTGCTGACAGTGGACTCTTTAGCTCTGTTTCCTCCTACAGGCCTTTGTGTCGGTGTGACCCTAGGAGGCTCCATTGTTTGGAGTCTACCAGTGGTGATGGCATTCTCAATCCTGCACCCTGCAGCCACTACCTCTACAAAACTGGACGAGGTCTGGCCTACCAGGTGTGAAAAGTAGGTCTTGTCCAGGGTATTGACAAATATGGATGTCAATTCCTTTTTAGATATCGGGGTTGCTACCCTGGCGGCCTGGGCTCTCCAGCACTGAGCATACTCCTTGAACGGCTCAGCATGTCTCTTCCGGAGACTCCCCAGGTCGATTACAGATGGGGCGACTTCAATATTGAACTTATATTGGTCATAAAATGCCCGGGCTAACTTCTCCCAGGTGTTAACAATGTTGAAGTCCAGGTGGGCATACCAAACTAGTGCAGGGCCTGTGAGGCTGTCTTGGAATGTCTGGAGCATGAGTTGGTCGTATTGAGCATACTTGCTCATTTTCCGGGCATATAGCCTGGTATGCATTTTGGGGCAGTGATCCACGCAAAAGAGATATAAAATGAGCGTGAATAAATACCGGCAAGTGTACCGGATCGGATCAAGTAATATAGTGAGAGAAGAGTGCCGAACCACGAAGATTGATTAAGTAATAGACCTTTATCAATTTCTACTATTATTTAGGCAATGATATTTGATGAGAATTCAATGAATTATACTAAATGCTTAAAAAGAGAATTGTGTTTGAAAAATGATGAATTGATGATGGGAAATAGAATCCACCCTAATTCTACTAATCATATTGCCTTCATGTTATAATAACTCATAGCTATATGGATTTTCACAAGAAATTAACAAAACCTTAATCCTTTATCAAGTGTTAAAGTAATGTTACCTCAATTTAATTTAATAGCTCCCGCTAATTCAAATCAAATGAGGATTCTAATTCACAATCATAAATTTCCCAATTATATGATTGCCTAATATCTTTAAAATAATTTCTCCTAATCCCTTAGTGAAAAATTTAATAAAAATATTGCATGAAACACTTAGGTCAATTTCTAAGAAAATTCAATAACGCTGCTTCCACATGAATTATTAAATCTTACTTAGGAATTCCTGATAAAACCTAAATTTCTCTTTTGAGTCATTTACATTTCTATGCATTGATTTCAATTACAAAATACAATTCATAGTAGGACTTCTTATATGAAAATTCCGCAAATCTACATTTCCTATAACATGAATACAATGATCATTTTAGTTTGAATTATGGCTTCATCATGTTTCCCACAAGGATGATTTAGAACATTATAGTATGAATTGCATAAAAACAATTGAAATAAATAGGTGCAATGGAATTCATATTGAACAACAAGAATAAACTAATAAATGGCATAAAAGAAAATAAAGTAATTGAAACAATAGCTATAATCTTCAAGAACTTCAATCTTCCAAAATGATTCCTCAAATTTTCAATTGAAAGCAAACTTCAGCAAAATAACTTTCTTTCTTCAAACTAAAATTTGGAATAACATGAAATGTAAAGGAATTAAAGAAAACATAAAATCCTAAAGTTCCTAAGGGAATTCTAATGATTTCAAAGAAAGACAAAGGATGATAAATAAAGAATCAAAACAAAAGGATTCTCAAAACAAAAGGGGATGCTTCCAAGGTTCACACAAGGGGCCTATTTATAGATCCAAAGAGGAGGGGGATAAGCTTGATCTGATGAGGCGTTGAGTCAGCAAATTAATTAAGATACAATTTTAGAGAGATTTTCGTAATGGATATCCGGGGAGTAATGAAGGCTGGCTCAAGGTTAGCGGCCTTGAATGTAGGTCGGCTTTAAGGCCGGCGGCTTTAATGCTTTTTGAGGCCGGTTTAATATAGGCCGGCTCAAGGCCGGCCTAAGGCCGGTAGCCTTCCGTGCAATCCTCCACTCGCTTCTTCAATTTTGTGAAAAACTCCTCCAATTAACTTGTAATTTACTTTTGGGTCCTCAAAACCTGAATTTTCACAATAAGCACCATTAAATATCATTTCTTTATATTTTCTTATAATATTGAAATAAATTTAATATAAGTCCAAAAGAAAATATAAGTATAATGTGATCTTATCAGGCAGCCGGTCCCATCATACTTTTCAAACTCTGGGGTCTTGAACTTTTCAGGGTATATCTCTTCCCTATATGCTGGTAAATTGGTGATTCTGGCCTGTTCAAAACCATCAGGGCCTTCAATGCTTTTCATCTTGTCATGGAGCTACTGGAAGAGTCGCTTCTCCATCTCCTTTTTCAGGTCATCAGAGGTCGGCCCCTGGTTGACCTTTGGCTCATATTCAAAGGCCGGGTTAAGGTGGGAATTGATCTCTTCATATTCCGGAGGCTGTCCCTTCTCTGCTTTCCCCTTTCTGGCCCCTGAATACTCTTCCTGGGTTGGCTGAGTGTTGCGCAGGAGGCCAATGCTTTCAGTTAAGAGGTGAACCTGGGCAGCTAGTTGTTGGACTGTTTGTTCTAGGGACATGATCCTAGAGTCCGAGGCATCTTCAACATTGGCGTTGTTGCGGTTGTCGCCACTGTTGGCCATTCTTGTTCTTGAGCGCGTGAGAATTAGACTTCTAGGAGGGTTCGGTTGCTTGGAAGCTATTTTTGATACCTGGATCCGCATTTTGTTTTTATTTTAGTGTAATGAATGCAAGAATGATATGCATGTGTCACGCGGATGCTAAAAGTAAAAAGGGTTGACAACTGATTGACAATGTGATATTGAAAATTCACTTTTATTAATATTGAAAATTCTGGAGTTCAAAATAAAATATTACAAATAAAGATCTACTTCCTAGTTCTTTTAGTCTTCTGTTGTAGAGGCTCAGACTTCCCACTGATGACGGCTTCTAATTCCTTGACTTTGGCTTGGCATTTCTCCAATTGTGCTTCTAGGGCCTTGTTCCTTTGGTCGGATTCCTTGAAACGTCCCTTCCAGATGTCTTTCTTATGATCTGTAGCTTCAAAGTATACCTCCATTCGGGCCTTGACCTGTTCTAGGTATACTTCTGTCTCTGGATTGATCTTGTCTGGTCTTGGTTGGGTGACGTCTGGAACCCGATATGCTCTTTCCCCTGTCTGGTATAGCTGGCGGATTACAAACTCTCTGGTGGCTCGGTGTTTTCCCACTTCGCCATCTAACTCCCCGAGGTCCACATCCGGGCTTTCAATTCTGGCTTCCCAAAGTGCTTTGACCTCTGCTAGCTTAGCAAACTTCTCGGCTACCAACATGTTCGGATCTTGGTATTCAAAGGTGACTGCTTCCAGCAAGGGCCGATAAACTATATCTTGGATGGTACCAAATTGGCGGACCACTGAGTTGGGGTGATATCCAACACATCCGCTGATTCTGATTAAAGGCACTGCTTGGAAGTTTCTGCAAGTCAAGATGATTTTGTTACAGCAACTCCACCTGGCTGTCCATAAAATATCTTCGGCATTGAAACTCCTAAGCAGCTCTACCCAACTGTGGCTGGTAAGGTCGTCGGGTAGCTTCACCTTTTCTATACATGAATCTACAAGATCCACCTGCTGGGCTAAGGTTTTTCGGACCATGTTCAGCCTGAAACACTTAAGGTGGCTTACAAACTAGATCAGCAGAAGGTTGAGGCTTGAGTGGAGAATCCCATGGCCTTTCTTCTTAAGGAAATTTAAGTTCCGGATCTGTTCAGCCAGTAGAGCTGGGATGTAAGATCTTCCCTCCAGAAATTGGGTCACCAGCTCTACGACCCGATAGTGAATATAGAAGGTCTCGGTGGGGAACAGTATGGTGGCGAACGCTGTCAAGATGAAAGCGTTCACCCTTCTCTGTCTGTAAGTTTTGGGGTCCCCACATAGTATGTCCTTCCTATCCCCGTTGTCCTCTCGGGCGATGAACCAGGCTTCCAAATCATCCATTCATATGCAATATCCATTGCAGTCTGCTAGGGCTTTGTTGATTGCTGTTTTACGGATGCCTAATAATCTGCTGAAGGTACCGGCTGGCCCGGCCTCGAGGTCTGGCATATAGATTTGATCGGTTAGTGCTGGAGCCTGTAGCAACTGGGTGTACTCCTCTAGGGTAGGGGTGATCTCATGCGGCCCGATAAAGAAAGCAGCGGGCTCGATTTCCCATAATTGGAGCATGGCCCGGATTAAAGGCAAATTCACCTCTATCCTTGTTAGTGAGAGGACAGGGCCGATCTTTTGCTGGATGAAGGCCTGCTCCTCTGGGTTGTACAAGGTAAACTAATGGACTAGTACCAATTTTGGGTCTAAAGGTTTGTACACCCGAATTTCTTTGCGGAGGAGACGGTCGATTGCGATGCTAGCCATCTATTTTACAATAAGAAATCGCCTAATTACAAACAAGACTATGAAAGCATTACAGGGAAATAAATTCGAACTCCATGACCAAAACAACAAACCATTACATCGTCATTCAATTGTCAACCCCTTATGATGTCATGTATACAAGTAGGTCGGTTCTAACTGGTTCCCGAGCTCTATGGCCTCCCGCATTCTCGAAGAAATGGATCTCAGGCCATATCAAAGCATAGGGTGGGGTAGCCTAATCGGTCTCGAACGGTGAATCAACTCACTTCGCCCGAAACCTACACAATGGCTCCCCGTCTTAGGTTTCTAGGACGGTCCGGGTTCGACCGCATCTACTCACACAAACATATGTATGCATGCTGAACCCCCATAGCAAAGAAACTAGAATCTAACTAATTCCTAAAAAATTAGTAACAGAATAATAATTGAAGCACATTTAAGGAGAACAATTCGAAGATTCGGGTGGCTTAGCCTACTAGCATGGGTCCCCAGTGGAGTCGCCATCCTATCGAGTCTAATTTTTGAATTCCCATTCCTAATCCGATCTAGACTAGACCCGATGCTCATCTAATGTAGATCCTCGACTTGAGTTAGGAATTTCGTTTGATTTTTGGAGTCGCCACCCAATTGTTGTTAGGAAATATTGAATTAAGACTAAAGGAGCGGATTAGTTTTAATTTGGACCACTAGTCGTCGTTATTTCCTCTTCTCGTTTTTGTGAAAAGAGGAAAAGGAAAAACCAGAGTTTCTAAGTCCGGAGGCTAACCTATTAAAACCTTACGGTTACCACCTAATCTCCTAAAATTGATCTTATTTAGAAATGTGTTTTATTATGTTTCTGTTACTTTTTATTATGTTTTTTAGTTATTTCAAGAAAATGATTTTTCATTCATTTTTATGGGTTGACCCGAATGGGTGCCTACGTACCTGCTACTCAGGATCAAACAAGTCGTAGTTCGCTTTTCTGAAAACTTTAAGTTTGTTTGTGAATTTTAATTTTGAAACCTCTTTTGATTTATGTTTTTTTATCATTTTTGGGATTTTTTTTTTAAATTCTAAGCGTAAGCTTTAATCTGATTTTTGAAAATGATTTTTAGGGAAAAACATCAATTTTGGATTTATTTTAAGAAAAATGATTTTTCTAAGTTCTAAAACTCATTTTTTTGATTTTGTGATTTTTATTATTCTTCTTGATTTTTTTATGATTTTTACGATTTCATCATTTTTATGATTTTTGTAGTTTTTTTTTATGATTTCTTTTAAATTTTCTATAATTTTTGTGAATTTTTTTTTTAAATTTTATCCTAAGTTAATATCTATCCTATTTTGAAATCTAAAGTTTTATTATTATTTTTCTAATATTTTTTTATTTTTCTACATTTTTTATTTTATTTTTTATTTTTTTTTTTCTTATTTATTATTTATTATTTTTCTACATTATTAAATTCTAGAAAAATCTAATTTCTACATTTCCTATTTATTAAAAATAAAACATAAATCAATAAATAAATAACTAACAAAACAACAAATAATAAATTAATTAATTAATTCGGAATAAATAAATAAACAAAATAAATTAATTAAATAAAATAAAAAAATCCAGAAAATCCGACTTACCTGGATCCGGGTCGAATCGGGTCAGGTCAAATCGGGTCGGATCGAATCAGGTCGGTCAGACACGGCGGCGGGGGTTGCTCGATCACAGCGTTCCGGCGGCCTTTTGCAGCGGGTGAGGTGTCGAATCCTAGCTTCTCGAGGGTGCTGAATCCAATAGTGGTGGTGGTTCACTCCCAGATCGCCTCCTGGCGATAGTTCAATGCCGGTCGGTGGTCGCGGTTTTTGGTTCTTCTCCGATGCTCTCCAATTTGCACTCTTTCCTCACTTTCTCTCAATTGTGATTCGTGCTTTGGCTTCCTCTACTCCTCCTCTATTTATAGGCGTCCGGAAACCCTCTTGGATAAGCTCAAATCGGCCGATTTGGATAAATCCAAATTTCTTCCGTTTTTAGATTTGATTTTATCCCGGCGATTTGATGTTGATCTCTTGTTTTTCTTTAATTTATCTTATGGATTCGACTTTATCTTGACAGTAATCTAGAATATTTGAAAAAAAATGATCGATTCCACCTTCGTCGGACTTGCTCCGGCTTCTTCTCGCGTCTATCCGGGTAAAGAAGACGATCACGCGCGACACGCGTGACTTCCTTCGGCCAATCGGATGCTGCCACGTGGCAACTCTAAGTGAAAGGCAAAAAAAATTGCATCGAATGCTCGGGGGAAGATTCAAACTCGCGACCTCCACCCTCCCACACATTCCCAGCGCACGCACGAACCAGCTAAGCTGGCCCAATTTCCTGATTTTCTTTATATCGCAAATTGCATATATGCAATGCGATTTTTTTTATTTTTTTGTATTTTTTGAAATTTCAAAAATTTATAAAAATTATTCATCCCTTATTATTACTATTTCTGAAATCATTTTTCAAAATTGATGTGTTTTCCTATTTATTTTTATTTTTTTGAATATTTTCCATTATTTTTGCTAAATTAGAAAAATTGGGAAAAATTGAAAATTAATTATTATTGATTATTACTCATTCCTAGGGCAAAAATGGGGTGTTTACACCCTCCATGCGAAATAACCAAGCTTTGGAATGACATCGCTTCATTCATGCAACAAGACAGAGAGACCATGTACGATGTGTGGCAAAAATGGACAAAGTTGTTAAGAAAGTGCCCACACCATCAACTACCTACATGGATACAAGTTCAAACCTTTCTGAATGGGCTTAACCCAACCACCCATTAATTGGTAGATGTCATAGCGGGCGAAACATTGAATTCTAAGACCCTAGAAGAATCCTTGAAACTTTTAGTCGATATGTTTAAAAACAATTATCAATGGGGCAACGATAGAGGCAAACAAAAAGTAGCAAGAAAGTATGAAGTAGGTCTTATGACTACTTTGGTGGCAAAGATAGAAGCTCTCAGTTACCGGGTTTCAACCCTTAAGAATTCCCAAGTATCACAACATCAAGTGGCGGATGCTAGTAAAAATATGGACCTCTATGAGCAATATGAGCAAGTAAACTATCTTAGGAATCAAAATAGGTAGCAATACAACCCAATAGTAACACTTACAACCCTGGCATGAGAAACCACCGCAACCTCTTATGGCAATCAGAATGCCCAGAGATCTAACTTCCCACCACCAAGATTTCAAAAGCAACAAATGCTACCTTATCAATCTATGCCTAATCCACCGGTCCAACCAATTCATTTAAAGCTCTGAGACAAGCCATCGGAACCAAAAGGCTTCTATCCACAACCTTGAGAAGCAAATTAGCCAATTAGCTAAGATGATGTCTCAAAGGCAACCGAGTTCCCTTCGTAGTAACATTGAGAATAATCTAAGGGAACAAGCAAACGCCATAACCTTGAGAAGTGGAAAGGAACTGCAAATTGAAAAGGAACCTGAGCAAAAGAAAGAAGGTGCTCAGTCTTTTGAGAAGGAGAAGGTAGAACCTAATGTAAACACCCCATTTTTGCCCTAATGATTAATAATAATCAACAATAATTAATTTTCAATTTTTTCCAACTTTTTTCATTTTTTTCCTCTGATTTAGCAAAAATAGGAAAAATATTCAAAAAATAAAAAATAAATAGGAAAATACATCAATTTTGGAAAATAATTTCAGAAATGACAATAAAAAGGATTAAATAATTTTTACAAATTTTTGAAATTTCAAAAAATACAAAAAAGTAAAAAAAATCGCATTGCTTATATGCAAATTGCGAAATAAATAAAATCGCGAAAGTGGGCTAGCTCAGCTAGTCCGGACCAAGGTCAGGCACGCGCAAGAGTGGGCTCGGTCAGGGGTTCGAAATGCGAGGGAAGCAGAATCTGCGTTTTGAGAAATTTTTCTCTGCCTAGGACACGTGTCAGCATCCGATTAGCCAAGGCAAACGCACGCGCCGAGCGCGTGATCGTCTTCAACCTCTGTCCGAGATTGCCGGCGAAGAGAAAAATCCGAATTTTGGCCATTTTGATTCGATTTTTTGCACAAATCTAACAGATTTTCAACAAGAATAAGATAAACATCATCTAATTGGAATAAAATCTCAACAAATCAATGGATTTGCACAAATTGGAGATGGGTTTTTAACCGTAAATCCGATTTGCTTCAATCAATGGAAATCCGAGCTTATCCAGCTCGATTTTGAACGCCTATAAATAGAGGATGAAGTGGAGAGGCAGAGGCACGGATCAAAAGTGAGAAAAAGAGAGAAAAAGGAGAGAATCGAAGCCTCGCCGGAGTTCTTCAACCCGCGACCACCAATCAAGTGTCGAGCAGCCACCAGGATGCATTTTTTAAGTAAACCACCGCCACAGTCAAGTTCCTCACCCCCAAAAACCTAGGAATCGACACATCAACCGCTTCGAAAGGCCACCGAAACGCCGTCAACGAGCATCCCCAGCCGCCGCGTCCGATCGACCCGACCCGAACCGCTTCGACCCGCCCCGCGCACCGACCCGGATCTAAGTAAGTCCGATTTTCTGATTTTTTTTTTTTTTATGTATTTAGTTATTTATTTTTTCGAATTTTCTTTAGTTATTTATTTGTTATATAATTCAAAAAAATAGAAAAATGTTAGAAATTAGATTTTTTTTTTTTTTAGGATTTGATTTAGCATGAATAATAAAAATGTAAAAATTTATAAAGAAAATAATGAAAATATTAGAAAAGAATAATAATAAAAATTTAGATTTTAGAATAGGATAGATGAAAAATCTAAAAATTAATAAAAATTATAAAAATTCATAAAAATTAATAAAAATCAATAAAAATTTATAATAGTAGAAATGAGTGGAAAATAGAAAAATGGGATTTTTATTACTTAGAAAAATCATTTTCTTAGATAAATCCAAAATTGGTTTTTCCTTAAAATTATTATTTTAAAAAAAAAATCAAATCATCAAGCTTAAGCTTAGATTGTTTAGAAAAATCCTAAAATGATAAAAACATAAATCAAAAGAAATTTCACAATTAAAATTCACAAACACACTAAAGTTTTTTCAGGAAAAGCAAACTACGACACGTTTGATCTTGAATAGCAGGTACGTAGGCACCCATTTGGGGCAACCCTTAAAAAGAATAAAAATCATTTTCCTAGAATAATTCACTCAAAAATACAATAAAAGACAATAAAAATAAAATAAAATAAATTTCTAGATAGAGTAAATTTTAGTAGATTAGGTAGTAACCTTAGAGTTTTAATAGGTTAGCCTCCGAACTTAGAAACTCTGGTTTTCTCCTTTCCTCTTTTCACAAAAACGAGAAGAGAAAATCACTCTGACTAGTGGTCCAAATTAGGACTAATCTGCTCAATTAGTCCTAATTCAACTTTTCCCAACAACAGTTGGGTGGCGACTCCAAAACAAAACGAAATTTCTAACTCAAGTCGGGGATCTACATTAGATGAGCATAGGGTCTAGTATAAATCGAATTAGGAATGGAAAATCCAAAAATTAGACTCGACATCTAAGATGAAAGAACCTAAAAAGAAATCACCACCAGTTATCAAAGAGTATGTGCAAAAAAAATTCATATCTAGCTCGCCTTAATCAAAGCAAAGACAAGGAGCAATTTGGTAAATTCCTTGAACTTTTTAAACAACTACATATTAATATTCCATTTTTTTATGTGCTTTTGCATATGCCAATTTCCTAAAGGAACTCCTATCTAGTAAGCGGAAGTTGGGGAATGTGTCCATTAGGAGCAAACTGTTCACTATCATTCAAAATAAACTCCCTCCAAAGCTAAAGATCCAAGTAACTTTACTATTCCATGCTTAGTTGGTAACATCTCAATGGATGAAGCCCTAGCCAATCTCAAGGCAAATGTTAATCTGATGCCATACTCTTTCTTCAAGAAATTGGGTTTAGTTGGCCTAAAGCCTACCAAAATGAGTCTATAGCTTGTTAACTGATCCGTGAAAATTCCTAAGGGGATCATTGAGGATGTCCTAGTAAAGGTAGGAAACTTCATATATCATGTTGATTTTGTGATTTTAGACATGGATGAGGATGAGGATATGCCCTTAATCCTTGAAAGACCATTTCTTGCCACTACTAGAGCAATGATTGATGTGGAGGAATGCAAGCTTACACTAAAAATAGGAGATGAAGAGTTGGTAATTAAGATGGTTGCAAGCATGGAACACTCCACGTGTGTTGATGATTCATGCTATTCTATCAATGTTGTTAATTCCTTAATAGATGAGCATATTGAAGAGATCCTATGTGAGGATGAGTTAGAACTAAACTTGGAACAAGGAGAAGAAAAAGATATAAATAACCTAGAGGTTAAGGCATTCATTAGGTAGATTAATGCTATAGAAGAAGTTAAACTTGAAGAGATCCTTTGTGAGGATGAGTTAGAACTAATCTTGGAATGAGGAGAAGAAAAAGATATAAACAACCCAGAGGTTGAGGCATTCATTGGGCAGCTTAATGCTACAAAAGAAGTTACACCTCAAAGAGATAAGTGAAGAAGGCAAGCATATGAGAATATGAAGAAATATCATGATATGTAAATCCCCTATCCAAGGGAGTTTACGGAAGGGGATCAAGTGTTTTTGTTTAATTCTCAGTTAAAACTTTTTCTCAAAAAATTAAAATCAAGATAGTCCGGCCCTTTTATAGTCAAGAAGGTCTCCCGACATGGCACAGTGGAGCTTGAACACCTAGAGCATGATGAATTCAAGTGAATGGCCATAGATTGAAGTCATACATGGGAGATGGAAGAGAACATGAATATCAAGAGGAGTCGATACTCCAAGTACCAAATATTTAGCCAAATAAAGTGAAGGATGTCTGTAAACACCCAATTTTTGTCCTCTAATTATAATTAATGTTTTTTTAATTATTTTTTTTTCTATTTTTCAAATATAAAAGAAAAAATAATGATAAAAATAAAATAAATAGGAATAATACACCTATAATGGAAAATAAAGGTAAAAATAAAAATAAAACGTATTTAGGGATTTTTATTAAATTTTAGAATTTCAAAATAATATAAAATTAATAAATATTGTTGAGTTTATATATAAATTTTTGCATAATACAAAACCGAGATTTGGGCTGGCTCGTGTGCACGCTTAGGACGCGTGCAAAGGGAAGAAGGTCGTGAGTTCAAATCCTGCAGGACACTTCGTGCCATTTTGCTTCTTCTTTTTTCCCTCGAGTTGCCACGTGTCAGCAGCTGATTGGGTGACATGAGTGTACTCGCTTGGCGCATGCTCGTCTTCAACCTCCGTCCAAGATCGATGACGATGTGGGAAGAATGGAATCTAGCCATTTTGATTCGAATTTTATCACAAACCCAATAGATCTTTAACTAAAAGAGGATAAACATCATCAAATTAACACTAATCCTAACCGAAAACCAAGGATTAACACAAATCAAAAAGAAAAAAGAAAAAGGATGAAGATGGGTCTTAACCGCAAGTCCAATCTAAGCCTATCAAGAGGATTTACATGAGTCTATAAATAGGACTCGATGAGAGGAGGAAGGATAAGCAATCAGGAAACAGAAAAAGTGGAAGAACAATGAGAAAGAAAAAAAAACCCTCACCGAAGTTCTCTCTCTCTCTCAAAAACCCTCACCATAGCCACTTAAACCGCCGCATAAGGTGGTTCTTGACAAAAACTACCACCACCATCGGCTTCCTCACCTCCAGAAAGCTTGAAAGCACCTATTAATCACCGCCAATCGTCACTAGAAAGTCGTCGTTGAAGAGCTCCGATCAACATGTGAGTGCCCGACCCAAACTGCGACCCGTGTCTAAGTTAATCGAATCTCTCCATTATTTATTTATTTATTTATTATTATTATTAGTAAGAATATATATATATATATATAATGATAATAATAGAATAGAAAATATAAAAAATATAAAGATGTATTTTTTTTTAAGAATGTATTAATAGGACCAGGTTTAAAGTTTTCTAAAAAAATAAATATATATGTCTATTATAATTAATAAAAATTAATAAAAAATTTTAAATTAATAAAAAAATAATAAATATTTTTATCACTTAGAAAAAAAAATTTCATGAAATAAATGAATGAAAATACTTGATGTTTTTCAAAAATTAGAAGTTTTAGTTTTTTTTTTTCAAAGTTAAGAAATAAAGCCTAGGCTTAGAAATTTCTTTAAATAAATTTAAATAGTAATAAACGTAAACCTGGCATGTTTTCGTAATTAAAATTAACTAATCCACTAAAGTTTTATAAAAAGCGAACTACGGCCTGTTTGAAAGAATAAAAAATATTTTTTTAATCATTATTAGTATAATCCTTATATCATTTAAAAAGGATATCATAACATAATTCAGATCTTAGAAGGATAAGGTGGTAACTTTAGGGTTTTAATAGAATTGACCTCGAGTTAAGAATCTCTAGTTTTTCTTTCTTCTTTTTTTTTTTTACAAAAGGGGAGATTTTGTCGACTAGTTGTCTAGATTAAAATTAATCCGCTCAATTAATTCTAATTCAATAATTTTTCCCAACTCTAATTGGGTGGCGACTCCAAATAAATAATAAAATTCCTAGTTCAAGTCGATGATTTATATTGGATGAGTATAGAATCTAATATGAATCGGATTATGGAGATAATATAAAATTTTTAAACTAGACTCGACAGGATGGCGACTCCATTGGGGACTATAGTGGGCTAGCTACCTAAACCTTCTGAAATCATCATTTCTAGATATCCTTAATTAGCTCTCATGTTGTAAAATATCATTTGCACTAATGTTTGTATCTGCTTGTGATCCAAGGATTTAATAAGTTTAGTTCTTTTTTATTTGTATTGAGTTTCCATACATGCAATTGTATGATTAGATACGGTCAGACCCAAGTTGTCTTAGGACCTTAGAATGGGGAGTCATTGTGTAAGTTCTGGGTGAAGTGAAATAATCACCACTCGAGGCTAATTAGGCTACCCTACCTAATGCTTCAATATGGCCCGAGATCCATTTCTTTGAGAATGTGGGAGGTTATAAAGCTTAGGGACCGTTAAAACCTACCTTCTTTGCATACATGAAATCATGGGCCGACAAATGATTAATGATGTAATTTCCTTTTTCTAGAGTTCAAACGCAGTACTTGTAAAGAAATTAATTCTTATGATGTTTTGTAAGATATTTGTTTGTAATTAGAAATTTTTATTGTAACCTTGCCAGATAGTTAGTGTTGTAATTGATTGCCTCCTTCGTAAGAAAATCCGGGTTTGTAAGCCTTTAGATCCAAAGTTGGTACTGGACTATTAGTTTACCTTATATAGCCTTGAGGAACAGACCTTCATCCAAGGCAAGATAGGGCCTATCCTCTCACTAATGAAAATGGACGTCAATCTGCCTCTGAATCAGGCTATCTTACACCTTTGGGAAATTGAGCCCGCGACTTTCTTTATTGGCCTACATGAGATCATGCCAACCCTAGAAGAATATACTCAGCTTCTCCAAGCCCATCCACTTTCCAATGGGGCATATGTGCCAGACCTAGAAGCTGGGCTAGTAGGTATTTTCAACAGACTTCTAGGAGTTCGCAAGGTAGTGATTAACCAAGCATTGGGAAGCAACAACGGGTACTACCTTTGAATGGATAAATTGGAAGCTCAGTTTGTAGTCCAATGTGATGATGGGAGCATGAAGGACATCTTATGTGGAGATCCTAAGAGTTACAGACAAAGACGAGTTTACGCTTTCATCTTAACAACATTTGCAACCATCCTCTTTCCTACTGGGATCTTCCACATTCATTATAGAGTCGCGAAATTGGTGTTCCAGTTCTTGGAAGGAAAATCTTACATTCCGACCCTACTAGCTGAATAGATTTGAAATATAAATTTTGTAAAGAAAAAGGGTCATGGAATTCTCCGCTCGAACATCAACCTCATCTTTATCTGGTTCGTGAGCCACCTCAAGTGCTTCGAGTTAAACATGGTTAGGAAATCATTAACCCAACAAGTAGATCTCGTAGATTCTTGCAAAGAAAGGAGGAAGCTGCCCAATGATCTTTCCAGCCATAGTTGGGTGAAAGTGCTCAAAGATTTCAGTGTTAATGATATTCTTTGGACCACTAGGTGGAGCTGCTACAATAAGGTTGTTCTAACGTACAAAAACTTTTAAGCTGTTCCATTGATCAGGCTTAATGGGTGTATAGGGTACCATCCAAATCCAGTGGTCCGTCAATTCGACACTATTCAAGACATAGTTTATAGACCATCATTGGAAGGAATCATGTTCGAATACCAAGATTCAAACATGTTAGTAGCTGAGAAAATCGCCAAGTTAGCAGAGGCCAAAGCCCTATGGGAATCCCAGATTGAGAGTCTTAATGTAGACCTTGGAGATCTGGATGGGGAAGTAAGAAAACACTGAGTTACAAGAGATTTTGTGATCAACCAACTGTACCAGACTAGAGAGAGGGTGTATCGAGTTCCAGATGTCACCCAACCTGCGCTAAACAACCTAAGTCCAAAAATAAAAACCTATATGGAATAGGTTATAGCTCATATGGAGGTCCATTTCAAAATCGCAGACAATAAAAAGGATGTATGGAAAAGTAGATTCAAGGAATCTAACCAGAGAAACAAAGCATTGGAAGCCTAGTTGGAAAAGACTCAAGCGAAGTTTAAAGCATTAGAAGCTATCATCAATGGGGAGTCAACACCTGTGTAGCCAAAGAAAAAGAAGCTTAGAAACTAGGAATTTAGATGATAGCATTTTCTTATGTTTTCAATAAAAGCGTTGAACTCCAAGTTTGCCATATTAATAAAATTTTAGTATTATTACATCATTAATCAAATGCCGGTCCTTTTCTTTTTGCATTTGTGTGATACATGCATCATATTCATAAACATACATTAGCTAAATAGATGCTTACCAAGTATCAAAGATAGCTCCTAAATAATTAAACCCTCCGAGGAGTCTAATCAACACCCACTCTAAAACTAAGATAGCTAATAGTGGCAACAACAACAATGACCATAATGACAACACCAGTGCAGATGCTGCCTCGAATCTAATGATTGTTTCCCTAGAGTAAACAGTCCAACAATTGGTCGCACAAATCCACCTTTTAACTGAAAGCATTGGCCTCCTCCATACCACCCAGCTTACTCATGAGGAGCATTCAGGAGCTCGAAAAGGAAAAGTAGTGAAGAATCAACCACCAGAATATAAGGAAATCAACTCCCAACTCTACCCTGTATTCAAATATGAACCAAAAATCAATCTCGACCTCAAATGACATAAAAAGGGAAATGGAGGATAGACAAAAAGAAATAAAAAGGAAGCTTTTCCAACAGTTGGCTGACAAGATGAAGACCTTAGAAGGACCTGACAGTTTTGAGCAAACCGATATTACTGATCTATTAGTATTTTGGGAAAAAGCCTATCTAGAAAAGTTTAAAGTCCCGGAATTCGAAAAGTATAATGGTACCTGTTATCCTAAGATACATACCAAGCTATACGTGCAGAAAATGAGTAAATATGCACAATGTGACCAACTCATGGTCCAAACCTTCCAGGATAGCCTCACGAGCCCTACTTTCATATGGTATGCACAATTAGATCTCAACCAAGTCAACACTTGAGATAAACTGGCTCGTGCATTTTATGAGCAATATAAGTTCAACATTGAAGTTGCCCCTTCAGTATTGGATCTAGGAAGCCTTCAAAAGAGGCACAACGAGTCCTTCAAAGAACACACCCAATGTTGGAGGGCTCAAGCTGCCAGGGTTTCAACCCCAATTTCAGATAAGGAGTTAATGTTCATGTTCGTTAACACGCTAGAAAAGACTTATTTCGCACATTTAGTAGGACATACATCATCTAGCTTTGCGAAGTTAGCAGCAGCATGATGCCGGATAAAGCCATTACATCTGGAAAACTCCATATTGTCGACTCTCCTAGAATTGCATCATCTCTAAGACTTATGGGGAGTAGTAAAGCTAAAGAGTCTACCATCAGTACGGTTAATTCAAGTAGGGTTGGGTCTTATGTAACCTTCCAAGCAACGAACACCCCAAACCAGCAATCACTGGCGAATTAGACCTAAACTACGAGAGCCGCGAGATAGTTCACTCCGATACCTATCCCGCTCAGCTAGGTTTTTACTCAGTTATGAGCAGATAATCTGATCAGCTTCGAGATCCCCAACGATCGATACAAGCCAAGGAATTTTGATCCCAATCTCAAATGTGAGTATCACATAGGACATGAGGGACATTCCACTGATAGATGTTGGAGACTCCGGAATAAAATCCAGGATTTAATCGATGCAAGGATTGTACAGTTAGACTTTGTCAATGCACCAGCACCAAATGTCAACAATAATCCCTTACCCAACCACAAGCCTACAATCAACATAATCACATCTGAAAGGCTAAAGCCCTGATCAAAGGGGCCCCTAAAACCAGCAAAGCTAACAACATAGTAAGCAAATAAAGAAGATTTACATGAAGCAACCAGATGAGTTTGTGGTCAAGAGAAAAGAAGATTTCGTTTCCAAACTAAACAAGTCTTTATATAGCTTGAAATGATCTCCAAGAATGTGCTATCAGAAGTTTGACTCCTATGCCTTGAAGTTTGGCTTTGTTCGTTATGATGGTGATCATTGTGTTTATGTGAAAAGGTTAGCTGATGATTTCATTATTTTAACCTTATATGTTAATGCTATGCTGCTAGTTAGGAATAGTATGATTATGATTAGTACTATGTAGGGACTATTGGGAAAAGAGTTTGAGATGAAAGACTTAGGCCTAGCAAACTTCATCTTAGGCATGTAGATAAAAAGGAAGTGAGAGAATGGAAATTTGTGGTTAAGTTAGAAGAAATATGTTGAAGATGTGTTGAAAAAATTCAATATGATAGATTGTAAGCTAGTAAAGAATCCTATGTCCATAAGTTCTAAGTTATCAACGTCTTAATGTCCTAAGACTGAAGAGGAAATTGAAGAGATGGTAGCAGTTCTATATGCAAGCGCAGTGGAGAGTTTCATGTATGCCATGGTATGTACTCATCCAGATATTGCTCAAGCAGTGAGCGTATTGAGTAGATATACATCCAATCCAGGAATAGACCATTGGATAGCTGTAAAGAGGGTGTTTTGTTATCTTCACAATACATTTGATTTTAAGTTATGTTATGAAGGCATGAAAAGCTAAAATAAACAACAAGCATTAGAATTAAAGTGTTTTGTTGATGCTGATTGAGGAGGTGACATTGATAGTAAAAGGTCGACCAACGGTTATGTTATTTCCTTATTTAATGGAGTTGTAAGTTAGATGAGCAAGAGATAGAGCACAGTTGCTTTATTTAGTACTAAAGCGGAATACATGGTTCTTACTCATGCTGCTAAGGAAGTGATTTGGATAAGTAGATTATGTAGAGAGCTTAGTTTTACACAAGGAGGAATGAAGATTGGATGTAATAGCCAAAGTGCTATATTTTTAGCTAAAAATCTTGGTTTTCATGCAAGAATAAAGCATATTGATATACAATATCACTTCATTCGAGAGAAATTAGAATAGAAAGTTATAGTGTTAGAAAAAGTTGACACATGGGTGAATAGTGCATATTTTTTTACCAAGGTAGTGAATGTTGAAAAGTTTGAATGGTGTACAACTGTGTTGGGTTTAAAAAGGCATGGGAACTATTCACCAAGTGAGAGAATGTTGGAGTGTGGCTTATATTCCCCTACAAAAGGAAAGCATGTTGGGGTGTTACTATATATTCTCTTTTTCACTTGTAATTGCGTGATGAAACGAGAGAGTGATGTGTTAATTATAATGGAATTCTCTACTGGACCTAGCTCTAGTTAACGGGTGAATCAGGATAAAATCTTGTATTTTTATTTTTTTTTTCCTCTTTTAACTTTACTTCATTATTTTGTATGCATTGGCCCTAACATCAATGAGATTGATTAGGTTCAACTCCCTTATCCTCTAATAGTTATAACATGATATAATAGATGGTAAAAAGAAAAAAGAAAATAAATTATTTATATAGACAAAATCTATATAAAGAATGTCCTTTAAAATTAGAGAACAATACAATCTAAGCATCTTTATTTATAAATACATACACTATAAGGTCCATATATTTTCAAGAATCATTTAAAATCTAAATTTTTAGGATATAAAGCTTTGAGTACCTTTATTATATTATTGTTAATGTTGTTACAAAAATTTATATAAGAAAGGTCTATATTTATACATATTATGTATTATAGGCTCAAATTTTTAAATATAAAATTAAGGGTTTGTAATTTTAAAAACTAGATATTTGGAAGTATATGATATGCTTATTCTTTGTCGTTGGTAGGTCACGTCAAGGAATATTAAAATCAGCCCTTAGGCAGCAAGTGTTCAAGCTTCTCGGCAAAGTTCAGCTTTCTTGCTTTTGATTCGATGATGTAAAGTTTATTGTTGTTATAGAAGGAAGTGGGACCAAATTAATGTCCATTTTCTCCACGTAAGTACCGATATTTAAGAAACTCTTAATTAGATATTCCTCCCCTGATTTTATAAAATTAACTGAGCGATCTGAGATCATTAAATTCCGGAGACTTCTATTGCTTACGAGCTTTGAAATTGTTAAGTTTGAGCAGTCACGTTCATAGCATATAGTTGATGAAGGAATCCAATTAATGGTATTACATGAGTCTCACATATTATAAATGAATAATTTGAGGATGTGATACGTGTGATGACTTATAGAAAGAGGTACCTTTAAATAGGGTTTAATAGTAACAATATTATAAGTTATCAATCAGCATGTGCACTTATTATATGACAACCGCATTGTATGCCATAATCTATGTGATCTATTTTAATTAGTTAATTTTAGACTTATAAGAAATAGTGGAAAAAATGCTGAGGAAGACCACATATTTATTTAGTTTTTGTGAAAATGTGCCTAAAATTTTAAACTATATGTTTAAGATCCTATTTTTATAAGATATCTTCATTTTAAGGCCTCCATTCATATACCAACAATGGACAATGATGTGGCATGAATTGAGACTTTAAAATGAGTGTAACTAACAAATACAAGCTTTGAAATGTATAGTTGAAAAATCTAAACTCTTTCTTTTGCAAAACAGCACAAATGTGGGCCTCTTTGCATTTTTTTTCAAATATATAATAATTAGACAGTGACATTCACACTATTTTTTAACCACCAATAATATACATTATTAAAATGTTAATTGTGATAATTTTTATAACAAAACTATTATTTTTAATAGTATTGTATAAGCTTTAAAGCACAATAGACACATAATGAAAAACAAATGATGAATATATATTAATTCATATTTGGACTTGAAAACTTTATCTCTAGATCTTAATAATTATTTTCTAGGCAATAATATTTAACAACATATCTAATCGATCTAACAATATATAGATATTGTGTTTGCTATTTGCAAAAGATGCATGTTTTGATGATGTAATTAATACTGAGTTTAATAATAAGAATTATTTGGGATTTGGTTTAAGGATGATGAACATAAAAAATGAAAATAAATAAAGCATAAACAATATTGGAAAAACGAAAAATAAAATATTACTTCTCATATACATAAAGATGCCATTGAAATATGAGATTCGGTTTGTCTTCAATGTGTGTTTTAAGGAGGTTAAAAATTGAAATCATGTGAAACAAAACTTAATCATGACAATGTTTGTACATGTATATGTTCCAATTATATAATGTTATATATAAAAGATTGAATAAATAGTAGTAATTTTCTATACATGATAGAATATAATTAGATGAGAGAAGATGTAAAGGAAAAAACTTGCATTTGTATAGTTTTTGTAAAAGAAAAAAAAAGGTTGAGATTTTTTTATCATGCGCTTAAAGGCCGATATTTTTAAGTTGCATTCATTTTATGGTCTCCATCTATAGCATATCAAATCTCATTAACAACAGATGGATGGGGGGCTTAAATTGAGGATATCATATAAGCATAGACTCTTAAGCATATGGTCGAAAAATTTAGGCCCTTCTCTTGGCATAAACTACATAAATTTAGGTTCTTCCTTTAAATTTTTCTACAAAAATAGTATAGGATTATGTGGTGTTCTATGTAAGTATTCGATAATTATTAAGCATCTCCATTTTTATATAGAACTTTAGGATTGTAAAGAATTAGAATCCCTACTAAATAGTAAAATGAGTAACAACTATATTAATTCGAGACTTGGGTTACACAAGGAATTTATCATTTTCAATGTAGCTAATAGGAGGTTTTATAGTTCTATTTCTATCACTAATTTTATTCAAATAACTTATACTTCAAAGATGACTATAAATCTCAATACTAAAGTTAGAGAATGTTGAAATAATGCTCATAAGCTCAGAGTTTTACCCCATACCATGCTTTTGTAAAGCTAACTTGCATTGAAGAAGTTCTATAGAAGTGTGAGAGATTTATCATGTGCTCATAGTAAGTGGCAAAGGCAATGATAGGATAGTTAGTGAATTTTGCAAGTATAGCATGTAAATTGTAGAAATTCCTTGATTATGAAATAAAATGAAAAAAAATCATAGCTACTAACGTTAAAATTTCCCACAAAAAGTTTCTATGATTTAATATATTATATAAGGTCAGTACATACTAAAGTACTCAAGAAAAGATGTGATGCCATGTCTAGCATAATGTTGTGGTGAAAATAACAATTATTTAGTAAATTTATGAAATCTCTAGAAAATTATACATGCATGTGTTGTAATACCCTAGAGTCCAGGATATCACAATCTGCTATATGCCATCACCAAATGATGACACATAAGGATTAGAAACTTGTCTGTAATCCACAATATTTAAAGCCACTGGAAATATGACATATTGAAACATCTCCATAGAAATTACATGATTGAGTGACTCTATGGGTCTTATCTATAGGATACCATAAAGAAACCACTACACTACTGGAGTTCATATCAAATCCCTGAAGCAACTTTAATCACAACACTAACAATTGAAAAGTTTTACAACTCTGAATCACACAAACTGGGAGTCTAATCTTTAATATGTCAACTTAATCAAAAGATCATAAATAACTACTATCTAACTCCCACTAACTTTACCTATCATGATAGATGGATTCGACATCATCACCTAGATCGTGACATGAATCGTAACTAGTCTCATCATATCACAACAGGGTTATCTGTAGTTGAAAAAGAATCCTTCAAAATGGGATAAGTTATTACCTAGTACATGAATATCATACACACACATGCACATGCTAAAAAATTCTCAAGTCACATGCATTTAATGCAACATATATCACAAACAATCAATTTAATTATCTTTTGGTTTAACCCATCAATCAACACAAGGGCACTCATGTAGTCTTATGTTAGGAACTACTGTCTTTGGCCTCAATCTTTTAAATTGGTCTTAGGAATTGGCATCGTTGACCCCAATATCCTAAAATCCATCCTAGATCCTTTCAATACACTACTTCACTAAAGAGACCATCACATATCGATCATTAGGTTGGCTTTGTTAATAAAAGGGCTTATATAGGAGAAGCTTAAGAGGAGGAGTGGCCACCAGGTGGACACCAATACGAGAGGAGAGATGGCTGCGTCATGAATTACGATTTTTGTAATAAGAGTTGTCCAAGTCATTATGAGAAAAGGAAACAATAATTTTGTGGGTCACCCTACTATTGGGTAACTCAACAAGAGGTGATTTTAGAGGATGTAGTGAGGGGTAAGACCAAGAGATGGGAGCCGCGGAAGCTTAGTAGTCCTAATTGAGATGATCTTAAAGTAAAGTTTAGCAATGGGTGGAGAAGGGTAGTAATCATTTAGGGGATGTACAATAGTGACCTATCATATCATTAGGCAACTCAAAAAGAGGAGATATCGAAGGATGAAGAGAGGGGCTAAGTATGAGAAAGGAAGGCCCGTAAAAAACTAAAGTCTTAGCTAAAGAAGACCTTGAGTGGAGTTTGCTAATAGGTGGAGGAGGTGACAATCTAATGGAGAAAAATAGTGGCAAGGGATTACCCTCATGATGAAGGCATCACAAATTTAGGCATGGAAAATATCATGATTTGTGACAATAGAGTGGGCATAGTGGGATCACCTCGCCTTAATGTGTAGTGAGTGGTATTAGTAGGGTGGTTTTTTTTTTTTTTCTAGGAATTGGGTTTTATGAAGGCAGGTTTGGTAATTCATGAGCAAACTAAGCAAAAACTAATACTGCTATCTTTATAATAGCTATGGTAGATCAAAACCAGTTGAGAAAGTCGATCCCCTCACACTTAAACAGGACCATGGCAAGTTGGTGATGGCTATCCTAATAAATGATAAGCTAGGAACAATTTTGGCTAAAGAACAAGAAGAGAAGGCTAGTTCACTATTTAGAAATATGATAAATGTTTGACGTAAATGATGATTGAGTGCCACACAGAACCTTAGGAAGGGGATAATCACTTGTCCTGTGACACCAATTAACCTTTGAGAAGGAGGTATTGGAAAACAAATGTTGATGGTTTTTATATGCTATACCATTACATTTTTTGACATGAAACAATGGATCAGCTTACCTTAAGCTGTCTAGGGTTGATTTTATAATGGGAAAATTTTAGGGTGAAGTTGAATGTACCTTCTTTTTTAGTGCATTTGTAGTCACTATACTATAAAAGTTCACTTTAGAGCAAAATTTCCTTTTCTAAACAAGTTTGTCATTCCTCAGACCTATCTAAGTTTGACCTAATCCTTAGAGTTATGAGATATAAACTATTTCCTAAGTTGGCTAGTGCCAATCTTGTTTTGAGCTTTGTATGAGAGAATACAATCTTAACTTTTTTGGATATTTAAGTATGTATATCACTCTATATTAGTATTTCAACACAATTTTGACATTGTATGCCAAGCATCAAGAAGCTTAAAACTTATTGCCCAAGGGTTGACTTTAAGTACATATTTTTATTTGATTTTATATTCTAGAATCTAATTCTTAAAAATCATTTCCTCCAAACTATTATTAATTAAATCTCAACGAATGGGAGAAAAACAATATTGGTTAACTTTTCTACTCCTCATAATGTTAATAAGCTTAAGTATATGTAAATCTAGAGCAACCTAGGGTACATTTATTTTGTAGAGAACAATTTTCAAACTATTCTTTTTCTTATCTTTGTTACAATTCAATTTTGGTAGCTGTTAAATATTATTTGGTAAGGAGTTGTAGATGATACTGTCTTGTAGTGGTAAGTAATCATAAAAGACAATAGCATTGGCCGATCGTCAACAATTTTGGTTAGCAACTACTAAAAAATATTAATGGAAAACAAGAAAAATGATTTCCCTCATTAAAAACTAAAAATCAATTACTCTGTTCTTTTGCTTACATTTTTAATGGTGAACTATTTGCCATCAACTACAATATTTGCCTTCCACCATTAGCGTAGATAACCGTGCACAACCACCATAGCCCTAGAGTCTACAATAATATTTGATACTATTAAAATTTTTATTGTAGCGAATATCATAAAAGATGTGGAAAGTACTTTCAGCAAACAAACACATGCGTAATTCTAATTTATGAGCTTCCAGGAAACAAACACATGCTTAGTTTTAATTCATGACCCTGTCCAAGAAAAGAAACAGAAGGATCCCAAACTAGAAAAAGAAAACAAAACTCTACTATCCAACTTCATATGCTATTTACAAAGCAATGAGTTCGCACATCTTCAGTAACGAAGGTAAGAAAGATCACTGGTAAGCTCTTGGCCTCGCCCATCTTGAGGATCCTTTTGTTCATCACAGTTGAAAAATTGCCTCCAATCATTATCATCATCAATGAAATTTCCAGCCATCTCAATGTCATCAAAGAACTTATTTGCGCAGGGGCTGCCCAAATTGTCGAAATCAAATGAAAGTCGTTCTGCCTACAAGCCCATGTCATTTCTGCCTCTTGTCTGTTTAATAGAAGAGATAAAAATGTAGGAAATCAATAATAGTTGTCTATAAATAATTTAATAGTTATGTACCTTCTAGTTTCTCCAATTTTGACAAAACGATAGTGTTGTTTCTCCAATTTCTCTACATTTTCAGTTGGTTCAGCTTCAACAGCAATACCGGAAGTGCTATGTGATCCATCCTCAGCAACATCATTGCTTTCAATAGTAACAGTAATAGGATTGCCAGAGAAACCAACTGGAATTTCAACAACTTCACTTTCTATGGTGACCTCAGATGCATTGGAGATTCTAATCGAACCATCTTCTTGGTCGAATTTTGATGCATCATCCTCAGCACCTTTCTTATCTATTTTGTTTCTCAGCCGGCAGACCACAAGTGGCGCCTGAAAGGTCATGGCACAGATAAATAAGGCTGGGAAAATGTTTTCTAACTTATTTGACATTTATTACAATTAAAGCTTCTACAACTTGTCAAATAGTTATTTTAGTAATCTCAAGAGGATATAGGAACTAGCTGCCTTCATCGATGGTAGAAGGCGATAGGCAATAGGAGTGGCTGAGCAGAGGTGAAATTGATTAATAATAACAGAAATGCTAACAGAAAGAGAGGAATCTTATTTCCACTTTTTGTAAACATAAAATTTTCCCATATTTTGTTAACATTTTTTTTCATGGATGTGTTGTGGATGCATTCTTGGGCAAACAATATGCAAGACGCACAAGCAAAAGGAATAATGCAAAATAAGGAATCCTAGGAATATTTTTACTTTCCAGTTTTCGTTCTTTCCTAGTTATATTTTCTTACTTTCCAATTTTACTCTTTCCTTATTTATAGTAGGAGTTATTTTAGGAAACTAAGAATATTGAGGAATTCGAATCTTTGTTAATTAGGAATCTTAGTCTTTTTATTATTTTTAGTATTGTAAGGAAGCTTCCCTATACATAGGGAATTATTGAGCAATAAAGAGAGCAAAGAATTATTTTAAAAAATCAAGAGTTTGGAAACTCTTTCTCTTAACGAGTTTCAAGGTGGCAGCTCCCTTCAAGAGTTGCGTTTGAGTATTAAGGATAGGTGCATCAAGGAGGAAGACAAGGGTAAGAACCCTTTGTTGGAAGGAGAATTTTTGATCTTTTGTTCGGTGACTTGATCACAAACTGGGAACTGTAACAATTTGGTATCAAAGCCACTCACCATGGATGAGAACATCGTTGAAGAATGGCTATGTTATCTTTTTCATGAGAACCAATCACAAATGGATGCAAAAATTGTAGCAGCAGAATCAAGGAGGGCCGCTTTAGAGCAAGGATGGCGGCTTAACTTCAACAATTATCACAACAAATTGAAGCCTTGATTTGTGCAAGCAACCATGGAAAAGGAGTGGAAATTGGGGACAGAAGTAATGCAGGCTCCAACCAAAACCAAGGATCTCACACGGATGAAGATAACAGTAGCAGCAAAGGGGACATGAGTGGTAGAGGATCAGGGGGTTGGTGCCGCGGTATATGAAATTAGATTTTCCCACCTATGATAGAGCGAGTGACCCATTAATGTGGATCCATAGGTGCGATAAATTCTTTGCTAACCAGAGAATGGTTGGGGGAGACAAGGTGGGGTTAGTCGCCTTCCACATGATAGGAGGGCGCAATTATGGTTTTACCAAATGGAAAAGGAAGAACCAAACATGACCTGGAAGACATTCTAGGAATATTGTACCCTTCACTTTGGGCCTCCCTTGTGAAGCAACCCTTTAGGAGAGTTAATCAACCTCAAACAAATCGGTTTCGTGGAAGAGTACCAGCAAGAGTTTCAAACCTTATTAGCAAGGGCAAGCTCAGTACGATCTGATCAATAAGTCGACATGTTCATGGCAGGTTTGAGGGAGAATATTCGCATTGATGTAGAATTATACAACCCACTAAGTTTGTTACATGCCATGAATTTTGCAAGAGCTTTTGAAAGAAAATTGCAACTCACCCAAAACGTAAAGAAAGGTGTAAATCACAGCACCAATTCCTGTTTAAAGGGAACTCAGTCAACTCCAAATTAGGCACCATGGTGGGTAGTGCATCTCCTTCTTCGGGCAATGCTGCAACGCCATTTGTTAAGAGATTAACAAGAGCTGAGATGGCCACTCGTCGAATTCAAGGATTGTGTTATAATTGTGATGAACAATATGTCCCTGGACATCAATGCAAGAAACTATTCTGGTTGGAAATGGACGAAGCAGCGAAGGAAGACCCAACTGAAGAAGAAAATACTCCAGCGATATCCTTGCACGCCATCACCAGGGAACAAAATGCTAGAACCATGCAATTAATGGCAATGGTTTGTGAGTAGCCCTTGAATAGTTTGGTAGATTCCGATACTACTCACAACTTCATGAGTTTGATAGCAGCTCGAAGATTAGGAATTCATATTCAACCCCAAACAAACCTGCAAGTGGCGGTAGCAAATGGGGAGCAAGTGGTGGGATTAGGCATATGCACCAACTTATAATTTTCAATCAACAATCATCCTTTCCAAGCAGATTTTTACGTGATTCCTTTAGCTGAGTTTGACTTGGTATTAGGGATATAGTGGCTTCAAACATTGGGATAAATCCTATGGGATTTTCCTCCCTCACCATGCGCTTTGAGAAGGTAAGCAACCCAATTGTGTTATAAGGACAGGTGCAGACTTCACACTCGACACTAAACCATCTTCAAACATCACAACCACAAGAGAGGGACTTGGAGAAAATACTGGCAGCTTTTGAGGAAGTATTTCAAGGGCCCATAGGACTGCCACCCATCCGACCATGCGATTAATTTCATCGCATTAATTTATAGCTAGATACCGCTCAAGTGGTAGTTCGGCCCCATCGATACCTGCATCTTTAAAAAGATGAGATTGAAAAACAATGCCAACAAATGTTACAACAAGGCATTATCAAGCCGAGTCGCTCGCCATTCTCCTCTCCGGTACTGCTAGTTCGCAAACACGATGGCATATGGCGATTTTGTGTTGATTACAGGAAGTTGAATAATAAGACTATCTTGGATAAATTCCCCATTCTAGTAGTGGATGAATTCTTGGATGAGTTACATGGCGCAAATTTTTTTACCAAGCTTGACCTTCGATCTAGTTATCATCAACTTTGAATAGATCCTCAAGATATGGAGAAGACAGCCTTTCGAACTCACCATGGCTATTTTGAGTTCCTTGGCATGCCCTTTGGGCTAACCAATGCCCCTTCCACCTTTCAAGCATTAATGAAAGAGGTATTTCGACCACATTTACATCAATTTGTGCTTTTTTTTTTTTTTTACGATATCCTTATGTACAGCAACTCCTGGGAGAATCATTTACTGCACCTCCAAATTGTCTTTGATTTATTAAGAGCTCATCATCTCTATCTTAAGAAGTCTAAGTGCTCATTTGGAGAACCACAAGTCTCCTATTTAGGTCATGTGATATTAGCAGGAGGTGTTTCCATTGACACAAGTAAAATTCAAGTGATCACAGATTGGCCTCAACCTCAAACTATCAAAGCCTTGCGTGGATTCTTGGGGTTGATAGGGTATTACTGCAAATTCATTAAGGATTATGGACAAATTGCTGCCCCCTTGACAAGTATGATGAAGAAACAAGCTTTTCAATGGAATGAGGCAGCTCACGCCTCCTTTGAAGTGCTAAAGAAAGCCTTAATAGATGCCCCGGTACTTAGTTTACCTAATTTCCAAGAAGAATTTGTAGTTAAATGTGATGCGTTCAGTATAGGGATAGGCGCGATGTTGTAGCAAAATGGACATCCCATTGCATTTTTTAGCAAGAAGCTAGCTGAACGTCATTTGAAACTTGTAGCTTATGAGCGAGAATTAATAGGTCTAGTGAAGGCATTCCAACATTGGAGACCATATCTTTGGGGATGTTCTTTCATTGTTCGAACAGATCACTATAGTCTTAAGTATTTACTTGAACAACGATTATCCACATCTCCCCAACAGCACTGGTTTAGCAAGTTAATGGGTTTTACTTTTCGCGTGGAATATAAGGCTGGCCGGTTGAATGTTGCTGCAGATTCCTTATCACGCTATAAGGAAGATGATGCGTTGTTATATGCAATATCCCAACCGCAGGTTCTCTTGTTCGGTGAAATACAAGCAGAGATATAAAATTCAGCTACTTTAAGGGCCCTTAAATCAAGGATTGAGCAAGGAACAACTGGCTTGGGTTGGTTTTTGCGTGATGAGATGATATTCTTTAAAGATCACATTTACCTATTACCAACATCTTACTTGATCAACGCTATACTATCCGGAATCCATGACAAAACTCATGAAGGCGTTGAGAAAACCTTACAGTGCATTCGCAAGGATTTTTATTGGTCTGAAATGAAGACCACCATCAAAGCTTATGTCGCCGCATGTCTCGTTTGTCAAAGGAATAAAGTTGAACATTTAAGCCCAGCTGGGTTGTTACAACCATTGCAATTATTGCATCAGGTTTGGTCGGATATATCAATGGACTTTATTGACAGATTACCCAAATCATTGGGTAAAAGTGTCTTATTCATGGTGGTAGATAGGTTCTCAAAATATGCTCACTTTATTCCATTGGCACATCCTTACAATGCTTGTACCATTGCAAGGGTATTCCTTGACAATATTGTTCGATTACATGGCATTCCTGAATCTATTGTTAGTGATCGCGATCCCCTTTTTACTAGTACCTTTTAGAAGGAGTTGTTTTGTTTATGCAGAATCAATCTTCATTTCTCTTCCGCATATCATCCACAATCTAATGGGCAGACTGAGGTGGTGAACCGTACCATTGAGATGTACTTGCGTTGCCTTGTTGGAGTTCGCCCTAAAAAGTGGGTAGAATGGCTTCCTTAGGCTGAATTTTGTTACAACACTTCATTCCACACGGCTTTTAAAACATCTCCATTCCAAGTTGTTTATGGACAAGCGCCTCCGAGTTTAACATCTTATGTTACTTGCATTTCTAGAGTCGATGAAATGGATCAAGCATTTCTTGCTCGAGATGAAGCTTTAGTGGATATTCACACCAAACTCTACTAAGCGTAGCAACGAATGAAAACCTTCTATGGTAAAGGACATCATGATGTGGAATTCTCTCCTAGTAATTATGTCTAGTTGTGTTTACAGCCTTATCATCAGAAGACACTTGCTATCCACCTTTCACATAAGCTTGCTCCTAAGTTTTATAGGCCTTTTCTTGTGGCGAAATGCATTGGTACCATAGCATACCAACTTGAGCTTCCTTTGGACTGCAAGCTACACAATGTCTTTTACGTGTCCTTGTTGAAGCCTTTCAAGGGTGAGCTACCTGGGGAGCCAATAAAGCTACCTCCACTGGAAGATGGTCAGGTTGTAATCAATCTTATGGCCATTTTGCGAACTCGATTGAATCGAGGTCGTTGGGAAATCTTGGTACAATGGAGTAGAGGTACGCTAGAGGATGCTACTTGGGAAGATGCATTGGAATTCAAACTAGCATTTCCAGACTTCTAGCTTGAGGACAAGTTGTTTATGGAGGAGGGGAGTAATGTTGCGGATGCATTCTTGGGCAAACAATATGCAAGACGCACAAGCAAAAGAGATAATGCAAAATAAGGAATCCTAGGAATATTTTTACTTTCCAATTTTTGTTCTTTCCTAGTTATATTTTCTTAGTTTCCAGTTTTACTCTTTACTTATTTATAGTAGGAGTTATTTTAGGAAACTAAGAATATTGAGGAATCCTAATCTTTGTTAATTAGGAATCCTAGTCTTTTTATTATCTTTAGTATTGTAAGGAAGCTTCCCTATACATAGGGAGTTATTGAGCAATAAAGAGAGCAAAGAATTATTTTTAAAAAATCAAGAGATTGGAAACTCTCTCTCTTAACAAGTTTCAAGGTGGCAACTCCCTTCAAGAGCTGCGTTTGATTATTAAGGATAGGTGCATCAAGGAGGAAGAACAAAGGTAAAAACCCTTTGTTGGAAGGAGAATTTTCGATCCTTCGTCCGGTGACTCGATCACAAACTGGAAACCGTAACAGGATGACTATCACAACTTGCTGTTAACTAATACATTTATCTTTCACCATTACTTATTACTAAAAGCCTCTAGTAATCACGTCCTTTCGAGATTAGTATAATAATATTTGACAAATACAGATAAAACTATGAAAAACGTATTCAATGACTATGGGAATTCTGATCCTTGGTTGCAATAATAAGTAAAAACAGATGGAATACTAGAGATGGTAGTCATATACCAGGTCTTTTCTGCTCCGTTTGTCAAGAAATTTAGGATTTAGGTGAAATTCGTATTGATCCAATTGGTTCTTTCACCAATTGGTGCACGGCCTGTGTAGTAGACCAACGTCTTCTTGGTACCTAAAATTTGATCCGTTTCCTCACTTCTAATCTCCCTCTCTTTTCCTGTGACTTTCCAGTAACCCGAATAAGTAGTTCGACATTGGCGCTTGCTGTTTTTGTACTTTTCAGTTACAGAACGAATGAAGCACCATTCCTTAAGTTTCCACCACTAAAAAATCTACACGATAACATAAAATTCAATAAATTTCATATTCAAATATGGGTGAGAATTGTTTTTGGTGCAACAAAGTGGAGGTACTTATTGCCTAGCTGGCTATTATAGTGAATCTTACCATCGATCATGCTGGCCAGGTCCCATGGTTCGGCGTGTTCGGGGGTTTCGATAAGAGGGATTAAGCATTCATCGCCACGGCCACGTACCTTAAGTTGCAAGTCATCAAGAAGTTCTTCGTCTGTGGGGTGAAATCCTTTCGGAAACAATTTGCTAATACTTGCCCTGTATTCCATCTCGATTCTTACTGAACAAGTAGAAAAGGAATAATATTACTAGCTCTAATTCGTGGAGACCAACAATGAAGAAGACAAGTTCACTGAAATCTGTGTTAAGGTAGTTTGATTGATGATTCCACACTCCATGCTGTGTTCACTTTATACCTGCGTGTTTGAATCTAGGAACTCCAGTTTTTCTAGTCCACGCCCTAGTTACGCAAGCGTTGGACCTTGATTACGAAGTGCCAAGTGGCTCCCACATGCATTTAGATTTATATAATTCCAAAGTAGTTTATGATAGTGCTTCAGCTTTGAGGGAGACATAAATGATGTTGAAATATTTACATTTTTTTTTCTTTTCTGGTTCTAGTGTTATCCGATGTCCAATGATATGGTTTAAAATAATGTAAGAAGGGATTTTTCATAAATTTGATCTACCTAAATTCTGTTGTATATAAAACAAAATAATGCTCTAAAATGGTCAATTTAGACCCTATTCATATTAAAAATTTCAAAAGAAAAGAAGAAGAAGACATGTTTGTGATGACTATGATTTTTTTATAATGCTATTGGTTAAAAAGAGTAAAAAACCAATATATATATTATGGATTTTTTTTTTTGTATAGGTTAGATTTTGCATCCTTAAAACTTTCTATATTTTTATATTCACTTTGTAAATCTAAATATTCAAAATAAATTATTGATATTCCAAGGTTATTGTAGTTGAGTGGTATGAACACTAATTTGTCAATTAGATTGATTGAGTTCAATTCCTTTTTCCTTCAATAGTAGTAACATGATATAGTAGTAGGTTAATATATATATATATATATATTTATATAAATTATCTATATAAACCAAGTCTATGTAAAGAAAGTCCAATAAAATTAGAGAAAAATATAGTCTAATGATCTATATTTATTAGTATATACACCACATGATTTGTATTTTTCAAGGATGCATTTAAGGTATGATTTTTTAGGATATGAATCTTTAAGTACCTTTGTTATATCATCATTTACGTTGTTATAAAAATTCATATAAGAAGGGTCTATATAATTTATACATATTATGTATTATAAGCTCATATATAAATTAATATATATTTAAGGGTTTGTAATTTTAAAACTAGATATTTGGAAGTCTTCGACATACTCTATACTATTAACACTCAATAGTATTACTCCACATTGACATGTTGTGGAATGCATTAGTAGTTGTGGCATGGCATGGATGGGGGCTTTAAAATGTGTATAACTTATAAATATAAACCTTTAAATACATGGTAAAAAAATTTAAACTCTTTTTTTCGCAAAACTTCAAAATTGTGGGCCTTTCTTTGCATTTTTCAAATATATCATAATTAAATAATAATATTCACACTATTTTATAACCACCAATGAATATACATTCTTAAAATGTTAACTATGATGATTTTTAAAATAAAACAATTATTTTCAATAGTATTATAAATACTTTAAGTACAATACACACATAATGCAGAATAAATGTTGAATATGTATCAATTCATATTTAAAGTTGAAAATTTTATCTCTAGATTTTCTTGACAATAATTTTAAAAAACACATCTATCTAATCTATTACTATATGGATCTTGTGGTTGCCAATTGTAAAAGATGCATATTTCAATGAGGTAATTAAATATTGAATTTAATAATAAGCATTATTTGGGATTTTGTTTTGTGATGATGAATATAAAAAGGAAAAGGAAATAAATAAAGCATAAACAATATTGAAAAAATGAAAAATAAAATATTACTTCTCATATATAGAAGGATATTATTGAAATATGAGATTCGGTTTATCTTTGGCTTGTGTTTTAAGGAGGTTAAAAACTAAAATCATGTAAACAAAACTTAATCAAGATAATGTTTAGGTTTATGCATACGCCAATTATATAATGCTATATATAAGTAAAATAATAATAATAATAATTTTCTATACATGATAGAATATAATTAGATGAAGGAAAATGCAAAAGAATGGCTTGCATTTGTGCAATATTTATAAAAAAGGACCTAGATTTTTCGACCATACACTTACAAAACTTATATTTATAAGTTGCACTTATTTTAGGGTCATCATTAATGCCATATCAAGTCTCATTAATGGTAGATAAATGAAGGTGTTTAAATGAGGATATCTTATAAACATAGACATTTAAACACTTGGTCAAAAAAATTACCCTTTTCGCATAAATTGCATAAATGTGAGTCATTCCTCTACATTTTTTTTTCAAGAAATAATATAAGATTATATGGTATTCTATACAAGTATTCAATAATCATTAAGCATCTTCATTCTCATATAGAACTTTAGGATTATAAAAAAATCAGAATCCTTACCAAACAATAAAATGAGTAACAACTATATTGGTTTGAGATTTAGTTTACATAAAGGAATGTATCATTTTCCATGTAGCTAAGATGAGGTGTTATAGTTCTATCACTATTTTTTTTTATTTATTTAAGAATAACTAATGCTTCTAAGATGACTATTAATCTCAATACTAAGGTTAGAGAAAGTTGAAATGATGCTCATACACTTAGAGTTTTACCCTATACCAAGCTTTTGTAAAGCTAACTTGCGGTGAAGAAGTTTTATAGGAGTGTGAGAGATTTATCATGTGCTCAAAGTAAGTGGCAAAGGAAAATGATAAGATAGCTAATGAATTTTGTAAGTATAGTATGTAAATTGTAGAAATTACTTGATTATGAAATAAAAAGAAAAAACTATAGCTACTAATGTTAAAGAAAATTTTCTATGATTTAATATATTAATAAGGTTAGTAGATACTAAAGTTTTCAAGCAAAGAAGTGATACCCTATTTATCTTACTTTTTGAAACAATCATGTGAAAATAACAACTATTTAGTAAATTTATGACATCTCTATAAAATTATGCATGTATGTATTGTAATATTCTAGAGTCCAAGATATCACAACCTATCACACATCATTACTAAGTGATGACATGCAAAAGCTTAGAAGCTTGTTTATAATCCACAATATTTGATACCATTGGAAATATGGCATACTGAGACATCTCTATAGAAATTACATGATTGACTGACTACAAGTCTCTCTCTATAAGATACCATAATGCAATCACTACAACACTAAAGTTTATATTGGCTCCTAAAGCAACTTTAAACACAACACTAACAACTAAAAAGTTTTACAAATTTGAATAGCACAAACTATGAGTCTAATCTCTAATACCTTGGCAAAATTAAAAGATCATAAACAACTATCATCTAACTCCCACTAACTTTACCCATTGTAATGGATGGACTTGACATCGTCACTCAAATTGTAACATGAATTGTAACTAGTCTTATCATATTAGACCATCTCATCATCTGTACCTACAGTTGAGAAAGAATTCCCTAAAATGGGGTATGCTATTGCTTAATATGTGAATATCACACGCACATGCACATGCTAAACAATTCTCAAGTCACATGCATTAAATGTAATAAATATAACAAATAATCAATTTAATTATCTTTTGATTTAGTCTATCAATTAGCATAGGGGTGCTTATGACATCATTCCATTCGATAGTGTTATTGTCTTTAATTTTATGTATCTTTTAATTTATTTCTAATTCTATGTTATTGTGTTCAATTTATTATGCTGCAATAATTTTATTAATTAAGCTAATAGAAATAACATTTTGTTTAATTAAAAAATTAGCATCTAAAAATTCATTGTTTGTTAAAGTGGTGTAAATTATTCTAAAGTTAATTTGTAGAAAATTTTAGGTCATTAGAAGGAGAAACATGTAATCTCATGAGCTTAAACATACAAGTTACAGTAAAGGAGTTATAGAATATTAACTTCACTATTCATGAGAAAAATAAGCATATGTTTTGTTTGAGCTTTATTTGATCTTCAATAGTGGAAGCTTGGATATGCAATACCGTTTCTTTAATCTCTTCCCTTGTGTCAAAGGAAGAGGGGGTCTTAAATATTTATTGAGTCAAATCATTAACAATGTTTGTCGAATTGCTTTGACATTTAACAACCAAGATGACTCATTCTCTTAATGGTTTTCTTCATGAGAATTTGAGTACATGAGTCTACTTAAGAAATATTGAGAGTGGATAGACTAATCTAGCAATTCCTTTTCTAAGCTCATCATGCCAAACCTCCTTAAGTCATTCTAAGTTCACGGACTTGACTCTCTAGATCCTATTATTAGCTCAAGGAGTTAAGTTTAAGTTATTATTAGGCTTTTAACCTAACATATTTTGAGTCTATTTTAGTCCTTTACCATAGTGAAGGCTAGTGTTAAGCATTGAAACTTATGGGATCTTGAAATTTGTTATACTCTATATAGTTAGGTAGATTTCAAGGTAAGCATTATGTATCATAGAGGTTCCGTTTTCAAATATTCAGAACTTACATTCACAATGTAGGACACACATAATTCTTAAACTTCTGTGAAACTTATACCATGTGGTGTATGTAGCATATATTTTATTTAATGTTGTATGGCATCTTATGATTTTTCAATACTCTATAGGTTACTATAAAGTTTACATGTAAAGTAGTTTGTTGAGTCAAGGATGTTTAGGAAATTTTTGACCAAAAATTAACTTTATTCAGTAATGAAACCTAGGAAAAAAGATTCATTAATATATTGTGTTTAGATGAAAAAAGAGTGAGTATCAATAATCTTTAAATATATACTAATAATAGTGAGTAGTTGTTAAAGAACAAACGAATCTATTTCTATATATAAAAATTTTACTAATATTTATCTATTATTAGGCAATTTATGTAGTGTCTTAATTCCATTAATACCTTTCTATACTATCTAGTTTCCTAGTGCACCCTTATTTTAAAAGTGTGGTTGGACCTTACTTCACAAGTGCTGATAGGTTCCTAACTTCATTAGGTTGTTGTAGCTATTTTGGACAAAAGTGTATCTTGCATTTGAGACAATAGGTTAAATATGAGTGCAACATCAATGCTATTGGCACATCATTGTTGTTTATGTTGCATAGCTAAAAATAATTAAGTAAACATATTATGTCTACTTCTTCCATATATTTTTCTATTAGTAATTTGGAGAAAAGCGATAGATATAAACAACCTTGTTTGTGATTTTACAAATATATCATGACCATGAATAGATATTTTCACACTCTTACTAAATTTTCAATGGCTATAAATTGTTGGATATATTACTTCTAAGGCATAGAAGTGAATCTTATGTTTGATGATATATATCATAAAGGGTTAAAAAAGATTTGTAGAGTTTAGTTCTAGTAATAACTTAGATTAGACTCATTAAAGTACATGATAAGGCTCAAGGAGTCAATGAAATACCCTAAATTTCCAAATGAGGTCAATGGAACTAAGAAGAAAAATTTAGAGTAAATTAAAAAAGGACTTACAAAATTTAAGGTCAAATTTTTCCAAAATAACCTTTTACCCTTAAACTCGATTTATTGAAAATAGTTCCAAACTAGCCTAGTAACTCTAAATAAAATTCCAAGACCTTAATTAAGTAAATAAAATCATTTTGGAATTATTTGAAGTTAACTAGAAAGGAAAAATTAAAGTTTGGAGAACAATTTTGCAAAATGACCATGTTGTTCCTAGATCCAATTTAGAGTCTTTAAAGTTAGTTGAAATCACCAAACAACTTAAATTACTCTCATTTGGAGCCATTTTAAATTATTGCTATCTTGAAGTTTAGATATAATTTACCAAAAGTGACCATTTTTAACTTTGAAGATGATTTTATCAAAATCAAACTCGAAATTTTCTTAGAGACCCTAAATATAGCTCCAAAACTTTACTTAGGTGAATAAAATCAATTGGAAAATATTTGGAGACAATTGGAAAAGAAAATTTTAAATTTGCAAACCACTTGGGTTAAATGATTGAAATGCCCCTAGACTTATCTTATGGAAGAGTAAATAATTAAAATAAATTCCTAGGGCATTTTGGTAATGAAGAAACATTATTTTGCAGCTGAAGTAAGTGGGGAAAAATTGAGGGAAAACTAATATAAAATAGGCTAAATTAAGAGGACCTTTGTCACCATAGGTTATAATCTTAGGGTGATATATTTGATGAAAATTAAAGATACTTACTAAATATTAAGTTTGGTGAAGTTTAGGGATGATTTGAATTAAATTAGAGGATTGAATAAACTTGAATTTATGATTTTATTACATGATTTATTAGTGTAATAATTCAGGAATTTTTTTATGTATTATGTTTATTTTGAGTAAGTTTAATGGAATTATTATTTAATTCTAAATAGAAGTTGGATTGGATATAAAATGAGGCCTAGAGGTGAATATATATAGAGATTAAACTAGTTAAATGGATGGAAATGATTTTGGTGTATACTCTATTTTAGCTATGTTTTTTGTTTGAAAAATGGAAAATAAATTATGTATTAGACACTTGGAAGGAATAGGAACAAGTGGGTTTGAGTTTGCAGTGATTTGGACCTAAATTAAATAAGTTATGAGCTCTTAAACTTGAAAATTCCTAATTGAATTTGGTTTTGTAGTTGAAGGGCTCTAAATTGAATAAAATAATGCTTTTTATGTTAAAATAGGTAGTATAAATGATAAGGAAGCAAATGACTTTGGTTTCATTTAATTTGGGCTTAAATTGAGTAAATTATGGTTCTTTAAAATTAAGGTCTTTAATTGTGATGAGTTAAGATTTAGTTCACAATTGATTTAATTAAATCGGGCTAAGGTCAGCCCAACCAAAATAGGCCCAAGGACTACCCTCTTATCCTTTCCTTGAGTTGCCCATATAATTAAACATAATTTGTTTAAATAAGTTTAATTAACTAAACTATTATAATTGAGCCAAAATAAGATTTGACATGATAATGTGAACCTAATAACTTATGAGCCTAAGATCCAAATTCCTAAATGTAATTAGCCTATTTCTTCTTAAGGCTTATATCTTAAATAGGCCTTAATACACTAAGTAACTCAATTGGGTCTTAAACTAATTCAAAGCCCAAATCGAATTAACTAATTAAAATAAACTATATATAGGCCTAATGAAACCCTAATGAAGATTTAGTACTCAAATAAAAAAAGGTGCTAAACTTTAAGAACTAAACATATATTTTTTTTCCTTTTATTTATCTACCATTATTTATGTATCTCTCTTCTTAATATACAATAAAATATGACTTCATAAATTTGTTTCTTCATAAAACATATAAAACATTCTGTTGGAAAATGTAAGTTTTTAAGGCAAAAATTAGTGATACAGTTGCTTCTAATTGCTTATGAGTGAATGTATATTAACCATATGTTTAGTGATATGCATTATGCATGTAGATAACATATATACATATTTCAATTCTATGTGATTGATACTAATTTTTTTTATAATTATAATATATCAAAACTCTCTCCCACATTCTCGTTTTAATATAATTAAGTTTAGAGCAGTAGCTATCATATTTTGGTTGCCTATCCCAAATCATCCAATGCTACCACTATTTTCGCAGCACAACAACGACAAAAAGAGGTCATATTGATTCAAGTCTGATGATCCACAATATTTCCTCCATCAACAATGAGTTATGTTATAGTTTTGTCATCAAATCTAAAATTTTCGATAGTTTTGCTTTATTTTGTTTCTCATCCATTTATGGGTGTTTTTTTTTTTTTTTTTCATTAGACTTACATTTGATTTCACAATTACACAAGAATTTCTAAATTTATGCCATTTGTATTTGTGTAAAAGATATATCCATTTTGGGATTAGAACTTTGGATCCCATTTCTTTTAGTTTATTCATCATTTCTACGTAATATATAATTATATTTCAATAGGATTGAATCAATGAAATTTGAACTCTCGAAGAGAGATAATAAAGTTTTTATAACACCATGCATCAATTTTTGCTCGTATTCAGTTCTTAAGTCAGAAATTTCTAACACTCATATAGTTCATATTGATCCCATATGATAATATAATGCTATACATCTCAATTCTTATGCCAATTACGGTGAAGGAAAAATCCACGCATGTTATTGAATTATATGATATTGATCCAAAGTAAAATAGTTGTTTTGGTGAGGTCGGGCAGCATCAAATCAAAATCAACCCTTCAGCAACAAGGGCTTGAACTTGTTCAGAAAGTGCAATGTCCCAGATTCCTTAATTATTATCATTGGCATTTAATGATGTCATAGTTCATTGTCCCTGTCATTAAACAACCGTAGGTCCTCATGCCCTCTTTTTTCCATGAAAATACTTATGTGTCAAATAATAGTGTGCTGTTCCTCTTCAAATTGAATAAAATTAATTGCACTCAAGTCTTGCTGAAAGACAAATGAGGGGAAATTTACCCTTTCACCCCTCATTTTAAAACCATTAATGAGATTTTTCAAAAATCATAGATAATTAAGAAATGAAAAGATCAACGAGAAAATAATAAATAATAAATTCATAAAATAAGAATAATTAAGAATGTAAGGGAAATCATAAAATTTATAAAATATTAATTCTAAAAATAAAGAAGAATTACACAATACAATAAAATTACATAAATAAAGGATAGTCTCTCGAAAGAAAAGGACAAGAATATGAAATATTGATGAATGTTCCAATATCCCATAACTTGTTACATATCATAAGATAATTAGGATCACTGTGAAGTTATATGAACAAATACAAAATATAAAGTAATATTCACAAACTTGAGAGGAGAATTATAAACTTACAAAAAATTATAAATTTTATAGGAAAGCTGATAAGTTGTAATTTTATATATTTTTATTTAATTTTTTATTACACATATATACATACTTATATATATATATTTATATTGTTTATAGGAAAAATATACGGATTTGTAAACTATATACATAAATTATTTTAGTACAAGAATTATATTGAAATGAGTTCTCAGCCGAATTTAAAATATTAAAAAGTCAAAAGCCCCAAGGAGTATTTATAAAAAAGGATGCCGTACAAGTCAATTGAATATGCGTGTGCCGAGAAAATATTATAAAGAGGACAAAAATCAAAAGAGGCCATAAAAGGAAAATAATATATATATATATATATATATATATATATATATTTATATATATTTGGCGGTGAAAGGAAAGGAACGAAGATTACGAGCGGCCTGAAGAACGAAGACGAACATAGAGGAGAACAGAGCCAATTGAAGATATATTTTTTCTATGCGCTTCCGAAGGAGATGAGACCATAGCCGCACATTCCACGCATAAGAGACGACGGACAAGGAGACGAGAACAACTCCACATACAGGAGAATCAACGGAAGCGAGACGAGGGCAATTTGTACTTGGGATTTCAATTGCGCTTATCTTTTCTTGGCTGATTTCTTTACATACTATAAATTAAAAATTTTAATTCTTTAATAGATTCTGCAATGGATTATTTTATGGATTATTTCTATTTATTGTTATAGTTTTTTGATTTAATTATGTGTTAAATTCTTTTGTGTGGAAAATTGATAAACCTTAATTACTAATTTATATTAATTACCCTATTATAATATATTTAGATATTTGAATTATTCTTGTTATGAATCCTAATTCTATAATTATGTGTTTAGAGCACAAAACATATAATTATAGAATGTCTTATTGAATAGGAAATGGATTTAGGATTAGTCAAGATTCTTATTTAATTAAGTTAGTTTAATCAAAAGATTTACTATCTATAATTGAAACGGATTTGTAATTAGGGTTTAATGCGGTGTTTTTATTAATTTCTAATTAAAGGAATTTAGGAAAAATTAATTTAAGATACTAGTCAATTACAATTCAGAAGAAGAGTAATTGTGAATTTAAATCCATATTAATTTGACTAAAGGAATTTAGGAAATTAAATTAGTTAATTGATAATTTAATAATTTAAAAGATGATTTAAATCGGTATATCATAAAAAGGATTTTAGAACTCGAAACGGAAATAGAGAATTTTAGTAAATTCATAAGAATAATCAAATAGTTAAATATAATTATAATTTAGTTATATTAGGTGGATTCAATTTTTCCACCTCCTTATTAATTTGATCAAGAAAGATTTATTTTAGTAATAGTTTCAATTTCATTGTTAGTTTTAGTTAACATTAGTATATCTTTTCTTTTATTTTAATAATTTTTTATATACTTAAATAATAGTAGAATTGATATTGATTTTATAATTAATTTATTCATCATAAGAACAATAATCCTACTTTTTTTATATTACTTAATCGGCCTAATATATTTACTAATATCTATATTTTTAAAATTTTCATGTATCAAAAGCTATAAATAATACAAGATTTTTTATTTTGTATTATCATGTACTTATTCCTATGATTGAATTATAAAAAATATGCTCAAATTGACCAAACAATTAATGTCATTTCAAAGGCCCTTGTAGGACACATGGCACATTATTCCTCGAGATGTCAAAGTCACCCATGTCCCACTAAAATTTAATGTACCATAAAGAAGTGTGAATAGCTACAAATCCAAGTGGATGTGGAAACCGCTAGCCCTTGTGAAGCAAGGTCGTCAGACATTTCCTAAAGAAGGGTAGACTGGAGAGCTGGACCACCTGGCTCCACACTGCTTTCTAGTATAAAATTCCCTAAACATGTGAAAACGAAGAAAATATCCACCAGAATACCTTCACATAACTCCTACTCCTAGTGATCTTATCTTGCCTTCTTCTTTATTGGTCTCCAAGAATTTCACACACAGTTTTCTGTCTTGTTTCCTTCATTACAAATATTTTATTAGTAGGTATTGAGATGGGATTCAGGGCAAAACTTGATAAATTGTTCCCAAAAGGATTCCACCCCACAGATGAAGAAATTATCGAAGACTTGCAGCTTAAGGTACTCGGCCGAACCGATGAATGCGTAATCCCCCATGTCGATGTCCATGAACTAGATGAAGCTTGGGATTTGGCCAGCAAGATCAATGGTAAGACTAAATACTTAGCCGCATATATGATCAGTACTTTCCGATTTGAAATTCACAGTTTATTTCGCTGTATCATACCTCATTTGCATTATATTTGTTATGTCCATCTATTCTTTTGATATTTTTGGTATGAGTGTTGTCAAAGTATCCAGCTTTATATCAGTGTGAAATCAATAATAAAATGATAAGCTAAACAGGCCCATCATTATAATCACTTTTTCTTCATCTATGGGATTGATGAGATGTATATTATCGTGTAGAACTGTGGGAGTGGAAGCTTAAAGAATGGTGCTTCATTTGTTCGTTAAAGCGAAAGTACAAAAATGGCAAGCGTCAATGTCGAACAACCCGTTCCGGTTACTGGAAAGTGACCGGAAAAGAAAGGAAGATAAAGAATGAGGATACAGATAAAATTATAGGCACCAAGAAGACATTGGTCTTCCATACAGGACGTGTCCCCAATGGTAAAAGAACCAATTGGGTCATGCACGAATATCACCTAACTCCCAAGTATCTTGCCAAACATCATAGCAAACATGACCAGGTATATCTCTGTCCTAGGTTCTATTTTTACTAGTACTAGCAACTAATAGCAATCATCACAAATGCGTGCATCTTGTCGTTTATGATCTTGCAGCTGTCTTATGTCGGCTGCCGTCTAAGGAAGAAAAAGGATAAGCAGGGTGCTATGCGTGATGCGTCAGAACCTGACCAAGCAGATGATTCGAGTAGCATCTCGAGCTCATCTCATCTTACTACACAGAGCGGAGTAGCTGAGGATGATCCGACCAGCATGTCGGACAATCCCGATAATGTTGCTACAGATCTAAGCAGGGTAGTGGTTGTTGAGAACGGATCACATAGCAGTTGTAACGTTGTTGCTGAAATTGAAATTGCTGAAATTCCAGGGAATAAAGAGGTACGAAACAAATGTTTCTTTGGGTCTATTTTGCATATTTGTTTGGCAGACAACGACTTCCCAGTCTTAATAATTATCAAATTTTGCTGTAAATTAAGCATGTAGTTTTTAATAGTTTTTATCAAAACTATTATGTTTTGCTCTGGTAATATCTGGTATTGGAAAAGTTTTGATTATAACTAAATACAGAAAAAAGTCTGGAAAGTGTTTTCCACAAAATAATCAAATTTGTTGTAATTTCATAATTTCTGATAAATGCCTTTTCACCGTCTAGACAGCTAGTTATATTTTTCTTGATTTTAGTTTTTTCTGTTATATAGATGCAGATTGGAAATCACCCAGGCTTGGGGACAGAATCATTTCCACGGGATTCCATCTATTTGGACAGCTTCTCCCCAAGTGAGTTCTTCAGTGATCTAGAGATGGAGCATGGCGGTGGATCCACTGGTGATGATGATGATGATGATAACTGGCAAAGATTTGTCAACTGGGAAGAACTGAATGACCCTGAAGATGGGAAACACTGCTCTCCTTAATGATCTTTCTTTGCTCTAGTCCAGAAGAAGGGGCCAACAAAATGAAGTATATATGAATATACCTAGTATTACACATTAAGATTTACGAATGAGTTCTTTGGGTGTGTATGTATGATTCTGTTTTCTTTTTAAATTGTATTTCTGTCATTGTATACATTGATCATATATTCATTTGTGAAAGAAGAAATATGAATGGTATGTTGAACAATATAAGAAAAATGCAGCAAAGGATCACAAAAACTCCACACTTTATTGATCAAAAGAATAGCCTATTTATAGGCTTAAACAAAATCAAATCAAACATTATTTGTTTTCCACCTTTTTAGGTAGCAAATCTAATTTGTAATCTACTAAAGATTCTAAAAACTAACAAACCAACTAAAATAGATAAAGATCAACAACTAACTAAGAATCTGATGTTGATGTTAATACTCCCCCTCAACATCAACGTCTAATCTATTCACCATGCCAATCTGATGACATAGTCTTCCAAGCTTGTTGCCATTCAATCCTTTAGTGAACACATCTGCAACTTGATCCTCTGTTTTGATTTTCCTTAAATCTACCTGTTCTTCAAGAACCTTTTCCCTGATGAAATGATAATGCACTTCCACATGCTTAGTTCTTGCATGAAACACTGGATTCTCTGCTAACCGTATAGCCGATTGATTGTCACAATGCAATGGAACTGCATACTCCATTGGCTGATGCAAATCCTTTAACAGCTGCACAAGCCAAATGCTTTCTTGAGCTGCCATAGCTGCTGCCCTGTATTCTACTTTAGTTGACGACAAGGAAACCGTTGGCTGCACCAGGAACATGCTCCAGATCCAAGCATGAACACATATCCCGTAATAGACCTTCGAGTATCATGATCCCCTGCGTAATCTGCATCACAAAATCCAACCAGTTTACATTCTCCACCTCTTTTATACAAAATGCCATGCCCAATTATTCCCTTAACATATCTTAAGATTCTTCGTACTGCTTCTAAGTGAGATGTCTTTGGATTTTTCATGTACCTACTCATCACACCAACTGCATAGGAGATATCAGGTCTTGTCAGAGTTAGATATATCAAACTTCCCACTAATTGTCGATACATAGTCACATCTTCCAAGTCTTTTCCTTCGTGAGCACACATCTTGACATTTGGTTCCATCGGTGTTGATATTAGCTTGCAATTTAACATTCCAAACTTCTTCAACAAATCTGTGGAGTACTTTTGCTGATGAAGTAAGATCCCATCTCTTCTTTGATCAGTCTCTAAACCAAGAAAATGATTAAGTTGTCCAAGTTCTTTCATTTGGAACCTAATTGATAAGTTCTCTTTTGTTCTAAGGATTTCTTCATCATTGTCCCCTATAAGAATCAGATCATCTACATACACTAGCACAATTGCTAGTTTGCTTCCAACAGCTTTTACAAATAAACTAGTATCTCCAAGTGCTACCAGGTAACCACTATAAGTAAGGAATTCAACAATCTTACCATACCACGCCCTTGGTGCTTGTTTTAGTCTATAGAGTGCCTTCCGAAGCTTACATACATACTCTGGATGCTCTTGACTTTGGAAGCCGACTGGTTAATGCATATAGATTTCCCGATCCAGTTCTCTATGTAGGAACGCATTCTTCACATCCATCTGCCAGAGATTCCAACCCTTGTTTGCTGCAAGTGCTAGAAGAACTCGAACAGTTGTGAGCTTTGCTACTGGACTAAACGTTTCATCATAATCTAGCCCATACTGTTGAGAAAATCCTCGAGCTACTAGACGAGCCTTGTGTCTCTCAATCGATCCATCTGTGCAGTGTTTTACTTTGTACACCCATTTGCAAGAGATAGGTTTGACATCCTTTGGCTTTGGTACAATCTCCCAGGTTTCATTCCATTCTAAAGCTGTGATTTCCTCCTCCATTGCTTTAATCCACTTGGGATGTTGAGATGCCTCCTCATATGTCTCAGGTTCTTTCTCTTTTGCTTCTTCCACAATTGTTGCACTGGCATACTTAGGATTTGGCTTCCTAATTCTTGTTGATCTTTGGAGCGGAGTCACTGCACTAGACTCTCCTTCTTCACATGGATGTTGTTCACTTTGATGTTGATACACTCCAGTTTGCCAAGGATTATGTGCACTGTTTTCCTTAGCATTACCTTCATTGTTACTACCTTCAGTTTCTTCCAGACTTAAGTGAATTTGAAGATGTTCCAAAGCCTCCTTAAAGACATTTGAATTTGTTAATGCCTCTTTATCCATAGACCACCATGATGAACTTCATCAAACACTACATTCCAGGATGTATAGCACTTCCCATTCATTGGATTACAACACCGCCACCCTTTCCTATAATTGTCATATCCTACAAAAATACATCTAACAACCTTCTTGTCTATCTTGCTTCGTAAATGATCAGGTATAAACACATAGCATACACAACCAAAAACTTTGAAATGACTTACTACAGGCCTTGTTTTCCATAATCTTTCAAAGGGTGAATGGAATCCTAACCTTTGTTGAGGAAGTCTATTTAAAACATATGCAGCTGTCCTCATTCCTTCTGCCCAGAAATGTCCAGGGACATTCTTTGCGTGAAGCAAGCTTCGACATACTTTAGCCAGGTGCTAGTTCTTCCTTTCTACTGTACCATTTTGCTGTGGTGTGTTGGGACATGTGAATTGATGACGGATTCTGCTCTCCTGAAGAAGATTTGAGAACTCATCTGAGATGAATTCTCCTCCATTGTCTGTGCGTAGGCAATAGACCCTTCCATCAACCTCCGCTTCTACCTCCTTCTTGAACTCCCCAAACTTTGAAATAGTATCAGATTTCTCTTTCATAAAATAAACCCACACATACCTCGAAAAATCATCAATGAAGGTCACCATGTACTTCATTCCACCAATTGAGTCTTGCTTAACTAGGCCAAACACATCAGAGTGTACTAACTCTAAAGGTTCCTTTGCTTTAAATTTGGAGTCTTCGAATGGCAATTGATGTGCTTTTCCATACTGACAACCTACACACACAGTGTTAGTTCTAACCTCAATTTGTGGAAGTCCCTTCAGCATTTACTTCTTTATCATTACTTTTAACTTGGAGTAGCTAACGTGACCTAGTCGCATGTGCCATAGATCAGCGATCTCATTCCTTTTTGCCTTGTCCACATAGGCAGTCTTTGCTGACTGTACATAAACTGATTCCAACCTTTGTCCCTTCATCATTGGCTCTTCTAGGATCTCAAGATCACGATATACTTTCACATCTCGCGGTCCAAATAGAACAAAGTGACCAGAAGTTGTTAATTGTGCTACTGAGAGGAGGTTTTTCTTCATACTTGGAACGTGATAAACATTGTGAAGTGACACCCCATTGTCACTGATCTGAGGAGATACAGTTGTGCTCCCAACGTGAGTAATTGGTAGCTTTGAGTTGTTAGTTGTCACCACAACACGGCTTCCCTTATAATCTGATAAGTCCTGTAACTTTTCAACATCACCTATCATGTGATTGGAGCACCCTGAGTCAATGATCCGATCGTTTTCGTAATTGATTTGGTTGGATGATGTTACTATAAGAGCAAAGTCCTCTTCTTCTACTGCAAAGAGTGCTTCAGCATCTTACTCTTCCTCGACATTGGATGTAGCAACATTGCTCTCAAGATACTTTTTCCTCAACCTACAATCCTTTGCCATATGTCCCTTTTTCTTACAGTTGAAGCATTGTCCTTCAAACCTCTTACCACGGAACTGACTCCTTGGTCCTTCCCTTCCACGAGCACTTCTTTCACTTAGTTGACCTCTTGTCTCATCGTCATTCCTTTTATATCCATCAAACCTATGCTGCTTCGAGTTCCATCTGCCTTGGTTGGCAAAGAGTGCTTCCTCTTGACTCTTTAGTGAAACTCCTCCCATTTGCTTGGCTAAGGCTTCTTGACTAGCTAGCAAATTTTCAAATTCTACAAGTGATGGCTGAGATTGCCATCCTCGTAAAGCAGCAACAAAGCCCCTATATTCAGGCCTCAAACCATGGATGATAATTTACTTCATCCTAGTCTCTCCAATCAGGGTTTGTGGATCTAACTCTGAGATTTCTCGACACAGCAACTTCACCTTATGGAAATATTGTGCGATAGTCATGTCACGCTGTGCAATTGAGAGTAATTCACTCTCTAACAGTTGAAGCCTTGTGTCATTCTTCTTCGAGAACAAGTTGGCAAACGTATCCTACGCTTGCTTTGGAGTTTTGGCATATTGAGTGTGTTTTAGCACATCTTCTTCAACTGTTGTCTTCAAAACAAACATTGCTTTACCTGCTTTGATCTTCCACTTTCGCAGCATTCCGTTTACGTCTTTAGCTTCCGGTGGAGTCACCTCGCTGCCATTGACAACCTCCCATAGATCTTACCCTTGCATATATGACATCATGCAGGTTGACTAGGTGTTGTAGTTGTTGTTGTTGAGTCTCTCCATTCCGCCGATAGCTTGGAGGTCTGTCATGATATCGATAGGGAAAATCCGACACAAAACACAACTAAACTCTCAATAAGGACTGAACGAGGCTTTGATACCAGATTGTTGAACAATATAAGAAAAATGCAGCAAAGGATCATAAAAACTCCACACTTTATTGATCAAAAGAATAGCCTATTTATAGGCTTAAACAAAATCAAATCAAACATTATTTGTTTTCCAGCTTTTTAGGTAGCAAATCTAATTTGTAATTATCTCTTTTGTAATCTACTAAAGATTCTAAAAACTAACAAAATAACTAAAATAGATAAAGATCAACAACTAACTAAGAATCTAATGTTGATGTTAATATGGTATTTGAATTAAATATCCATTATACATAACAATATATGATTGATGAAAATACATATTAGGAAATTTTGTCAAGTACATAGTAAGTAGAAATTGAATAATGATTTTTTTTTCCACCCTATGACTCTTAGACCAAGTATCAGTTTGTTAAGGTAGAGATTTTGCCCCTTTTTAGTTATTTATTTATTTTCACCATTTGCCGTTTGTTTGGCATCCATTCAAACATGTTTCTTAAGGAAAAAACAGTACAAAGATGAAAACAAAAAAAAAATATATTTCTATTAAAAAATTAAATACTTAACATATCCCTAAAAATTTGAAAATATTTACTTAATATTTTATTCATTTATATATATATTTATATATAACTAATTAGTATCTCATTTTTCAATGCATAAAATATTTCTTTTAAACCTCTTCTCTTAAAAGTACGAAAACTTTAATACCTATTGTCCTATTGCTATTTTTATCATAATTATGAAGATAAGATTTAGATAAGATAATTTCTCCAGCCAAAGTTCATGTATTGAAAAATTGAAAGATAAAATAAAGTTTATTTTATTTTTATATTCTTTTACTATTTATTGTGCAAACCACTGTATTTTACTTATTAAGAAAACAATTTACATCAAATAAAAGGCAAAATCTATATAAAAGTGGTTATATAAAAAAAATAATATTAAAAATATCCAATAACTAAAATATTGAGCAAAATACTAAAGCAAACTAAACATAAAAATTGTTATTGTATCTTATAAAAAGTTTGCTCGATAAAATCAATAGTTATTTTTTTATTTCAATCTTCATGAGTGGTTAAAATACTTGTTAAGGTTCAATAAACTAGAAAAATAATAAATTTTTACCTTTTGAGATTAATTATTTATTTTATAAAAGGTTAGTACATAAATAAGTGTATTAGAATATAAAATAGTTATTTTATTGACCTCTTAACATGAGCCACCGACATTCATTTACATTAAGTTGATAACGTGTATCACATAACTATATATTTAGAGTTAATTGGAAAATTGATGGAGACACACGGCCTGTGCTACGGCCGTGTAGTGTTTGGAAGGAACTCACAGAAGTATACACGGCCTCCATACACGGCCGTGTATAACGACCGTGTATCCGATCAGGGTATCCCACAGAGGCTGACACGGCTTGAAGGTTTGTCACAGACTCTCACAGAATCATACACGGCCTAAAGGCACGGCCGTGTATTAAACCGTGTACCGTGCTCGTCATCCACGCAGAGTCCCATACACGGCTAGGAGACGACCGTGCTTCGCGACCATGCCTTCAGTCAGATTTCCATAGAAGTATACACGGTCCCCATACACGGTCGTGCGTCATGACCGTGTATTCGATCAAGATTTCAATAGAAGCGAACACGGCTTCCTTACATGGTTGGGAACTTGACCGTGTACCTAGACAAGAATATTTACAGAGTCGTACACGGCTTACATACACGGCCGTGTATGAGACCGTTTATGACGCGTATTTTATTATTTCATTCCACGTGTACGCTTAGATTTTCCTTTTCTAGACATTGTACGAGGGAGTATAAATACCCTCTTGTCAGATACGCTAGGGTTACGTTTTAATATACATTTGAATACACTTTGAGAGAGAGTTTTCTCTAATTTCCGGGTTGTGAGCAACCTAATTTGCATCAAAGCGTGTGTCTTTGTTGCGTGAAACCAATCCAATCTCGGATTCGTTTCGTTTTTGCTTATGCGCTGCGTCAGTTGGTATCAGAGCCAGGTTATTTCCTGCGGAGAGGTCAGCTAACGATGGTGTTGACGGCAGTCGTATTCTTGACGGTGTTCGAGGTACGGAAGTCCTACGTTACGGGCAACCAATACGAAGGGCGGTAGAGGAAACCATGGGTCAGAAAATCCGGCGAGTGGAACAGCGTCGTGAGGCTCTGATCTATCGATCCAATACCAACGGTAGCAGGCAAATCTATTGGAGATGACCGGAAGGCGATCCAAGGAACAGTTCTGTTACTTATGATACGGATGATGAAGACGAGATTCTTAATAATCTGCCTAGGAGAAGAGGCCACGGTAACATAAGTCGGTACAACCGGCATAACTACAGGTATAAAGATGAAATCTTTTCTCAATTTAAATATGTTGTATCGGAGTTTGATGGTTCCGAGAGTTTGGATGAGTTTTGGGTTTGGATAGAGAAAATAGAAAGATTCTTTTACCATATGAGGGTTTCAGAGGGAATGAAGATAGAGTTAGTGGAGAGTCGTTTGTGGGGTGATGCGTTGTATTGGTGGGAACGACTCCAGGGGTTAAGACGCCTTGAGGGTAAAGATCCGGTGAGGACTTGGTTTATGATGCAATGCTTGTTAGAACAAAAGTTCTTTCCCCTTGATTACGAGCGAATCCTCCCTCAAGAAATTCCACAAACACCTAAGCTTGTAAATCTCCCTCAAGAAATTCCACAAACACCTAAGCTTGTAAATTTAATTCCGGAAGTGCCTAAAGAGGGGATGGTCGAACAAGAGAAAAACTCAACCTTTGAAGATCATAGTACATTGGTTGATGATGGTGTAGGCAGTGGAAAAGTAGTGGAAGCCTATGAAAATTGTGTTAGTGAGGAAGCTATTGTGGACTCGCCTTTGTTGAATGACGAGCCGGAGATGACGGTGACTGAAGAGTCGAAGGCTGGAGATACTCTGAGCATAATCATTGCACCAACGAAGGAGATTAAGGATGTAGGGTTTAATGTCTTCCCAAGAAACTTATACTTCAGACTAGAGGAAGCGCTAGAGATGACTTATGGAGGACAAAACATAGAGAAAGACGCTTATGACATTCTCAGTTATGCATTTGAGAGTGGCACAAATACTTTGGACACTACTGAGGCTTATCCAATTCCAACGAAGAAAGAAACTCAAGGAAAAACAAGTCGTTATATTGGTAGCTGGTTAAAGTCTCAACCACATGACAAGGCCATAGTGGTAACAAAAGTTTATAGCTATTCAGAAAGGTCAAGCTATATTCGTGAAAATGCAAAGGTTTTACGAGTTGATGCTGCTAACATCCAAGAGAGTGTCAAGAAAAGCCTTAAGAGACTTAGCACTAGCGACATTGATTTGCTGCAAATTCATTGGTCAGATTGCTATGTTCCACTATTTGGTGAGTACTCATATGATTTTTCAAAGTGGCAGCCAAGTGTGCCTTTTGTTGAGCAGTTACAGGCCCTACAAAATGTTATCAATGAAGGAAGGGATCGCTACATTGGTGTTTCAAATGAGGCTACATGTGGAATAATGGAGTTTGTTCAAGCTTCTAAAGTTGAAGGGGTTCCAAAGATTGTTAGCATGCAGAATAGCTATGGTTTGCCTGTTAGAACCCGATTTGAAGTGGATCTAGTTGAAGTACGCCATCTGAAAATTCGCAACATAGGCCTCCTTTGTTATTCTCCATTGGGTGATAGATCATTGATTGGAAACTATTTGGATATCAATTCTAAAGCTGCCAATAAGAAGAGGTTGAACCTATTTCCTAGATACATGAAGAGGTGCAACCGTTCCATCCATAGAACTATTGGAGGATCACTTTTTCCAGTGGCCTATACCAAGGCACCTTCTCACGCGCTGGACCTAGTTTCCTTTCCCAAAGGTGAGGAGACCTACGTAGTAGCAAAACACCTGGAGGAACAGTGCCACCCAGTGGCGTCAGAAATCAAAGAACAAATTGAGAAAGTGAATGAGCGCTACAAGAAGACAGATGATAAGCATAAGAAGCAGAAGTTGTTTGAGGTGGGAGACCCCGTGATGGTGTTCCTAAAGAAAGAGCGTTTCCCCGTGGGTACCTATAGCAAGTGGCAGCCGAAGAAGTATGGACCCTACAAGATAGTGGCCAAAATCAATGACAACGCCTATGTGGTTGGCCTTCCGGAAAGCATGAAGATCTCTCGGACCTTCAATGTGGCGGACTGTCACCTTTTCATTCCGGTGATACGTCTCTATATCTGGACGAGAACTTGGGGTCGAGTTCTCCATTGGTGGGGGAGAATGATGGAGGTACAAGAGACACGAGCCATGTGTCCCATGTATCTCGGACCTTCAACGTGGCGAATTTATTTCCATTTTATACAGATGACGCACCCCTTTATCCAGAAGCGAACTCGGGATCGAGTTTTGTGCCGGTGGGAGAGAATGATGGAGAACTCGGGGTCGAGTTCTTTGCAGGTGGGAGAGAATGATGGAGACACACGAGGCATTGGGCAGACACACGGCTTGTGCCACGGCCGTGTAGTGTTTGGAAGGAACTCACAGAAGTATACACGGCCTCCATACACGGCCGTGTATAACGACCGTGTATCCGATCAGGGTATCCCACAGAGGCTGACACGGCTTGAAGGTTTGTCACAGACTCTCACAGAATCATACACGGCCTAAAGGCACGACCGTGTATTAAACCGTGTACCGTGCTCGTCATCCACGCAGAGTCCCATACACGGCTAGGAGACGACCATGCTTCGCGACCGTGTCTTCAGTCAGATTTCCACAGAAGTATACACGGTCCCCATACACGGCCGTGCGTCATGACCGTGTATTCGATCAAGATTTCAACAGAAGCGAACACGGCTTCCTTACACGGCTGGGAATTTGACCGTGTACCTAGACAAGAATATTTACAGAGTCGTACACGGCTTACATACACGGCCGTGTATGAGACTGTTTATGACGCGTATTTTATTATTTCATTCCACGTGTACGCTTAGATTTTCCTTTTCTAGACATTGTACGAGGGAGTATAAATACCCTCTTGTCAGATACGCTAGGGTTACGTTTTAACATACATTTGAATACACTTTGAGAGAGAGTTTTCTCTAATTTCCGGGTTGTGAGCAACCTAATTTGCATCAAAGCGTGTGTCTTTGTTGCGTGAAACCAATCCAATCTCGGATTCGTTTCGTTTTTGCTTCCGCGCTGCGTCAAAAATAGCCTCGACTATTTGATTTTTAAAATAAAACTTTAGTTTGTTGTATAACAAATTAGGAGAGTTATATGATTTTTTTTTCTCAATGGATTATTCTAGAATACCAATTAGACTAATCGCATGAAATGAAGACCGAAAGAAAAAGAAAAAGATATGAAAGGAATTAATTAAAATGATTAACAAACTTAAGTATTAATAACGATATGAATTGAAAAAAAGAAAAGAAAGGAAAAGTTTAATAAAAGAATAGAGTCTATATAGCCAATTTTTAGCGAATCATACTCATAAAATGGTTCCATTGTAAATTGACATAAAAATAAAAATACAAAATTTTGTGTAAGCTTTACTTTCATCTAATAGATAGTGTAATTGATGAAAGATGGCAAATATAGTGAATTGTCGTAGGATGGTAGCCCCTTGTAATTTCCTCTCACAATATTCACTAAATTGCAAACTAAACCATATCAATCAAACAATAAAGGTGATTCATCTAAATTGCTTTCAATGGTAACAGCAATAGGATTGCAGGAGAAACTAATCGGAACTTCGACTGCTTCACTTTCTATGGTCACATCAGATGCATTGGAGATGCTAATCAAATCGTCTGCTTGGTCGAATTTTGATGCACCATCCTCAGCACCCTTCTTATCCATTTTATTTCTCAGCCGGCAGACCACAAGTGGTGCCTGCAAGATCATGGCACAGATAAATAAGGCTGGGAAAATGTTTTCTAAACTTATTTGACTTTTATTATAATTAAAGCTTTTCCAAATTGTCGAATATTTATTTTAGTAATCTCCAGAGGATATAGGCACTGGCTGCCTTCATCGATGGTAGAAGGCGATAGGCAATTGAAATGAATGAGCAGAAATGAAATTGATTAATAATCACAGATATGCTCATAGAAAGTGAGAAATCTGATTTCCACTTTCCAAAAACATAAAATTTCCCTATATTCTGTTAACATTTTTTTTTTGTAATGGATGACTATCACTACCAGCTGTTAACTATTACATTCGCCTTTCACCATTAGCTGTCACTTAAAGCCTCTAGTAATCACACCCTTTCGAAATTAGTATAATAATATTTTGTCAAATATAGGTATAAACTATGAAAACGTATTCAATAACGCCCGATGGCTTTTCAACTGTTAGTACCTGTAATTTGATCTGTTTCCTCGGTTCTTATCTTCCTTTCTTTTCCAGTGATCCGAATTAGTTGTTCGACATTGACGCTTGCTATTTTTGTACTTTTCCGTTACAAAACAAATGAAGCACCATGTTAAGCTACGCTGTCTTCCTGTGAAAACATGAACAGAAGGAAGCAAGGAAATACTAGGACCTATTCTACAGCGAATGACGAAGAGAGGAGCTTATACAGAGCATCTACAGTAGATCGAGAAGATGCAGAATATTTGTGTGTAAATCTGGAATTAAGTTATTAAGTTTATTACCTCAAGATATATATATATATCACATATATCACTATATTACACGTGGCAGATACATATAATATGTAAATGTATATTATGCTACATTTCAGCACACTAGATTTAACACCCCACCCTCCTCCTCCACACTCCCACCACCACCCCACCCCCCCACCCCCCCCCACTTCAAGTTGGAGAATGTAAAATTCCCAACTTGGAAAGAAAATGGTGTAGCAAAGAATAAAAAACGACCTTAGTAAGAAGGTCTGCAAGTTGATCTTTAGAAGAAACATGAGAGAGTTGAAGAAAACCAGAAACAACATGGTCTCGAGTAAAGTGGATGTCTATTTCAATATGCTTTGTCCAACCATGCATACAAGGATTTTCAGTCATTAACTTAGCCGAACGACTATTAGGAAACAAGTGAACTGGAAGTGTAACAACAACATGCAAATCCTTAAGAATATAAGATGTCCATAGAAGCTCCTTAATAGTAGATGTAATAACCCTGTACATAGCTTTGGCAGAAGAAGTGGCAATAGTAGCTTGCTTTTTAGTTTTCCATGAAACCAAAGGTGAACCAAGGAAAATGTAGTATCTAGATAAAGATTTTCGACCGACACAACAAGAATCCCAATTAGCATCACAAAAACCTATTAAAGACAGTGAAGAGGAGGAAGCATAGAACAATCCATAATCAATAGTGCCCTTTAAATAGCGTAAAACATGTTTGGCTACTGATAAATGGGAAGCCGTGGAGTTGAAACAAATTGACTCAATTGCTGCATGGCAAAAGCAAGATCTAGTTTGGTAAGTGTTAGATACAGTAGTCATCCAATGATGTGTTGATATATGCTAGGATTCGAAAGTAAATCACCAGAAATGTTGTTAAGATGAACATTCGTAGGAAAAGGAGTTTTAACTAATTTGGCACCAGTAAGACCAACATCTAATATTGAGAAGAAATTTCCTTTGGTTCAGCATATAACCATTAGAGACATGACACACTTCCATGCTAAGAAAAAAACAAATATCACCAAGATCTTTCATTGAGAATGTTTGATCAAGAGCTATCTTAATAGCAATTATATCAAAGAGATTAGTTCCTGTAATCAAAACATCATCAACATAGGCTAAAATAGTTAAAAACCTATTGTGAGTCTAGCATATGAACAAAGAATAGTCACTTTTGGACTGTTGGAATCCTAAGGAAACAATGGATTGTGTAAATTCTCGATTCCACTATTGAGAAGCCTGTTTTAGACCATATAAGGAGAAAACAAGTTTACAAACTTAACCTAGAGAAGGACTCTGATACCCTTTTAGAGGAGTTATATTGATGCGTGAATCCTAAGTATGTCAAACCTAGAACCTGATGTACGCTATTTGAATTAATACCCTGAGGACCGTCTCAAATAAGTAGCACGTAACTAGACCCCAATCACACCTGTTGACTGAAACCTAAGTTATCAATTAACGGTTTTTCTATAGTAATTCGGTTAAGGAATTCCTAAGGAAGAGTTCTTTTGCAAAGAACAAAAAGGGGCTTTTGTGTTTCACGAAAATTGTATGTAAAATTCTATTTAATGATAAGATGATGTTGTGCTGGCCTCCTTACACGTTTATATAGTATATACATGTATCAATATGAAAACCTAAATTTCCTATTCTAATTTACTTATCCTCACGTGGACCGAGTAAGTAACTAAATATTCCAAATTACAAAGCAAAAAATAAATAACAACAAAACCTGCAAGTCTCTTTCCTTGTTTCGGTTCAACATTCAACATTTGTGCTAGGACTTCAATTCCTTGTATTCTTCCATGGAAACGTGAATTGCATTAATAGGTATTGGTTATCCTGTCATGTAATTTGATTCCTTGGTTTGTAGGTCCATGACCAGTCTTTGTAGGGCATCATTCATCCTCTTTGCTCTAGCTTGGGTCATTGGTCCTCCAATTCCTTGCAATGGATCTTGAGTCCTTAGTTTGATCTTTTTAAGTACTAGATGATCCTCATCAAATATATAACTCTTCATCTATAAAGCTATATGATGAGATCCACGATGAGAGTCAAGCCGGAAGAAGGAATGTGGATCCTCTTGAAGTGCCGCCTGGACCGATCATAAGAAATCGAGCGAAACATTTCAAGGAAGCACTTAACGGGTTGATAAAGGATGTCCATGAAGCCGGAAAGGATTGGAGCAATCATGAAGTTGGAACGGATTGGAACAACCATGAGAAGAAGCTTGCTCTTATACAAGTCACACCGGACACGGGTTGAAGAGGGTGTGTACTTTCAAGGCACGACTGTGTAGGAATCTCAAGATTGCACAGAATCATACACGGCCAAAAGGCACAGTCATGTAAGGAGACAATAATTGGCACAGAATCATACACGGCCAAAGTACACGGCCGTGTATCCCCTGCCGGCCAACATGTTCTGTTTTGTTATTTTTACGCACTTATTGAAGTGACGTCATTTTGGGCTTGTATTTGCACGAATTGCAATCCTAGTATAAAAGCTCCTAGGGTTTAGAACAACTTGGAACATAAATCTTTGAACATTAAACATATTTGAGAGGCTCCTCTCTTGGTTATTCAAGAACTAAATCGAACTTATTGGATTGATTTCCATGGCGTTCATCCCGACTTATTAATCGGTCTTTCATCCCGATTGTGGCGTCTTCATTTTATACCAAGGTTCTTGTCTCGCTTATAGACAACAGGTCACGGTTTCCACTTTAGGTGTTTGGGCGTCTTAGGCAACGAATTTCGAACGTATTGGTATTGGGTTTCGTCACGGGTTGGTGTGGTTTGATGGTCGATCTGACCGTTCTAAACAAGTTTAAACCTCTACTCAATCCTAGCTTACGATCAGTTCTCAGGCAAGTGTACCTATCGACTAGCAGTATAGCATAGGAGTACAGGTATCGATCCCACGAAGACTTATAAGTACTAGTACTAACGATTCTCCTACTATCTAACCTCTCACTATTGATGATCTCAACTATCCTAATTATTGCCTAAACCTGAAAGAGACAAATAAAATGAACAAAGTAAATGTATTCAAACGCTCCCTTAATTAATTCAATGATTTAAACATACCCTGCCCAAGATCCACCCCTAATTCTCATGCAGCTTTTATTCAATTCCAAACTATCCAATGATTAATACCTAATCTTTGATCCACGGAGTTTCTTACACTAGATTAGAGTCTTTCTCAAGGTCACTAATCCCTAATCCTAATTAAGCCAATTAAGATCTCTCTTCAATTAACATAATCAAGATTGCAATAGAATTCTAGGACTCTCAATTGAACCAAACCGCAATGATCTTGTTCAATACAGAAGACCTCCTATAACCTATCTCTAGGATTACAAGGGGCCTTTTTATTCATGCAAGATCTACTCTATTACCGATTTCTCAATCTTAATAACAGAGATATAATTTCATCCTAATATTGCGCACATATCAAGATGAATAAACTATAATTGCAACATGAACAAACTCAAAGAATAGAATTAAATTATTGAACATCAACAATTCTGTCACATGACAATCAGGGGTTTCTCAAGGGAACGGGTATGAAACAATTAGCCACTCATGAATCTAATAAGAAGAGCAAAACATAAAATAATTGAGTCCATAAAGAAAATTCAAACACGAAATATCTTGGCTTCCAATCCGAGGACTATTCTGGCGGCAGCCTCTTGCAACAGCTTCTCTTCTCTAGGGTTTCTCTTGTGCTGCCTCCTCCTCCTTTCTCTCATTAGGGTTGTTCTATTTATACTTCTTAAGGCATGGCCGAGCATCTCTAGCTGGAAAGATACGGTTGTATCTTTCCTTTTCCAAGTGAATCTCGTCAAGTGAATAACGGTTGCCTGGCACGCCCAACAGCACGGCCGGATTTCAAACCGTGTCTCCCTCTGGTCGCAACTATGTAACTCGTCAATCTTGCTCAGTGTTTGGCACGGTTAAGAGCACGGCCAGGGGCACGGCTAGCAGCACTGCTATCAACACGGCTAGAGGAACGGCTAGATTATTACCCTTGCTACGTTATGGAACTTTGCACTTCTTTGCAGTGTATGCCACGGCTTCAACACACCCCTATCACGAGCCGTGCTTTTCTTCCAAGTGAAGCTTTAATCTTCAGGTGTGCCCACGGTTCATGACACGGCCGTGTCTTTCCATGTGTTGTCTAGGAGTAAATTTAACTTGATCTTTTAAGCTTCAATTATGCTCCTTTTGTGATCTTTCTCCTTCTCCTTAGTATTATACCCTGAAACATGTATTTTCATCTGTTAAGTACCGAATCCGCATTGATTTTATTCAAAAGACTATACAAATTCATTCTTAATGCCCATGATTTATAAAGGTTAATTTACTCTTATCATGGTTCGTATTAGTTTGGTATCAGAGCTTAGGTTTGTCAAAACATCAAGTTCGGTTTGAGTAAGGTAACATCAAAACCCTAACTCCAATCGTTCATATCCATTGTTAGTATTCAATTCCGCAATATTAATTGTCTTTTGATAGTGTAGTATTTACTAGTCGATTGTTACAAAAAAAAAAAAAGGAAGAATCACAACAAAATAAAAAAACAAAAAAAAAGGGGAAAAGAAAAGAAAAGAAAAAAAAAAGGTGATCAAGAGCAACAACAAAGAAAAAAAAATTCGGATAGAAAAATAGAGGAAAATTTACGAACCCTAGAGTTGTTTGAATTCTACAGAAGGGAATTAGTGTAGTTCAGGTTAGTTCTAAGAGAATTGAGAAGAGGAAGTTGGCGAGTGGATATCATCATTATTTGTGAGAATACATGAGTGACTGTGTGATATTATCATTTGAGCGAAACACGTAAGGGAGTATATCGTGAGGTTTAATTATATATATATTTGTGTTAGTACTAATCTTTTCTGCAGGAACTATGTCGAGGCAGCATTCTCTGGAAGGTGAGAGGGGAAGGTTTGATGCTAGGTTAGTAATTGAGGCGTTGAGGGGAGAAATGAAGAGGATGTTCTAAGAGGGAATGGAACAAATTCATGAGACGGTAGAGCAAAGATTAGAGCAATCCACAAACGTATTCCAATAGCGTAAAAGGGAGAGTCGTTCTAGGAGAGTATCGAGGGGTGGAGATGAAATGTCGGATGATGACTTTGATGAGCCTTCTGTTGGGAGTTATAGAGGATATAGTGGTCGGAATAGAGGAACTAGGGATTGGGAAGATAGAGGAGATAGGAATAGAGAGGATGATCAATTGAGTAGCATAAAGATGAAGATTCCTCCTTTCCAAGGGAAGAATGATCCCGAGGCGTATTTAGAGTGGGAGAAGAAGGTAGAGATAGTGTTTGATTGTCACAACTATCGTGGGAGAAAGAAAGTAAAACTTGCTGCCATTGAATTTTCGGATTATGCTATAGTGTGGTGGGATCAATTAATGCTGAATAGAAGAAGGAGTGGCGAGCCACCTATTGAGTCTTGGGAAGAGATGAAAAGAGTGATGAAGAAGCGGTTTGTGCCTGTGTATTATTATCGTGAATTGCACAACAAGTTGCAAACTCTTAGGCAGGGAAGCCGAAGTGTAGATGAGTATTTTAAGGAGATGGAAGTCACTATGATTAGGGCGAATGTAGAGGAGGATAAAGAGGCTACCATGGCTAGGTTTCTTGCCGGGTTGAATAGAGAAATCCAAAATGTGGTTGAATTGCAGCATTATGTAGAATTGGAGGATATGGTCCATATGGCTATAAAGGTTGAGAACCAACACAAGCGAAAGGGTAGTAGTAGTGCACGGTTTCAACAGGGTAATGGTTCATCCACTTGGAAGACTAATCAATGGAAGAAAGAAGAAAAGCCTTTACCCACCAAACCAAAAGGGGAGCTGAGGCAAGTGGGGTCTACTCCTGGTAACCAAGGTAACCCTGATTCTTCTACTTGTAGAAATCGTGACATTAGATGTTTTAAATGTCAAGGTAGAGGCCATATTGCTAGTCAATGTCCAAATAGGCGTGTGATGATTTTGCGTGATGATGGTGAGTATGACACTGAGGGGGATAGTGAAGAAGAGAATATGCCTCCATTAGAGGATGCTAGTGATGATGAGGAGCCTGCAATGGGAAGGCTAGTGGCAGTAGTGAAGCGATCTTTGAATGTGCAGGTGAAGGAAGAAGAGGAGGTGCAAAGAGAGAATATATTTCATACTAGATGTTATCTAGGAGATCACATTTGTAGTTTGATCATTGATGGAGGGAGTTGCACCAATGTAGTGAGCAATTTTATTGTTGAGAGGTTGGGGCTCAAAACTGTTAGACACTCGGTCCATATAAGTTGCAGTGGTTGAATGATAGTGGTGAGACTAAGGTGAGTAAGCAAGCCTTGATTGGTTTTCGCATTTGTAGGTATGAGGATGAGGTGTTATGTGATGTAGTGCCAATGCAAGCATGTCATGTGTTGTTGGGGATGCCATGGCAATTTGATAGGAAGGTTGTTCATGATGGCTTTTCTAACAAGTATACGCTTGTTCACCAAGGGAAAAGCTTTAATCTTAAACCGTTAACACCTAAACAAGTGTATGAGGATCAGTTGCAGCTATAACAGTCTTTTGCAAAACATAAGGTGAGTGAAAAGCAGAGGGAGAGTGAGAGAGCAAAAGACAGTGAGAAAGAAAATGAATACAAGAGTCAAGATCAAAAGGAAAAAGAGAGGAAAGCTGGAAATAGTGTGAGAGGCCAAGTTAAAGGGGGATCAACTTTAGTGGTGAGTGAAAAGGAGAGGGCAGCCTTGCAAAAGGAGAGTTGTGTGGCAAGAGGGAGTGTAGTGAGGAGAGCGTTAGTAATGAAGCAACCTATGTTGTTGCTGGTTTTTAAGGAAACATGTTTGACTACTAACGACTTATTTAACTCTTTGCCTAGTGTGGTTGTGTCTCTTGTGCAGGACTTTGAAGATGTCTTTCCTGAGGAGATTCCAAAGGGATTACCACCTATTCGTGGTATTGAGCACCAGATTGACCTTTTACCCGGAGCATCGACTCCAAACAAGCTAGCTTATAGGAGCAATCCGGAGGAGACAAAGGAACTCCAAAGGCAGGTCGATGAATTAATGGAGAAGGGGTACGTAAGAGAAAGCATGAGTCCATGTGCAGTGCCCGTGATTTTGGTGCCTAAGAAGGATGGGACATGGAGAATGTGTGTTGACTGCCGCGCCATCAACGACATTACGGTAAAGTATCGTCATCCCATTCCTCGCTTAGATGACATGTTAGATGATTTACATGGGTCTAGTGTCTTTTCTAAAATTGATCTGAAAAGTGGATATCACCAAATTAGAATGAAAGAAGGTGATGAATGGAAGACGACATTTAAGACAAAATATGGATTGTATGAGTGGTTAGTAATGCCTTTCGGTTTAACTAATGCACCTAGTATTTTTATGAGACTTATGAACCATGTTTTGAGGACATTTATTGGAAAATTTGTAGTTGTCTATTTTGATGATATTCTGATTTACAACAAAAGTTTGGAAGATCATATGTCGCACTTGAGGGATGTTTTAGAAGTGCTTCGAAAGGAACAATTATATGCTAACCTTAAGAAGTGCACTTTTTGCACAGACAAACTTGTGTTTCTTGGTTTTGTTGTTAGTGCGCAGGGAATACAGGTTGATGAAGAAAAGGTTCGTGCGATCTAAGAATGGCCTAGTCCAACTAATGTAAGTAATGTGCGGAGTTTCCATGGACTAGCGAGTTTTTACAGGAGATTTGTGAAGGATTTCAGCAACATTGCAGTACCACTTATTGAGGTAATTAAGAAGAACGTGGGGCTGGGGAGAGCAACAAGAGAAGGCCTTTCAAACGCTTAAAAATAAGCTGACTCAGGCACCATTACTTGCTTTACCTAACTTTGCTAAAATGTTTGAAATTGAGTGTGATGCCTCAGGATTAGGTATTGGAGCAGTGCTTATGCAGGAGCGAAGACCGATTGCACTCTTTAGCGAGAAGCTAAGTGGGGCAACCTTGAACTACCCTACTTACGACAAGGAATTATATGCATTGGTTCGAGCCCTAGAGACGTGGCAACACTACCTTTGGCCAAAAGAGTTCGTGATCCACACTGATCATGAATCCTTGAAGTACTTGAAGGGGCAACACAAGCTGAACAAAAGGCATGCTCGTTGGGTGGAGTTCATTGAAACATTTCCATATGTTATCCACTACAAGCAAGGTAAAGAGAATGTCGTTGCTAATGCACTTTCTAGAAGGTATACTCTTATCTCTGCTCTTAGTGCTAGACTGCTTGGTTTTGAACACATTAAGGAGTTATATGCCGCTGATCGAGATTTTTGTGAGGAGTATGTGCAATGTGAGTAGAGTGGGCATGGAAAATTTTATAAACATGAAGGATTCTTGTTTAGGGAGAGTAAACTATGTATTCCACTTTGTTCTTTAAGAGAATTACTTATGAGGGAGTCTCATGGAGGAGGTTTAATGGGACACTTTGGAGTAGCTAAAACCTTAGGGGTATTGCAGGAACACTTCTACTGGCCTCACATGAAACGAGATGTTGAGAGGATTTGTGAGCGATGTGTCACGTGTAAGCAAGCGAAATCTAGAGTCCAGCCTCAAGGGCTTTACACCCCACTTCTCATTCCTCATGAGCCCTGGGTAGATATTTCTATGGATTTTGTGTTAAGATTACCCAAGTCTAGACATGGTCGGGATTCTGTTTTTGTAGTTGTTGATAGGTTTTCTAAAATGGCACATTTCATTCTTTGTGACAAAACGGATGATGCTTGTAATATTGCTAATTTATTCTTTAGGGAAGTTGTGCGATTACATGATATGCCTAGAACAATTGTATCAGATAGGGATGCTAAGTTCTTAAGCTACTTTTGGAAGACTTTGTGGGCTAAGTTAGGAACTAAGTTATTGTTTTCTACTACTTGTCATCCACAGACTAATGGTCAAACTGAGGTAGTGAATCGAACTTTATCTACTTTGTTGAAGGTTGTAATTAAAAAGAATACTAAGAGTTGGGAGGATTGTTTGCCGCATGTTGAATTTGCTTATAACCGTATAGTGCATTCTGCTACTAAATTTTCTCCTTTTGAAATTGTGTATGGTTTTAATCCACTAACTCCTTTGGTTTTATCACTTTGCCTATTTTTGAGTATGTTAATTTAGATGGCACGAAGAAGGCCAAATTTGTTAAACAGATCCATGAGAAGGCAAGGCTGAACATTAAGCGACGAACAGAGTAGTATGTGAAACAAGCCAATAAGGGTCGTCGACAAGCTGTTTTTGAACCTGGAGATTGGGTTTGGGCTCACATGCGCAAAGAGCGGTTTCCCGTGTAGCATCTCTCTAAACTACTTCCTAGAAGCGATGGACCATTTCAAGTTCTTGAGTGCATCAACGATAATGCATACAAAATAGATTTTCCTAGTGAGTATCAAGTAAGTGCTACATTTAATGTTACTGATCTGAGTCCTTTTGATGTAGGTGATGATTTGAGGACAAATCCTTTTCAAGAGGAGGGGAATGATGAGATCTATGATGAGAGTCAAGCTAGAAGAAGGAATGTGGATCCTCTTGAAGTGCCGCCTGGACCGATCACAAGAAATCGAGCGAAACGTTTCAAGGAAGCACTTAACGGGTTGATAAAGGATGTCCATGAAGCCGGAAAGGATTGGAGCAATCATGAAGTTGGAACGGATTGGAACAACTATGGGAAGAACCTTGCTCTTATACAAGTCACACCGGACACGGGTTGAAGAGGGCGTGTACTTTCAAGGAACGGCTGTGTAGGAATCTCAAGATTGCATAGAAGCATACATGGCCAGACATACGGCTAAAAGGCACGGCCGTGCAAGGAGACAAGAATTGGCACAGAATCATACACGGCCAAAGTACACGGTCGTATATCCCCTGCCGGCCAACATGTTCTGTTTTGTTATTTTTACGCACTTATTGAAGTGACGTCGTTTTGGGCTTGTATTTGCACGAATTGCAACCCTAGTATAAAAGCTCCTAGGGTTTAGAATAACTTGGAACATACATCTTTGAACATTAAACATATTTGAGAGGCTCCTCTCTTGGTTCTTCAAAAACTAAATCGAACTTATCGGATTGATTTCCGTGGAGTTCATCCCAACTTATCAATCGGTCTTTCATCCTGATTGTGGCGTCTTCATTTTATACCAAGGTTCTTGTCTCGCTTATAGACAACAGGTTGCGGTTTCCACTTTAGGTGTTTGGGCGTCTTAGGCAACGAATTCCGAACGTATTGGTATTGGGTTTCGTCACGGGTTGGCGTGGTTTGTATTACTATATAAAAACACATTATTGACTTCTAATTAATGAACATACCAGTTTTGAGCAAATGCAACAAGAAGTAAAATTTTGATAGTGGAAAGGTTTACCACTGAAGAGAATGTATGAGTGTAATCAATTCCTTCAACTTGAGTAAAACCTTTGGTAACTAAACTTGCTTTATATTGCTCAATAGACCTATCTGATTTGCACTTGATTTTAAACACCCATTTATAACCTATAGCTTTCTTATGAGGAGGTAAAGATACTAAATCCTAAGTATGATTAAACCCTAAAGCCAACAGCTCCTTATCAATGGCATCAACCTACATAGGATCACTTTTAGCCTCTTGATAGTTTTTAGGTTCATGAATAGCAAACACTTGTGCTAAAGATGCAATGTACTCCATAGGATATTAAAGAAAAGAATTAAAATGGAAAAGTGAATACGAAGTAGAGGATGAAAATGTGGTTAAAGAAGGTTGTGATGTTGAAGCATTAACTTGGACATTATGCATGAAATCCTTTAACAAATTGATGGGAATCTACCCTGCGATCCAAATAGCCAGGGAGCCTGATTTGGATGTATGATCTAAATTGCTCACATGTATCCATTTCCTTATCTAATAATGTTTGAATTATTATAGTAGGTACAATGACCAGTCTTTACAGGATGTTAAATAATCTACACTATTGATCAAATTGGGAACATCATCGAACTCACATCTAATGTCCCGCGATGAACTTAATTGACTTGAAGAACTAGCTCTTTGAAGACCATCTTTGTACTTGTTATTTTATTTTTGAACCGGTCGCTTTGTAATCATTTTTGGGATATTTTTTATTTGTTTGTATTTTGTTGAATTAGGACCGACCACTTAGTGGTATAGGCATAATATTTTGGACATTTTAACCCTAATTGGAGCAAGTATAAATACTTGCTAAGTAGGGTTTGTAAGGGACTTTTGAACATCTCATTTCTGAAAATTTTGGTCATGGAAAGCTTGCCTCTTTCACTTCTCAAACTCTTATCAATTCCATCTTTGGAATTGTAGCAAGTTGACTTAAGAAGTATTGTGAGTAACATCAATTTCTTGTTAAGTTGCTTCTAATTACTTTTAGTGCGTCATATCTATTTGTAATTGGTTATGTTGTTTTGTTTTTGTTCACGTGTTTAGGGATTTAAATTTTCAGATTTGAATTCAATTCCAATTTGATTGGAATTCGGTTCATCTTTAAGTGATCCTTAACATATATTACAATTACAAGTGATCTTCATTATGATTTATCCTTGTAGTCATTTGAATTCACACAATTATGGTTCATTTGATTGTGGATTTCAAGCCATCTTGTTGTGGAATTGGAAGTAGATTTGGTGTTCTTGCAATCTTATTGAAAGGCACATCATCATTTGGTATCAGAGCATTGGTTGTGAGAAAGGATTTCATGTAATTGTGAATTCGGAAAATTAGAGTTCTTGAGTTTAGCACTTGTTCTTAATTGTAGAAGTTAGAAATTGAATTATTTGATTATGTTGTTAAGGTGTTATACTTTTTGCTTGTTGTAATAGACATGGAGTACTTGTAATATTCCTTGTCTCCTTGAGTTAGCCGTGAGTGATTAAGGAGAAGTAATCATTGTGATCATTTGAGGAAGGTGTAATTTGAAGCTTAGAAGAGTGTGATTTTGAATTGTGTAGAGGATTTTAGAATTTGATAAGTGTGTTTGCAATTTTGAAATTGCATTGTGTGGGAAAAAGGAAATCATTTGAATTCAAACATCCATTAACTTGAAGTAGTTATTGAGTAACATTAAGGAATATTATTTGAATTTGAATTGTTTTACCTTTTATTGAGAATGTTGCATTTAGTGGAGTTATTTGAATTTTACTTGCTACCTTTGTTTGTGAATTGCGGTGTAATTTGCAACGTGAAGTGTTGTGGCAAGGAAGTGTTACATTTTCAAGTGTTGTTGTTGTTATTTGAAGGGTTGTACCGTGTGTGTGTGTGTACTGTAAGTGGCGGTGTAAATTGTTGTGTGCGTAGTGGTGATTGTAGTGGTTGCACCGAGTGTGTGTGGCTGTGTGGATTTAAAGGATTATATGTGTTGTAAGGAGCTGCACATTACTACTAAGTTTGAGCGTAAAATCTTGACTAAGAAAGGGAAGTTGAGTAGTGAAGTTTGAATTTAAAAACAAGTATTTAAGTGTGAAAGTAATTGAAACTCATTATTTAAACACTTGCTAGTTGAATTTAATATCTTAGCTACCCGGAAGTGATTATTTGTACTTCATTTATTTGACTATACTTGAAGTGTTAAGAACTATTTTTTTTTTTATGACTTGTTGCATCGTGGGTACATAAGTGTGCATGTGTGTTGTTGTTTCTAAATGTGCTATTGTGATGTGGTGTTGTAAAGGGAGTGTGCTAAAAATTATGAGATTTTACTTCAACAAATCACATCCACAAACATATCGAATGATAGTGTAAATAGGAGAATTGGCAATGAGGCCAATAGCTAGGTTGGAGGAGGACAGAGTCAACATATTGCAGGTAGAAGAACCTTAGAAGAACAACTTCAAGATCTTTCTATCATTGTTGCTACACTAGTAATAAGGATTGACATGATGACAATGTCACAACCACTAGTGGCAAATCCTCAAGCACCACCAAGAGTAGCTCCACAAAACATCCGAAGAGAGGGAGCAATACAAAGAGGAAACTTGGGACGTAGAATAGAAGGAGATCATCATCCCCATAGGGAGGAGAGGAATGATAACTTTAGGGTCAATCTTTACCCAAACAAGGATTTTAGGCCACCTAAGGGCTTGGAGCATGTGAAGATGCAAATGCCTTCCTTTGATGGCACGGGTTCAGTAGATGATTATCTGGACTAGGAGGATAAGGTTAAGGGCCTTTTCGAATGCTATGAGATAGATAATAACACCTGAGTTCGACTTGCTGCTATTGAATTCACAGGGTATGCCACCTTATGGTGGAAAAATTTGGTGATCAGCAGGCGGAGGATGGAGAGGCTAAAATTCATACCTAAACAGATATGATGGGGCTTTTGAGGAAGAGGTTTATTCCTGAACATTATAGGTAGGAACTGTTTATGCATCTTTAGACTTTGAGATAGGGAGGTAAAACAATAGATGATTATGTGTAGGAATTTGAAACCTTGATGATCAGATGTGGGTCAATAGAGCCTCCAAAGAAAACCTTAGCATGCTTTGTATCAAGGTTAAAATATGAGATCGCATGTGTAGTTGAGCTACAGAGATACAGTACATTTGATGAGGTTGTACAGTTAGCTTTGAAAGTGGAAAGGCAGAGGTGATCCAATCCATTTAGGCTTACTAGTAGCAGACCCAATATTACTACTAGGCCTATGGGAGCTAATGGTCAGCCGGGTGGACCAAAGGGAGTAGGTGAACCTGTCAAAGCAGTGGATAGAGTTACCCCCAATACAAATAGAGAGAAAATGACTTTTGGGAAGGGTAAAGAGGTAATTGGACCTAATGCTAGGCAAACTATACCAGGAACAACTAGTGGGAAAATGCGCTAAGTTAAATGCTTCAAATGCATGGGATTTGGACATATGACTATACAATGTCCTAATAAGAGTGTCATGACGGTTATGGAGGGTATTGAAGAAGAAGAAGAAGATGATGATGATGAAAAAGAATCTATGAAGCGTACAGACCTGTTTATAGCATTGCAAGAGTACTATGACGATTAGAATGCTGAGACACATTAGGAGGGAACAAGTGAACAATACTTACCTATTAATGTGTTGCACTGGGTTCTGATTATATCTCTAAATGCTAGGGATAAATAGAGGGAGAACATATTCCACACTTTTTGCAAGATCAGAGGTAACCTTTGTGTACTAATAATTAATAGTGGTAGTTGTACTAATGTCATATCTGCTGCATTAGTAGATAGATTACAATTAACCACTAGTTTACATCCTAACCCTTACACTTTGCATTGGTTGGACAATTGAGATAGTATGTATATTACATAAAGGGCTAAGGTGACTTGAAGAAATTGGGAACATCATCGGACTTACATCCAACGTCTTACGATGAACTCAATTGACTTGAAAAACCGGCTCCTTGAAGACCAACTTTGTACTTGTTATTTTATTTTTGAATCGATCACTTTGTAATCATTTTTACGACATTTTTTATTTGTTTGTATTTCGTTGAATTAGGACTGGCCACTTAGTGGTATAGACATAATTTTTTAGACATTTTAACCCTTAATTAGAGCAAGTATAAATACTTGCTAAGTAGGGTTTGTAAGGGACTTTTGAACATCTCATTTCTGAAAATTTTGGCCGTGGAAAGCTTGCCTCTTCATGTCTCAAACTCTTATCAATTTCATCCTTGGAATTGTGGCGAGTTGACTTAAGAAGTATTGTGAGTAACATCAATTGCTTCTTAAGTTGCTTATAATTACTTTTAGTGCATCATATCTATTTGTAATTTGTTGTGTTCTTTTGTTCTTGTTCACGTGTTTAAGGATCTAAATTTTCATATTTGAATTCAATTCCAATTTGATTGGAATTTAGTTTATCTTTATGTGATCCTTAACATATATTACAATTGCAAGTGATCTTCATTATAATTTATCCTTTTAGTCATTTGAATTCACGTAATTAGGGTTCATTTGATTGTGGATTTCACACCATCTTGTTGTGGAATTGGAAGTAGATTTGGTGTTCTTGCAATCTCATTGAAAGGCACATCACCAATGAGATGTTGTCTGTGTTCTTTGTGACCTGCGAGGAGGAATAGGCTAAGGTAAATATGTTGTAATAGGAGAATTAGAATTGTGATCAAAACAATCAAGATCATAACTAGAGGGTGTAGGAAAAAGAGATTCAGAAGAAGCTGAATATGAAGATGATAAAGGTATAAGAGTATCTAAATTAGCAAAAGGAAAAATGTGATCATAAAATAACACATCTCTATTAATGAACATTTGCTTGTTCTCTAGATCATAGAGTTTGTATCCCTTTTGATCTGGTGGGTATCCTAAAAATAGACAACGTCTACCTCTAGGATCAAACTTATCTCAAGAATGGGCTAAGGTAGATGCAAAACACAAACATCCAATAGTTTGAAGATTGGTATATGTTGGCAATTTATTATAAAGTAATTGAAAAGGACTTTTCCAATCACAGTTTTGAATTGGCATTTGGTTAATGAAAGTCATAGCAGCTAGAATACATTTGCCCCAAAATTTCTTGGGTAGATTAGCATGTATTCGTAGTGATTTGGCAGTGTCCAAAAGGTATCCATGCTTTCGTTCAACAACCCCATTTTGTTGAGGAGTGTAAATGAAACTCCTTTGATAGATAATTCCATTATTTTGCAATGGTTCCTTAAATTCATGAGAAACAAATTCACTTCCGTTATCTGAACGAATTATTTTTAGAATGGTGTTAAATTAAGCAAGGAAATTGGAAAGTACATGAATCGTATTAGTTAAGGCTTTGTTGATTGCTGTTTTGTAGATACCCAGGAGTCTGCTAAAGATATTGACTGGCTTGGCCTCAAGATCCGGTACATAGACTTCGTTGGTTAATGCTGGAGACTGTAGCAGTTGGGTGTATTCTTCTAAGGTAGGAGTAATCTCATGTGGCCTAATGAAGAAAGTCGCGGGCTTTTTTTCCTATAGATGGAGCATGGCCCATACTAAGGGTAAGTTCATCTCCATCTTCATTGAAAGGCACATCACCAATGAGATGTTGTCTGGTTCTTTGTGACCTTTCCCAGGAGGGGAAAAGGCTAAGGTAAATTTGTTGTAATAGGAGGGAAAAGAATTGTGATCAAAAAATCAAGATCATAACTAGAGGGTTTTAGGAAAAAAAAAGATTCAAAGAAGTAAATTTTGAAGATTTTAAAAGGGATAAGAGTATCCAAATTACCCAAAAAGGGAAAAAAGTTTCTAAAAAACACTTTTTCTATTAATGAAAAAATTTTTTGGGTTTTCTAGATAAAAGAGTTTGTTCCCCTTTTTATCTGGTGGGGGATCCCAAAAATGGGCAACGTCTTCCCCTTTGGATCAAACTTATCTCAAGAATGGGCTAAGGTAGATGCAAAACACAAACATCCAAAAGTTTGAAGATTGGTATATGTTGGCAATTTATTTTTTTAAAATAAATTTAAAAGGACTTTTCCAATCCCCAGTTTTTAAATTTGGATTTGGTTA